>JAODJU010000081.1:11726384-11750367 GCA_026776725.1 Gnathonemus echidnorhynchus
GCGGGGTTACTGGCTTATCGGGGTAACTTGTCGGATTTAAGGTACCACAGTTTAAATGGACTTCATATTCGTTCACTAACATTTTGCTCAGACTACCTTAAATCCGACAAGTTACACCGATAAGCCAGTAACCCCGCTTCATAGTACAGGCCGCTGGTTGAGTAGTACTTGATGGTACGTTCATCTACAACCCTGGAAGAGAAGATTATGAAGGTCAGAACCAACCAAGTAGCCTGGATCCTCAGGAAATGGTCAATCAGTGTTAGGGTTAGGATAAACACAAGTTAAACATCACATGTCCATATGTCACAAAGTGGCGTTCGGTATCAACATTAAAATCAGACATTAAAATTTACTGTTTGTTTCCAAGAAACTATTATAATATGTCTGTACATTTTTCTAAGGAATTTTAATTTGTTTCATTTCCAGAAAATAGCCTTGGTATTATTATCCTAACATGTCAACATAGCAGTATTTGGAATTTGTGAAAAAGATAAAACATAGGGTGTAGATTTGGGGCTAAATGATTAAAACAAGTTTGTTTCTTTGTACATGTGCACACAGTAGCGGGGGTATTCCACAAAGTAGAATTTTTTCTATTAGCCAGTTAATTTAATGTAATGATTGTCCAGTATGAATGTCACTTACTTAAGTCATCCAGCTAACCGGGAATTTCTGCTTAGCGAAATACCCCCCAGGTTTGTTGTTCCTGTAACTCCACTCAAAAAGTCACTTTCAGGGTTTTAGATTTTATTGTCACATGTTTGGAGGAACTTGATGAAATTCTTGTGCCACAGTTGCAGTGGCTGGGAGGACAATAGAACCAACCATAGTGCAATGATTGGGAAAAAAGCTGCGCACCGAACTCAACAGTCATTTCCTCAAACATCGTACGTCGTTTTCTTTCGTAATAATTAACGGTAGCGGCGTGCTTCCTGTGAACGTAGACGTTGAGCTTTTCGCAGCTGGATTTCCTGTAGTGTAGGCTGACACCTAGTGGTACTGTAGACAAATTACAGCGTATATTACTGCCTTGGCAATATGACCTTGGATTTGTTTCCACAAAAGACAGCTCAAACCGGTTCTGAAAGAACATACTACATGTGTTATACATTAATTGTGGTTTATTCTTTACAGTCCAGTGTTCATCTACAGCCTGTAAAATCTGTAACCTGTTGAGTAAGCAATGGTCAAAATGCCTTGTATTTAAGTGGTTGTGTCCCAGGCTTAGTGCAACCTGTAATCAATAAGCACTTGTGAAAAATAGGTGGATATAGTTCTTTACTGGGGTCGTACCATATCAAATCACCCAGAAGGTCCCAGGTCACCCTCTCAGAATCCCCTGAAAAAGTTCACCAGTACCAAACTTATTGTGAAATCCGAAATATTACATCTGTATCTCGAATAGTATTGAAACTACAGCCTTTTGAACTTTTAATTTTTTTATATATATATATATTTTGCCAACTAAGCATTTTTGGTCAAACCTCCGACATTCATATCTTCTTTGATATGGAATGAACAGCTCTGGAACCTTGTGGCGAACCTTGTCTGTGGAATCCAAACATATAATCAGTCTGTCTGCATCTTACGTACTTTTCCTTCTATAAGGCTGTGAATTGGCCAAAAGTTCAAAACGGCAGCCCGTCTTGAGAGCTTCCCACTCAGACAGGATGCTCGATAACGCTGAGTCAGCAAAATGCGAAAAATTAAGATATCAAAAAGCTGTAGTTTCAAAACTATTAGAGATAGAGACCTATTTTGAGGATTTCTCCATGCGGTTGGTATAGGAGCACCAGTGAACTTTTTCAGGGGGAGACCTAGGAATTTTTTCTCAGACTGGGTGATTTGATATATACAAGATGCTGAATGCTAGAAGTGTAATCAAACTTCATTCTGAGATGAAAACATTACCCGTTTAAAACAGCCATCTGACTCTGCAAATGTAAATAGTTTTATGTTATACTTGTTCTTATGGAGGATTAGATCCATATGCTGATCAGCCTGTTACTGCGTGGTAAGAACAAATACGGTTCAGCAAACAAGATGCGGTTCAGAAGTGTGCCCTGCGATAGGCTGGCCCCCTGTCCAGGGTAGTTCCCTGCCTCGTGCCCATTGCTTCCGGGATAGGCTCCAGACCCCCCGCAACCCAGTCGGATAAACGGGTTGGACAATGGATGGATGGATGGATGGATGGATGCGGTTCAGAGTATATGGTCGAATAAAACACGCTCGAGCATTTTTCTGAAGTTTATTTTATAGTCGATCTTTCATTGCAGCGGTGATCCAGGCCGTTATGCAAACTGACCAGGGGCTCGTTTGTAGGATGCAGTATCGACCTTCTCCCAGCAGATGTCGTCATTAGCTCAAAATCCAACCCTATCGAAATCTCCGCATGGAATATGTTGACTGGTGAAGAATATTTGGCCGTCGTAACTTACAAAACCGGTGCTGCCCTGATTATTCAATAAAGATAATATATGCCAACAATAGAGAAAAACGCTTAGATTTTAACACACAATCGCATAATGCCTCTCATCAGCAGAATGGGCCAAATTCGAATTGATAAGTAACGCAATTTGAAAATGTATACATATCGATCCTCTTCTTACTTCAGATTACTTTAATCACCTTTGTCCTAGAGGACTATTGCGTATTTTGGTGAGTTAAAAATGACAAACTTCAGAGAACAAATTACACAAAAAGGCACATTTCGGTTCTTCCATCAATTTTGCACCATTACGTTTTCTATAATAAAAATTCCTCACCTCGTCCATCAAGGTCACTTTAATGATTGCCTCGTTATTATTTAGATGATTATGTGTCGCGAGCCATTTAGCGTGCTCGGCAATTCACGCTTAATTTATTTGGTGTAGATAGCGTAATGATGGCTAAGGGAGCTGAGGGTTTGCAGAAAACCTGTGATGTATTGCTGTTCTGGAAAAATGCGATTTGCTTAAACCGGTATATTTAGCACCTTACAAATAAGGCGGGCTTTACGATGCGGGTCAGTTTAACGGACGCAATGTTAATGGGTTGAGCTGGAGGAAACGCTTGTCGGCAGGTAATGCACCATCGTCCCGGGTGGGAGCACAGGCCCGCGGTCATTCTCATAAAACAAGCGTTTTAAACCTGGGGTTCCGTTGCTTTCTGGGGGGGGTTATTAAGTAGTTGCGGAAGGGTTTTAGAAACATTGTATAAACAGGCGAAATAAAGCGACTCACTTACCTGGGAATACGGTGGGGGTTCATCTCTATAGCTGCTCTCTTTCCATTATAGTCTAACTGAATGTCTGTTGCTTTTTATACTTTCATTGCTTTTATGCTGCTGCTTTAAAAAAAATCTACAAAATACCGCTATAAAATGTACGCTAATACCTGCATGTTGACAGATTTATTTCGGCCAGTAGGAGTCACTAAAACCATTTCATCAATGAAGAGGAAGGCCCTACCTGTACGTGTCATTTTGTAAGTTTAATCGGAAATTTGCAATAACCTCATTTTAAACTTTTAATGCATTGAGAGTGCCCACCTTTACCCGACACTAATGGTCGTGTTATTAAATTTAGGCCTATTAAATGCTAAATATGGCGCCATTCCATTCATTGAAACCTCAGCAGTAATGATTAGATATAAAAACAAATAGTAGCATATGGTCTTGCATTTCACCGTCTAGTTTATTCCTCTGTACTCCGTATGAAAACAGCAGACGGTGACGTGCAAATAAAACCGTCCGGGCAGAATCTGTACAAGGGGGATCTTTGTATATTGATTACCGGCTTTAATTGCTTAATGGATTGAACGATTGTGCTCATTTATCCTGCAGAGTAATACAAGGAGTGGCGCTGGCACTTAGGGGGGGAGGAAAGCTGAATTGGAAATCAGGTAAGGACGAGCGCCGCCATCAATCCTTACGAAGTTCTAATGAAACACCTCGGTTTCCCCGTAGATATGGCGCAGTAGGGGAGAAGAGACGATACTTTCCTTTATCAGGAAATAATTTCCTTGTCTTGTTGAGTGAAGAGGACTTCCTAAAGTTCAACAGGAAGGCGTTGGCTATATGGCTGTAGTTAATAGATCGGCTAGATTATTCTCGCTGTTTGCACTCCGCTCGTTATTGATTAAGGCGATTAATGAAAACACAGCACTGGCAGAAACGACAAAGAATGATGGCTGTTTCATTGCTTAGCCGACATTGTTATCCACAGGGACAAAAATCACACCTCTTTATATAGTTTTATGATTTACAAGAGCAAATTCAGTTCAAGTACCTTAAGGGTATATCAGCAGAGAGCGATTTAACTCGGCGGCTTTCTGGTTTTAAGTCCGTGAGCCTGTCCTTCATAATCTAACCTCTTTTCTCAGTAAAATATTGTAGGCTAGTTCCGAAAGAACGTAAAAAAATCTAAATTAAGATAAGCTAAATTAAGCTAAAGACAAATATCATGATAATTATGATGGTGATTGATATGTTTCATGCCGTTGTTCTTTTATGTAGCTCGTTTAATTTTTGTTGCCTGCTATATATAGGCCTTTTATGGAAAAAAGTGGGAGATATTTTGAGGAAAAGAGCAGGAGAAACACAGTAATTATATCTAAGTGCAAGACAGATCTTAAGTAGCCCAATGGGACCAGCCCCTGGGACCGATTGATATTACCAGAAGGTGATCGATCGACTATAGGGAAAACATGGAGTGATGTGAATGTGTTGGAATCAGGCAGGCTAAAGTAAATAAATAATATGGAAGACTTGCTTTGAGGGGCACAGGAAATAGAACTAGGAGCCCTGAGGGCAGGAGGAAGGAACTGCGGCTCTGTCTGGTATATTAGTGGCAAGAGAGAATGTTTGGTTTCAACACTGGTAGGGACAAAATCTTCTGCAAACTCCCTGCACCCAAACATACTTGGTACTCGGGACTTGGTGCTCTGATACCGGCCATACGTAAATCTACTCCTTTGATTCGTGGATTTTTAAAAAGTGGTGTGGGGGGTGCAGTTGGGGAGGAAAAGACAAACGTTTAGGCAAGTGCAGGTAGTGTGTCAGCAGGGGTGCTGAGATAAATGGGCTGCATCATAACCCCCCCCCCCGCACACACACACACACACCCGCTCCACCTATTTTATGTATCAATAGTACAAATAATTAATACTGGTTAGTAATGAGTACCACAGTAGTATTAGGTTTCCGGGTCAGACAGTTCAGACGACAGATGACATTAACATGAGGCTAGCGGATCCCCCACTGAGAGAACCCAGGTCGGGGGCTGGGGGGCTGACGGCTTGCAGCGTGCCAGACATCACATCTAGGTTCACACTCCTGGATCAAACGGCCGTCGACTGGACACGATGGGCTTAATGAGTTCACTTCATGGTGGGGTGAATAGCAGTGGCGTGTTAGAGGGATACTGCTGAATGCTGTCCTTCACAACATTCCCAGGTGGGACACACTGCAATGAAGGATACGACAGTTCTCCAGTGAGGTGGCTACCAGACACAGAGGAATCGCAGTAAAGCGCTACTTCAACCCCAATCCAGGGCTTCTGTCAGCTCAACAAAGCTCCACTGGCAGTATGTACATCACTACTAGCCACTGCGATCCTTGCTTAAGACCATGTGGTCCAGTTCATTACCTCCCTGTGTGCATACACGCTCTAATTAAAGAAGGCAACATCACACTGCCGCGCTGAACTGATATCCACTGCCTTTTGCCACATGTTGTTTGGAATTAGCACCCTCCATGACCCTGTCCAGGAAGAGCAGTCGGAAGATGGATAGATGTCACATACGTCTTCACTGGAAGCCAGTAGTTCAGCGTGTCAGAAGAAGGTTGCAGAAATTCCAGAATGTTGCTGTTATGGTTTTGGGGTTCAGGGCTTCCAGTGGCAGGATAGTGGAAAGTTCCAGAAATGGTGCATTTTTTTGAAGACCATTTCATTTATGAATGTACCATTGAGCTCTAAAAAGTGCAGCATTCTTCACTGCTCCAGATTTATCAGCATCTACAAAAGTTACCGAGCAAACGCACTCGTGTCTGCAAGATCTTCGGATAAGAAATATTGTTGGCTTTATATTGTGGGGTCAGCCCTGGGAAAGCATGGATAGAACTTGCAATAAATGGGGAAAACCTTATTACTTCAATCACACTAACATCAATCAACCTTGAGTCGAAATAACCAGGGCAATGTGTCTCCCTGTCTGACAACGTGCCACTGCGGACGTGTCACTGCGTCACAGTGTAAATGTGCTGTTTGGTCTTGGGTACACAGTGGAGCAGCCTTCAATCGCTACTGTAATGTTTCTCCAGCCTCTGTTGGGTCAGAAGGAGTTAAGTATCTCAGCTCGCAGTTGAAGGGCCGAATCAGGTTTTATGGTCTGTTCCACGTGTAATTCAGAGGTCAAGATGGTACCAGCATCAAATTCCATCTTGTCAGGGAATAGGCCACACAGAATTGAAGATTATGCCACTGATTGTTAACAGTGTTGCAGTTTTGTAAGAGTGAGAAGTCCTCACAAATTGACGTTGTTATACGACCTGCGTGAAATAGTCGGATCTCGCCTGGTTGGGTCTGTTTTCCTCACTGCCTTGGAAGGTGCCTCAGAGCTATCAGCCCACATGTGACCTCTGAGTCCTGCTCACCTACAGCCATGTGCTGACGTGGCGTAGAAGCACCTGGCTGCCCTTCTGTCTGTTTAAGGATGAACATTCCGCTCCGTTTACATTTCATTTATTTAGCAGATGCTTTTAGGCACAGTGACGTTCGAGAGGGCAGAGTCAGACTGTTGCAGGAGCAGTCGGGGTTAAGGGTCTTGCTCAAGGCCACAAGGGTGAAATCGCTCTCCCGCTCCTGGGATTTGAATCAGCAACCTTCCAATCACAGCCACAATTCCTTAACCCTCTGAACCACACACACCACCCCCCTAAAAAATGGAACACTTCACCAGTTTGTGAGTCACCCATGCACAGGGGCCACGATAATATTCTATGTCATTCAAATTTCAGTATATGACACATGCAGAGTTAAAGCCTGAAAGCTAGCAGAAGATACACTGTGAAATGACAGAATGAGCAATGAAATCTGGATGATGTTAATCTTTAAGTCTCATAGCCACACAGATTGGTTTACTGTATACTGATTTTCGACGACCTGGTAGCCTTGAACAGACTTAGGAGGAATACGCTGGGTCATTTAAGCACATTATGAGAGGTATATGTTTGTGGGGGAAGAAATAGAACATATAAAGTGGATATTTTGGCTAAAACATTTACATATTTTATTGTACCTTCTTGTTTCAGATGTGACTCATCAACAGCCTAATGTCTCTAATTTCTGCACTCGGTTAAATGAGTTCTGATTGATGCAGTGAGACCTTAAGAGATTGCCTGCAGAATTTCAAACACTTAATAGTGCTGAAAATTACCGCAAGCTTCCAAATGTCAGACAAGACGAAAATATAAATTAGCCTGGAACTGCCACACACTCGCAATTAACAGGCACAATGAATTGCGATAATCAAATAGTTTGTCCTCCAAGGAAACTATTAGGGAGATTATCAAAGTACTTCTTGGTCTGTTGTCCATTGACCTTTCTGTCGTTTTTATGGCTCACATGGGTCACAGTCTTCCTAATAGACACCCCTTTGATGCTGGTTCTTTTTGTCCCTCACGGGCTCCTGCATGTGACACAGATTTTCCTCTCAGGTGGCCAAGACAGATAAACCACAGTGCATCATTTATATATATTTTTTTTTTACCCGATGCCTTTATCCAAAGCAATATGCATTTATTTTTTAGAAAGCAGGGTCAGAAAATCCCTGGTACCATTAGGGGTTAGGGAACTTGCTTAGGGGTCCAACAGTGAACTCGTTCTGCTGAACCTGGGTTTTGAACCAACAACCTTCTGCTTAGAGGCACAGGGTTCTACCCTGCTGAGGTACACACCAGCATCACCCTCCCGTCCACCTGCATGCCTGGACTTCAAACCCTGGGCAAGAACTTGCAACAGCCTAATGGGCTCTACTATTCCTGAATGGAGATCTGAGGTCACAGATATGAAAAAGTAGTAAGTGACTCAAATGAAAACGCAGTTATTATCCTGCATTAACTTAATACCATCTGTCTATGCTCTAGTGTCCTTAAAAACATTGATATGTTTCATCCCGCACTCTGTGCCTCAGCCAGCCAGGACTGGGAATCCTCAGAGAGCTGTTCCCTCAGGGGGGCAGTTGTATAAGCCATGGCACTGGACCAGAACTCTATACAGCACCTAACCCCAACAACAACTCTATTCCCAAATGTCCACTCTACCTCCCCCACAGGAGATCTGGATCTACGGTGGTCACCTGTACATTTACACACCATTTGCTTTTTTTTCCAAAGCAGTACAATTGAAAAAGCAGGATCAGTCAGCCCCCGGATTAACTGCAAGGTTAAGATTTTCACTGGTGAAAATCCCCTCCGTCCACGCTGGGATTTGAACTGGCAACCTTCCGATCACGGCAAAAGGACCCCGTCACACCGAGACACACGGCTCCCCAGCCACATGCCACCCCACAAACTATTTGCACCGCGGCAATTCCTGGTCTTTCAACGAATGTCACCCGAACGGCCCCAAACATTTCAGCAGCACCATAACCTGACAAAAACAGGCTTAAGAGGAAAAAAGTCCAGCTTTGTATAACTGCTCTGGATTAAAATAGTGCTAATCGTGCAAATGGGGCATTTAAGGGGCAGCTGGGCAAAAATAGAAATGGAGGAGAGGAACTGACGGTGTTTGGTCTCGTTATCGTTAATATAAACACTCTGGTCATGTTATTGAGGTGCGCACACCTGTTTCTGCAATCTGAGAATCATGTGGCTGCAACTGGATATATACAGGACACAGACAGGGTCAGGAGGTTCAGTTACTGCAGATAAGCAATTACAACGTTCTAGACGCCTGATCTAAGCGATTGTGAGCGGACTATGATTGTTGGTGCCAGACGGGGGTGGATCCTGCATCTCAGAAACGGCCGTCCCTCCTGGGATTTTCACGCACTGCTGAGAATGGTGCGATTAAAAAAAAAAAAGTACTTCGTCAGAGGCAGTTCTGTGGGTGAAAACGCTTTGTTAATGAGAGGGGTGAGATGAGAACGGCCAGGCTCATTAAAGCTAACAGGAAGGCCTCAAGTGCAAAAATTACAGCTCAGTACGGCAGTGGCGTGATGTGGTGTGGGGTTTCTCTGAACGCACAACTTATCTACGCCTTTGAGTGGTGCTGGAGGTAGAAAGCTGGCCCTACTAGTCAAGTGGAGCTGTATTGTCATGCCATCTATACTGGTGCAAAATATCATTCCCCTGGAGCCACAGGGCAACAAAAAAGGGGTTACGTGTGCATGACACAAGACGGTGCTCAACGTGGGGCTGAACACCACAAAGACAGCCCATAATGCAAGCGAAGGACAGCCTACCTGCTGCAGCTCCTGATACACACATCGGATACGTTAAATACAAGCGACAACTCGGGGGAAATACAGAGGAGAAAAATGAACGAACACCGTGCAATTAAGTAACTGTAATCCATAAATATAGTAGCAGGGTAACAAGAGTGCAATTAAATAGTAAATAACAATAGAGTGACCAGTGCCCGTGGGGGTGGGGTACAAGCCCCGGCCGCTCTATTGTTATTTATCGTTATTTATTGTTTTAATTACAGTCTTGCTACTGTACTGCTATTTTTATGGTTTAGTTATTTATTTAATTGTACATTCAGGTGCAGTTACCTAGTACGACCTGGGACTAGCTACGTCTGCCTAATAATGTGGGACCCAAATGGTAGTAGCTATATTTTATGGTGCAGACTGTGTCTTAAGTTGTTTAATAAAAGTGTCCCTAGGGCTGAAAGCTACAATGCTGAGGGCGAAAGACACAAATACCTGTGTTAGAGGTAGATCCTTCCATAGTCGTTTCACTGGCGCTGCGCTTCTCGGAAGTCCCCTGACCAGTGACCTTGCTCTCGGACTGACTGCACAAACACCTCGGCTGTTCAAAGTGACGTGACGATCGAAACCTTTGAGTCCAAAAGCCCTGACTGACTGGTGCAAAACTGAAAGTAAGCAGTTTAGCGGAGCGAACAGGGTAATTTAAAATCTCTCGCTGCGTCCTAAGGGAGAAGACTCTGCACGACTCCTCCACCGGCTTTCCAGCTTATTGGAGCTCCGTGTTTAATGGTCTGTGGTTATCGTTTGTACGATTAATTCCGTTTTTTGTCCGACTGACCCTGCAGATTTTATTCCTTGCAGGATTTACTGCCCAGCAGTTCATCCAGTTGCACATTCAGGTTTGACTTTTTTGCAGCTGAATTCTTAGACGGCAACTCCTAAATCTGCACAGCAACTATTATGGATTTGAAAATGCATTAATTCATCAAACGTTGGGGTAAAAGGTCAGAGCGATCCTTTAGTGCTAGTATGCATTTTGATAATTTTATATATACTGTAATAGGCCTACTCTACTGGATTCTCCTTTTGGCAAGACAGTTGATGTTATTGAAAGCAATTTAGACTCATAAAATTCAGCTTTAAAAAAGACAGTTGCTTGACAACCATTTTGCAAGTTTTATGAACTGATTTCCACTCTTCCACTGTTCGGGATGTCATGCAGAATGTAATTGCGAACTGAATCAAAGAAAGAGGCACTTTACAAATATTTCATGATCACTCGGAAGGTGGGAATTTGGCAGTAGCAATGCTGTAAGACATCAAATATCGCCTGGCGTCGTAACTACAGTAATATGTGAAGATGAAATAGTGTCATCTTGGCAGATTTAGACTTGCCTCTCCTTGCTGGTAGACAGTGGTGGGGTTTACCACCACTCAAACCACACATTTGTGCGGGGCCCCTAAAGTTTGGGGCCCCCTGTTGGCCACAAACAGTTACTACATAAAATATTAAATAAAAACATTCCTTGTTTAAGAGATGCTGAAGGAGCATGTTTTGCTAACCAGCTTGCTAGGTATGATGAGCTAACTGTTAACGTTTTATGCAACCATGAAGCGATCCTATCACTACAGCGCTACGGAATTAAAATCAAAGATAGGAAGTCTCCAACAGAAACTTAGCTAACCAGTTTCTTCACAACAAATCATGAAACGCTTGATGTGGATGCAGCACACTTTACAAAGACAGCCGGGGGGGCGGGGGGCCCCGGAAACAACAGAACTGGAGCCGCACTAATGAAAAACCACCACACACCAAAAAAAACTGTATAGAGTGAAAATTCATATGGTGAGGTTGAAGTTTCACCCGCAAAACGACCAAATGGAATCATAACCTGGGAACAAAAGATCTGCTTTTTTTGGCATGAAGAAAGAATTTATGAAATCCATCCAATTGCCCGATAATCAGAATTACTGTTAAATGGATTCATCACATTGCGCAGTGGTGTTCAGAAGACCCAGAATCCTAAGATGCGATGTTTTGAGATAGTTGAGGGGACAGGGTTCTGACTGCAGCCCTCGGCAACCTGTGGAGAAATGCAACGTTATTTCAGATCAGTATGAAAGCTGCAAGTCAGATGTATTCAGGAGACGCAGGAGAGCGCAATGCAGGCACATGTCCAGTCTTATTTACAATTGCATTACATCCATTAATTTAGCAGTTTATTTTGTCCTAACCGACATACTCATGTGGATCAGAGAGCAGGGGCCAGCCAGCGTCCCCGGAGCAATGGGGGTTAGGGGCTTCGCTGAGGGGTATAACGGTGATATGCTGCTCTGCCAGTTATGGGATAATTGCCTTCAAAAGGTTGCTGGCATCAGACGAAGTGAGTAAAAAACATTCCCATCATTGCCAAGAGGAGCAGCACTAGTCCCCAAAGTGTCATTTTTTACAGCTTTCTTCCTCGCCAGCAATTGTATTGTTGATACCCAACAAACCACCTCCCCCTCCGGGCGCTAACAGCACTTGAGCTCAACACAAACTGGGACAGCTCCAGAAATTCCAGACCCCAGAAGTCTCAGGGGTAGCGTTTTGTCGCATTAATTCCCCCCCCTCCCCACCGAGTCAGAAGTGGAAGGTTTAAACCGACTGTTGTGTCGGAGGGAGTGTTTGCTACACGGTTAACATCTATTCCTGGGCTGGTTCCTTTAATTCCCCTCCTGGAAGCGGCCGTGATCACGCAGATCTGAGAACGTGCAACAGAGGCCTTAAGAAAACCTTAAGATGGTTTTCTGCATTTTTGCGGAGTGTTGATATTTTCGGAACCAGCTGGGTATATTGTTGAATTCCTCTGACCTATAATAGTTTGTTCCTAAACATGTTCTTGTGTTCGTATACAGTACAGTAGGCTAAGGGATTGAGGTGAGTTTTGAGCCTATTCCAGGAAGCACAAAACACTTTAATGCACACGCACATATTCACACTCTGGGCAATGTGAGAACACCAGTTTGCCTAAATAACATGTTTTTGGGAGGATCAAAGTACCGGAAGTAAACCCACGTGAGCAAGGGAAGAACATACTTGCGCAGGACCATTAAGAAAAAACGAGCAGGCATGTGATAAACGCAGAAGCCAGTTTCTGGTCATTCTACACAGCGTTGAATGCACCAGGGCATCCTGAGACATTATAGTCAGCTAACGCGCACGTGAATGCAGGCGGCGCTGCTGTCTTAATGAGGAATTAAGTTCGAAACGGAGACAGATTATCAACCGAAAATTAGTGGTAATGAAAATAATTATGGAAGATGTCCCATTGGTGGCGGAGAAATTATAAACAGCGGAACGTTCACCCCCAAGCTAATTAGAGAGGTTTGGGACGAGGCAAAAATAAATCAGTCGAGGACGTCTACCAATATCACATTTCACACAATTAACGCGATTAACACAGAGTGACTTAATGGAAGCCGGTGTCACCTTCAGGTCATTATCGCGCATAAGGTATGGTCAGAAAATCCTTGATAAAAATGCAAGGGAAAGAAGGTAATTAACTTACACGGCTGAGACGGAGAGAAAACAGTTTATCAGACATTTGAGTTTTTGCTCTGACCTTTTCCTGCATGTAACGGGACATGAGGGTAAGGGACACTGAAGCGTTAAACTAATTTCTAAATGTTGTAATTAAGGGCATATTGTTTGAAATGTCAAGCTTCCGTAGTTTCATGCAACAACAGTGATGATTCACACATCACACAAAAAAAAATATTCACGAAAACACAAATTGTTCTCCGTGAGCAGGAATAACATCGCTGTTGGGCTCTGTGGGGTGAAAAGTTGCAAAAGTTTGTCAGATCGCTGCGTAAAACAATCGAAAAAAGAACGATTCAGCTGATTAACAGCGCGGCCTATTGTACGCTTTGCAAACGCACAGCTCCTGCATTTTATCAATTAATCACCGAGTATTAAGAGAAATGTGTGCAGCTTTAATAAGACATTAAATTATGGCCTGCGGGTATATAGGTAATGCGGGTTTTGAATATTTCACTACCAATTTACTTCCCGGATGAAAAATTAATGGGACTCATCCGCTGACCATAACAAGATCATTAATAGTTTTTTCTGTGTTAATATATGGCAATAAATCTTTTGTCAAATAGCGACGCAGATATAAGAACAGTGCGTTGGTCTCTATCCGTGCTCCTTTTCTTCATGCATCCACATTTTTTTCCCCCAAGGTTGCTGTGAAACTGCAAAAACGAGCGACCGCATTTTAAATGGAACAGAGCAGCAAAGCATTCAAACGTGAGAAATGTGATGAACGTGTTTCGTGTTGCTAAGACGTAATATAATGGAAAGGCTGTTGAGAGTCGGAGGGATGGAGAAACGCAATCGAAAGAAAATCACCGCAATGTATTCGTCTTACACAAATACTTAATTTGGAGTACATTCAAATTAACTTAATTCTGCGTTTTTCAAAACGTTATTGTCCCAGGGGGAAAAAACATGGGGAAATTAGAAAAGTATTCCAACACTGTCAAAGATCACAGAGAGAGAGAGATGTACAGGGATGTGTGTATTTCAGAGAGGATAACATATTAAGCGTTATTAGACGCTAAAGCTTTCGCTACGTTAATGACTGAAGGAGCAGCATCATTACTTTATAATATGAA
The DNA here is from genome assembly GCA_026776725.1 of Gnathonemus echidnorhynchus. NCBI lineage: Eukaryota > Metazoa > Chordata > Actinopteri > Osteoglossiformes > Mormyridae > Gnathonemus > Gnathonemus echidnorhynchus. The sequence continues at coordinate 11,740,466 of JAODJU010000081.1, forward strand.
CGGAGGGCAGATGTTCCTCATGGCTAAATATGCGCCGCGTGAAGCTGTGAGCTGGGCCGCAGAACAAACAGCATCGCAGAACAGGAAACAAATTCAAAACGGGAACCACGTGCTGACCCAGTCCCTGGTCTGGCGTGGCGGCCACTGTCCCCAATAGGGTCCGCCGATGTCACGGGGTCCATGCAGATTTGGATCTGCCTCTTAAAACCAGTTAAATGGGGGAGCGGGTCATTTGCAAAATAAATAAATATACTGCATAACATTTACTCATATTTCAGAAGTCACAATCTCGTAATAAGTGGTATAGATGGATGTATGCATATAACCAACAGAAATGTAAATATAAAATTAGAATGAAATGTGGAATGTGTGTCAGTGTATGTTGAATTGTTCTGCTTTTTCAAAAATATTTGTATGTTTATCTACCATATGGGCTGTAAAATGCTTCCCTGTATAATAAAGCATTGCTTGCATTAAATCAATTCAAACCTGTTATTTTATTATGTAGGACACTGCCTTTAATGTTCGTACACAGCATCATAAACAGCGGCCAGTAAGAGCACCAGCCAGGAAAATAAAGCAAGAAATCACAAACTCGTGATTTCACACAGGTATGGAAAAAAGCCAGGAAAGTCACAGAGGAAAAGCGAATATATAAACGTCTGGGTCCCAGGGTCATCACAGTGGGCACGGTAACCCAAAGCAAGTCAGAAAAGTCTGTGTAGGCGTGATGTGAACCAAAAACTCTGGAGAAACGTGGTGGATCTCCGGTCTGGCCGCTTCTACAGATGCCGGCGATGTTCTGGGAGTCAGCTGAGGTAGCACCGCGAGGGTCAAGGCTGGTTCTCAGCCTTTCAATTCAAATATACATCAGTATTTTGGGGGGCAAGGGGGTGAAAAAAATAATCAGATAAACAAACATGATAGACATGCATTGAAGCACAGAAACCAGTATCAGTACAGTCTCTCTACCAATAAAGAGACAGTAGAGAAATTGCATGTTTGCATTTAGTCTTTACATTTTAATAGCAAGAAGGGAGGGTCCCCCTTTACACTGGGGGGGGGGTGTTATGGACCCTATAACTGAATAAAAAAAAAACATTGCACAGAAACTACACAGGCATTATCCCAGTCCAGTATGAACAAAGAGGTTCCCAAATGTTCTACAAATCTTCTAGTGACACATGAAGAGCCGCTCCCAAATCACACCTTGGTTCCAGATAGTCACAGAACACAAACGCTGTATCCCGGAGTCATTCCCAGCAAAGCTGGACCAGCTGTTTGCCACGTTTTGGACAGGTGACCGCCATCCAGCTCGCAGGAATCCCAGCAAAACGAGTCTGTCCTCGGGTCACGTTCACCACCCGAAGAGTCGACGGCAGTCTGTGACACTGTGGTCGTCTTCTCCTTTTTCATTTTCCCAGAGGGATTACAATACAGTCTCAAAAATCTCCTGGTGTCTAGTGTCAATATGCACAATGCGTTTATTAACAGAACAGTCATAAAACATGGAAATTGCACAATAGGGTGCAAATCCCAGAACTCGTTTGGAATCCATTACAGGATAATTAATGAGCGTAATTGTTGTGAATACACTATATTGCCTTAGCACATTAAATTAAATAAGCAATTTCAAGCTATCGTTATTAGCAGGTGTCATGTCGTCCGTCCAGGTCTCCCGGCGTCCCAGAGGCTTGTTTCTTCATCATGACGAATGAGCTCGTACATCTTAGTGCTGGTCCCTCTCTGGCTCTTTTACCTTCAGTTTTTCCAAACGTCGTTCTTTTTTCAGCACACTGGGTTTTTGTATTACAGAAACATTATTGGAAAAAGAACCTAAATCTGAAGTCATGCTAACGTTCGCATGGATGCAAGGACATAACTTTGGGTTAAGCCTTGGGGGGGGGGGGTTGAGGTCTCCACCCATTTAAGGGGGTCCCCCATAATTTACACCCATACATGGTGACTCAGAGGTTCACGTCCTTCTTTCTATACATGGACTTGTTCTGTTATGTCCAGGTCCCATGAGAGCTTCCAGCTCTGCCAGGTGAATCTGTGTCTCTAAATTGTCTATAGCATCTGCGCTACTGGTAACCATTGCAGCATGTTCCCTGTGCTGCCCGGGGTGGGATCCAGGCCCCCTCCATGATCCTATCCTTAACCAGACAGAAGATAGATGGGTGGGCTAACCGCTTGATATATTGTGCACAGTGTAGATTTAAAGACACCCCACCCCTTTCCAGAACTGCTTATCCAGTAGAGGCTTTCTGCACACTCGAACATATATAGACTCCAAAATGTCGTTTGAATCTGTGGGTCGCCTACCGTATAGCGCCCATCGAGGTAACTGCTAAACCAGGGCAAATAACTGACATGGAAAGTGTGTCACGCATGTGGAGAGCCATTTCTGATTCGCCTCCCAGTATCAGCTTAAATTAACCAGTAGAGCTTGGTCAAGGAATATCGCAAAATAACCAATATCGCCCAGCAGCACAGGGGCAGGATAAATAGAGCCAACCCTGAAAGAAATGAGCTTTTCTTGGTCCAATAAAAGCCAAGAGGGGGGTTAGGATGCTGGGTCACTGGATGCAAGTCACCTTGATGTTCCCCGTGCGTCAGCGAAGGTCACAGTCAGAGACTGGATTTGGCCGGTTATCGCACACGCACCTGACACACGGAGGCGCCGGTCACGCTTGATGTAAGAAGGGCTTTCATCTGGCCCATCTGACGGCTGTTACCCACGGAAACTCTGAGCCCCCGCGCCAGCCCCACCGAAGACGGGCGCGATAACTGGAATGGCTTCCTCCAGCGGCGCGTCAAGCTGAGCCGCACTCCGCCAATCAGAGCGGGAGCGACTGGCGCGGGGCAGCGTCGCTGCTCTGGAGACGCGGGACAGCCCTGGGTGTTTGTTACCTGACAGTCAAATAACACTCCACGTGGTGGAAATGTTCTAAATATTACTATGGTAGAGCTGGATTTGGTCAACTAACCTGATGTTGTGACTAGAATCTGTCTGGGAGGGTTTGTTTAAATCAGATCTTCAGATCTTCCGATTTCATAGCTGGTTCAAACATATCTATCCTTTTTCAGTACTGGTGTGTTTTCTTATTATTTGGTAATTGTATATATTAAAGTGCCTTGATTCTTTGCCTTGAAATAAATGATTTCATCCAATCTTCCACCCCTTCTTCTTCAAACTACATTTCCTGTTGAGGGTTACTGTTACATCTATATATATATATATTCGGTGATGCTTTACATTAAGTGCACCTTCATAATGCATTCATGGAACATTCAGTGCACCTTCATAATACATTCATAATGCATTCATAGAACATTCATAAGCATCATGCAAGTACACCTTAACATCCTAACATCCCTTAACAGCTTTAATATATATTAGTAAGGAACATGACTACATTATGAAGGTGTTCCAAACATTTTATGGATTCAAAAACATTATGAAGGTGCACTTAATGTAAAGCGTTACCATATATTCTTATGAATATTCAGTTAAAGTTATATATACTAGCATACTGACTCACGCTCTGTGTGACCTGGCAATGGATAAGCAAAGATGGTCAATGGACAAATAATGACAGTGGGGAAGGTTTATTGTAACAAAAACTAGACAGAACAGAAATCAAATGGGACCACAAGGGGTCGAAACAAGAACAAAAGGGGCTACACACAAAGAACAACTAAATCCAAAAGGTACAAGTGAAACACAAAGTGGGCAGAAAATTCACACCTAGGGTCTGCTAAAGGAGATCATAAGATTTATAAGAATAATAAATAGGACTACACTCCTCCAGACTACACTTCCCCAGCTACACTCCTCCAGACTACACTTCCCCAGACTACACTTCCCCAGACTACACTCCTCCAGACTACACTTCCCCAGACTACACTTCCCCAGACTACACTCCCCCAGACTACACTCCCCCAGACTACGCTCCTCCAGACTACGCTCCCCCAGACTACACTTCCCCAGACTACACTCCCCCAGACTACACTTCCCCAGACTACTCTCCTGGACACTGATCCTCGGACCCCTTCAGCATCAGTCCCTGTCCTCATGTTCACCTGCCTGGCCAGCAGGTGTCACTGTGTTTGAGTCTTCTTGTTAGTCCAAGCCCTAGCATATGAGCCCTTAGTATTTGTTAATGACCCTCACATGTGTCTTCTTCTTGTTTCCAGCCTCAGTGTTTGTTATGGTCCGCACTTGCCCCTCACATAGCCCTCGTTATCTGTGTATTTACGTGTCTGATCTTACTCTGTTCCTTGGTCTGTCATTGTGTTTGCTGCCCACTTTATATGTGCATTGTGTTGCTGTTGTATCTGTTTCACTTATACCTTTTGGATTTAGTTGTTCTTTGTGTGTAGCCCCTTTTGTTCTTGTTTCAAGCCCTCGTGGTCCTTTTTTGATTTCTATTCTGTCTAGTTTTTGTTACAATAAACCTTCCCCACTGTCATCAAGCCGCCCTGTAGATCGTCACACCCATGATGCCCTGCTGTAATAGAACCAACTCTCCTAAAACTCTTTACAAAACATGTTTTTCATGATCTCCACTGTTTTGTTTAGCCCATAGCAAAATAATATTCCCATTCTTTTCTCCCATTTCTGTGTAACGTTGTCTTCAGCTTCCTGCCTATAGCAAATGGTATCGAAATGTATGGAGATGACATTTTGTTAGTGTTTTTCATGTTTTATAAAAAATTACTCAACCATTTTGCCAAAAGCAAGCATTTCTCAGAAAATGAATTCATTAACGGACGTGTCTGTTCACAGGACAAATGTCGTATGGTATTTGTTTTGTTACAGTCTTAAAGTTTGTCTTTGCATAGCTGCACTCTAAGCCATAGCAACATATATCCCAAGTCGTTCACTCAGAATCAGGACCCTCGGCGACTTGAGCCCTCGGCATAATTATCAGCCTTTGTACCGAAGTCAGGGTATTGCGCGTCATTTCCGCCTTTAATTTCGATTGTTCGATTAAAAAAAAAACAAAAAAAAAACTTTCATTCTGGAAAAAAAGAAAAACCCACTTGTAGGTAACAAAAGCATTATAAAGCCGTTATTCAGATACTGAGCATTGACAGCTCGGCATTGTTAAATCGTCAAAAAAAGGCGCGAGCAAAGTAACACACAAACGGGACTTGTCACGCCTGCGTGTTTTCTATCCATGGCAGATGACTATTTTATTGTGATGATGTTATTACGAACGGCAATCATTACTAATAGAGAAAAAAACATTTTAATGTTTTTTTTTTCTTGCAAGCAAAATGTCACGACTATACGCGGAACAGAAAGGTCAAGTCTATCGACTTTAACGGCTTGTTTTTTCGTATTACAAAAATCAGCACATATAATCTACACATATGAAACGATAGACAGGTGCCTGAGTTTTATTCTGTTATAATATCACCACGTGTCCGCTTCGTGACGATAATGGACGAAAACTTATTATTATTATTACTAAAATAATGTCCTTATTAGCTCCATATTGCACTTACATTATGATATAGCTTAAATATAACGCTTCACTGAGGTAAATTTATTTCAAAGGAAATCCTCGCATCTCGTACTTTGTGCACTCTTCATGAAACCTGATTTATTTTACAGAAAACCCATTTCTTTGTGTTTGATCAAACCAATCAAAATTCTGGTAACGTTTAGCAAACTCCAGTTGCTTATGTTTGTGGTTTGACGCAAGGGCGTAACTTTGGATTGAGCACCGGGGGTGAAGTTCCCCACCCATTCATAATGACTATATGATTCTTTTTTTTTCTTTTTTTGGTGAGGGGGGGGGGGTGTATTAGCCGGTTCTGATTACTAGGAGAGTAACGATCCCCCCATGATTTAATGATTTATGCCAGCAGAGATTTTCTCCTGGCAACCCGCTAAATAGTTTGTTAGCATGGGAGTGGCATCTAATTACACTTGGCAACCCCAACGTCCAATCAGCTGCTGCAACTGTGATTTTCACAGATGATTTTCCACTTTGGAAAATGGAGGCAAAACCGCTGGCATCTTCTTAAAGGCAGATTCAAATCCCGTTGTTGGAAACTTTATTATTATAGGGGAAATGGGGATGTTCGACTATGCAGCTGTTCCTTATAGTCAATGCCTGATTTATGTAAGTCAACAACCTTCTGTCTGATTTCATTTGTGTATTCCCTGCTCTTACACATCTTTGTGGATGCCTGAAGGGGACTGGCCTGTGTGTTTCCTCATAGTTATAGCCCAGTAGAACAGGAAGCTATGAATCACCATTTCAGAGCTTCTGCAAATACAGGTTTTTATTTTAAAGGTACAATATAAATGTTTACATTTTTAGGTGTGCTAGTAATTGTGTCATGTCTGCTGAGTGCAGACAGGCAGGCAGGTATCTCTTACAATGTGAGCTGATTTTTTTGATCACATGATCGATGACCTCACCACCCCTGGAACACTGGGGGTAACCAGACACATATCCCAGCAGTCTGCCGAGGGCAACGAACAGGAGATTGTGTCTCCCAATAAAATATCCCTGTTTGCTTTTCCCTCTGTATAACTTGAACGCACACACTCTCACACACATACATGCTTTGAATGCAATACCATGTTATGAGCAAAGCAGTGAAAATGGACAGAAAAATTAAATTCAGCAGGACTGTGTGTATTAGCTGGAGTGGATTTAAGACCCAAGAGCCAGGGACTGCAGGCAGTAAAGCGAGAAATTACTTAAAGTTGAGCGGCGGAGTCTGTGAGGACTGCATTGTTATTAAAAAAAACGCAGGATGGAAGGAGTGGAGAGAAGCAGCTGATAGAAAAACACCTCGGAAGTTTGGGGGGGGGGGGGACCGGAAGGGGGGAGATAAAGCCCTCTGCGGAGATTTGGAGGGGTGAAGAAGTTGGAGAGTACGGGGTGTTTATCTGCCATCGAGCTCCTTCCTAAAGAAAGACTGAAGCCATTTTCAGAGACACCATGAAAGAAATCTGAGGAGTTCATGTGATTTCATGAAGAATAGTGATCTGTCTTGGTAGCATATATGCACATATATGAGGCCCTGTTGTTCTTGCAACGGTTTGCTAAAGCATGAGCCTTAAGTCCATCCCGAGACCCCCGCCCCCTCCCACTCTCCTGCTCCTGTGCTTTGTAGACCCTTTCCCCTCATTTTGGGCCTGCCCACTCCTAACAGACTCCGCCCATTCCTAACAGACTCAGCCCACTCCTAACAGACTCCGCCCATTCCAAACAGACTCCGCCCACCCCTAACTGACCCTGCCCACTCCTAACAGACTCCGCCCACCACCCCCCATTACTGAGATCAGTCATGTCCTCATTCTTGTCCTCTGCTAATGGCCTCAGATGTCTGACTGGATGTAACCAATTAAGGAGCAGTTTTAAAATATCTCATTACATATCTGTCAGACCAGGTGGGGAGGACCTTAACACAGTAAACCAGAACCTTTGTCAGTTTCAACACATGTTCCTATATATAAATGACATCCTTTAGATCTGACAAGTAATTGCTAATGATTCCTTTTTCAAATAGGAAGAAGGGCAAAGATTTTAAAACCTAACCTCATAAATAAAGGTTTTTCAAGAAATGGTGGTGGGGGGGTCCATACTGTATCAGTCATCGGTGCTCAGGGGACTCACTATCGCCACCTCAGGTGCCTTCTGGGACTGAACTGGAAACCATAAGCTGTGTCATTGTCCCCTGTGGGAAATCTCGACAAACACAATGGGCCTTTTTCCACAGTGGCAGTCTGCTGCCTCTTGCTGATTACCCTCTGCCTCTCGCACAGCGGGTCCCTGCATCATCCGGCACGGGTGCGACTCCGGGTGAGACCGTCACGCGCTGGGGCTCCGGCACGGTGCATCTCTAGCTGGCCGAAAGGCAAAAATGAGGAAATATTAAAGTTATGGTGACTGTCAGGGTCTCTTATAGAGACTGGGAAACAGGTTCCAGCACGTAAAAACTGTGAAAAATAGCGATTGCTGAAATACATGTTAAAAAAAAATACATAAAAATTCTGGGGAAAAATAGCTGTTCATTTCAGGTTATAAAACAGGAACGACTCTTAAAGTCAACGATTATAGAGCCCCTGCCAATACCGGTGATGGAGAAGCACCTCCAGGAAATAAATTTAGAAGAGGCGAGTTTTAGAAGATATCTCCATAGAAACACTGCAGAAGCATTTAATAAACAACAAACATCAGAGGAACTTTGACTTTCTGTCTGAGGCGGTATTTATTTCCCCTTTTGAAAGGAAGTCTCAGGACCCTGGCTGACTCTCATAACAAACTCTCAGACCCAGAGCGGCTTCATGGGGAAACTCTGAAATACTCTGGAATGAGAACCACCTCGTAAAGGAGCTGGGTTGTCACAGTTATGGCAGATTCGTGCCAAAGGTTATTAAAACCCCAACAAAACAGTCTGCACCCAAGTAGTCTTCGGTTGCGAGGCTAAGCTCTTTTTCCAGCTTATTTCGCTTTGGAAATGCAAGTTAAACATTGAAATTGATGATATAACGTCAAGTTATCATAATACCGTAACCATCTGGGGAAAAAAAACGGACATTCATCGGCAGACAGAGTCATTAGCCCTCTTTATAAATAAAAAGAGTAAGCAGGCTGTTTATTTTGTGCTAAATATGTTGCTTAAGAAGCCCGAGTGTGGGTGAGGTCTCTCACCGAGCAGCGGCTGCATCCTCGCGCCGCACCGTATCCCGATTAGCTGCCGTTTCATTTCCTCGCGGACCCGCTGATATTGACCCCTCTCCCCAGACCGTGTGGGAATAGCTTAAGGCTTGACCTCGCCGGGGCTCCTCGCGAGCTCTTTATCGCTGACGGACAGATGGTTTTCTTATTGGATTCGACACAGGCAGATGACGGGGCGCTCAGAGCGTGGACAGACGGGACGCTTGGCATTTCGTACTGTCTGCCTTCAAATAAATTAATTAAGTCGCACGCTACTTGTAATTGTATTTACATGGCCGTTAAATATGTGATGACTGGCTGCTGAAGTTCTTGCTAATCGCTTCATATTTCAGTCTCACAAGGAGCTCTATAGCCAGATTAATAATTCAGATTTACATGTCATTTTTATGTTATTAAAAGGGAAATGTAAACCAGACAGTTCAAGCAAGGGTGAATGTAGCAAGGCTAACCAGATAGAAACAGGTTTACAATGGGCCAGCTGGGATGAGTCTAACAGCAAAGCTTTATATGGGGCAGGGAGGCATCCAGCTGCCCCTGGTAACGGACAGTCCTGTGTATGACTGACTGGCCCGTATGTGGCACTGGTGAATTTAGCACCGAAAGCGCAGTTCTGGCGTTTGTGGGCACAAACACGCGCACGCATGCGCAGACACACACACACACACACACACAACTACGTGCTCAGATCCACAAATGCAGCACTGCGCTCTGCAGCTGTTGCTAATCAGACCTGGCATGGCGGCTTCCGTTACCTGGGGAACCTGCCAGAATCGCTTCTCTTCAACACCAACCCTCTAACTTAGAGCAGCAAAAACACCAGCTGAATGCTGTGACTGCCGCTACAGTATTTCCCCCCAGTGATTTTAGCGTAATTATAAGTCCTTTACCTAAGCTTTCTATAGCCAGGTTTATTCAAGTAAAAATAATAAATCTCTTTAGCTCCTCCATTTCCATTATCTCATTAACTTTCTCCTGCCCTGTCTCGCCTTGATAAGGGGCACCTCTGTAAGGGACACAATGACGCCTTTGTTAGGGACCGTGGAGCTGACGGTGCTCTGACATTTAAGCTCCCAGTGTCACTGCTGCAGTGAGGGACAGTTTGATCTGAATGGACCCTGGCTCCTCTGAAAGATCTCTCTCTCTCTCTCTCTCTCTCTCTCTCTCTCTCTCTCTCTCTCTCTCTCTCCC
>JAODJU010000081.1:11835327-11848675 GCA_026776725.1 Gnathonemus echidnorhynchus
CACTGATATGATTGGCTGATGATATAATCACTGATATGATTGGCTGATGATATAATCACTGATATGATTGGCTGATGATATAATCACTGATATGATTGGCTGATGTTTCCCAAGGCCACTGGCCCTAAACCTAGCAGATTTTTTTTTCTCCATTCATCCATCTTGCATGACATCACATCCAGTACAAGGTCATGGAGAGCCTGGAACCCACTGCAGGGAAGTCTGAGAATAAGGCTCTGGGTGGGAATGCCAGTCCATCACAGGGAACACACACACACAGGTTTGTAATTATAACTTTGTGGGGACTCTGTTTCTATGGGGATAACTAACCAAACAAAATACAAGACTTTTGGCATGTTTAGTTTTTTGATTGCATTCACAGATCTTTGTGGGGACCATTTTAAAATAACAGCTTTTTATTACATTGTGGGGGACGTTTGGTCCCCACAATGTCATATAAACCTAATCCATACACACACTCCCTACAAACAATTCTGAGAGACAGACTCACCTAACCACGTTTAGGAACCGTAAGAGGAAAAAAATGCAAAATATGCAAGGGTGGGTTTAAAATGCCCCACCCCAGGGGTGTGAAGTAACTGCCATCCAGGCGACGCGTTATGCCCTAAGAAGTCCCTCCCCCTTCATAAACCGGTATGCAGTATCTACCAAGGTCCTGGGGGTGGTGGACTCACTCTGTGTGTCCCTGGAAAACGTTGACAGAGTGGATGGAAGGATCTCTGAAGTCCCACAGCCTGAAGGTGGTGTCCCGGGAGGAGGTGACCACCAGGCGCTGGGAGGGGTGGGTGCAGCAGTGTGTCAGCTCCTGGTCATGTCCTGGAACAAAGACACAAGCCCGAGAAGCTCTTCGCTCCCTTCAGCCTTAATCCCCTTCTCCATTCTCCTCTTTTATGTTAATGGCTCAGCAGCACTTGAACCTCCATTTTTCAAATTACTGCGATTCTGCCCTTACAGCCGCAAACTACCTTTTCCGGCTTTTCCGGAACCAGATAATGCTCCCGAACGCCTCCCTCGACCGCCCCCAGTTGCTAGGCGACGGCTCGCTCCGTCGCGAGCCTATCCCATCCCGTACCCGTCAGTGAGTGGACCAGCTCGGACGTCTCCACGTCGTAGAGGTTGGCGGCCCTGTCCCAGGAGGCAGTGACTGCCTGCTTGCCCCCCACCAGCCAGTCGGCGCAGATCACCACGCCCTGGTGGCTCCTGAGCGTGGCGGAGGCCAGCCGCAGTGTGGGGCACTCGCTGGGACCCTCGGGGTCGCCCTCGACCTCATCTTTGTCTGAGAAGTCAACCTCCTCATCGCAGGGCGCCTGAGAGAGGATGGAGTCCGCAGTCAGAGGCCACAGTAATCCACATCCACAGTGATCCACATCCACAGTGATCCACATCCACAGTGATCCACATCCACAGTGATCCACATCCACATGCTGATAAATTCTGGGTGAATTTCAATACCAGGAACGCAAAGGCATGGACATATTTTTCCTTTTTTAACTAGATTATGCTTGAAGTAGATTTAAAGCTTTTCCGTTATGTCGAAAGAGAGACTTCAGACTGCAGGGATTCCAGAAGCCCAGGGAATGTTTACATGCAGGCTCTGTCTCCTTCACCTACAGCCCATGACTGTGAAGACGTGGGGCTTCTTTAAAACAGATGGTAATTGCCCACAGGGGCCCTGGAGACTGAAGCGTTGTACATCTGCTGGATCGCAGAGGTGGATAGTTCAGGTCCAGGAAATATAAATCCAGACCAAGATTTAGTTTCAGCCAACTAGTTGAATCCTCTGGGACTGTGACTCTTTATACTCAACTGGTTGGTCAAAACAAAATCTTGGTCTGAATTAGGGCTGGGTGATATCATATCGATATCATATCGCTCATGTGCAATAATCACCAGGGCTTCAGCTGACAGGCGAAGCATTTGGCCGGACGCCAGCTTTTCGGTGAAATACGGATATTAATTTACGCCCATAATTTGGTAAAAGGATTAGTAGTACAGTATGGCTAAAATATTAATGAGATGCGTTTTGTGATACCCAAAAGTTAGTAATCTGTATAAACTTTGTGTTTCTTAAATTCGATTAGCGGAGCACCCCACATAATACTGTTTTGGTATACTACGGTTTGGTATACTATGATTTGGTATACTACAGTTTGGTATACCTCAGTACAACATGCACTGAAGTCGCCGTGAAGGAGAGCAGCCAGAAAATCCTTTAAAAGAGGAGATCTTGTGGATAAACAAGGTAAAAAGACGTCGGCGGTGTGGTGGTACTTTTTGCAGTTCAAAGTCTGACACATTTATTAAACATAAGGATATGCCGTATTTATACTAATAATGACTTTTGGACGTCATACAAAGCCTCACTAATATTTTACTATACTACTAAACTGCTTAAATTGTGGGCGTAAACAAAAGTCCGTATTTCACCGAAAAGCTGGCGAATGGCCAAATGCTTCGTCAGTCATCTGAAGCCCTGGTGATAATTGTGCATGCGCGATATAATATCAATATGATATCGCCCAGCCCTAGTCTGGATTTGTACTCTCTCAACCTGAACTTTCAACCTCTGCTGGATGGTATCGTTTACCACGGCGCCGTCGGCTTGGAAATGACCAGCCTGCCCCGGACACTCACGCTGACGTCCGGCACGGGGGCGGCCATGGGCAGCTGCACCATGTACCTCCAGATGTGAGCCGTCTGGTCCCCCGAGGCTGTGAAAGGAGGCACAGATGGGCCTAGAATTAAGGCGTAGGGGCGAGACCCAGCTCACAACTGCCTTATGGGCGTACGGCGGATACAGGAGGGCACGGCAATCCTGAATACCAATATTAGCAGATTTTAGAACATAAACCACATAAACAGAATCTTGCTAGAGATTAGAAATGTTTATTCTGAGGGCGGAGAGAGTCAGGAACACTGACAGTAATGGAGACAAACTCCACCACCATTAAAAACCCAGAAGAACGAAAGGGACCAAACTTTTTCTTTTTTTATAAATGGGGTTTCCAGTAATGAGAGTGTTTCCTGACCGAAGGTGGGGCACACAGTCGGTTAAAGCGGCCTGTCATTAGACGTGGCTCGTGACACTGGTATGACATATAAAACACAGCTGGGAAAAGTGGCAACGAAACAGGTGGAGTCAGTTACAGAGAGAGCGACCTGGTTTGTGTAGAGGTGAAGATCTTGCCGATATGGCCATGGGTTTGAATCCCATTACTGTTAGGCCCTGGGACGAAGCCTTCAACCCCAACTGCTATGGTAGAGCTCAGCACTGGCCAATCCCACTTTTTTCATTACTTTTTGTACAAAAGAATCTGCTAAATGCAGAAATACTCTCATACCTGTTAGAGCCATCTGCTCAGTGGGATGAAACTTAATTGAGTTCACTGCAAGAAAAAAAAAATCATAATATTGTTAAATAAAATATAAACATACGTATTTTACAGTGGAAAAAATGACATGGGTACATTAAACATGAATTCAGAATACAGTGACTCTGGACATGATACATCTTCTAACAAAACAGGCGAGATCTGATGGAACCAAGTTCCAGTGGATTCAAAGCTCCAATCACACTGGATTCAAAGCCCGGATAACACTGGAGTCACTGGATTTAAAGCTCCGATAAATCTGGATTCACAGCTCTGATCACACTGGATTCTCCTTCGAATTTGTGTACCACCAAAGCGACATGAAGCTTCTGACAAGATGGGGAACTCGGTGTTGGCCTTCGCAGTGAGGCAGCGTCTTACCTGAGCCAGCGTGGCCCACGTATTTCAGGAGGCACTTCCCGGTCTCGATGCTCCACAGCATGGCACTGTGGTCTGAGGAGCAGCGCAACCAGATTTGAGACGGCACTTATTACAGAAACAGCTGTTGTCTTTGCCCTCAGTCAACAATTATGGATATTTAAAGTAATCATTACACAGCCTTCACATTTGTATTATATGCTTGTATATAATAAAAATAGATTCCATGCCTAATTTTAACCATTATATTCAAGTCATCACCAGCAAGGTCAAGGGACAAGAGAAAAAGGCCACTTTATGGGAAACACGGTATTTTAACATATTTTTTTTGTAATTGTATTTTGTACAAGACATACACAATGAGTGTCGTTTTGTGTATCAGCAGGTATTCTTTGAGGATTGATATGTGGGATAGAAAATGTCCTCCAGTTCTAGAATGTCCTACATTTCACACATCTGCGTCATCTGTATTATATTTTATATATTATATATGGAAGAGAACTTATCGATCATCACTGACAAATATACTCAAAACAGTAAAAGAAGACTGTCATATTAAACATCCATCCATCCCTCCCAATGCCACGTCTGGAGCCTCTCTCAGGAAGCACGGGGCACAGGGACACCGTGGACACACACGGAGGGCCGATGGGGGGGGGGGTGTCCTCCTACCTGCCGAGGCGGTGCCCAGGACCACTGGCGCGGTGCGGGTAACACTGACATCCCAAATCCCGTCCCGGTGCCCCACATAGTCCCGCACCAGCTGACACACAGCCCGGCTCGTGGTGGCCTTGAAGCTGGACACGATCTGAGTGATGGAGGGGGAAGAGAGAGGTAATCAAGCCATCACACACAGCATCCCCTGGAGAAGACCTCCCAGAGCTGCGTGGAGGGTGGGGGGGTGACAGTGAGGGGACAAAAGCAGAGCCAGCAGTGACAGGGAGTGACTAAATCGCCTAGTGACGAAGACGGCCATCTATAAGCTTGCTAAAACGGAACAAACCAAAAATCTAGAACATTCAAAAACAGCCTTAGTCTTTCCATTATAACCACAGCTTGACACAGTTGGAAATAAAGATCCGCTTGTATTTCTGCAATAAAAACGAAGCCCCTTAAAAGTACTTTAGGCCGGAATATCGGTGCGGCTTCAAATCAATCTCACAGCAACGAAGGCCAGTGGAGGATCAAGAAAGATCATCTGCCAATCAGGTATCTTAACAAGACTTAATAACATATAAAAATGGAACTTGCTTTACGGGAGCCCTGCGGCCTTCTGGGAGTTGCAGTACGGGAACAATGGACGGCCATTTTCCCCTGGATCTTCTCATTCATATCACCTCACATTCACCTCAGAAAACTATTACCCAATAATACAAATAATACATTTTAAAATGTTGCTATTTTTTAATTCCCCAAAATAAACATTAAGGCCAATCATACATTTTTATTTTTTATTAAGGAAAGTATTCATTTTGTTAATTATACTGAAGTAATCTGCAATTACGGACAATGGCTACAACAATTGCTAAGTAAATGGAGAGCGAAAATTACAAATGACAAGCAATCATACTGCCTACAAAACAACAACAATAATTTCCAACTTTGGAACTTGTGAATTTCCAGCTGTGATATTAAGGGGGGGGGTGGGGTGGGAGCAGGTGGTTCACAGTAAAGCTTTTTAGCAGTCAATCGTGTCTGTAAACAACAAAGCAGAATTTGCCGAACTAAAATTAGAAAGCCAGTCTTGATTGACAGCGAAAACATTTAAAATGGTCACGCAATCCCAAACCAGTAGCGCCCACTGGGATCTATCACTATTCCTGAGAAACTTACAAGAAAATTGGCTGATAATTATTCGCTTCTATTTTTCTCCGCGATTATTTTCACTGCAATCAACACATGAGGTGGTATTGCCTTCCAGAAACTTCCTCTGGCACTAGCTTCCCAGAGACTGTGGGATGTGCAGCACTTGGCCTCTTGGCCAAATGCAGCTGTATAGTGTCAGAAAACCTTCGGACGAGGCAAGGAAGCGGAATAAAAAGCCAAAACCGACCGAAAGATTCAAGTTCCCCACCCACGGATTCAGGGCCTCAACCAGAAAGGCATTGGTATAGCCTCAGATAACATACTGTTAGAAAATCTATTACGAAAATTAGATTAAAAAAAAAAACAATAAAAAATACGTGTGTCATCATTATTCAGTGGTTGCGGTGCTTAAAGGTCATGTCATAATCCACACAGAAGTATCCTGTTTAATGCAGTCTGAAAATAACTAAATGACTGTATCCTCAGAAAAACACTTCTCCCCGGAACTTTGCACAAACCGTTCCTCAACATTATGAAATTTAGCTGGAGGACAATTTGGCTAAAATTCACATTGAGGGGGGGGGGAGGGTGGGTTGCAGAGGACACCATGTTTATGAAAATGGAGGCAGACACAGAGATGATGTCAAAGAAAGTGTTTATGGGCAGAAAATAGGTAAAAAAAAATAATAATAAAATAAACAATTCATATATGACTGTACAAATTGAAAATTAAATTTTCAATTTAATACAACAATGCTTATTTTGCAGACTAAAAACAACTCCTCTTCTGACACATTTAAGTAAAAGACCCCCCCACCCCACTCTGAAAAACAACACCACCACACCCATAAGACGCAAGTACATCTGAAGCACTATGGGAGGACACCGGGACAGAGACACCACTTAGACACGCAGCGGATGCAGGGGACCCATTTCAATGTAACCGTGGCAACACAAGCTACATTAAGCTGCTGAAACGGACAGAAGGGTTAAGCATGGCGAAGCACGGCTAGCTGTGCTGCTAGTTATTCACGCTACCTATAACTGGCCCAGAGTTTGAGATCACCACATCAATAAGCCATATTCTTGCTCATTTTGCACCAATGACAAGTTCAGCCAGAAAAAGTAACAATATAATATAAATAATATTAATGCTAGATGCATAGTTTCCTATGAAGATACTATTCAAACTTCCAGACAGAATAACATTTTGTTCCCTTGCATCCCCTTGGGTTCCTTTTAATATATTAATAAACTCCCAGCAGAGGTGAAAACAGCAAAAATGTGACTCGTCTGGTCTGTTTCAAACAGCCGTCCAGAACAGACCCCGCTGTGCTAATTCAGTGAGCTACAGAGCTCCTCGCAGGGAACCGCGACCGTGAGACGGGCGCCCCAGCGCTTCCCCCGGAAACACGGCTGTCCCCGGGGGCCGTGCCGGACCCCCGCTCCCAGGGTGAGCTTCCCCGAAGCCGTCCTCAATGTTCGGGGCCAGCTGTGAGTCTGAAAAAGCTGCAGATTCGGGAGCTACATACTGGCTAAGCTAGACACAGTACAGCAAATTCTGGATTAGAAGCTTTGGTTATGATCATTTTAAAATGAAAAAAATATATATATTCAAAACATATAAATCTTCAAGAGTCTTGGATTAAAAATAAAATAAAAAAAAGAGTAACAACAAGCCCACTGTAGAGCCGGTCATGCATACTGGTACACGGGGAAGACGATCCGTTACCCATGAGTCACCCCACAACTCCCAGTTTCCCACACTGAAGTTGCGTGGTCCACCTACTTTGCCATGGAAAGAATGTGATCGCTATATCACGGGTGAAAGAAGAGAGCAGTGTAAATCCACAGGCAGCGTATAGCAGTGTAAATCCACATGCCCAGTGTATTCAACTCATCAGTCATCAGCTCCGTGTGTATTCTCGCGTTGTGGAGAGCTAGCTAACTCATCAAGTCTGGCAGCGCTATCAGACACGTCATTTCAGGAGGCGATATTACTAAAGGCATCCAGAAACACAGTCCGCCGCCTTCTTTGCGAACGCAATGTTAATAATACCGATATTTTAAAGGAGACGCGATCGCAGATACTGTATATATATCGACAGGGTCATTCCTAACTCGATTCGGTGCGCCGACTGACAGGCGATCACGGTAATCTTTACCTTGCTTGTGGATGCTTTGTATGTGGTCTTCAGTTTCTGAGAGAGCTGACTGGTGCTGTGACTCGCTGTGCGTTAGGAACGTGCCCATGGTGAAAAAGTGCAAGAGAAAGTCGACAAAAAAAAAGGGGGGGGGGGGCAGGAGAAGAAGTCTTTACATCTGCAATATTTTCAAACACACACGTTTAACAGCAACTCAGGTTGTTTTCTAAGCCATAACTACACAAGTACATGAAGTTAATACATACTGAAAAACAGGGAGGTATTCCACAAAGCAGGATTTCCCAGTTGACTGGATAACTTAAGCCAAAACGTGAAAAAGTATCCAATAGGAAGCACGGCAAGTGACATCCCTACTGGAAAATCCTAACATTTGGCTGAAGTTATCTGGTTAATGAAGATATCCTGGGTGGTGTTCCACAAAGCAGGATTTCTTGCTTAGTCTGATAACTTGTCAGATTTAAGGCAGTCTGAGCTAAATGTTAGTGAATGTTTAGCCCAGACTACCTTAAATCCAACAACTTATCTGGCTATACAAGACATCCAGCTTCAGGGAGCACCCCCCTGCTTTGCGGAAGCCCCCCCCCCAGATGTTCTCTAACAAAAACATAGATACATGCTGAAGAAAATAATTCTTGTACTAATGTTGTACTGAAATCAGCTCAATATTTATAAAGGTTTTCGTGTCAAACCTTTTGTTTTCAAAGCGCCCTTGGTCAGGTCTCCCCCTTCGACAGTTTGTCCATCCGCTGCCAGTCTGTCATTTAGTGTGTCGATTTCCCGGCGCACTGTGGGGCGAGTAAATTGTTGCCGTTAACCGCTAACTGCTAACCACTAAGTATCACCCAACTGCAATCCAGCCAGAGGTGTCAACAAACAGAATGCAAGTCTGGAGTTTTGCGATTAGACAGCTCAGTGCATTTCCACACCTAAATGCAACAGAATATTCCCATGCAGAGGTACGGCAAGACTGGTCCCGCGGCAGACTGAGCTCACAGCCCCTCAACTGCCTAGTTCAGCTCACGGTTTAAAGATCAGAACCCAAATGAATGATGTGGCTCCATACTCATACTCACACTCGATGTTTTCAATGTAGAGGTTTTCAAACTCTCTCTCAATCTGGCCAAAGAGATCCAGAAGGTTGCTTCGGACAGACATGGGTAGCTTAGAATCCTAAAGACACCAAGATTCAAGTTGGTTCGTAAGACTGGCTTCTTTAGGTACCGGGACAGGTAAGGTAAAGTGGGTGATGAATAGATGTTAATATGTACATATTAAGTGAAAAGATTAATAAAACATTACAAATACTTTTGGGTTGATTCCTGACTTGTCTGTAAAAGACAATCTGCATCAAACAATACGTGTTGTGCATCGTATAGAGGGCATAAAAATATTAACAAACAAAAAAAAAACTCAATGATATAAATATTAACATGCAAATACATAAGACATAAACCCAACTGGAACACCAGAATCTATAAAGTATCCCGGGAAAGCAAGATTAGCACAGAAAAAGACGAAGTCTCTTAGTCGCCAAAGGTGAGCATTGACATGAGGAGAATCCACTGATGCATTTTCAATAACCACTGCAATTAGGGTTACAGACCCTCTCATGGATAGCTTAGCACGTAATTCAAAGTACACTTTAGACAAAAGGAGGTCTGTCGTAGCAGTAGGAACCATATGATTTGACGGTCATAATTGTACGTACGGTTTTAGTATTTTAACCCAAATGAATCTGGAGGAAAATATACTCTGGATGTTTTCTTTCTCCATATTGAACAGCATACTGCATATAGATAAAATGTTCACCATTTGTAGACAAGAATAACAAAAAAACTTGGATATATCATTCCCGCACATTCTATCTTCTGCAAGGCCAAAAAGAAAAAAAATAATATTAAATCATACCAACAAGTGCAAGGCTTGAACTGACATTCAATGGGCAACTTCAGCTTTTATGAAGACTCATCTTACCTCCATTCTGAGGGGTAAGTTGTTCCCGGAATATTGTATTCCAGTGGGCTAGAAACATTCAAAAAATATTTTTAAAAAAGCCTGAATGACAATTGCAAAAAGAAATGGCAGACATTCAGGTTGACTCCTGAGTTTGCTCTGGGTTACAGGAAACCTGGTTCAGGGACAGACGGAGAGAACTTATCCTAACCCTAACCCCGTCTGAACCAAAACATAGCCCGGCTTGCGGCAGTGAGAGCCCAGCTCGGGATTTCACAGAGGCATTCGTTCATGGCAAATTTCAACTGCCACTGTGTTTAAAATGACGGTCAGAGCGTTAATGCAGATGGGGAACAGCGATTCGGGATACTGGTCCGTCACAGAGATCAATACCATCCAACGCTAAAAATACCACTTGATGAGTCTTGAATTTAAGGACAGTTTAAAGCTAATTTGGCAAAATTAACATGCTAATTAAAGTAAAGAAGTAGAAGATGGACTGCTACACTAATTAGTGTGCAACACTCAAAAATCAATACCTCCCCAAATAAACACAACATCATCCAACCACGGCACAAAATTATAATAAAACAGTTGTCAAACAATCACCCACAAGGTGAACAATTCCAACAAAGCCTTCTCTTCAGCAGGTAAAGATTCCAGGTAACAAATACGGATAATAATTCCTCTTCAGTATGTTTATAATTCCTTCTGAAGGAAGAGCTCATTTCGAGGTTACAGGGCGTTGAAAAGAGGATGAGAAGGATGAGCAGTTGTAAGAAGAAAGCGAACAAACAAAAACATAAGAAAAAGGCTCCAGGCATCGATCTTTGGGGTGAAGTATGAAGATTTGCAGTATTTGCGACATACAGGCATTTAAAAGTGACGCAATTCACGTCTAGGGCTGGATTCTGAGCCGCCTGAGCCAGGAAATCACAGGTTTATTAATTACATTTACAGCTGGGTGTTTTCTGAGCCATTAAATGGTAAATTCCACAGCTACGGGATCATCAGAAGCTGCCTCGCTGCCTTCTTAGTGACCTGGGACTAATACTCTGCCACCCATCTAAGCACCATCCCCACTTAAGCTAACCTTACCCATAACGACAATCAATGACTGCTTAAAAGAACACATTTTATAATACGGTCAAAGGACATTAGTATTATTGTTCTAGATTAATAAATATCATTATCTAAGCATGTCCCAGAACGCGAAGGGCTTGCTTGGCTGACAGTTATGATTTTCTGAAATACAGATCAGTCCCATTTAGCAAGCGATATATCCCTTGTCCAAGGAAGTAAAACGGTTGCCATGGCCACAATAATGGACATGTCATAATTTTAGGGCAAGATGCAATCATTGTGAAAAGGAGAGACCCAACTGTGCAATATATCATGCCCCATTCCTGTCAATATGTTTGTAATTACAGCTTCATCCAGCTGCCATCTTACAAGAAATTAGAAAATAAAATAAGCTGATCATACTTCTGATCTCATGCTTCATGATTTCAAGGCTATCGCACTTCACAGAGGTTGATAAAAGACAATCTGAATTGAATCTTAAGAAAACTTTTGCATCAGCTCATGTATTTCAATCCTTGACCTTTTTAAAATCAGAAATAATTTAAAATAAGTGTATATATGATTTTTCCAAGGCACTTGCAGCATCTGTCTCATCAGTACTCTGCACACAAAATGAGGTTTCTTCAAGTAGTTACCATTGCCTTTGGCAATCACTTCAGAATATAGCAGGGAGGCTATTCTGGGAACGCCGTAAAATTTAAGCACCAAATGCTGATGATGACCAAATGTCCTGACAGCCTCATCACCAATGAGCCAGAGTCTATATAAAAATAACGTTATAATAACCAGCTAACCAGTAACCGGTGCTGCTGGCAAGTGCTCCAAATCCCTCTGATCCCGAAGCACATCTAAAAACACAATAATGTACCCCAGCGGCGCTGCGCTCAGTCTCTCACCTGCGCGTCCACGACGTCCCTCTGCGTCCCCGGGCGCTCCTGCTCCGTGCTGTTGGTCCTGCGGATGGAGAGGCTGTGCGACTTGCGCTTCTGCTTGGCTCTGCGGACGCCCCCGCCGCCCCCCGCGCTCCCACCTTCAACGGGCATAACTCCTCAGCGCCGGCCTCCGCAAAAAGCAGAGAAACAAACTCCTACGCCCAAACTACAACACATGACAATGTTCCGTCATCCTTCTTTCGTTTTGTCTAATGAATCAGTGACAAAAACAAAATCCTTCGCTTCTACTGAGAAGAGAATACAGCACTTCTGTTAACGGAATTTAAATGCCCACCTGCAGACAGGCATCGACACATCACCTCTTACGACACAACTTTATACAGGTTTTCAGAATCACCGTTGCACAATTATAAAGTGATGATGATTACATATTTCCTTATATATTGCCAATGGTGATGGGAAACAAAGTTGCTGTAACTATTTTGTTAATACTAGCTCTAGATCAAATACGGTGATGATCACTGATTTTCAGCATTACGGATCCAAATAAGAGAAAAAAAATGTTTCCATAGAAATCATATTGATGTGACAACCATTTTGTGATGCTGAATATCAGCGTCTGGGAGCGTGTGCATATACCTGTCAGTAAATGTCAATTACCCAAGCAGTTCCATGGTTCCTAACGTATCACTGGGTAAATAAACGGATTACTCTCTTGCCTCATAAGACGCAACATGCAGCAATATTTTCAGTAATTGTTGCTCATGTTTGCTAATTGGCTTGGCTGTGGCTGGAAATGCTCTCATTTAAGGTCATAAAAACTGCGCGATCAATTACTACATTAGCTTCCACTCTAATATCTAGCGGAGCAAAGTGGCAGAAACACACGTCAATGCTAACCCAATGTAAACACACACAGATCTAAGGCCATGCCATTTTAAATAATTCTCATATCACTGGTTGACTTGACTAAATATTCTACCAGTTAAACAGCTGACGTAACACAAATTGTACCGATGCATTAAATTAGTCCACAACCGCTTAAGCAATTAACAAGATGTGCCTTTCAACTTGCAGAAATGGCTGGTTATTTTCAACATCACCAGTATGATTACCAAAAGTACTGTTAGGTTATACTATTCCACATAATAATTAACCATGAAAGCGAATGTGCATGAAATGTGTCAGAACGATCTGCAATTCAACAATGTCACCTGCAGCTTCAAAATCCGAGTCATCGTCTTCCATACCCCGTTAAGTACATAATGTCCCACTAGGACACAGCAAAACAAAGGACGGGTCATCAGCAAATTACAACCTTACCGTTAAACCCCGATCTAAAATACTGTCTTGGTGGTTGCAGAAAAATAAAAAGTCAAGTGTGTCCTTCGGGTAGGCATTCTGCGATTGCAATGGTACGCCATCTCCCGTCTTGACGTTACTTTTCCACCGTGTCAGCGCGACTGGCCCTCTATGTCACGTGACGCGCCTCTGTGTCATGTGACCGGCCCTCCAGTCAGTCGGGCACTGACGTCATAAATATAGAAGTCGGCTGCGCAGCGCTTGCGGTTTGTCTTTCAGTTTTAATGTTTGCGGTAAGGTTAAGAAACGAAGACACAGTGATTAAATGTAACAAATGGTATCCATATACTTCTTATACATATGGATTAAACGTTTT
>JAODJU010000081.1:11848775-11869984 GCA_026776725.1 Gnathonemus echidnorhynchus
TATGAAGGATTGAAGGATTTCGAGATTTGTTGAAAGGTGGATGAAACTGCAGTCTCATAAACTTTTATGCGCTACCTTTTTAGAATCCCTTTGAATTCGAATTACCGTCACCTTTGATAAAGAGATTAACAGAAAGACCATGCTTATAGAGATGCACATTAAATCGTTAACATATTTGTACCGGCCGATATTTGTTGAAATCCAAGATAGCGATCCGATATGGCAATTTTTTTGTTGTCAATGCTGTCGTCCGCCATTTAAACTTCTTAATACTGAAAGTTAGCAGCACCAGAGCTAATGACATATCTACTAAAATGACAGCGATAACTGCATAGGATGAAATGGCTTTTTCCGTACTGAGGGACGAGGGATTTCGTCGGCTCATGCATCTCAAGGAATGCCCGATCCGAAAATAGAAATTAACTCGCGTCCAAAACAGGACGGCATCTGCTAACTAGTTGTTTTACTGTGGTATGAAAAGTAACATAAACTTTACATATTTGACATTTTTCTGTAAAGCAAAATACAAGTGAGGAAACCATGAAGCCACCAGTATCCTTTGACCCGCACATTGTATAGGTGTTAAACCCATGACCTAACTTAATTCTTAACCCGCCCGCTAAATCTGGCCTGCATTGTCTGTACATTAAGTCAACTGTTTGGAATGCAACTTTGCTAGCCATTGCATGGACAACAAAGATTATTAAGTAACATTAATCACCTTAGGGGCAGACAATCACCTCGACATTTGCAAATCGTCGTTAAATGTAAACCACCCAATAAAACACTCATCGTAGGAAACTCAATCCTGTAGAATACACACACGCTTGTTGTCCATTTAACCTTGTCCACTGCTTTATAGATCACAATCTACGGAGCACATGTTGGAAAGTGTATTCACTCACTGTAATCCAACGGAATTTATATGCAAGATACCACAATAATGATTATTTACGTTTGACAAGCTGTACATGACAATGCCGCCTGACAGACAGGTTTTTCAAAGACATTGAAATGAATCAAATTATATCTAAATGTGTTTTGCATATTTGTTATATCTTCACAAAATGTATTGCATATCTGATTTCTGATACTGCAGGTCCCGTTGTCAAAGAACAAGGGATGTTACCGACGATGGCGCCATCCGTAAGTGTCTATGGTCCGATGACGTGTTTTAAATCCTGTTCGGTTTGATTGGTGCGCTCTTTGGGTCTGGCGATCCCACGCTGCGCGAAGGAGGTACTAGGTATGGTGTCCGACAAGGGACAAACTTAAAAACCATACCGAGGTAAAACAGTTCACTTCGAGAAATTTAAAGATCGTTCACCAAAAGCATAGTTTACGTCGTGTCTTTAATACGTTACCCGCCGCCCAGGTAATCAAGGAATCAGACGGAAATAAGTTAATCAAAATTGCCTGTATTCGTTTACGACATCACGAAGTGTTTGCGTGACCATATTGGGATCCTGTTGTTTTGCAAGGACCGACAAAGATGCCAGAAACAAGCACAGATAACTTGGATGAGAAGCAGGTCCAGCTTCTCTCGGAGATGTGTATACTGATCGATGAAAACGACCACAAAATTGGAGCTGACACCAAGAAAAACTGCCACCTGAACTCAAACATTGAGAAAGGTAACGTCTTCTCCAAAATAAAGTTTAGTTTACTCGGTTGACGTGAATTATCACTTTATATTTTGTTTCCTGTAGAGGAAACAAAACTCGTATAGCATCCCGTAAAATTGATATGCGTGATCAAATAATACAGAAATTCACAACCACTTTAATAATGGCCGGTCAGAATTAATGCATGCATCGGAGAAGAACTAATATACATTCTACATAATATCATTCTGGCTCAACTCAACAAATGGTCCACGCCATTGAACCATTTTGTGGTATCTTCTTTGCCCCAGGGCCAATATTTAAAATCCATGATTCCTCTAGCCTAGCTCATATTCAGATCCTCATCCATCCAGTTCTAGGTTTCCTTTACAACATATAAAAACACAACAGTGTTTTCGGTTTTAAGGGTTTTGTATTTTTGTTTTGCATACAGTTTAGTATTTGGTTTAAGGGTTTTATTGACCATTTGAAGCTCAATAAATCCATTAAAACAGAAACCACTATTCTGTTTTTTTATATGTTGTAAAGGGAACCTAGAACTTTTAGATGACAATGAAAGCGACTATTTTACTACCCTTTGAGATTCCGGGCCTCTTGGCAGTTTAAAGAGAATTTTGTTACATGCAACAACCTAAATAAATATATATTTGGAACTGGACCAAAGACTTCCACGATTTATTTCCCCACGTGCCATCTGAAAATGGCCGACCAAGCATTTTTGCGAATGAAGGAAAAATACTGAATTTCAAGCAAGTGTAACTCCTGACCTATATGAGACAGGCCAGAAAGAAAATGATGCAGGGGCAACCAGAATGCCACAAAATTGTTAAATTATGAGATGGTCGAGTATGGCCAATACCAAATACATAATACATTAATATAATACAGAGACCCCTGGGGAGGGTGTTCTGAAAAAAGAATGAAATCGAATGAATAAAACAAATGTTTGTTTCAATTTAAGGTTTATTGCATCGCGCATTTAGCGTGTTCCTGTTTAACAGTGAAGACAAACTGCTTCTCCAGCAAAGATCTGACGCCAAAATCACCTTTCCAGGTAGGTGCTTATACAATAAACACCGGTTAGGGTGTCTGCTGTATCACTTGTACTACAGTGCACTAAATCGAGGAGTGTATATCACCCTTCTTGGTTTAAACAGCTTTTATTTACCTTATTTTTTACAGGATTATTCACCAACACGTGTTGTAGCCATCCCTTGCACGCCACCAGCGAGCTGGAAGAGCAGGACGCGATTGGCGTTCGGCGCGCCGCTCAGAGACGCCTCAACGCGGAGATGGGCATTCCCACGGACCAGGTAAGAAATCACGCTCGTGGGAGATCTGATCGGTTGGACCCACCTCCTCTACAATCTGATTGGTTATCTCTGAATCAATATATTTTTCATTCTTGAGGGCAGAACATTTGTTTTTGTTCAAGTAAAACTACCATGAGCAAAAAAGACACTGGCATTCATATTCAGAAGTGCCCGATCTTATAACGGTGCGTGCGACAATACACTCAACACTTTTTTAACAAAGCCAATATTACCGTTAAAAGTGCAATTTCAGCCAGGTACGTAAATGGATCTGGAACAGAGATATTGATTATAACCATGAGCAAGCTGTAACCAAATATGTTTTTAAGGTATTTTCCATGTATATTTAGTTTTAACTTCTTTTCTTGACAAATTTCCATTGCCTTTAGGTTCCTCCGGAGTATATGTCCTACCTAACGAGAATACACTACAAGGCACAGTCGAACGGGATCTGGGGAGAGCATGAGATCGACTACATCTTGTTCATACAAAAGGATGTTGATCTGACGCCAGATCCCAATGAGGTTAAAAGCCACTGTTATGTGTCTAAGGAGGAGCTTAAAGACATGCTGGAGAAGGCGAAGAATGACGAACTGGAATTCACTCCCTGGTTTAAGCTCATTGCAGAGACCTTCCTATTCAAGTGGTGGGATAATCTTCATAATCTAAAGCAATTCATGGATCATGACACGATTCATCGTATGTAGTGAGGCTACAAACTGTGATATGGATGCTGTCGTAATTGTACCAATGTGATCTGAATCTCATTTCTCTAAGTAATTAAAGTGCCTGTAAGTGAAATCAAGACCAATTGTATAGAGAACTTTTTCAATAGGTCAGCAGGGTTAATTTGTTTTGCCCCTCCAAGAATAGAAGATGGACTACCCCAGGGATGTTTTCCACAGCCTAAGACTCAAGGCAGGGGGAAGGTCGATGTGCATCCCCTGTTTTCTGTAACTGTTTACCTTGGTACAAATTAAATGAACAAAAAGCTTGGTTTTATGCAAGGCCATTGCCATCATCTTGGATTTTTTTCCTCTCTACTTGAGTTTTTGGTTCCTCTCCTCCATCCAGCTCTTTCATTTTCTGTGTGCTTGAATTATTCCGTCTTAATGTATCACAACTATTGTGAAAAGTGCTATATAAAGATGGATTGTTAAACCATGTGGGGTTTTAGCCCCGAATGCCCAGGCTCATGCCACACCTGATCATGTGTCTTCCAGACCCGTGAAACTGATTCCAGGTGAATCTAGAACCGTGTTTCTCAAGCCGGTCCTCAGGGACCCCCCCGATGGTCTACGTTTGTTCCCCCCCCCCCCTCTGCTCCCAGAAAAGGGGCTGTCTGGGGGTCCCTGCGCATCAGTCTGAGAAACACCCATCCAACATCCTTCCATTACACATCTGGGTGCTATTTTCACGTTTCAACCCCATTCACACAGTACCATCGGGCAAACTGTCAGTCACTGGCAAGACCATTAAGGCAGGATAGGTTCCGATTTTAATACAGGGAGACCAGACAGTCTGACTCCTGATGGCCCACCGTTCGAAAGGGAGGAAAGTCAAAGCCAAGTCAAAGCAACCAGTGACAAACAAACAGGACTGAATCTGGTGTAGTGCTAACATTAGCTCCAGGGCGGCTAAAGCAGAACTGATAATAGTAAATGTCTGTATTTACAAAAACACTTTTTCAACAGAGATCCCATTTCCACAGCACAACACCCACTAAAGAACAGTTAAATTGTATGCAAAGTAAAGGACAGGCAAATGAGGTATGGGTTTGCCAGAGTGGGGCAGCCTTCGTTCAGCTAAACTCTGCCCTTGGCCGTCGATGGTGGCTATCAGCACCCCCTGGGTTAACGGCGATCGGTGGACCCAGACTTCCTCTTTCCAGCCAGAAGGTGTTTGGGCTTCAGGTCGAACACGTGACGGTCTGCCTCTCCCTTCTTCCCCATGCGGTTCATGTCTTTCTGGGAGTTCTTCATCATCTTCTTCACCTTCTTCAACATCTAATAAGACACAAAATTGCCTCTAAAATTCATGTCCGGCAGAGAAATTCCAACTACAGTAAATACAGTAAGTTCAACTGCCCGCTAGTTTGACAGTTACAATTTTTCATTATAATGCTTTCACCCATATGAATTACCAACAATGAATTAAACATAAGAAATTTACAAACGACAGGAGGCCATTCAGCCCATCAAGCTTGTTTGGGGAGAACTTAACTAATAGCTCAGAGTTGTTAAAATCTTATCTAGCTCTGATTTAAAGGAACCCAGGGTTTTAGCTTGCACTACATAAGACCTGTATGTCATACAGCTTGTGTTTACTGCATTTGATGTACTATACTAACACTATGTTTAGATTTGGTCAAATCATTCACTGTAATCTGTCTGCTGTTCAGGTTGGCCTTAGAAATGCTGACTATCGCAAATCAGGAAGTAAACCACGAATAAGCAAACTGACTCTGCAACAAGATAGTTCATTAAATAGCCATCCTATTAATGATGATCACTAAAACCAACACTACACCGGTACTTTGGCACATCCATCGTGTCCCCTTCACCTACCGGAGCGCCCGAGCAGACCCTTGGGGCTTACCTTAGCGTCACGGACACCTGACACATCCCGGGGGGGTCGGGAGGCACTCTGGCTGCGCGTGCGGGACAAGGGGGGAGCAGACTCCTCACGTTTACGCTTCCTGGTGACGCTCCTGGATCGGCGGGCCTGGGCGACGTAATGGCTCTGAAAGGCGCCGAAGGACGCGGCAGCGTTAGATCTCTGCTCACGTCAACGTGGCAAACATCACGCCCGATTCTGAGGAACTTACATCGTCTTTGTCTTCCATCTCCAGGCCCAGGTCAGACATTTCCTTTTCAAGAGTTTTCCTTTCAACCTGGAATATCAAAATGTATTAATTGTGTCTGTGGGGTGGGGGGCAATCAAATCAACCATAATAACAAGGACTCCTTGGGTTGGGTTGGGTTGGGTGCTGACCTTCTTAGCAGTCCTGGGCATCCTGGGTCCATGCACGTCTTTCTCTATGGACTGCATGAACTTCAGCTTCTTCTTCTCCTTGATCTGCTTAGCCAGCTGCCGGATCTCCTTCATCTCATCGTCCTCGCTCTCCTCATCGGTGTCATACTCCCCTGCCTGCACCTTCAGCTCCTCTTCCTTCTCCAGCTCCATCAGGTGCTGTTTGGGGAAGGGGGGGGGGAAGAGGGTGACAGGGTTAGAAGGGACTTGAGATGCTGCCTTTCGGGGGAGGGAGGACGTCATGCTGTCCAGCCATGCATCATGTGGTCTGGGTCACGCTCTAAGTGACACCATGCCTGAGTCATTGTACAGCAGTCATCCAAGGTCACATACCCAGGAAAACGGCATTCCCGCTGCACGGGACTCACCTCCATTATTTCCGGATCGATGTAATCGGCTATGTTGTGTCCCTCCCAAACCTCTGGGATCTTGTCATCCTTCTCATCCTTATTCATCAGATCCCAGTATTCTGAAACAGGGAAGAGTCGGCCATCATTACGGTTATAAAAACAAGGGCTGAAGAGCTTTTTAGGCATTATATAGAAGCGATACTCACTGTGAAGGTCCAAGACATAGTCATCACCAAGCTCAACCTCCAGGTCCCT
This sequence comes from Gnathonemus echidnorhynchus, assembly GCA_026776725.1. Classification (NCBI taxonomy): domain Eukaryota; kingdom Metazoa; phylum Chordata; class Actinopteri; order Osteoglossiformes; family Mormyridae; genus Gnathonemus; species Gnathonemus echidnorhynchus. The sequence goes on from JAODJU010000081.1 coordinate 11,855,352, forward strand.
CTCCTGAGACAAAGCAATTGGCTACATGTCACATGATGTTCTAAAAGCTTAATGATTCGCTCAACAAAGACTTAAAACTACATACTATAGCACTACAGGGCTGATACGGCAGATCACATTTTGGGAGAATCTCTCCTTCTTTTTAAATCCTTTGTTGTCATTCATCTTACCAGCTTGCGTTTCGGAGCATCCACTTCCATGGCCTTTCGGCGGGTCAGGGCTCCCTCGGGAATGAACGGAGGCCGGTCCTATAAGGTGACGGGAGATGTTTTAGCTTGTCGCAGAAAAGCCGTTTCACGCACAATCCGGACACGGCACACCAAGTATCTGTCGCATTAACTGTCGCAAGACTCACCTTTTCGTCCCTCTTGGCCGGCACGGCCAAATGGAGCCTGTTGAGGACGTCGTGCACCTTCTTCCCCTTCATCTTCGTATCGACGCGATGGGTCAGCAGTCTGTCGCACGCCTGAAGGTTAAGAAGGGGTGGTTTGGAAGGAGGTCTGTCTAATTAGCGCCAACTGACAAGACCTGGACAGAAACGGGGCCTGACCTCAGTTTTGACTTGCATGACGCCTTCCTCTGTGAGCGTGCTAGTCTCAATGACGGGAATGCCCTCCGCAACAAGGTCAGAAAAGATTTTCTGCAAAGAAAGAGGACGACGACACAGTCAGCGACATCGTGATAAGAGCCATCAAAATACAGGTAGCAAGAAAACTAGCACTGTTGTTGAAGACAACGATCAAAATACATACCTGATTCTCCTCTGAGAGCTCAGTGATCTTCTTCACGTCACACTTATTGGCCACGATAATCAAAGGCTGCCGGCCACACAAAATAAATGTGATTAATAAAGACCTTCAAGAAGCCCTCAGAAGGAAGACGCTAACAACACGCGGCCGGCCACCTTGTTGGCGAACAGCGGGCGAATGTTCTCAAACAGCTTGAGCTGCTGCTCCAGGTTGTGGCCGCACTGCTCCGACACGTCCATCACGTAGAGCACGGCCGAGCGCAGATGGGCCAGCGCCGTGATGGCCTGCATCTCGATGGTGTTCCTCTCCTCCAAGGGGTGATCCAGGATCCCAGGAGTGTCCACCACCTGCAAACACAGAACCAACGCAGAGCCTCCTAACACATTCCCAGAACCAAAGAACCTCAATGTTTTGTGCAATTAAAAAAACAAAAAAACAGTATAGATATACACAGTAGCAGGGAATTCGTTGCTTGTCAAACTGAAGGGCGGATCTCAATATGTATACTTGACCGTACTCGTGTTCTCGTGCACCCATCTTACATAATCTTCTATTGCCAAAGACCAGTTCATAGGACGTACAGAGGATGGTAAAAATCCCCGGATTTGCAATCTTCAAATGGTCTTGCCCCACCCCAAATATCAAGGATACATTGGTTGCATCCTTGTCAAATGAGACCAATCCCATGATTCATTGTGGCCCAAGATTGTACTTAGAAGGCACGTTAGCAAGACCAGTCTTGCCGAGACCCCAAGTATGTTCATTGCGTTCTTGGTAATGAGATTCACCCGAAGATCTCAGCCATTCAATAATTCTACTTTTGAAGAAGTCTAGTTTCATACACTGAAATTTCTATGCTACTGTGCAACACAGACCTGCCAGCGTAGGTACTTGTAGTCCATGTGGCCGACAAAGAGGGACTTGGTGGTGAAGGCATACGGCTGCACTTCCACGTCAGCTCTGGTGACCTGATCAAGAAGAACCAACCATCAGCAGAGAAACACCAACCGGCTTATGAGACCAGATCTTTGCAGCATTACTGGGGGCATCTACAGGCCATTGTGGGCAGGGCCCACTCAGCATCATCCTCACAGTCCCTCAGGCTTGACTTAGCCCCCCCCCTCCCACCCCCCCACAGACAGACAGGATGCTTCACTGTATAACAGTGATGGATGGGCATCAACCAGAGAGAAACAAGCTAGAGGAATCGTGCCCACCTTATTGATGAAGCTCGACTTGCCCACGTTGGGGTAACCGCACAGAAGCAGGGTCCTGGTGTTGGGGTCGATGGTGGGCAGGCGGGAGAGATGCTGCCGTACTGTGGGGGGGGGGGCGGCAGAGGGGGAGGGGGGCAAAGCTGTTACCACCAAGGGGGCGGTGCCCTGACGGGACTCATCCTGTTTTTAAAGCTTGACTGAGGGAACCACGCAGGGAATTCCAAAGCACCTGCGCTTCTGCGCGTGCGCAAATAGCAAAGTTTCACGTCAATCCGAGCGCATCACCTGTTTAATTCCAAACACAGCAACACGTGAAGTCAAAAAACGACAGACAGGAAAAATTATGGGCAGTGCGGCTTAATAGAAAGAATATAATGAATTACGGTAATCCTTCCATCATGCTGACGATGGAAAGTCATTTAAATAACTGGCAGCAATTCATGACAAATGTTTAAACGTAAATAGTATGAAAATGGGATTGTTAGACTGGCACCCTGAGCTCCCCTTCCGACCCGGACAGCCCCACGCCATGTCATCGCACTCAAACCCCCACCTTGCTCCAGGTACTCTAAGCTCTGCTTCTGCCTCTTCATGACGGTGCACATGCGACCCAAGGCAGCCCGCTTCAGCTGCTTGCAGCGGTACAGGGAGTCTCCGTACTTCATGAGGCGAACATAGTCCTTGGCGACACTACGGACAAGCAGTTTGGTCACGCACGAAGACAAGCTTGGGTTTTAAAAAAATTAACCACAAAATAACCAAGCTAAAGTCATAGGGAGAAATTAATGGATTGGGCAAATAAACAGATACACTCCTTACTTGTCAATGAGGTTCTTGGCTATATTTATCTGTCCAAGGGCCAACTTGTAATGGTCCTTGTCATACAAAACGTTCATCAGGTCTGCATAAAACGGGTGGATGTCCTGAGGGCAGAAACACAGAAAATCATCATGACAAAAGCTATTTTAAAAAGTACTGTTACAGACACCAATTTAACTTTGTAATATTTAATCTGAGCTTTTCAGAATCCAACTGCTTACACATACAATCTTCTAACTGCTCTTTCATACACAATTACATTTTTTGTACACTTACATCAAGCTTTGGGAAGTCCGTCAAGATCTGAGAGAGTCGATCGTGGTAATTCTGCTGAGTGAATTTCACTTTTCTCATGTAAAAATGCCTGATGCGGTGGATTTGATAGTGCTTGTGGACGACTGTTGGCGTTTTCCTCTGGGTTTTGGATAACGTGAGGTCTATGAAGTCCTGGATGGGGGGAAAACGTGCGTATTTATCCTAAATTCAACAAAACGCCATATAATACAAAATCATAATTCTTCCTATGTACGCAAGCGTCTGTTGTCATGTCATGCAATTACCCTCCGCGATCTGTCATGAAAGAAATACAACAGCATAGTGTCAGCTGTTAAGCTAGACACCCTTTTAAAATCTGGCCGATCATAAACACGTGTTGGGGCAGCGGAGAGAGAGACGTCCACAAAGATTTTCTCCATTAGATAAAAACAATTTTTCACAAATTGAGTTACCCTCTCCATGTCAAACATAAAAAACGGAATAACAGGACTGTGTAGATACCTTTGCGGTGGGAACCACCATAATTTTCTTGAAATTGTAGAGTGCCATCTTTGCTGAGCACACCGATCGGCTCCACGGCGGCACGGGAAAGGATCGGTGAGCGGTGACGTCAGCACGAGTCGATGCGGCAAAGAAGGCATCCTGAGAACTCAGCACGGTCGGTGATTTTTATATACTGCCCCCTCCAGGTCAATGCCGGGGTGGTACATTCATACGCGAGGGGCAAAGGCAAAGGCTAATCCAATATCAAACGCATAAAAAGTGTAAGAGATTTGTGTTTTTCAAAAGCGTGCACATTTCTTCGTGAATGTCAAAATTCTGTATTTTAAAACTCCTCATTTTTGTACACACGGTTTGCGGAAACAATTTACTATGCCTGCTGATAATGACTTGGTGTGGCTGTTTATGACTCCGTTCCGTAGGAGGAAGCAGACAGCCTGGCTGTCTTTTAATTCTTCTCCTCCCCTAAAATATCCTGCCATGCATTAACTTTCTGTCTACCTCCTACAGCTTCTAGAGACGTGCCTAAATTTCTTCCTAAGGTAATTAGATTTTGGGCACTTTCTAATTCTCGAAGTGTCGCTTTGCCAGGTAGTTTATGTGAACTGATTGACTATATTACTATTTTGATATAATTCGTTGAAAAGATATTGACGTTGTACATAAGCACCCAGAGTCTAAATTTCGTTATTGTATGCCTCTCTTTATGTATGCCTCTTATTTCTTATGATTGCTAATGATGTGCTCATTTTTTTTAAATAACCGCATCAGGAATAAGCAGTGTATACATGCAAGCATCAGTGATAAAACCAAAGCAAAACCATACAAAAGCCTTACGTTTTCTATTTGTCATAGTCTTGTCTGTTGTTTTTAAAACTCTACTTATCCAATTGCTTCTAGACAGGGGAGTTTCTAGGGCTAAGTCAAGTTTACCTGGGGCTTGACTTTTTTTTTTAAGAAAAATTGGCTTCGGGGCTAAAATACTCGGGGCTATATTATTATAACGGCTATGTGTAAAATTACAATACAGTATACGATATAAGATAAAGTGATAAATTACTGCATTGGTACTAGATCATATAATAATGACAGAATAGCGGCATTATGACTCTACTCCTATCTTCATGACCAATGCTAAACTTTAATACGTGTTTCTTAATAATGTCCCGGCCTTCATTGTTGACCTGACCCACATAAGAGGTTTCAATACATTAATGGTAGGTCTCCTTTGTATCCTTTTGCCTTGAGTATGGGGTACTTCCCATTGTTGAGAGCCAGGGCGCAGGAACTCATGGGACAGGACGCCCCCCCCCTCAAATACGGCAATTTTTAATTTGGCTTCATTCGCCATTTGTGCTCCCCCTACTATCAAACTGTCCCCAACGCCGTTGGTTGAAAGACTCATATAATACTTATAAATAATTATTTATTGAAAGTTTACCTATGATGGAGCGTTCATGATTATTGCTTTCTACTTTTTCTGTTTAAAAGTTTGGTCCTTTATAAGCAGCCTTTCACAATACCTGTAGATGTGCATTGTAGACGTTTGGTAAAACCCAACTAATGTTTTGAAGTAGGTTGAAAAATGGTGGCTTTAACATATGTTCCTATTTTTCGCCGAACATGATGTGTTACTGTAATTAAGAAAATTGACAGAACGGACGTAAGTACTATCGATGTGTCTAGTTTAGCGCAACCTTGTCACTAATGATAGTAAAAATGGAACAAAAATTGAAATCGCATATTTTATTCTAACTCCCAATGACTATGAAAACCGACTCACCAACTGAACAGTAGCGATGAATCTATTGGCTATATAACAATAAATAAAGTTTCGGACCCTAGAACGAGGTTTGGCGGCTGCAGCCAATCATCAGTCGCGCTGCGGTCACGAGTGAGGGCGCAGTCCTGCAGTCTGAGCCAACCGGGAGGTCCGCTGTACGGGCAGGGAGGCGGGAGCTGCGCGAGACTCTGCTGTGACTGAACAAAGTGTGCGATGGTGGCCGCGCTCCGGGTGGGAGAGCAGTGCTACGATTCGCCCCCTTTTCGTTGGTCTTGCTAGTCGTTTCGCCGAGGCTGGTGGTACGTACGCCCGACGAGGAGACGGGTGGCCGGTCGTTGTGTTTGTTTTCGTTCTCTGACTCAAAGAAGAGGAGCAACAATAACAGCGACGGCGGCGACGACGACGACAACGACGACGACACAGTCGTATTTTGGTTTTAACCGCGCTGAGGGAACAAACCCAAACTTCGTGTCCGTTGGCCGGTCGCCGTCTTAAAATCCGTTTTGCTTTTAGGTAAGAGCAGAAGTTAGTGGTCCATTTCGAGGTGTTTATTTAACACGAATAAAGTAGGGTTTTTTTTAGCTGGTGTATTTTCAGCCCGGGAACCGTAAAGGCCCGGTCACTGCAGCGCTGTGCAGGTGAGTAAAGCGCCGTGTAGCATGTTAGCTAAGCTAAGCTAAGGGGGGTATTTTCTGAGTATATGATTAAATTCTGGTGCCATGAATCTAGCCTTAGATATTCTGACTTATTTACTTAATCCGTACTTAAATTCTCGAATTGTAAGGGTTGGCTAAGATAACGAAACGTTTTCACTTCGTTTGTAGTTAAATACTTGCGTTGTGAGGCTAGGCTAAGACCTCGAGATGTATTTGCTCAGTGTGTAGTTAAATACTGGTGTTATGAAGCTGGCCGAATATATATCGAGATGTATTTGCTCAGTAAGTAGTTAAATAACAGGATTGTGAGGCTAGGCTATTATTGATGAATTTATACAATATGTGGTTAAATATTGGTGTTAATGCTAAGATACTACGACGGATTTACTCCCTCAGTAATTAAATATTGGTGTTTTGTTGCTAAGATCAATATAGATTTACTTAGCCTATAATTTAATACTGGTGATACGAGACTAAGATGTACTTATAGTCGCGAGTGACAACCATATGGCTTGGGGACTGAGAAACACAGAGGTTGCCATCTTCCGAAGGGTGCTGTAGGCGTCTATATTCCAGATAGCCAGGACCGGAGGAGCGTCGCAGGTGCAGTGTGAGCTGATTTGTGCTGCATCCTAGATTAATACCTCGTCACTTCGTGTCAAAGAGTTTCGATGCGCAGGATCATGCTTTCATTGATTACCGTTTATAATTAATTATCTTAGGAAGTTTCAGCTACCACGAGAGCTGCACTGCGTCTCTGGCTTCTTAAAACTTTATTTTTCTTGCTCTAAAATAGTTTTTGAATGGTTCGTAATGATCAGCAGCACTTTTTATTGATATTGCATGTCAATAGCATTTGTAATTTATAAAACTCCCCGGCATCTTCTCAGAAGTGTCACCGTCACTCTTGAGACAGCTTCGATTCTTACATTTCCTTTAGCATAACAGAGATTACTCAGATGCCTGGATAATCAGGTTAAGGCCAGTTGACTTAGCACATACTTTTAATCCATATGCTTATCCGGTTCGCAAGAGGCCCGGCCAGACTATTTACAGTTTATTAACAGCTGACTGCAGCTCCCCTCCATGATGTACTTTAACGTAGTGTTTGTGTTCTGAGTAATTGAAGATTTTCATTTCTCTAGGGTACCTGACCTGTTGCCTTTTGACATTTGAATGTGCTTAATCTTCATCCTTTCCTCTGTACCAAAGCAGACTATACTTGCAGTTCAGGCAATATCATTGTGCAGCATGCTAATAGACTGGTGTCTTGACGTATTTGTGTGAATCTGTGATCACATATGTAGTTAAATCAGGGAAAGTTGGACATTTAGCTGTGAGTGTCAATTACTATATATTTTTTCACAGTTTATTACGGAAGGAAACTGTGGTTGTGGCAGTGTTTTTGGTCCCTTTGATGCACCACATTGTATGTGCCAAGACTTTATACTTAGGCACGGTGAACTGTTGGACGTATTGCAGTTTTTGTCTGCAACTTTATATCCTATTTGTTGACTTTTTATTAACTTTTTGAAGTTATGTTTTTGTTTCATTTATCCTGTGTAGACTACATCATGACACTGTCTAATATTTGTAATAAGGCTGGAACTTTTCCTGGTGTTTAAGAAACCTGTATTTGTGCAATATATGACTCCTAACTGACTGCTAGGGTCCAGACCGTGTATAGGACAAGTGGGTATGGAAGTTGGATAGATGACTGCTTGGCATGTATAATAGGATTTGAGGTGCTGACATGGCTTCATCTTTCTTGCCTCCTTTAGCCATAAATCCGCAAAGCTAAACATAACCTGCTCTTTGTTTGTGATCTATACCTTGTTTCATGTGGGGATCTCTACTGCACGTTGCCAATAAATAATATTGCCATGAATTAACCTTGTGCCGTATTGATTCGTGTTTCCCTGGCCTTCAGTCATGCACCCTGAATTGTGCTTTCTTAGTACTTCTCGTCATTTTCTGTAGCATTTCCAGATTTGTTTGTAGCATGTTAAATATCAACAAAGAGACAATTAATTTTTATTTCATGAATGCTTGGCAGTACTTTTTTAACATTTTATTCATATTGTGTGCATGTTGGTTAGAGAAACTCAAACTAGGCCCTTTCCAGGAAAATATCGCTCTCACTGCCTTTCACATAATGTGGCAGCCCATCTAACTTTTTCCCATACTAAAATTTTGGTGTCATGTTAAACAAATGCACCCGGTGCCCAGAGACAGGAGAAAAAGAGCTTTGGGACTTAGGATTGGAGTACTCATTTTCTGGATTGAGCCAATAAAATCATCGATAAGAACATGTTGGAGATTTATGGTCCATGATATTCTCCTACCATGGGTTGTCTGAGCCTTCTTTCTCCCATTGCTAGTTGATGAATTTAGACAGTTTGTTTTGGAAAGTATGAAGCAATATGCTCTTAACACGCTTGCACCCAGACTCCTGAACAAAGGGCACCTCTTTTCATTTTTTTCACCAACTGAATCTAGAGGACGCATTGCAGTTCTTAAAACTGTGACCAGTGACTGACAGTGCCCACTAAAGTCATCCCCTGGGTTTCAAAGCCCCATTTCTTCAGCGCTTACTTTGCTTAAGTGTTTGCTGAACAAATTTTGCAAGGAGTCGGAAATACTGGGACAATTTTGAAATGGCATAAACTAGGGCTGCACAATTGTTTTTTTTATGATTAATCTTGATTCATACCTCTATCTCATTTCTATATTACGATGGTTCTTCTGCGCTGTATTATATCAGTTGGATCAAATCAAAACTACGTTTCCCCAGAGTCTCAAGCATCCCATAATTCTGCATTCTCTTTACAGGACGCTTTTCCACCGCACCGGGTACCTTACTTTTTGGTTCACCAAGAAGGAACCAAAAGTACGGTACTTCAAGGTGGTTTTCCACTGGCGTAAAAACCGGTGCCGGCACTGAATAACCTCACAATGCGCGGCGGGATATTTTGTATTGAATTTGAAAAATGGCTCTAGTATATTATAGGGCTGGTCGTTGTGCGATTTTAATACCAACATCGCGCGTTGTGCACATGCAATTCTTCCTTCGCCAGTGAGCTAGATTAAGATAAGGCTTTTTCTTACTTTCAGTTCTGTAAACGAACATTTAAAGCAGGGGGTGTTTAGGTTCCTCTGTTATAGGAAAGAAAATTAAGTTTCACAATTTTAATTATTATTCCTTTTCAAGATTATCCAGTATATGTTTAAAAATCAGTTTACAGTTTACCTCCGCTGCTTTTGCATGAGCACTGCATGTGTTCTCCGAGACAATCATAATCATTTTCATCCTTGCTGTTTATGTTGAATTCCTTTTCTGTTTTATGAATACCCCAATATTTATTACAACGAAATGACATTGCAACAATATTTTGAAATTTTCTAATACTGTACTAGTATATTGTACAAAATAGTTCTTTTTATGCTATCCTGATCTATGGTTCTTCCGACCATATCACAGTTAAAGCTTGAATCGCTTCATTTGTCCACACGTCAATTATTATTTTTATTATTTTCACCTTGTTTACCATTGTTTTCTGAGTTTGCAACTGTTCTCAAAACGGCGGCTCTATTGCGTTTCAGAGGCAGGCTATTTGCATAAATGTTCTACAAAACCGTTTCAAGTCCCACCTCAAGTACCAAGGTACCAAAAAGTACCCCACTGTCACTTTTGGTGTGGTACATTTGCACAGCTGTTTTGGTTACTCTAATTGAATGGCCAGTTGAGCGTTTCCTTTCTGTTGTCAGAAGTTGATATGCAAGTCCTGGATCAATCATATGTTTGGCACAGTCATGTTTTGTTGTTTCCCTTTGCCGTTTAATGAGTGCAAAAAAAAAGTTTAAATTTAAGAAAAAAAAATTGTTAGAGAATTGCGATCTCAATTCTAAGCAAAAGAATTGCGATTCACATTTTGTCAGAATTGTGCAGCCCTAGCGTGAACTCTAGACAGAAAATATAGTGACTTAAATTTTTAAGCTTTATTCTTTTGCTGGTTTCAGGCCAATCACGTTATCTTCTAAAGAGGTGAAGAAGGGTGTAGGCCACCCTAGCCAATTTGCATGTCATCTGTTTAGCTTGCAGGACTTTAAGCCATTATGGTTTGTTACTCGATTTAAACTTTATTACTTGATTACAAAAGAGCATCAATTAAAATTTTCCTTCTCACTTACTTGGCAATATGGTGGAAGGGAGATGGCGCTATACAGCGGATGAAGGTGAAAATAAAGAATGAAAAACAATTTGGTGGAGGCACGTCACATTAAAAGTGAATGAAAATGCAGTTGTCCGTTAGTATTGCAAAGCATAATTTAAATATCACCACAGAATAACTGCAATGCAAATACGTCTTAAAGAAGACCTTTGGGTTTGACACTCAACCAATAATTCGAGGTTAGCCATTCATATGTGCCATTTAGCTTCTTGGAGTAGCCAGCCTGTTGTCATCATGTGTGCTTAAATTATTTTGCTTAATTTACTTTCTACAATTCCTCTATGTCAAAATATTATTAATCGCTGCTAACACAAAAGCTCGACCTGCCATTTAGCTGCATCATCTTGCATAATACAATACATATTCAACGTATTATTTTTGGGGAACGTTGTGTGTTTTGATTGGCGCTCAACAATCGATGTTTTTGCGTCATTTAAGAGTTGAAAATGAAATATATAGCCGTATAGAACTTATCCACCAACAAAGTCTGTCTAAGTTGGTGGCATTGCTGTTCGTTGTACCAACAGATACAAAGCAGTGCTGACAATCACTTGGTCTCTATGAAATACAAAATATTTGCATTCAGTGGAAGACGAACCATCTTTTCGTGACCAGTTCTTGTTGGCTTCTCTTCATTTGTAATTTCTCAACGCACCACATGGTCTATGAGTGAGTCAAACAGCAGGACAAGAATGATTTTCACAGCGTGCTTGTTGAGCTCATGCAAAAGCAGTAAACTTTATAATTAACATTGCACATCATGCAGGCCTGTTAGGGCTGTTCACGCCACCCTTGCATGCAGCCGTTTTGTGCGTGTGGAGTTTGAACATTCACGCCGTGTGGGTGTGGCTTTTTGATTATCTTTCACTCTTCAGAAACATGCAATTTAAATGCTTTAAATTGACCGTATGAGTGATCCTGCTTTGCTCCAAAAGCAGTGTGTATTTTATATTGTATTAGATTAGGGTTGCTTGAATCGTCAGATTTATTGGTAGATTACTCGATTATTGATATAATCGAGAGTGACAGCCCTAGTTTGTTCATTTGCCCAGGTAAACATGTCACACATTCCTGGAGTATGTAGCTGTTTTTAAACTGAATTAATATACCTTAAAATGAGTATTAGAACTGCCTGTATTATTTTCTTGATTTTAAAAAAATGATGTTAATTTTGTTCCTTCCAGAAGAGAATTTACATTGGGGCAGAAGCTTGATAAATATCGTCCTGTTGTTTATTCTTTTGGTACATGCACACCTGCAAAAAACTGAGAACTGAGGTCTGTTAGTGTCCTGTTTCTGTCGCGCTTCTACAGCTGCCTAATTGTGGCGAGCGCATTAAAACTCTTGGAGGCACTACACAAGAACCAAAGGAAGGAAGGCCTGCCCACTTCACCTGCCCAGTTTTGGTTTAAATGAAATTAATGGGGTAGAATACAGTGAAAGTTCCTGATTGGTTTATTACAGTTCTGTGTAAAGAAGATCATAAACTGCAGCGTCATGCCCTACAAGCTCCATGACATAATCTGCCTTTTGCAGGTATAAGTTAGTTGGCTCCATTTCACAGAAATGGGCATCTGTTCATGTATGGATTTACTTTTACGCACAAAATGCAGGTCATATTGTTTATCAAAATGGCTGCGATTAAAAGTTTAAAGTGCAAATCTGCATGCTGGGCGGCCTTTATGGGGTTTGATTGCTCGACACTGATTTACACTCTTGGCAATTTCTTATGGCATGTCGGCTGCAGAGAACTTCACAGAAAACTTCCATAAACCATTTGTGTTATGTAAATATCTTGCCAAAAAGTACCAGAAATTGTTTAAATAAATATGTCTGGGAATGAAGTCGCAGATTCAGTGTCATAATCTGCATAGCCATGCTGTTCTTTTTCTGCTTTGTGTCTAAACACAAAGGCTCATGTCAGAGACAGGCTTTCAATTGTGTGGGGATTATCACTTCACAAACAGGCCATGTGAATGGGGAGGGGGGGGGGCTCTTTTCAGTAGTGTGGTGTTGGGGAAAATATATCTGTGTGGCAAATTGTTGTCAACTGTTTTCTTCATGTACACACTATAATACTACTATGAAATTAATTTGTTCACACCCTCCCATATGAATTTGAATTAATATGAACTGTGGTGCCAAGTGGCATTCATTTCAGCTGGTTTATTTCATTATGTAATATAATACTACGACATCCTATATGGATTGTGGAACCAGTGAGAATGCTTACTTGCTTTGTAACTTGGGAGTCTGCAGTGTTTTTCAAGTATATTGACCCTCCAATTCAGAATAGGTCCTCAGTAGGTGAATGAATCACAAATTGATTAAAATAAATGTTTCCAATATTTAACAAAAACACCAGTAGCCAATTACTTCCACAAAAAAGGTTCCAGCTCTTTGTGACAGGCCTGTGCTTTTCCAAGAAATTAAAGTAGATTTTTTTTTTTTATATAAAGAAATAAGCATAATGCTGATTACTATATTGCCTAAACTGGTTAGTCATGAGCAGAATTTCTGTAGATGGATGAGCTCCTCTGTATTTGTTTCTCACGTTGTGGTCCTGTCTCATTTTGACAGCTTGCTTCTCTCCAAGGAGCCAGGAAGCAGACGGCCCATGACTTCTGACCAGGACGCCAAAGTTGTAGCTGAACCACAGGTGCAGCGAGTCCAGGAAGCTAAAGAAAACGCTCATTTGGTGAGTTGGCTCTTCTCCGTCCTCTCTGGGTGCTAGATGCTTCTTGTAATCAGTCAGAAGACAGGGCTTCGAAGCGTTCTGAACGGGGCCCCCATGGGGACATGAACATCTAGGCTTTTGGTAATAGGTTGGGATTTTGCAAGTAGTTTTGGCTGCTCTGAGATTGTGTAGAACAGCAGTCAGTCAAGAGCTTATTCCCTCCTTCAGAAGGTGATTTACTGCAGTTGGAAGCAGTCTTGCTCCAGGTCTTCTCTGGAAAAATTTTAGGTACTTAAAATGTATTAAAATTGCGTGAATTGGCACAGAGTATATTCACCTGTTTCTTTTAAATGATGGATACGTTTGTAGCTTTGCAGTGTCTAGTAGATATTTTTCCTTTGTTTCGAGAAGTCTTAGATTTCTAAAGCCAATTCCTTGGTCATCAGGGTTAGTAATTTTCAGATACCTGGTGATGAAAGTGCATTGGAGCAAATTATACAAAATATGATTGATGCATTTTGTGATTTTTATTTTTTAAATGTGCTTTTCAGTTATTTCTGCTGAAATGTTTTACATTCAGGTTGAAGTGTAATTCAGGCCTCATAAATATTTTAAGAATTTTAAGAAGGCAGCTTTAAGAAAGAATGGACAGTAACTTTGTTATAGGCAGGTCCTTGTGCCAATCTGGGCATAGTCTTGTGACATCGCTGCCCGCGTGAGTGCATGACTCTGTCATCAAGTATCAGAAGTCCTCTGTGGAAAGTCTTTGCTGTGAGGAACTAACATGGGTGGGGGGGAGAAGACAAGCTTAGATACAGGAAGGAAAAGCTGATCAAACTTTCTGTAAGACGTTTATTATTGGAAAAATAGTGTTCAGGTGCATTTATGATCGCTGCACTGAGCCTTGGACAGTCCACAAGTGGACGAGACCTGCCACGACCGCATTCCACAGCTGTTTTCTGCATGAAGGTCTTGCATGCGGATGGGTGTCTGTGTCTGGCGGTGAGGCACTGTGACTTGAGTTTCAGCGCAGATTGTGAGGGATGCCTGCTTTCATGAAGCTTCTCTACCGGCCATTTTTCAGAGAGCTGACCAATCACAGGAGCTTTTTGAATGGAAGTTTATAGTTGTTCTGGAAATGCAGGCCAGAATCTGGGCTGTAATGTAAGAGTACCTGACCCTGCCAAAGAATGCCGGAAAGCAAATGTAGGTAATGGTGTAACTTTATTAAGGCTTAACACGAGGACGTCATTGTCTTCAGTCAGGGATATTTAATATTATTGTTAATCAGGATCAAAATCAGATTTCACTTTATTGGCCCAGTACAACTACAGATAGCATATAAGAACAAAGAGCATAAATTAAGCAAAATAGGTAAACAGAAATAAAGAATGAAGGAATAAAATACACAGTGGACAGTGTAAGCTGTACAATTAAATATACAATTAATTAGTGACTAAAATGATGGAAATAGATGTGGAATAAGTGTCATGTCATGCTTTCAGAGAGGATAAAGTGTCAGACAGGATAAAGTAAATACAGTGGTACCTCGGTTCTCAACTCACTAGAACTCGAATTTCTTGAAAGTCGAACAAACCAGTTTGACCTTGAACTTGATCTAAATATCAGAAGTCGAACCGTGAACACTGACCTAATATAAATTGTACGCGCCAGGAAGTGAGTCATACTACAATGCAATTCTTACTTGAATGCCTTCTTCACA
>JAODJU010000081.1:11870084-11883741 GCA_026776725.1 Gnathonemus echidnorhynchus
TCAGAACTCGAACTTTTTAGGATTCGATCCGGAGTCCGGAACGGATTAAGTTCGAGAACCGAGGTACCACTGTATGTCATTGTAACAAAACTATGCCATTAATGTTTGAACCGAATGCAACATCATATCTTGCCACTAGTTACTTGCTTAAAATTTGAGTAGCACAATGATGTGTTCCAGTCCACTTTAAGGTAGTATACTACATAGTCACTGTGGTTTAAAGTATTTCTATGTCATGTCAGAGGCCATTAGAAAAACTGGTGTAATAATGTACACGCTTACAACGCCTAGCCCTGAGTTTTATTACACAATACTTTTGACAGGCAATGTCAAAGAAATGAAAAACTATACAATGGAGATTTGGAAACGGCATAGATCGCAACCAATGAACTCTATACACATTGTAGTAGTTCATTGGAATCTGATGGAGAGTGGATGGAAACGATTTATGCAGGGTTGAGATGTATAACACACAATAGGCACATCTGACAGGCTCATCCTAAATTATCTTCAGTGTGACCACATGCTGTTGCTCAGGACCTTCCCATTTACACAAAACACAACCAACTGTCCTAGAGGGGAAGTCCTCAGAACGTGACCGCTCATAACAAAGCTGGAAGCACCGGTTATACAATCCTACTGTTCTGTTTCCTGTCGGGGAGGGATCTTCAATTGGAAATCCTTTGGGAGGGTGTTGGCCTTCACAGGAGAATGTTATGAACTAGAATATACCAGATTCCCAAGGACTGACCAGATCAGCCTAGAGGAATGCTCTGGCTATTTTTAGATATGCTTTGTCTATGTTTTGGTATGTTGCTATTGGGGTTGCTGCGATCAGTTGATGTAGTTGATGACGTCGACGTTGAAAATGCGTCTATCAATATTTTAAATGCTTCCACGCTTCGATTTATTATAACAAATGTTTTCCTTTAATATCGCTAAGGGGTGGTTATGGGGGTAGTTCAGAAAGGTGGATTTACACAGTGAAAGGTGTGATGGCATATTAAGGTGGTACTAGGGCTATGCAGGAGCACCGGAAGAGAGAACACAGGCGCTATTCTACACCACCAGAATGGGCAAAACCACCATGTTCTCTATCCATGTTTATTAACCATTAGTACGGAGAGCTTTTTAATATCTTTTGTCCTTGTCGCTGCTAAGTACACTCGTTAATAAAGCCTTAAAGTTGTCTGCTTGCTATATTAGAATCTCCAGTGAATAGGTGTTTATGAAAATGTGTAGGCTAAAATCTGGTCATATTCTGTGTCGATTGACGGTGCCGGTGTGTGCGTTCGTGTGCATTGGACTCGTTGGGACCGGTGTCATTATCGTAAACTAAAATGGAAACGAAAAACGGACACAAAAGAAAATAATTCGTGAACTGAGATAAAAATGAAAACCATATTTACAAAAAAAAAGTCGGACGTTAATCTGCAAAAGTACTGCCACACCACTGACATCTTTTTACTTTGTTTAACCACAGTAATTTCCTCTTTTAAAAGCTGTCCATTCTTTCGTCATGACTTCAATGCTTAGTGATAGTGCGGCACGCCACATGCAACACAAACCGAATTTATTAAGCATGAGGATCCGCCAAACTTATACAGATTAACTTATGGGCATCACGATACGCATCTCATTAATATTTCAAGGCATACTTCTAATCTGCTCATCGAATTGTGGGTAAAAAATAATATTCATATGGCGGCAAAAAAATGGCGTACATTATCTAAAGCCCTGCAGTGGCATACAGTTTGTCAAAATTAATTATATTTTTAAATGGTCAAATTGATTTTCTGGAGAAAAAAGATTAATCGACCAGTCAATAAAATAATCGATAGATTAATCTATAGAAGTTAGTGGCAGCCCAAGTTGCTATACATATTATAACCATTTTACTAATATTCCTTTACAGTTTTACTATGCGTGTACTCGCATATATATTTCTATATTTTTCCGAAATTCAGTGCCGCACCAGCCCTCCTTTCCTTCATGGCAAGTTTTGAAATGGAAAACGGGCACTTAATCACAGATACCTGTCGGTAAAATGGCAAGCAGATCATTGGCTTTTAAAGAGTACACAGTAGGCTGACTCCACTCAGTCATGCAGCAGGTAACATAAGCAGGTAAGGTAGCCTAAGTGTAAGAGATGTGTCTCTGAAGAAGGGCTGGTTTCTAGGAGAGTGGCCTAATTTGCTTGTTTGATGGGGAAACGCGCAAGTTCCTCTTTATGCTTTGTACATAATACAGCTCCACTTGTGGGCAGACATCATGAAATGCCAACATTCAACAGACATCAGTGGCGGCCAGGTAGGGAAGGATAAGCCAGGCAAAGTTTCCTGAATAACTCGTCCTTAACAGCTGTTGAGAATTTCTTTTATTGGGTCGACTAATTAGTGTGGGGAAAAACAAAATGTTTTTAAATAAATTCCATTGCCCATAGAAGAACTAAAATGTAAAAATTGAAACAATATTTACAAAAATAAAACAATAATCCAAAACATTATGACTACCCTCACATGAAGTGAGTATAATTTGTAAAAACAGTGAGTGTCACGGTCTGGGATTAAATAGATGCAAGCTATCATCCAGTACTGATGGTCGACATGTTCGCTGCAGAAGAAATGGGCCGAGATGAAATTATTATTAGAGCATCTCCAAAACAGTGAGTCTTGTAAGGTGCTCACAGTCAGCCATGGTGAATTCCTACTGCCAAGACTCATCAGTGTTAGACGTGAATTGAGGCTGTGCCGTGTGGTACAAACCAACAGAAAGGCCACGGTGGCACAAATAGCAGATCATTTTGATGATCACAGGAGTAATGGATCCCAACACACAATGCATCGAGCCCTGCTGTGTAAGAGGTTATGTAACCGTGGACCGTACAGATGCTCGACACATATCTGGCCATTCATGCAATGCAACTGAAAACAGGAGCTTTGGGTTCAGTTTCAGCACGTATGTGCCCATTGTAGGCACTTTCAGTGGTGGACAAGGGCACTGTCTGTTCGGCTGCCACATAGCCCCGCGTGCAGGGGGCTCGATGCCCTGTGTGTTCTCACATCACTTCCATGTACCAGACGCGAAAGCCTTTGTCCGCATCATGCCGAGTTGTGGCCAAAATGTGGTCAATAGGCTGAACATCACACAGAAGAATTTCGAGGAATCCAACCTGAAACCGAAGTAAATTTATTCCAGGGGAAAAACAGATCCATTTATAAATATGATTTAATGGGGAACTTTGGTGGCCATGGCAATAGATTTGTTTTTTTTTTGTCTCTGAAACATGTTTGGATTCTTGTCCTGCTAAATAATTACACCACACCCGTTTTTGGCTTTTTGGAAGAGGCAGCCAAATTTTTAAGTCTCCTTTTACTTGATGGAATCCATGGTACCATGTGACAAGGTTCTTACGACCTTCGGAGATGACATCACACATCCACTACTGTACTTAACAGAGGAAATTCACTTTCTTTTTTGAATAATTATCCATCTTTTTACACCAGAGTAAAAAGCCCCCTTGATGGTTTGTTACCAAAAAAGCCCAATTTTGGTCTTGTCTAGAACCCAGTTCCAGTCAAAATTTCAGTATCATCTAGAGAATTCTTATGTTTATGGTGTAATGTAACGCTTTCTCCTGACATAACATAGTAGTAATTTTGGACATTTGGTTAACTCCAAGGTGCTACCATCTTGTGCAGTCTTCTCCAACTGTGATCTTTGCAGAAAATTTTGCTTCAGTGAAGAATTATTCATGTGTGTGGGAGTGAAGTACACTGACGGAATCATTATATATTATATGGACAAAAGTATTAGGACACACGTCTTAATCATTGAATTCATGTTTCATTCAGGCCCATTGCCACAGGTGTATAACATCAAGCCCCTAGCCATGCAGTCAGGTTAACAAACATTTGGGGAAGAATGGGTCATTCTGAAGAGCACAATGAATCCAAGTGTGCCACTGTCAAGGATGCTTCCTTTGCAGTAAGTCAGTTTGTGAAATTAGTCCTCTTAATTCCAGTGAAGGGAAGTCTTAATGCTTCAGCATACCAAGACATTTTGGACAATTCAATTTTTCTAACTTTGTGGGAACAATTTGGGGACCGATGCACAAAGCAAGGTCTGTAAAGACATGGTTGGGTGAGTTTGGTGTGGAAGAAATGGACTGGCTCACACAGAACCCTGACCTCAACCCCGTCAAACACCTTTGCGATGAACTAGAACGGAATTCACAGGCTTTACGTTTAATTTCAGTGCCTGACCCCACAGATGCTATTTCAGGATGAATGGGCAAAACTTCTCACAGACACAGTCCATAATCTTGCGGAAAGCCTTCCCAGAAGATTGGCAAGTGTTATATCTGCAAAGGGGGGACCAACTCCATATTCATGGCTATGGATTTAGAATGGGATGTCACAAAACTTTCTGTGGGTGTATTGGCCATTTATTGTATTTCCGATCATTTTGCACAAAATATTGCCCTTGTATTGGACTTGGGCGTTCTCAGGTGTATAGAGGTTTTTTTTTCTTTTTAGCTGTTGCTTGGTTTATGAAGGTCAACGGTCTCAGTGCATTCCTGTGTTCTCTACTCGTACTCATGTTGATGAATGAATAATCGAATTTGGCCTCTGTGTTACTTGATACATACCGCAGTGAAAGAATGGATGATCATTTAAAAGTTCAGGTGAAGAACATAAAGTAATAAAGTAAATATAAATGGGTACGTGCTTCAGTTACATTTTTTCATTAGAATTCCTAGGTGGAGCTGATTGTGGAAATGTGATTTTGTTTAGTCTTTTTTTCCATAAGTGTACTTTTTTCCTGGAAAGTTAATTCTATAAAAATGATGGGAGCTGTATTTTGATTTGTACTGCTGGCTTCATTTTTTTTTTTTTGTGGGTATTCACTTTTCTGCACATGATGACGCGGTAAAGACTAAAGTTACATATGACTGCATGTCAAACCATTGGGATGGAAAGTTCTAGTGATGGGTTAGTGGTGTTTGGACACAAAAACATGTCTGTTTGACCGTAAGAGAAATACCCTGAGCCAATGTCGGGTTTAAGTTTGATAGGAATGCTACTGTCATTTGAATGCTTAGCGAGAAACTGTTTTTCTCAGGAAGGCGTTAAAGACACTAAATGAAAGCAGCAGTGCCTGCTTGTTGCACAAAACTGCAGTTGAAATTAGAGATGTGCGTTTTATCCGTTAACATATCGGGATCAGCTAATGTTCGTAAAAAAAAAAAAAAGAGAGAAATGGGTTGTGGGTTCGATGTGTCATTGTTGGTTGATATAGTCGGCTGATATTTCAACGTCGTGAATATTGAAAGCTAGAGATGCCAGAGATAAAGACATAATTACTGAAATGAGGGAGATGATTGCATTCGATCGGCCGTTTTCCATAACGGTGGACGAGCAGTTTTGTAGCCTCACGCACCACTTAAAACCTCGCTATAGTCTCCCAAGGGGGCGTCATCTTGCTGATGTCTCAGTATGTGATATGGTTGCCACATACGTTCAGGAGATCTTCTGAAATGTTACCGACGTCAGTTTCACTCCAGATCTGTGGAGCTCAGTGGTTAGCAGGTTATCGTTGTCGGTAATATTATAGAAAAAGATATTGGGTATCGGTATCGGCCAAAATTTCCACATAATTGCAGCACTACTTTAAGTACAGGCTCGGGGATGGTGTTGTTCAAGAGGTATTACTAGTCGGGAGGACTGGTGAGGTGATGTTGAAGTTTGCGTGTCCGGTGATAAGTTCAGAGGACGACAGGGGAAAACATTGACAGTAGGTGGCGCTGCTGAGCTTGCAGCTGGAGGGGAGACTGTATGCAGAGCTAGTCGGGCAGAAATGAGGTGATGGGGACGCCTGGTGAAATATCGGTACACATTCAGACAGGTCTCTGATGTTAGGGTTAGTGTCAGCATATAACCGGAACTCAAAAGATAAGAAAGGTGTTGTAAATGTGAGTCTCTGCTTCCCTATCAGAAAAGGGGTGGTTATTTAGGGGGGGGTTTCGGGAGTGGAGGTGTAGTTAAGGTGGGTAATACTTCCTACACAAGCATTGTCACATTGTCCTTTATAGGTGAAATAGACCCCATATCGCTGGTAGTCTTTGATGTAGTCAGCAGTACTTTCTGTAACTGAAATAGCTTTATATATACTCTGGCCATTAGATGGTGCTGCTGAGCATTGAAGGCATTGACTGGCAATAAGCCACTGCAAATACTGAGCCCAGCACAAAAGAATTAACTGCCCTTTAATTTCAGTATATTCAGTGGGCATTAAACGAAATAGGATCCTGACACACAAAACGCAAATAAAAGCAGCCTTGCAAACTGGCATATACCGTCAGCATTCACTCTGGCGCACCACAGCATGTAAAACGCTAGCAGTATTACAGACAGGCTGCCAGTCTTTTTCCCCTCTGTTCACACTGAGGCTCTGCCTGCTTTTCTCCGGCCAACGAAACATTAGCATCAGGGTGTCCTCACAATTACCTTTATTAGGAGGATCGTAACAATGAACAGAACTGGTACTATTACTTTTAGTTTATAGCTTTGGGCGCTGTATTTGGCCCCAGCCATTGGATGGAGGGCTGACCAGTGTTCCGACCAGACATCTCCAGTGTATTTTAATTGTCGCGCTCAGCTTTACCTCACTCTGGAATATGTCAGGGTATAACCATTGGAAATACCAGCCTGCTTGTAAAATGTATTTTCATCCTCAGTTTTGGTGAGACAATTACATCAATATGCTAATTGTTTGCTCCTAGGTTTGCATGTGCGGTTAATATTACTGCCCAAGCCCTATTTAAAATTTTAATAACACGTTACTAAGCTTTGCAGCATTCAGTCTTTTTTTGGTTGTTTCGCTATCCGGTGGTCATACGACTGCTGCTTATCAAGCCATTTAACTTCAGACCCTTCCTGTTATATAAGTGGCTTATTCATTTTTAAGTGCTATACGTTTTGTGTATTCAGTGCCTTATTGACTTTAGAGCTGTTATGTAGCGTAACGTTTCATGGCAGAGGTGGCTGATCTTTCCAAAAAAATCATACCTTTACAATGCACACTCTGGATCCATGATCCAAATTGCAATCTTTGTTCCCAGTTTTGAAATGTACTGTAAAAAAATACCCAGACTCCAACAAGTGTAAGGACTTGCCTATTGGCGTCATTTAAAACACAATATTGCATTAAAGACACTGTTTTCTAAACGGTCATTAATTTTGAATTTGAATTTAGTAATTAGTTGTCATTGTTGACACACCACAGCGCACAGTGCACAACAACAAAAGGTGTCCTCTGCATTTAACCTGTATGTGACGTCGTGATATAGCAGGGGGCAGCTAAAAGTTATCCTGAGTTATATTATTATAACTTATACTATAGCTGTATTACCTCTGGAAGCACCAACTGTGGCCTGACAAAGTTTACCGATAACTTTGCTGCCTCAGCCACCATGACAGGGAATTGTTTTTCAAATACATCACACATGAAAGGGATCTGAGATAGACATGTGATGTAATTTGGCCAATCAGCGCGGCAATCTAGTAGGAAGTCATTCTGTTGGTTTGTGAATGAAGCGCGATCCAAAGTGTAACTACCCGATCTGTGCTCCCTGTACCCCACACATCTGCACCGCCCTGTATTTTACTGTATCGATTTGATCTTTTTCTGGTCCTTCTTGTCGTGACAGGAGTGCCCCAAGGTTTCTGATCTTAACCCCAATGCAAAAGTGTGGGCCAGTCATGTGCTTAACTTGGACGGCACTGGGGCCGCGGACGCCGATACTGTAAAGACATGGAAGGAGCCCCCCAGTAGAGCAGCGGACCCCCGTCCAGCAGGTATGCAGCATTTAAGGGTTTAACCGTCGCCGCCATGAGCCTGTGCACGCTCGCGATGAGGTCATCCATATGCTGTTCACAACCTTCATGATTTCTTTCAATTAGCTGTCACACAGAACCAGATATAATTAATTGGTTGATTTCAGCCCTGCACTCGGGCCTTCTAAATTGGACTGTGTTGCCTGCATGACATTTTCTAATCAGTAATCCTTTCTTCAGGGCTATTCTGTTGTCATTCCACTAAATTCGCATGCAAGCCACATCAGCACCGGGTACTTATGGCCGCTACGTGGGCGGCCTCATCCCCACTGTGATGTCAGCCGGCTCTTTCTTCATTGCCTGCTTCTTTGTAGATTGTGAACAGTGCAATGTTTTAGCAGGTTTTGACATGGGGGAGGACGGTTGCACGTGCGAAGAGCAGCTGTCACCTGAGCAGAAGGAGCCACCCCCCCGTGGTTTGACGGACACTACCGACGTTGCCCCTGTCCCATCCGAGTGCCCGGACTCTGTTTACACAGAGTTCCAGCCTGCTAGTAATCCAAGCATCATGGGTAAGGACACAGGTTGGCGCAGTGTCATTCAGGATAAGCACTGTTGTGTCGTATGAGACCGTTATCTGGCCGTTTGGGCTTTTCCATTAATGCCTTCGATTAAGTGGTGAAATGGGTGACTTCATGGTGTATTTGAAGCACAAGTTCTCATGCTACAGAGTTTGCCAGGTGGGTGACTGTCACATCTGCTGACTTGCTTTAGCTTGTCACAGCGTGGCAGACATCCAGTACAAACAGTGCGTCCATTTTGTTGAAACGGGAGCTCAAAACAAATAAGCCCAGCTCCCTATGTAAAGGAAGCCATGATTTAGCTGACCCTTACGCTAGCAGAACTTTAACCCACTTCCCCATCTAACCAATATGAAAATAGTGAAGTTTAAACGTGTGACTTTTTGAGGTTCTCTTTGGGGAAAGTGATTTATGAACGGGGGTAGTTGAGGCTCTCGTCATCTACTTGGTCAGGCGGGAACCATCCACAGGAGGAAGGCCATCAGGAGGACCTTTTGGAGCAGCTGAAGAAGACCCTGGAGTTCTGCCTGTCTCGGCAAGTGACCCATCACCTACAGTCCCAGGATTTCCTGGGAGAGTTAGCAGAATAGACACAAACACGCGTCGGGTTTTTAGTTTGTAGTCAAAGGTGGATTCGTAAGCCTCGTCGTCAGTGCAGCCTGACTAGTGCCGTATAATAGACTAAATGAGATGCTTGTCATTAAAACCTCTGCTGTTCGTTCTGTCGGACTTGGGCGACGATTAGTTAGCCCGTCCCGCACTTCAACGGGGGGGGGTGGGTGCCCACTTCAAAGCAGGCGTGTGTAGCACATGTGGGAGAATGTCGGTGCCCAGATGCCAGGGCCTGGGGGCGTGAAAGCAGCAGAGTCACACGCCGGCAGCCAGCGATGGGGCTCACCTTGGCATCGGCTACAGCCCTAGCAGCGTGCGGCGCCCCTTCACTTCCCTTCCTGCGATTGGATATTAATAACCTATGTTTTAAAAGCCAAATATAGAGTACAATTTGATTCAGGGGTTTTTACTCTCTCCTTTTCTCCTGAAAAAGAAATGGCTTCCAGTTTGAAGCCTTCAGGCACTCAAAGGCACTGTCTGGGCAGCGTTAGCCTCCAGCTCTTGAGAAATGCAAAGTGTAGCTGTACAACAATGCCACACTCATTGCTTCAGTCTTTTTGGAGTCTGTGGGAGGTGTTTTGTAAATGCAAGCTTTATTTAAACACTGAGGAATGTGGCGGTGGGTGTTATGGGGAGGGCGCAGAGGGTGAGTTTTCTTTTTTGTATCCTGCTTACGGCAGAGAGAACCTGGCGAGCGACATGTACCTCATCTCCCAGATGGACAGTGACCAGTATGTGCCAATCATGACTGTAGCAAACCTGGACCAGGTCAAGAAGCTGAGCGCAGACACCGATCTGATCGTGCAGGTTCTAAGGTGTAAGTACGCTCGCTTCGTTCTTCGAGCGGCGAACTCGAAAATACCATTTTACTGTGAATATTCTCTTGACATACCTTATTGTGAATGCATTTTGCTGGGGAAAAAAAATGATTTGCTGGGATCCACGTTAACTTTTGAATGGTACCAGTACTGCTAGGTCCGGCACACAAGCGAAAATGTGGGCTCCCGTTTCGCACAAAGCTCTGTTTCAGAAAGGCATGGGGTGCTTTCCTCCGTCACCCAGTTGTAGCAGATTACAGTGGGCTTTCAGCAGTCGATAGCTATCCGTTGTCTTCTCTGTGAGCTTTGTGATATGGCCAGTATGGGGAAGGATACTCACCATTCTGAAACCAGTGATGCGTCCCCTGGAGTGTTTGTCGTAATCGCCAAAGCTGTAATGATCAACATGGAAGACATGAGAAAGCTGTTTGTCGTTTCAGCTTGGTCGCGGTAGAACCAGTGCCGGTATGTTTGGGTGAACCCGGTTTGTACAAGGCTCCCAGGAAGCTATTTAGTGATGTCATTTTTTAGAGTCCAGGCTTATTTGTGGCATTATATAGGAAAACCTGTGTATCTGTTTAGGCGGAATAGTAATTAGCGTTAAAAGGGCAGTTCACACCAAAACCGAAAAAAGATGTTTTAGAGGGGCTTTAGTGCTATCTATCCATCTAGAATGTTCTGTTGCAAGTTGCCTAGTTTTGGGCATATTGGCTGTAGAAATGTTCGGGCTTTTCTCAAATGTAATAGGACTGAATGGCATTCTTTCTGTGGTAACTAAAGCAGCAGAAAAATACATTTGAAAAATTCAACAGCAATATGTCTTACCAGAAATCATGACCCAGTTATTGAAGATACACATGGACTTCGTAGTAACTATTTTCTTCTACCAAACTCCAATTGTTTCACTGTGCAGAAGATAGAAGCGCGAGCACCCGTGTGATATGCAGTGATACGATTGGTGCGTGGAGTTTGGTAGAATAAAATAGTTCATACTTTAAACCGCTCACCACAAAGCCTGTGGATTCTCTTCAGTATCTGGGTCATTATTTCTGGTAAGAGTCATTGCTGCTGAATTTTTCAAATATATTTTTCTGTCGCTTTAATCAGCACAGAAAGAATGCTGTTCACTGCCATTATATTCACGTCTGATGGCCGTTATCTTCAAAATGAACAAACTCCCAAAGGAACACGCTAGAAGAATAGATAGCACTAAATCCCCTCTAAAACGCACATTTTGTTTTTTGGTTTTGGGGTGAGCTGCCCCTTTAATAGCATCAGTCTTTCTCATGTCTGACTTCAGAGTGCAATGCTGGAAGTGAATCATGGTGTAATTAATGATCTGCATTAACTCATCCAACTTCAGCTCTGCCTCTGGTCCAAGTGGACGAGAAGGGGGAGAGAGTTCGGCCTAACCAGAACCGCTGCATCGTCATCCTCAGAGAAGTCCCAGAGTCAACACCCATGGAGGCAAGTCTCCCCCCCCCCCCCCCCCCCCATACACTGGGCGTGGTCTTGATGATGCTGTGTTGGAAGGGAACCCCCCATGCCTCGCATGCCAGGCCTGTTCATATTCCCTTCATGGTCACAACAGTTACTTTATTTAATACATTTCTGGTGGTCTCGTTAATTCTCTGCTAGGTTAGTCATGCCGATCTTGCTGTAGCAGGTTGCTCTGTATCTAATCACTTTTACTGGTGCATGGGACCATCTGTGGCTCGTGGATTAGATGGTTTCGCTGTCCTTTGATTAGCCCTTGCTTCAGTCTCTTATTTTTCTGCAGGCGCAGGGCACACATTGATTAACACAAGCTGAGAACATCTGATAATCTGTCATTAGTTATTTTCACATCCATTTATTTATGATTTTTAAAATCCATTCGTTCCTTAATGCAGAACAATCCTGATACTCGTGTACATCTTACGTACGTCTTGATGCATCATTTATTGAACAGTTTCATCGGCTGCCGTTGTTGTTGTTTCGTTGTGGTTGTTGTTGTTCGCCTCCATGGAGGTCTGATCTCATGAGCCTGATCTCATAGTCCCCCTAGTTCTGCTTCATTGGTGGCATTTTGCCGCTAGTCCCGCCTCTTTATTCGCGATTCCTTGTAGCAGCCATTTCGTGTGTGGCTTCCTGTTAATTTTGACCTTGCAGGATGAAATGTCCCCAAAGCTTTTGGTGCCTCGAATGAGGTTTCTGGGAACCAGATTCCTCGAGTATTGTAATTAAGCAGCTTGTCGTGCACGCCGCACTGTAATTAAAGACCCCCGCTGTCATGTGGGGACAAGCTTGGATTTCAGGGCGAGCAGGATTTGTCTGAGAAAGTCTGCGCTGCTCTGGCTTGCAGAGAGAGATAAAGATCAAAGATGAACCCGACTTAAAAGCAGAACTCCGTTCAATAGAAACCTTGTGTGTTGCTCTTTTGTTTTTGTGACAGGAGGTTGAAGCTCTTTTCAAGGGCGAGAACTTGCCCAGATTCATCAACTGTGAGTTTGCCTACAACGACAACTGGTTCATTACCTTCGAGTCAGAAGCTGATGCCCAGCAGGTAGGTGTCCTGATCAGTCGTGGGCGCTGTGTCCCATGTGACCATTGTAACTACAGCCACAGACAGGCACCCACCCGCCCACCCATCCATCCATCCATCCATCCATCCATCCACCCACCCACCCATCCATCCATCTGTCAATCTTCCAACCACTTATCTTGGCCATAGTTAGAAAGACACACAAGCTATATAACAAAATAAATGGAATGTTAAGTTTGGGTGCTCAGGAAGTAATTACATGTTTATCATTTATTTATCTAGGCATATCGTTATCTACGAGAAGAAGTCAAAACGTTTCAAGGGAAGCCTATTAAGGTAAATTCAGCCCGACACAGTGTTGCCATTCACACAGTAAGCTACTTTGTGTTATACATTTAGCATCACTAGTTAAACTGTAATAAGCTTCTCAAAACGATCAGACTTGTTTTTACGGGTGTCTCTGGTTATCTGTGTAAGTCTCAGGGGGTCGATGACACTTTAAATGTCGTCATTCATGAGCATCTTTAGCGATGAATCTGGGAAGGGTCTCCTTGTCTGTTACGCCGCGTCTCACGTTTCCCCCGTGTCCCGTCTCACGCCCCCAGGCACGGATAAAAGCGAAGGCGATCGCCATCAACACTTTTGTGCCAAAGAACGGTTACCGACCCGTGGAGGTGAACCCTTACGTCCAGCAGCGCTACACCTCCTTCTACGTGCCTACAGTCTACGGTCCTCCCCCACACTTCCCCCTCTACAGCCTGATGACCCCCCAGGCATGGGCCAGCGCTCACTCACCCGGCTTCATAGACCCCACGCTGGTGGGTGCTTTTACCACTTCCTGACCAGTAGGGGGAAGGAGTTTTCCTTCACTGAAAGTCATTTATTCTCAGGACTAAGTGAAGCAGATGAATTGCAGTTTTTGACGGCGTATGTCCTGTAGGTGACACCGTTCCATAATACCGGCTTCATCAATGGGTTTGCAGCCTCTCAGAGCTTCAAGCCGGCTGCGTCTCCCCTGTCGGTCAGACAGTACTCTCCCAGGAACAGGTCAGAGCACTGCATCCGCCATCCATCCCCCTTTAAAAACGCTTTGCTCTGGTCGCCCGGTGTTGATCGGTGACGGTGTGTCCTCCTCGCCGTCAGGGCCCACAGCAAGCCGCACTCTCGGCCAACGCTGGGGGGGATGGACCGCGGCACGGGGCTGCTCGACAGCCCCGCCGTCTTCGGCTTCCCCGGCGAGCACGTCCTGAACGGGGCGCGCGCCCACTCTGCCCGCTCGCCAAT
>JAODJU010000081.1:11887495-11901972 GCA_026776725.1 Gnathonemus echidnorhynchus
GGGGGGGGGGGGGGGGGGGGGTGTCGCTGAGCCGGCAGGTGTTCCTGGAGCCCGAAGCACACCTTAGCTCAATGATGGTTTTACCCTTCGCTCTTTGAAGGGTTCATTAACATACGGTGGTTTTCTTCAGTTGCAGGACCCTAACTTTTATTTTTATTTAGATATGGTGCTGGTGGTAATCTCCAGAGATTACTCCAATTAGTCTGGTACTGTATTTAGAAACTTGATCTATGTTAACTAAACTTTTGCACTATTTAATTTCCGTGGTGATTTAATTTCCATTATAATTTCAGTAATTTTTTTTTCCCCAGCTCAAAAAGGGATTGACTGGTGAAATGTTTTCAGGGGGGTTGATGGCTTGAGGACATCTTGACCCTAATGTGTATCCCATGCGAGTTAGTGTCCTGCGAAAGCCATGTATCTAACTTTATCTATTTACCAATTTAAGCACCTGTTGATTTGTGACAGGAAAAAGTTGCCGAAAGGGTGCGGCTCTGTTTACCGACGGAGGTCCAGTTGTTGCCCTCTCAACCTCCAGAAGACTTACACCGGTGTTCTGCTTCCATCTGCCGCATTAATGTTCCGTCACTCTGCCTCCTAATTTCTCGCTTCCACATCTTAGTTCTGCTGTTAAGAATCATTCTGAAGGCAAATGCAAATCTGAAGCCCTGACACTGAGAATGACTGATACGCTCTTCAGAATGCCGCTTTTATACGCTCAGCTTGACAACGAGCGTGTATCTTATAGGTAATTGTGGGTTGTCCCCCCCGCCCCGCCCCCCCTCTCCCGACTCTCACAGCTCCATGTTTTGCGTAATGAGTGCTTCTCCATAGACGTGTGTGCTAGGCATCACATTGACGTCTTCCTGAAATGAGGAAAACTGCTTTTGAAACATGAGGACATCGTTCTAGAGAATCACAAGTCATAATTGTCATCGTTCATTATTCATTATTATATTAATTATTATTACTACAACTACTATTATTGTGGAATTCCTTGGGTTGCTTGAGCATAGAATTGAATTAAGTCTGAAGGACTGGAATGCACTAGGGGGAGCAGTGTAGCTGTGAATGTGTATTTGTGTGGTGTTGGTCACCATCATACGCCACGCAATTCACAGTCTTTTACTGCTTATTCCACTGAATATATCAGTTTTTTTTCTTTTTAAGATGAAAAGAGAAGCGCATCTAAATACATGTAAAACATAGTTTCCATCCAGTGTTTTGAAAACTTGAATTTTATTTAAACTTGAAAAACTTTGCCTTAACTTTTTTATATGAGAGAGCTTATAGTTCGGTTTTGAACCCAAAACGGGTTTCTGGGAGTGACATATGGAAGCTCCGTGAGGCTCTCAAGTCTTACTTGGTCTCAAAAAAAAAAAGTACAAATCTAGCAGCAAATTACATTTTTGTAATATACATGAAAAAAACATATTTGATTTTTTTTTTTTTTCTGTTTAGTTTCCAATATCTATTTTCAGTTTTTGAGAAATAAATCCTGTAAATGCAAGTAGTTAATACTGTATTAAATATGTGCACTTGAGTGTGTTTGCTTGTAAATTTGTAAATAATCAGAAAAATATGAGGTACCTTAAAGTGATTAAAAAATATATATATTGATATTGTTGAAATATTAATGTTGCTCTTCAGCTGGACGTAGATTAAAACGTAATGTTTTTTTTTTCTTCCCCTTTTGGTTTATTTCTTTTCATTTTTCTGGAGGGTGGAGCCGTCTCCCTTCACATCGTCATGTGCCCTGAAAGTATGATTGTAATTTTTAATTGGTGTTGCCATTCCACGTTGTTAGTTCTCTGCACCCGGACTGCAGGAATTTCTCAGATGTGTCCTGCTCCCCCAACACTGTAACTCTGAGGATTGTAGTTTTTTTTTCAATTTTTATTATAATTTTTTTTTTATTACTATTATAATTTTTTTTTTTTTTTTTTTTGCACGAGCTGAACTTTTATTTTTTGGACCTGGGGTCCGTGCCATACTGGACCCGCATTGCGATTGGCATCTGTACGTCACGGACTACCGGAAAGCACACCGTTAAAGCACAGCACTCTGAGATCGTCTCTCCTACCATCTCCTAGCTTTCGTTCTGACAGCGCACACTGTACCAAACCTGTAACCTCATGGCAAAGTGAAGGTAGTGATGCTGTAATCGTATAACCGTATATCTGGGAAGAAGGCACCACGCCCCCTTGCCCCGTGGCCGCCTGGACGACTGCCCTGTCCCTGTGCCATTCATTCCTCCACTGTGGCAGCTTGGTGCACGCACACTTAAAGCTGCCATTGTTTTGGGTATCCATCGTAATTCCAGCGCTGGATCAATGACAAGAGCAGAGCTGCTACGAGAAGTAACGAGGATGTGATCGTTATGTGTGATCGTTATGAGGCTGACATCAACTCTGCCGACAGTTTGCCTGTCCTAATTAGATGTGGATATTTTTTTCTTTTCTTTTTTCCCCGTTTGATGCGTGTGGGTGTGTGCGTGTGCCTGTGTACGTGTAAAAGGTGAACACTGAATTCCATATTATTTGTGTTAACTTACATGCAAAAAGTCACTGACAGAGTTGGATATAAGTATGCAAAAAAAAAATTACATTTTTTTATTGGCAAGAAGATTAAAAATGTGGTATTTTTCCAGGAGCAGTTTGCCTTGTAATGAAGCTGGTCTTGTGCCGGGTAAGTGCACTCCCAGCGGTGGTCATGTGCTCCGCGGAATGGAGGGAGTCGGGTTGTGTTTTGTGATTGGCTTAAAGTTCGGGGGCGTGTTCGGACTGTGATTCCCAGCCTCCCGATCACACTTGGCACTGGAGCACTGGGACTTATTTTCCACCTGGTTTCAGCACCATTCGGCCCATTAAAGGACCCTTTAAGTCAGTCTTACCGCAGGTCACGGCGCCACAGACGTACCTGCTGGTCGAAACTGCTGCCGACCGTCTCATACAGATTGGCTTCCTGTGTGCATCGTAACGTAGTACACTAACAGCAGTGGACAATCGACCAATGGGAGAAGCCGCAGCGGGCTTTTTGTTTTGTTTTTTCCCCTCATTACCCCTCCACATCCACCAACTGGAATCAAGCATACATGTCTTAAGTTTCTTTTGTGTTATGATGTAAATTGTATAATTTCGGGGGGAAAAATGTAGCTTACTGAAAGAAATAAAGATTTAGGCACTGTTACCAACTCCTGTGTGTCTGCTTTGTATCACGTACCGGATATTTGGGTATTGGAGTCTGTTGCCTCCGGGCCTGAATCCATAGGGGGGAAGTCTGTTAGTCTGTTAGGCTCCTTGTCAGAAGGACTGTAGGATGTGGGTCTGCTCCCTGGGTCTAGGGACAAGCTCAACATGCAGGCGATTCGCTTTAGCTTGGCCAAAAGCGGTAAAGAGAGGCCATTTCCAAATCGGCGCTGACTTCATGTTTATTCATGAAATTCATTAAGCTCATTTCTGCTCGTTTCCTGAAAAAGTAATTGATCATTAATTATCCATCCCTCTCCCGAGGTAAGTGCTCCTGAGCTGGCAGCCTGTCATCTTCGCGAGCCCATTTGGAGAATGAGCCCCCAGAAGACGGTGATGTCCACTTTGGCTTTTGTGTGGACTGGATTGCTCTTGGCGCGGGTGGAATGGCAGCCCAGGTAAGCCTTGGGGATGTGAGTTGACTGACCCTAAGGGGCTTGTGTGAGCTGCAGTCTGTGGGCTCCACTCCTGCTGGTTCAGAAACTGTAGGCTTAGCTATGCAGGAGTCAGACTGGGCATGACTTTCAAATAAGGATGTTAACTGAAGGCTGCATTTGAACAGCACAACAGCATCCGAATATTTATTTTAATTTTATCTTTCCTAGCTCATGACTAGAACAGTGCCATTCAAACTTTTTTTTTTGGACAAGGCCACCCTAGGGCTGATATGTTTGACCCTGAACACACAGACAGACCCCAAATAAACTTTATATGATAAAATTTTATTTTGTTTTATTTAATTAATGTGTTTACATGTGTAGTAATTCTAGAGGTTGCAATTCTGAAGTGGGTCTGTCTCCGCCTCAATCCCACCCCCCTCCCCGATCCTCTCTCTCTTTTTTTTTTTTTCTCCCTTTACTTGAGCCCCCCCCCCCATTCTAGCTGCCTGTTAAACTCATACTAAGTGGGGACCTGTATCACAACACAGGATTTCTTGCTTCGCCAGAAAATGTCAGATTTAAGGTACCTCGGTTTAAATATACTTTCTTCCTTCACTCACATTTGGCCCAGACTACCTTAAATTCGACAAGTTAACTGGCCAAACAAGAAATCCTGCTTTGTGATACAGGCCCCTGGTCAGTCTGGTTGTCCCTTTTCCAGGACTACCCATTATTTATGGTTGATTTTGGACAACAATGCTTATTCATGCTGAAAAACGAGTAAATAGATCTTTTCATTCAGGGAGCAGGAGAATAAAGCTGTGGTGTTGTGTTTCGCTTTAGGCCTGCCTGCAGGACGTCAGCAATGTTCTGAGGGACACGTGGGTCTTACACGAGTGATGTGATAAACCTTTTGCGTCACCAGAAGCTGTTGACATCCTAAATCTGTTGGTTACATGATACCATTTTCCATGGGCTAAGATAAAGCTTTTGGCCATTAAGCTTGTGACTTCTGAATGAGTGTAGAAATATCAACTGGCCAGTGGAAACGACAGACCTACGCAATAAACTACGCGTACAGAAAATCGCTTGTGCAATAATGTGGTTTGGCCACAAGATGGCAATATTATCAACATCCAGAGGAAAATTTGAACAGGTCAGTCGCATTCAGTGCATTTGTGTTATTCTTCATTAATACCGCAGCATTGAGCAATAGCTTCGATCAAGTGCATAAGTGTACTTTTTTTCTGGAACTCGTTCTGTTTTTTCCATTCGTATACGGAGAATTCCGTTTGCACGCCAAATGGTGAAAGAACTAAGATGCAAACGACTGATAATATTGCGTCATCTTACGGAAATAAAGTCGTATTTAGGCCGCTGTCGGGTTGGTTTTCTAGCTATTATATCAACGTGAAGACAAGACGGATACTTAATAGAATAAAAGTCTTCTGTGAGTAACCAATGATACGAGTCGATAGGAATCCAGACTGACGGGAGTCAGTGTTCTTCCCAGTCTGACAGCAGTGATTTCTGTTTGCTTGTTTGTTCCTGGTGGCTCTGTGTGGATAACAGACGTCCTTTCAGTTCCAGCTGCTCGGAGGATGTAGCCCTTTGGTTCTTGTGGACAGATGGTTGCCACGGAGAGCAGAAGGGGTTAATGCTGAGGCAGGTTCACTAAAACTGCCATGATACACGCGTCCTGGTCACCTGTGCGTGACCTCATTTGGCGTCCTCGTTAAGAAATAATAGTGATCCTCAGTAGGGTCACCTTGACCTGCACTGGAACTCTACCCAGGGTGCACAGCGCTTGCCTGCCCCTCATCTCCCTCAGTCTCGCTCCATAACCAGATCCTGAAGTGTAATCTGAGCTGTGGGATACGGACAAATAGTCACCTTCCATCTTACTTTTATATTCGTTGACATCAATCTAGAAGCAGGTGTCTTTAATAGGCACATCAGATCAATTAGTTAAACGCAGCCAGATGTCGCGTGTATCAGGTGTCGGACGTCCAGCTGAGCAGAGGAGCGGGAAATGAACGCAGCTCGTAAACACGGTGCTGGACGCACTGTTCGCGACGCAAAATGATCAATAGCGGAGGATGTGGACATGCGATCTGGGTGTGCCATATATACACAAATAAAGGTGTATAATATGTCTATTTTTCCGGTCCCAGGAGGGGCCTGGCAGTGATACCTTTAAATAAGGAGCCTGTAAAATATCCAGCTCTATAATAAGGTGCAATTGAGTGAAAGCATTTCCTGAAGCAGGGGTTTGTTAACCTTTCATAAATCAGTTACCCCCCCCCCCCAAATTACAATAGACCACAGCTAGAGAGCCCCCTCCAGCACTGAGATGTCTCATAAGTAGCTAACACGGAAAGGTTTTCGCATTGCAAAAACAGGACGATTATGCCGACATTTCATCAACCGGCGACACATTTTTGCAGACCTCCCTGAGACTGCAGACTGCTCCGCAGACCCCAGGCTGAACACCGCAGCCCGAGGCAATTAAAGGTGAGTGCGGGGCTGGTCTGTGAGGAATAAAGGCCATTCAGATATCTACTAAACATTACTGGACGTAACATTTCCACTGGACACTACTATTTCTCACTGGGACCGATAAAGTCCATCTTAATCTTAACACAATGTTGAAAACAGCAGTGCTCATTTTATATGTTAATTTCACATATACACAGTACCTTGCAAAAGTCTTAGGCTGTCAAAAAAATATATGTTTAAGTCATCTTTATGTTGGTGTAAATCTATGATGATATGCCTGTCAGTGCGTCAGCCATTTCAAAACCTCTCCTAAAGTAAACCCTGCATTTACATCAATTGCCCGATACACAAATACACTAGCACACCTTATTTGGCTAATCAATTTCTGATTGGCTTTTTAAACTAATTACTTAAGACAGCTGAGGGGAGGTTTGGGAACTGAAGCAGTGACTGTTTGGAGAACAGATGAAACTTTTCGTAGCTTTTTTGTCGTTACTGCTAATTTGCATATGTTCTAATGTTGAATTGTGCATTTTATGGGCGAATGTGAACTTACTACCC
The DNA here is from genome assembly GCA_026776725.1 of Gnathonemus echidnorhynchus. NCBI lineage: Eukaryota > Metazoa > Chordata > Actinopteri > Osteoglossiformes > Mormyridae > Gnathonemus > Gnathonemus echidnorhynchus. Next base: position 11,894,184 of record JAODJU010000081.1, read on the forward strand.
AGATAAGCAGCTGTAAACTGCCCAAGAGTATTGTGTGTGTGTGTGTGTATGAGAACTGTCTTTGTGTACGACATATGACTTCATTAAATCTGTCGCATCTATATAAAAAGCACAGAGGTGATGTGAACCTTCTATATAAAAAGCACAGAGGTGATGTGAACCTTCTATATAAAAAGCACAGAGGTGATGTGAACCTTCAGAGGCTCGCCTTTCACCTCAGCCGCCGTGTCTCTGTGTGGCACACGGCACCTGCAGTAGCACCTGCTTTTCATCGAGCGGTTTATTGACCATGAATATGGCCTCCAGCCGGCCAATAGCGACGCTCCAGTTTTCCACATGGATTCTGGGTAATCCCATCATTACAATCCAGACACTGGGACCTGAGCTGAATCTCGGTCGATTACATTTTTGGAGTCATTTCTCGGTCTAGAGTCACTGGGAGGGTAGTTTTGCTTTAGCGTCCGCTTAAATGTAATCTAAAATAGAATTAAACGGCTCCATTCTCCCACTCCTATACATTATCGTCAGATTACTCTCAGATGTTTTCCCTCGGGTTGAAGTCTATCTGTGGGCACAAGCAGCATCAGTCTTCCCATTGATAGTTTCTATAGCAACGTGAATATCTTTGTGATTTCTCTGGGCCCTTTGTTTTGCTCTATTATATATTGACTGCTCAGCCTCAGCTGCTGATTTTGTTTTTCCTTCCTCTCCCCCCCTGTCCTCATTTGAAGAGCAGAGCTTGCTTGTATTTGATTTGACAGGTAATATCTCTGCAATTTTGCAGAGCAGAAATTGAAAGCTTTTTCTACTGTAAAAAGTAGTATTGCTGACCTGCTCTATGGCATCTCTGTTTAAAAAAAAAAAATGGAAAAATCGTATCCATCCATCTTCCAACCAGTTATCCTAGTTAGCGTCACGGGGGGCGGGGGGGGGGCCTGTTGCAGGTATGGGATGCCAGTCCATCGCGGAGCACAGACACCTACATGCTCACACACCACAGTTATGCACTAGATCTGGGTGCCCCCATCCTGAATGGGAGTATATAAGTCCCCCTTACCTTGTGCATTTCTGCACCCAGTGGTGCTTAAGCGACCCACCCAGTATCCCACCTGCTTCCCCTCCCCTGTCCTCTCCTTCCTGTGCCAGGCATCTGGTCCACCCTAGTCCCCTGAATGGGTATGCGGCCATTCGGGGTGGAAAGCCGGGTTCACTCCCCTGCAGCCAGCTAGGAGGAGATGCGTCCAGGAGGCTTGATGTAAGGAGATCCCCCAAACCAATAATCCTGGGCATGTAACCAACAGGCTACAATACATAAAAAAAAACCAATGCAACGTTCAAGAAAACTCAAAATTGTCTTGAAATCTCGAATTCCTCGAAATAGCCACTGTATTCCGTCTCTAACAAGGTTACAGCCGGAAATCACCCAACACGTCCTCCCAGAGCTTCTGCAGCGGTAGCTGTAGGGCATCGTGTGCCTGCTTTGTCTTTCAGTCTCCCGTTCGGTTCATCCCAGTCGAGTTTTAAGGGCAGGGCAGGTCCTTAGTTTGACTCCTTCGCCTTCCTTCTGTGGCAGGTAGTTCTTGCACATTCTTCAGGCGTGTTTTGTTTTTGAATCTCTGAATGATGCTGTGACAGCGGCGCTGGCCGAGGTCGCCGTGGGTTTGGTCAGGATCGCCACCTCTGTCGCCAGGAAAACAGCCTGAGAGCAAGACACTGCATCCCACACGCCTCACAGTGTGAAGCACACATGCCAAACACGTGTGCACACAAACAAACAGCAGCTGGACTTAAATATTCCAAGTGTTGAGTCATTAAGCCATAAATCAGATTCTGCTTCCACTAGCACGTATGGTTTACGACATAGATAATTATGGTTTCAAGCAGACACACTCAAACGTTTGCCTGCTATTGTACATATTGTTAATATTTGATAGTTAAAATCTGGACACATTTGCATTAATGCATTTGTCTCTATTTTAGCTGTTATTCACCTTATAGTACAAGGCCTCAAGACAATGTAGTAATACATATCAAATATTACAATGACCAAGAAAAGTGTTCTCAAAATTTTCACAAATTTTAGCCCCCTTTGGCTTTGATGACAGCGTTGCAGACTCTGCATTTTTTCAAGCAGCTTCCAGATGTAGCCACCTGGAATGCTTCTCCAACAGTCCTGAAGGAGTTTCCACGAGTTCTGGGCACAAGTTGGCTACCTTGCTCTTCTACTTCGATCCAACTCATCCCAAACCTGCTCTGTGGGGTTTAGGTGGGGGGGGTCATCTGCCACAGTACCCCGTCGATTTCCTTGCTCACAGGATAATACTTATACTCCATAGATACTATCACATCAACAAATTATTATGAAAAACAAATTATTTTCAGTAGGCGTGTCCAGACTTTTGAGTGTTACTGTATGTATGATGTCTGCGTGTGTAAATAAAAATTAGATATAAGCAACTTTTTAAAAACTACTTGTAGGTGAAGGGATTTGTAGTAGATGAAGTATAAAGTCGGTCTCTGCTGTCATTTTAAACAAAATCGGCAGATTCCGTCAGTAAATATGGAGCATTCTGTGTCACGCTCGGTAAATCGCTCCGGTCTGCTTCTGAGCTGAAGGTGCGAGCCACATGTGAGGAGGGGCGCCTCCTGTCAACATCTTATCAGCTACAAAGTGGTGCCCTCAGATAATGCCTGCATGAAAATAGGTGCCCTCAGATAATGCCTGCATGAAAATAGGTGCCCTCAGATAATGCCTGCATGAAAATAGGTGCCCGCTCCCTCAGAGGCAACCGTTAACTGGGAGGGAGGAAGAAAGATCGGCGGGCCCACACCTCCCAGAAGGTGACTGTTTATTACTCTGTGCGTAGGAGGGGGGCCTTTGGGCAGAATCTGGGCTGCCTGCTGTCCCAAGGGATCCGCTCCTGGTTCATAAAGAAAGGCTCTGTGTTCAGAGTGTCTGAGGAACAAGCATCTGGCCAGATGTTACCCTAAATACTGTTAGTGTCTTTTATTTAGTCAGAGACTAACTGCTCTTCAAAGTTGAGTATTATAGGGAAGAAATCAAGAGATTCCAGGATCTTCTGACATAGGTGGAAACCATTCACAAATCTGTCTGAATACTCAGATCTCAACAGAAAGTTCTTTTTTCCACTATATATTATGCACAATATTTGAACCCTTTTTTTTTTTTTTTTTTTAATTCGATGCTAGTCCATCCCTTGAGATTTATATGAACGCTCTGCACATCTTTTCCAGCCTGTCTGGTTATGGTCCCGTTTCCCTTGACCTAATCCTCTTAGTCGCGCGTGTTGTAGCGGCTACTGCTAATCCAGATTTGGTCCTGTTGCGAGCCCCCGACAGAGACGGGGAGAGAGCTTGTATCGCATTAGTAACGCCAGTGGCGTCCAGGGGATTTCAGCGCAGGAGCTCTATCGATGCTGACAATGCACGAAGCTCGTGGTTTTGCCAAGGTGTGCGAGAACAATCACCATGGCAGCGATATAAATTTCGAAGGAAGATTTAAAGTCCACATCTGCACACTTCCTGTTGGCGTGGTGGTGAATATTGTTTGAGAAACGCAGCTTTTAGAATGAGCTGTGTTGAAAATGCTTCAGTATACTTTGTATCGGTTATGTTTGTTTACTATTTCGATCTCTGCAAATAATATGTTACTTTTGTTACAGTATACAAGATACCGTTGAAACGCAATAGCAGTTCCACCCGGTGTTTATAACATGAAATCTTATTGCCAGCGGTCGAGCCCATTAGATCACACGTGCTTCCTTGTTTCTGTTCAGCTTTTGCTTTTATCAGCACTCATCTCACCTGCGGTCCCAGTCACACATTTTACACGCTAAGCCTGACGGCTCACGCCTCATTAATAAAAGCCCGATCTTGTACTGGTTTGGGCTGGAAAAACCCGGTGTCTGATGAGGTGATCTGGGTGAAGAGATGTCAAGGTCAGGGGCCAAACAAACATATCAGAGAAGCTTCTTCCAAAAAGTCAAACTGAGGTCAGGGCACATTGATTCACAGACATTTCCGATTACCTGCACAAACCTGAGCTTAACCCAAGAGCACCTACTCCTGCCTCATGCATTCCAGAATAGCATGGAAGCAAGGTTTGCTTGTCAAAGGTGAGAAATGAATCCGGACATTAGTCCTTCGATAGCCCCCTAACCGGTTGCACTGAGCCTGTGGCCCATCCCAGGAGGAACGGGGAATGAAGCCATAGACACCAAGCATGGGATGCCAATCCACCCCAGGGCCCGTGCGGACTCAATCCATCCATCCATCGTCTCTACCTGCTTGTCCTATGCAGGAGCACTGGGTCCAGAGCCTGTCCCAGAAGCTACAGATGCAAGACAGGGAATAACCCAAGATGGGACACCAATCCATCTCAGGGGGCAAGTGCACTCACACTATGCACAATATAGAGGCACCAATTTACCTGCACTGCATGCATTTGGACTAAAGACCGAAACCTGTGATCTAGAGCAGTGTTTCCCGATCTGGTTCTTGGGGTGCCACAGACGGTCCGTGTTTTTGCTCCCTCCCAGCTGCTGGGAGAGAGCAAAAATGTGGGCTGTCTGGCAGGGAGCTCAGAGGGAGCAAAAATGTGGACTGTCCTGTAGGGAGCTCAGGGGGAGCAAAAATGTGGACTGTCCTGTAGGGAGCTCAGAGGGAACGAAAACATGGACTGACTGTGAGTCCCTGAGGACCAGACTGGGAAACACTGATGCAGAGAAAAGCCCTATGAACATGGTAAGAACATGGAAGCTACACACGCAGAGCCAAAGGCAGGGATCGATCCCTGGAGGTTTGAGGCTGGAACACGGAGCCAATCAAATGTAACCAAATTATTTAGCTGGGTAATGAATAAGGAAGTTTGGATAAATCTCAAGGTGCTCAATAACGTGAAACCTACCACACCTACAGTCCCAGCAAATAAGCTAATAAATGCAAAGGCTTGTCCTCGAGAAAGCTTATTTGAATAGTATATTAAGCAGTGTGTGTCATCCAAAGGGCCATAAATAGTTTATATTTGCCATTTTATTCTTTTACCCATTTACAATACGTCAACTGTACATCTACCAACCATTTGGGACCATAGAAAAATCGATTAATTGAACCATTAATTGTTCTTAAAGTACATAATCATTCAATCAATAACTAAATCCAACAGAAGCTCAATAAGTTAATATGAATTCAAATACCCATACTAAGCAATCCTCTGGACTTTCACTGCTGTGAAAAGGGGCAGTATATGTTTTGTGTATTATGTCAGTTTCACAATGAATAGTACAATTAAACATAAAGAAATCCTTCGAAAAGGGGGCCTTACAGTAAACCAGACTGGGCTCGATGAAGGACACGGGCTTTTTAGTCAGAAGGGTTTCTTTTGTATTCACGCATCCCCGCACAGCCTGTAGTACCCAAAGAGCGTTTATACCCAGGCGTAAGCCGCCTTAAAGCCAAGTGGACGTCGTCGTCCTGCCCCTTCCGACGGGGCAAGCGAGAGGGAATAACTAGCGCCCCCTTGTGGTCGTGGAGGAGGCCTGTGGACGCGATCACGTGAGTGGGATCGAGGGACAAAAAAGAAAAAAAAAGGCAGAGGCAAAGATGTAGCGGCGAGTCTCCGCGGCACTGACAGCCTGGGATTACAGCAGCGCTCCTCACGGAGGGACACAGTCATGGCGGGGCTCCACTGACGGGCGGCAAGACGACCCTCCGCCTTCTTCGCTTCCGTCAGTCCGAGCGCCGATCCTCGGTTCGCCCCTTAACACAGCAGCCCGGCGGGGGAAAAAAGACAGGACCGAAGGACTGGGCTCTGAATAAAAGGAAAATCTCTCTCAGTTGAGTGATTTCTTTAAGAGAATGGCGGACCGTGATACATTACCCCTTCCACTGGAGGTGAGAGCCAGACTTGCCGAGCTCGAACTGGAATTATCAGAAGGTAAGGATCAAACACATCTTAATTCTTTCCCCTTTTCCTCTTTCAGTGCTTCTCTTTTTGGGAATATTAAAGGGACGCCTGTATGCGCGGCTCTTTCATTGCCGTGCGCAGTAAACCGGAGATCTGCAGCGATTTTTTTTGTTGTATTATGTGCTGGGATGCATGATCTCAAACCCGCCGTCGTGTTGCTCATGTCTTGACGCCTTGAAATAAGATAATTGGCGGTGAGCATAAGAGCAATCGGTGCTGTGCGTGACCTTGAATGTAACGCCGGGTGCCGCCGATCGGATCCCCGTTACGCGCTGACTGATGGGGCGACAGTGCGGGGTAGCGCCGCGGAAAAGTGCCCGCCGTGATGTTTCAGTCGCGATCGGCGACCGGGACCTGTGCTTAACCCTAAATTATAAACTGACCGTGGTCCAGGAATCTGGAGTCCACTCTGAGGCTCGGGAATACAGCCTTTGATCCGATCCCTTATTTATATCTCTCTCTTTGTTTCTTTTTTTAAAAGCAAAGCCCGAAATAAAATGTAACAAAACCCAGGCGTGTTATTTACGATGCGTGATCCGCGGGGGATTTCTGCAGTTACTTTTTCCCAGAGCCGTTTTAAGGCTGTGGGCGTGCGGGGCGCTCCGCTGGTTCTGTGCAGAACTGGACCATTTAAGGGAAAAAAGTACTTTCATCAACATGGCCAGTGGCACCGGTACTGGTCACTGAGCCGTCTGATCCATGAGCGCTGGTTGTCCTCGCAAAGCCGGAAAATTTGGTTTTGAGTCAAAAAGGGGGATCAGAAAAAGTCTCCCACTCGGTAGTGAAGGTGCGGCGGTGTGGCGTGGCTGTTAACGCGGGGGGACCGAGTCCGATCGGCCGCTCTTCTCATTCCGCTGCTGCGGCTTCGGCTTCAGTGAGCCGGGGTCAACTTCCTTTGAAAGTGAAAAATTGCCATTAAAATCCAGGACGGCGCGCTCCGTTTCTACAAGTTAAGAACTCATTCGCGTCGGTTTTTGTGGATTGCAGGATTTAAAAAAAAAAAAATTGTTTGTTGTCGCTTTTCCCTTCCTGTGCATGTTTTTAAGACACTAATGTTTGACGGCACGGTCACACATAGATAAATCACACAACAATGACTGTGAAGTTATAGTCAAATCGCTGTAAAACGTAGCACAAAGGCTCGGATTTTTCGGTAATCAATGCGGTAATGAGATGATTGTCATGGTGAGACTACCTAGATTTAAATGATGCTTCTAGCTGACTTTGGATGAGGACCTGACACCTTTCCAGGTCTGGATGCAGTGTAACTGTACCTGTTACCTGCACCGTGTCCTGCACGAGGCTCCATCATGCTTCTCGTACCATGGATTCCATTAATGCCACCATGTCCTGAAGTAGAGAGGCTCGGACACCTGTTATGCTGGATTGACCATGAGGAATGTTGTCCTGGGTGCAGATGAACCTGGGATTCATCACACCTCACCTGCAGTAACAGCCATTTACTGCAATTTACCCTGAAACCTATGAGTAGAATATAGTAACAGCTAATCAAGGAGGCGTCTGTTGGAAAGTCAGACAAAGTCAGCTGGTTGAAAAGCAGGCTGTCTGAATATTTCTTGCTGTTTTTAAAGGAAAAGGTTTGCAACCACTCTGTCTCAATTCTTCAAATTTAGGATTTCATGCTAAGCTTATGGCTGTGTCGAAACCATGGCAGTGACATCATCACCTCAGTAATAATCTCCTGACAGTGGAGACTCGCCGATCTGATTTATGAACACGCAGGACAAGCGCTTTCGTTGTCATGCGGACCCCTGCTGATCTGTGCTGACCCCCCCCCCCCCC
>JAODJU010000081.1:11902278-11912398 GCA_026776725.1 Gnathonemus echidnorhynchus
ATGCCCCCCCCCCCCCCCCCCGATCAGCGAAGTCCACCAAAGAGGACCTCCCCCAATCCACCCTGCCTCCAGCCCCCTTGGTTGACAAGAACTTCAGAATTGGACCTTCCATGTTCGGGGCCCGTCTCTGGGGCCTTCGGGAAGCGGCCCCCACATTTAAGCGCGGCCCCCACGTGGAGACGCACGTGTCCCGTTGCTGTTTACGCTCTGCAGCCCCCGGGGCAGGGCAGGTTTTCCCAACGCTTCGCTTGAAGTAGACGTCCTCGGCCGAAGCGGTCTTTGACAAGGTAGTCTGAAACAGGAGATGGCCTGTTTTCATCTGACGATGGGTTCCTTTATAAAAAGGCCCAGATGTAAAATTATCCCCCCTCCCCCGCACCCACCCAGGCTGGGGAACATTTTGGCAGCACCTTGGGATATTATACTACAAGATCTGCTAGCCTTAAGACTGCTAGTATTTATTTGGAGAAATTAAGCCTCATTGGATTAGATAATAAACACAGGATGTGATGTACCAGTGAGGCACTGGCCAGGTCCCCCTGTCCAGCTTCTGTCATTCCCTGCCCCTCGATTCCTGTCCATGTTAAATGAGAGCGCCACCAACAGGTCGGAATATGGAACTGCACCATTTTGTTTGCTAGAAGGCAGACATAACCTCAGATGATCCCAATCCACAATTGCACTATCCTCCATTGACGTTACCTGCAGGATATTAGTTCATTCTCTCCTACCTGTGCTGTGGGGTTTTGACAGATCGGCATTGTTTTTTTTTTATTATTTTTTTTTAAGCGGTAAAGCGCGTCCAAATCCCAGCGCGGTGTGCGGAAGCGTCAGCAGTATAGCATATGGCAGTGTGGACATTCGGGGCCCTTAGGGTGCCGGAGCGCGGGGCCCTGGAGCCGGCCTGGCCGACAGCCACGATCAGGGGGTCTGTGCCGACCCTCGTGCCAAATGTGACCGAGTTTGTGTCAGAAACCTGCCGCTTTAAAGCTTCATTTACTGAGGCACACGTGTCTGCACACGACGGAACGCGAGAACCAGCCTCCCTATAAGAGGTTATAAATTTAACCTTTAAAACAAAATTGCAGATCACGCCATCCTTTATGTCTGAAACTGTCTGAATTTGACATAATAGCGCAGGGTCAATGACAAACATTAATCAGAATAAATACAAATCAGTATACATATTCGCAGCATCAGTAATTCTGTAATTTCATTAACTGGAATGAGCTCTTCTTGTTTTTGTTAGCAATAGTAACAGCTCCCCCCAAAAAGCATGAATATGAATGTGTGTAATGTTGTAATTTTTGCTCCACACGATGCTGGCATCTGTTAAAGTGCGTGAAGTATGATGTGGAAATGGAGATTTGTGTGATGTGAGGTGCCTGATGTGCAGTGGGGGGGGATCCTGGGATGTTGTCCCGGCTGACCCGGTACGTACAGTGTAAGGTCACGCCTGAGGTCTGGCTGTGACCGTAGTGGAACGACGTCCTCCCCCCTCCCACGGCACGGCGATGCCATGCTGTCGTTCGGCCCCTGCGTCCGCAGTGGTCTTTGTGCCCCATCCGTCTCCGTGTCGGACGCAGTGACGCAGTGACGTTCCGCGGGACGTGCTGGAAGTGCCAGTCTGAATTTGTTAAAGCGATCAGCCGGTCTCAGGCCGCGGGGGACGGATAGTTATACCGCTTTCCTTTCCGTTTGTTTACCTTTTTCGTTTTTTTAATTGCTCTCCACGCTAATGGGAGACATAAACACTACAGCTGGTTGTTGGTTCCATTTTATCTCCGACTCTTTTTTTTGAAGTTACCACGTTCCACCTTAAAATACCGTGGTTATACCCTGATCTCCAGTGTCCGCTCGCAGCTCTTTCTCGTTCCTGGAATAGCAGTCCCTTCCGCTGTCCCCCTCACGCACCCGGTGGCCACACGCGCCGGTGCCAGCGATAGCTGACGCTCTCTGAGAACTCCTGTGACCTTGCTTCCTGTGGTGGCCGTGTGGCGGGGGGGCACGCTCGTCACATGTTGGCTTGCCGGGGTGCCGTTAGCATTTAGGGTCTGTTCCAGCCAGCTCCAACCCCCCCAGTCCCCTCGGAGAGGGCATATGTACAGTTGCAAAGCCACCCCTGGTGTCCCACGTGCCTTGGCCAGAGATCACAGGAAGCTGACCGCTAGCTATAACCTAGTAGTTTGCTGTCATTGGCTCGAGCTGGGATCTAGCGGCTCACTGTCATTGGCTGGACTTGGGATCTAGCGGCTTGCTGTCACTGGGCGGAGCTAACAGTTAGCGGCTCGCCGTCATTGGCCGGGGCTGAGAGCTAGCGGCTCGCCGTCATTGGCCGGAGCTGGGGGCTAGCGGCTCGCCGTCATTGGCCGGAGCTGGGGGCTAGCGGCTCGCCGTCATTGGCCGGAGCTGGGGGCTAGCGGCTCGCTGTCATTGGCCGGAGCTGATATGAAGGGGCTGCTGTTGGCCTTCGCTGGCAGGTAGTTCATCGCCCTCAATCCTGGGCACGGCAGCAGATAATACTGCCCCCGCCGGTGGGCACACGGGTGCCAGCTTTGATCCTGTTTAGACAAAAGACCGTTTATTAGTCAATTGTAACATTCAACATGCCCTGTACAGTTAACGTCCAGCTCACTAATCCTCCAGAACGACGTTCCGCATAGTCTTGCAGTGCGGCTACGGACTATCGGATGTGGTCACGTGATCTCTGGAAACCCGGAGCGTGTTTGTGGAGCCCCGCTGTCCTGATCAGTGCTGCCGACGAGGACGTTTGAGATGTTTCAAGACGCCGTTCCTTTAATTTTTGGTTTTCCTCGGTATGCCGGTTCTTCGTCGTTAGCCATGATAAAGAGCGATCCTCTTACCTAGTACCCGAGCTTCCCTGGTCGCACCAGCGGGGTAGCCGTTTACCGGCGGTAAGAGAAGCACAATGCACTGCATTATGGGAATGGGGAACTGAGTCATCCCCCCCCCCCCCCCCCCCCAAATGTAAGCTGAGGATGGATAACGGCCCCGCGAGGACGGAGATGTTCTATGCTGCCCCACGCCCCATCACCAGTAGGGGCACATTAACTTCTCTGGGCCCCTAGGCTGACTTGGCTAAGGGGGGGGTCCCCAAGTGGGCCGCTTGAATAATTTTTTTGGAGCTGAAAGACAAACGAGAGAGAATTAAAAATGATGCAACTTCAATGAGCCGCTAATCATCATCTACTGATGGGGGGGGGTTGCCAATGTATCAGGCAGGTTTGACAAGTTTAACCATTCCTGTAGGCTATTACAGTGTGTGTGTGTCTGTCTCTGTATTTTTTTTCTCAATGACTTTGCAGCTCTGGTGCCGATTGGGCCCTATGTCTGGATCCAGCCCGGCCAATCACAGGCTACATTATTAGCATGTTCGCTGTAAATCGAGTTGACAGATGTGGGAAGCGACAAGCATACAGCAGAACATGTTAAATATGAAGGCCGGTGATAAAGTATTTATAAAGACAGACTGCTGTTTCACTGCCGGGATGTGCCCCCCCTTCCTGGGGTGTGGCTCCTGGTGCATGATGGGTACCAAGACCAGAAAACCAGACAGAATGTTCTAACCCTGGTGCCAAATATGATTTATTATTCTACTGCGTTACATTATTAATTTAACAGATGCTCGTGCCCAGAGGACCTGACATGTTTTACAGCCTAACCCATTGTTAAAATTGGTTATTACAAGAATAGGGTGGCTTTTTCAGATATCTGTAGACAGTCCTAAATTTCAAATGAATCCGGATTCTGCCTCTATAGGTGTGGCTTTTGCAGGAACGTTTTAATTGGCCGGGAGGGTGTCACATGACGGTCAGGACCACATTCAGTTATAGCCCAGTTATTCATTGGAAGAAGCAGGAAATATTTACCAAGTCAAATCATATTGACTCATAATCCCTTTATAATGTTTTTTTTTTTTTTAGGTTAATCGTTGACAGTTTTTTTTTTTTCTTTTTCCCCCAAATCCAAAGTTGACACATAGTAGCAGAGATAATCTCTATCCTGAGAAGTTCTCCAGCACGCAGGCCGGGCCGAGCCGAGCCGAGCCGAGCCGGGAGTTTGGCCAGGACGCCACCGGTGCCATCTGCCCAGAGCAGCTTGCGAACGTGGCCTGGAGCTGCTGACATCATCGCCGGGCCGCGCCGAGGGAGGTGGCGTTTCGCTGAGGTTGCGTCATGATGCCGGGCGGGCGGGCAGAGACGACGTCGCCTGCAAATATGCCGGCTGCTTTTCGGCGGATCGTTCTCATGAATAAATAAATCGGTCAGACCGAATCGAATTTATCCGGGGGCTTTCCGAAGTGCAGACGGCAGGCTTCCGCTAACTCTGACCCGGGAAACGGATGATGTACGCGGAGGGTTTTAATATGATGTTATGATGCTTTTAAATTGGACGTTAAACAGAAGGGGGGGGGATCTGGGCTTTATAAGGACAGGTGGCCAGTCCATGCTGAGGGAGGGTGGACGGACCTATCTGCCCCCCCCCCCCCTCACATTTCTACCCCCCCTCCTGCTGGATCCAGGACTCTCCCGATGTGATCACGTTCAATGACACTCTCTCGTGTTATGGTGTCCTGCAGCGCTCGCGGCACACGGTCTAATGAATAGTGCCCCCGCCCTCCATTTAACTGCTTTGTTGACTGTGTCTTTACAAGGTGTTGGACTTGCTAACCTCCCTCAGGACCAGCATTGACTTCTTGCTATTTGCCTGGGGGGGTTGGGGAGGAGATACTCAGTCCAGGTCCGGTTGGGCTGGTTGGATCATAAAACACCTCGGGTGGTCTTTGTCACGTGTTGTGCAGTAATTAACCACTGAAACACAAGTTCTTACGTCAGGTTTAAGGATCAGAATTGTCTGACTCCAGGCTGTGGACTATAACACCCAGTGCAGAGTAGTGCAGTGCAGAGTAGTGTAGATAATCTGCTTTCCTAATGCAGCTGCATTCAGCTGAAAGACTGCCAGTCTGTATCACTGATTGAACCTTATTGAGTGTTTATTCTGCAGCTTTTATGGAAGTTATTGCTTATTGATGCAATGCTGCCGCGGTCTCCTGTCAGCAGCCATTGTGTCTGAATGAACTGAACTGAATCAAACAAAGTGGGATATTACAGAGGCTAATCAAATGCAGCTTCCTGTTCTCCCTCACATAGGCTGTGGAGTGCGACATAGGTGTGTGTCTGAGTGCTTAAAGATTTCAGAAAGTGTTGGCTTTTCTTATTTGTGAAAACTCAGTCCAACTGCTTACTCCAGCACATCCAGGATTCTTACTGGGAGCCTCACCTAGCGTGTGCCCTGCCTTGTGCCCTGCCTTGTGCCCTGCCTTGTGCCCTGCTTTGTGCCCTCCTTTGTGCCCTGCCTTGTGCCCGGCGCATCCTGGTGTGAGCCCCAGGGCCAACGTTCTCCTGTACTTGATATGCGACTACGCGGTCACTGTTTTCAAACGAGGGGAAACCTTAGAGCTGCCTTCATGCACCTAGTCAAACAGTTAGATTGCAGATGTGAAGAAGATTTTAATAGCACCGTACGGCTCCGTCGGCCGTGTTCCTGTTTGCTTTGGCTTTGTTTGCATAGAGGAGTATTTCGTGACTGACGGTTGGTTGGGAATATGCATGTGGTTAAGGGGAGACGTGGGATTGCTGCACGAAACCGTCGTCACACACCCTGTGCGGTTTGCAAAATTTTCACAGGTCAATGCGAAGCCTGAGTGTGGGATTGATGGATTTATGCGGTTTTCCCTGTTTAAAATTCATTTTCCACCTCAGGTGAGAAACACCAGATAAACCCGATGATGGACAGTTGTATGAATCCACCTCCGTGCTTTCGGCAGAGGCCCGGGTCTGAACCCAGGCTGACGCGGACCTCTTTAGAGGCAGACCTCTTTAGAGGCAGACCCCGTCTGTCAGCAAGCGAGAGCCTGTCACTTTGCTGTTCCTCCACATTCATGTGATATAGACAGTGAAAACAATGCTGAGTGCATTAAGATGAACGTTTCTGGCAGATCCAGGCTGGTGCGGGGAGGAGAGCGACGGCCGGCCAGATCGGAAGCTTGTCTCTGGGGAGGGGCCGGGATTCACTTGCCGGAGGATGGGGAGTTTTGAGCTTTTTGGGGTTTACATTAAGACCTGCAGGCAGGCTCTCTGTTAGTAAACAGTCAGAGTAGGGAGATGGCAGTCGTGATGGTCCTTTGTGACTGTACGCCTATAGAGCTTGCAGGAACATATTACTGGTTCGGGACAAACAATTTTAAAAGAGATCTTCCTGTTCCTTGTAAGGAACACTTGTCTGTCCGGGCTGGAGGTGTGAAATTTTGGAGACATGGGGTGTCTTCGGTAAATCAAAAGTTACGGACCCAGCCTGAAGTGGCCTTTGTCACTCTGGGGTTTGTCACCGTGCCAGGCAGGAACGTTAAGATCTGGTTTTACAGTATGCAAGATAGTATCTTCACCTGTGTAAACAGTGGGGAATATGCTATCGTTGTGGTTGGGGGGGTTGGTGGGGGAGAGGAAGTCCAGAGGTGGAAAGTTCAGGTCCAGAAAGTAAAACTCCAGACCAAGATTCTGTTTCAACCAACTAGTTGAGTTTATAGAGTCTCAGTCATAGAGAACTCAACTGGTTCTGTCAAATCTAACCCCCACAATCAACTAGCATTGTAATACAGTCGAAGGTCTTGTATTGTTAATATAGTCTTATTGCCATCAGACATCTGATGTTTGAGTTTGATTAAAAAAGCGGGATGAAATCGCTGGCCTGTCTGTATGTGACACTCCAGACAGATCACTCACGGTGTGTTGATATATGGTGTCTTATGAAGCGTAGTGACAACAGATGGAAATACTTAGATATTGAGAGTATCTGGTGGCCTACTCTTGTTTTTTTTTTTTTGATGGTGGGATCTAAACAAGCTTTAGGGTTGTTACAAGCTGGCGGTAATTATGTCTCAGAGATGTAGTTGTGATTAAAGTCCCTGCTCTGGTGGTGGATCTGACATGGAGTCTGGAGTCAGTGATTTGACTGATTTGGTATTGTGCCTTTCAGTTAATTGTCATTTCTTGTGATTGCGTTAGTTTATAACAGATGAGAGATAATTAATCAAGCAATTAATGAGGTGCATATATTTAGACTTGGGCAAAAAAAAAAAAAACTCTATTACTGATGAGTAGAAGTTAGCGTTGGTGATATCGTAGTGACGGGGTGAAGTTAGCGTTGGTGATATCTTAGTGACGGGGTGAAATCCACTAATCCGCGGATAAAATGGAGTATAATTCTTATGTAGGAACAGGCGCTTTTGATCTGCAAAATGTCCTTTGAAAGGAGTGCAGCAGAATCCGGGCGACTTTGCGTTTGAGCGTCGCGGATTTCGCTCATCCGGGAGAAGCCCTCGTCCCACTGAAATGTAACCGGCCAGGTTTCCGGTCTCGATCCCACCGGGATAGAGACGCGATTCTGCGCTGGCTTTGATGGGGAGCGGATCCGGTGTGTGACGAGGACGGGCTGCGAACCCGACGGCGATCCACCTTACCGTGCTGTACGACCCGGGTTACTAACCTCTACCAGAGTGCTTCCTTTGTATCAGAGAACCGTGACGGGAGATCGAACACATCTTAGGGAAGAAAACGTGTCTCAGGCAGGCGAAAGGAGCCGCAGACAGCGCCCTGCTCGGGTGACCGTGATGGACCTTTTGAGACTTATCTAGGTATGATAAACCGTATAAGACACACCAGTATAAGAAAAGTCAGGGCTGCAGTGGTACACAGTTTGCGGGGATTAGGGGGGAGAAGCGACCCAGAAACAGGACTGATAATCGTGCACGACAGGTCAGGTGCGTAATATGCCGTAATATGAGAGAAACGCTCAATCCTGAAGGGATACTGTCTCCATGTATAAAAACCCAAACCTGCGATCGATGCAGGTACCCAGGAGTAACTGGGACGAGATGGTTTAATAAATGACCTTTGCGTCTTACTGAATGTACGCACAATATGGACATTTTAATAGGAACATTTCACCTGTACACTTGTGTTTAAGTACTTTTGCTTATATATAACGTGCATTTAGAGCACGATCTCCGGCCCGATTACCCGGCCAGTTATGTTTGCGCTCCCATGGTTCCAGCAAACCGCATTTTATTCGCTTGCTTTCCGCGAAAGCGGCTGTTTGGGCGGCTTTTTCAGCGGCTCGCCTCGGACCCGGGGCTTCCCTGGCTCAGTAAGTACACAGGTGTGAATTAATGCCGGTGAATCCGTCTTCACACTTTAATGGATTTGCTGTTCCCCCCCTTGGCTTCTCTGTAATCCCTAGAGGAGTCTCATAATTATACATTATTTCATTTTGGCTTCGTGCCCCCAAACTGTGTAACTATCTTCCCTTCAAACCTTATATGTACTTTATACCGTCCCACATGACACACGAGGATATAATGGCGTATTTCAAAATCATTCAATGAAAAATTAACATCATGTTCATTATTTACACGCGGAATAACTTTGAAATCGGCTAATATTACCGGACCTTCTAGATTCTTGTTTCCAAAAGCAAAAAAGAGGTAACTGATGATACTCTGAGTCACGGTAAATGGGGAAATTTCATCTCTAGTATGCGATGAACAACGTCTCATTTAATCTTCACCATCAATGCCACACAAAATTGTTTTTGATAAGAAGTGTTATGTCAGGCTTTTACTGTCCTGCGTTCAGGGGAAATTCAATTTGACCTCTCAGCTGCTTTTGCTATCAGTTGTGAGGTTTGTCAGAAATTCTCCGTCTTCCCGTTTGCACTCTTTTCTTTGCTAGTGTCTCACTACATTGGACTGTTATGTATGATCCGCCCTCAGACGGCAGCTGTAAAACCTGCATTGACAGATTTATCTTATAACAATGTCACTCTTCTGCTGTTTGTAACCCAACCTCAGTTAAAATTAATTTGCTTTGCTTAAAGCAATAAGACGGGCAATTTTGCCTTTTCATGACAATAATGAATAGAGCATTTTTACACTGCTAAAATTTTTCAGGGACAATCTCAGCCCAGCCGTGGTATTTGGGCTGTAATAATTTGACGGCCGCATGTTTTGTGCATCTTTTAAAGGGGGGAAATTGATTATATGTTTAATAGAGATACAAGCAGGAGGTGGTCAGGGCCGGGGAGGAATGGTGGTCCTTTGTGATGTTTATAATCCTGTCCTTGGGCAGACGCTCACTGACTGTTTTGTATTCGCTATGAAATTCACAAGCCGCTCTGGAACGAACAGGATGAACTGGAGCCAATCAGAAGCAGGCTGGGCATGCGTGTGGGCGGAGCCTGCTTACAGTGATCCCGGATGGTCACCATGACGACCCCCTCGTACCGACTTTTGGCTTTTTGGTTTTGCGTTTGGTTGGGGAGCAGAAGTAGAACCTTTCGAGGTTGACGACGGGCAGGATCCCGGCTGTTAAGCAGTTAATCGGCCGCTTATTAAGCCGCTATTGGTTAACTGCCAGTTATTATTTATAGATGGAGGGCCGTGGGCAGCCAGAACGTAATTTCCCGTGGAGACATTCCCATTCTCACGCAGACACCCGGGATCGTGCTCCGGCCAGATGCCGCACCCCCAAATCGGGAGCGCAATTAAAAAATGCGCGCTGCAAGAAGAGCGTTTGCACGGCATCTGCGAGCCCCAGGTCCTGCGTCTTTCCAGTGAGGCGGTGTGATTCGCCTGCTTTCATCCCCCCCCCCCCACTTCGCTGCCCCTCAGAAGAAAACAGATGTTTGGTTATGAGCGAATCCAAAGAATGAATCACAGTTCTGTCACGGGCCTGCATGCGAGCCAGAAATGCCTGTTTATTTCTCTCTCGGTTCCGTTTCTTGTTTTGTCCGCCCCTTTTCTTCTCTGAGCTTATCGTCTGGGACGTGGTGCGTAGGTCTCGGTCCTGGAGTTAGCGTTTCCCTCCCCAGCAGCTGGCGAATCCTCCAGGGCCGGCTTTTTCCCCTCTTTATCAAGACAGCTCTTTGATGTTGGATTCTGGCCTGCTAATTATTTGATCTAATTTACGTTTTCAGCCCTCGTGCGATAATGGCAGACTGAAGCTGTCGTGTTTTGGCAACGGAGGTGTTTCGCTGGTGCTGG
>JAODJU010000081.1:11933571-11946867 GCA_026776725.1 Gnathonemus echidnorhynchus
GAGGGGGCCCCCCCCCCCCCCCCGAAGGTGTGTTCCTGAGTGCGGGGGGCCGGCAGCTGTGGGCTTTCCGAATAATAACTATTAGTGGGAGTGGTTTTTTTCAGTCTAGGTTTCAGGGTTTTAAGATGATTTGCTCTGTCCTGAAAGTGAAACCCTCATCTGTGGGGGGGGTGCGGGGGGGGGTTGAGAGCACATGTTCATAGGGAGGAGCATGGGAGTGGACAGCTGAAGTTCTTCGGAATTGCTCCGGTAATCCCGTTATTTAACCCGAGTGAAAGCTTTTATGGCTGCGCCAGTGGACCTAATGACCATGCAGCTAGGGGGCTCCAAGCCCCCACCCCCAACGATCGATGGAGGTGGTACGCTCCGCAGACAGATTAAACCTGCCAGCTCTGGGTGCTCTAAGTGACAGAGCTTCTCTCAATTTTAAGTGGGGTTGGTCTGAAACACTTACAGTCATTGCCTCAGAGTGACAGGGTGGTTTTCTTTACATGGTAGCAAGGCCGCTCGACGACACATTGCGCTGTAACCGCAGTTATATGGCACATGTGCAATAATCACCAGGGCTTCAGATGACTGGTGAAACATTTGTCCGGACGCCAGCTTTTCAGAATCTTACGGATGTTTACTTATGCCCGCAGTTTGGTAAGCAGATTAGTAGTGTGTCGGAAAGATTAACGAGATGCATATTGTGATGCCCAAAAATTAGTAATCTGTATAAATTCCACGTATCCTTATGTTTATTAAATTCGGTTAGCGGAGCATGCGACATGCTACTGTCTTGGTAAATCGTGGAAGAAGCGTCGGTGAAGGAAGGTACAGCTCAGCAGCTTTATCTTTTGAAAGAGGAGATATTGTGGATAAACAAGGTGAAAAAGATGTTGGTGTTGTGGCGATACATTTTGCAGTTTAAAGTTCGACGCATTCTTTACATAACGATACACCGAATTTATACGGAACGCTAACTTTTGGCTGTCACCATACACCTCTCATTAATA
The DNA here is from genome assembly GCA_026776725.1 of Gnathonemus echidnorhynchus. Classification (NCBI taxonomy): domain Eukaryota; kingdom Metazoa; phylum Chordata; class Actinopteri; order Osteoglossiformes; family Mormyridae; genus Gnathonemus; species Gnathonemus echidnorhynchus. The sequence goes on from JAODJU010000081.1 coordinate 11,934,570, forward strand.
TTTTGCACATACTACTAATCTGCTTGCCAGATGGTGGGCATAAGTAAATGTCCGTATAGTACTGAAAATATGGCATCCGGACAAATGTTTCACCAGACATCTAAAGCCCTGATGATTATTGTGCATGCACCATATAATCGCGAGTACAGAGCGATGTGATATAGGGCAGAGTACGGAGCTCAATTTGTCAAAATATGGGACACTTAGCATGGAGGAATGTGGTTTGGGTTGTGGTTGATGACTCCCTTCTACTGCTTCGTTTGTGGGAACGGCCTTCACCCCCGATCCTGCCGTTCTCGCCGTTCATGTTTTCTCCAGCGGACCTGCTACGCTATTCCCGTGCCAGTCTTCGTTGCCCGGTGACAGAAGTGTTAGTCCGTCCCATGTGAACCTACGAGTAATAATGGCACATCACATGGGGCAAGAATAGCTGACAGGATGGCAATGGGTTACACCAAGCAGCTGTTGTTAGGCAGACTGATCTGCTACATAGACTCATCATACAGGGGTATATTTCCCAAAAGCATAGTTGCTAATAACATTGGCAACTTACATAGTTGCAACCATGCAAATGAATGGTTCCAATGCTATCGGCAGCATTTGGGAAATGTACACCAGATTGGGAGTCGTCATAGAGACCAGGTTTACAGATGGATACCTGTCAAAAAAACCTGCCATTGAGATCAAGTGCTTTTATAGTTACCCGCCTTAGCAGATGGATACCTGCCACTGAGGCCAAGAACTTTTATAGAGATCAACCGTACATATAGTTATTGGCCATTGAGGCTGAGAACTTTCAGATAATCCTGTCTTACAGATGGATACCTCTTGGAAAGACCTACCATTGAGGCCGAGAGCTTTCAGAGAGACCTGGCTTACAGATGGATACCTGTCAGAAAGACTTGCTATTGAGAGCTTTCAGAGAAACCGGCTTTACAGATAGATACCTGTCAGAAAGACCTGCCACTGAAGCAGAAACCTGCTGGAAAATGGTATACGTACCAACCATGCCATACAGACAAAGACCTGTTGTGATGGCCACAGCCATAAAATGAGGATTCTTTTTGGTCAGTGTTCTTCCAGGTAGGCGGGAACTCACACCCTCCCCTGACTGAGTAGACATGGTGTCCTGCATGTCCTGCTGTGACGAGGCCTGTCCCCAAAGCTTTGTGGAAGTGAGCAGATTTACTAGAGCCCTGAGGCATTCAGCATTGTGCCGTGATGAAATCTGGGCCCAGAATCGTCCATGTCCGACACAAAGGCAACACTGCAGAATCCGCTCGATGAGAACCTGGTGATCTACTTTCATTAGTTCTGTGAGGCTCAAGATCCTTTCGAATATGGAGGATACTGGTTTCTTCCCTATCATTCATACCTTACAGTGCTTCTAACGATGGGGGTGGTCACTCTGGGGGTGGTCATTGGGGACGAGGGGGTTCTGCGTTCCCCAGGGGCCTGATCCGTGACCCGTCACACAAATTGAGCCTTTGCTGGCGAAACCCAACCTCCATAAATTTAAGGGGCATCCAACAAGGGCTTGTCTCTCTCAGTGGGGGCCACCCTCGCTCAAGCAGCCTGGCAGCTCCGTCGCTGTGGTTGTGGGTCATGTGACCAGTTTAATGTAATTTATGAGCTTAGCAGATGCATTTGTCATAAAGCCCCTGGGGGGGGGCTTGGAAGGTCAGCAAGCTGTGCAAGTGCCTGTCTAGAGTTTAGGGCCTTGTTTGTTTCCCTAAAGGAGTCTATCTATCATCTTTTTGCGCCTTGCGGGAGACTAACATGTCTGGTGTCTTACTGACAATGGTCACCTAATCCATTTTCCCTGCTGCTTTTAGAGTGGAGGGTCACCATGAGTCTGGAGGTCATCTCAGCGTGGACCAGGGGACGCCCTGGGAAACGTCAGACCATTGCTGAGAGCACACACATGCATGCAAACTACGGACGGTGTAGGAGCACCAGGTGATCTAAACACATGGGAAACCGGAGTACCTGGAGAAATCTTACACGAGCACAGACTCTACACACACAGAGCCAGCGGTGGGAATCAAACTCCCGGCCCTGGGGACGTGCAGCTATAGTGCCGCCTGTTATATATCCTTGGACGCCTTGTCATTTCGGCAGTATGTGTGGATTATTTCCCAGCCTTAACTTGCACTGCCTTCACCCCCCATACACACACACACACAGAACTGTGTAGCATGACGAGTGTGATTGAAAAGAGAATATACGACTTTTAAATCACCTTAAAGTCGCTCTAGGCTGCCGGGGGGAGTCGAGCAAGAAGTATATCCTGGTGAGAAAGAAAATGGTCTAAGAGAAAAGCTGGAAGAGGTGCAGATCATACCGGGGAAAAGGAGAAAGCCCTGAATTCTGTCCAAGATATGTAGAGTGAGGAGGCGAAGGGTCGAACTTAGATTCAGTCACTTCAGTTCCCGGGGGCTTCTTGAAATCGTTCACCTTTTGCGCGTGTTCCACATGCTGTTTTTTACATGCAACGTTCCAGTGAGCTCTGCAATGGGAATGGCCAGTGGGCTGAGTGATGAGGCCTGGATCGGGGCGGGGGGAGCGGGAAGGGAGGGGTGACAAAAACCTCAAGGATATTCAAGGTATTTCCTATTCTGTAGCTCTGATGGCAGGACCTCGAGGAAGTCATCTGACAGATGCACGGTGCCTAAAAAGAGAGAAAAACACTTGTCACAGTTGGATAAAGACATTGGGGGGGGGGGTTGCTTCTTATTTGCCGGATTTTAAACAGCATGGTAGCACAGTCTCCTCCCACCCCATCCCAAACGGACCGAGGGGAAGCACGTTTAGTCGCAGTTGATTTTGTCAACACCGATCACCCTGACTGCAAGCTATAAAAGCAGGAGTGGCGATCTTTGGCTGATTGAAGTCCAGTGCTGAGAAGGTTTGTCATGGAAACCTTTTGGTTGTCCAGCCAAATAGAATAAAGGTGCTCAAAATATCAGCACTTTGTGATACTTTTGTCAAGGTGGCGGGAAATTCTTGACTACGTGTTTAAAGTCCATTTTAAGCAGGTTTGCTAAAGTCGACTTTTTTTGAGGATCGTTTTGTGGAAACCTTTTCTTTAGGGGTTCGTGGTTATTTGTGGGCCAGACAAACAGATGCTCCTAGTTAAATAAAATCAGACTCCACTTCTGGTAATCTCACAGGCTTCTCTTCATGGACATGTTTTATTTTTTTAATTTTGTTTTTAATTGAGTAGATTCTTCTGTTGTATGGGGCTTTAAAACAACAACATGTATATTTTTCCAAAGCAGTATTGAATCCCTATAAAGCAATGTTACCCCATCTTCCAAGCTCCCAGAGCCCTCCCTGAAACCCCGACCCCTCTGAACTAACCCACTCTGCAATTCTATGCCTTGACCCTAATTTTTGGGAACTGTGATCTCCTCTATATATTTTACCCTTATGTTCCCCTTTTGCAGGCCTGTGCATGGAAACTATCAATATGTGAAAGATTAGAACGGGAGCTTTTGAAGGGATGTTGGGAATCGTACTGATGCACTTGGAACCTAATCCCATATAACCTCTTAGCTCTGTTTCTGAACTTACCGCGTCTGTCGCTCCTCGTTGCCACCTGCTGGTCAGGTTTGACTCGCGGGTTAATCTCCTTAATGGAAAGCTCCATAATCCAGGGGATCATTTGCGATTTGAATGTGGACTAGAAAGGCAATCCCTCGAACAACACTGTTGAATTGTCACAATGGGCGTGTCCTCGCATTTTGCCAGCGGGGGGGGGGGGGGGTCCCTCATCGCCGAGGGGTGGGGCTGTAGGTCACTGGTTGACATTGCGCCGCGGGGTTAGCCGGTTCACAGGAAAAGAGAGGGGTTCGAATCAGCGGTGGCAGGTTTCTCTTCTTATAAGCAGGTCATGTTCATAAAAATAAATTACCAAACAGATGCTTGGAACCTTGTGACAGGAAGGGAGCCTTAGCAGGGACCGATGCCAAATGCTTTGCTCGATGTCACTTCCTGTAACCCCAGTGGCATTTCCTAGGTTTCATTTGTGAGGAACTCTTTGGAAAAGGAAGTGATATTTTTTTTCAGGTCCTCACATACCAAGCATACTTGTCCTGAAATGATCCGGTGCTCGCGTTCTGGTCCCAGTTGCTGGCCCATATGGTCTTACCAGCACCCGCATGGCCTCCCAGCTCAGTGTGCTAAAAGCTCATGACTATGGGGCCCAGCCCTGCCTGCTAGTCATACATTATGAGGGATGGTGTTCCTTTTCACATTGGTGACATTAGACATTACATGGGGTGGTTTTCCTTTTCACTTTTTCTCTTTTGCTCTCCCTCTGTCACTCTCTCCATCTCACTCTCCCTCTGTCACTCTCTCCATCTCATTCTCTCTCCCTCTTTCTGTCCCTCTCTCTGACTCTCTCCCTCATTGTCTCTCTTCCTCTTTCTCTGCTTTTCTGTCACTCTCTCTCCCTCTCGTCTCTCACGCTCTTTTTCTCTCCCTCCATCTCTCTCCCTCCCTCCTTTCTTTTTTGTTTAAATGGATCATCTCAAATGCCAAATCTGCGATGATAAATATTGTGCAGTCTGAGCCTCCTGGGCCCTTCCTGAGCTCCTGCCTGCCCAGATCACACTTCCTGCACGTGTGCGCGCCCCCGTGCAATGCGTGCGCGTGCCCCGTTTCCTCCCCATCTGCATTAAACTCAACATCCCCCCCCTCCCCAGCATGCAACCGCTTCCCGTTCAGCGAGGGCTTTCTGGGGGCTTCCTACAGTCACTTCCTCATGCCGCTCAGGTGTTTACAAAGCCGGCGTCGTCAGACGGTGTCCTGTCTGCGAGAGTGGACGCCCGAGCCAGCTGCGAGTATCCCTGTGCGATGCGTAATGGCACCATTGCAGCATATAATAATTAAAGTATGCATAATTAATGCAGCTGACATGCAAGAATTATGCAATTGATTATTTTGGGTTACTAAATGAACACTGACGCAAAGCCGCTTATATTATTTCTTGGAGTGTTTGGATTAGGCTAGTTTCAGAGGTTCTTGATAGTTATTATATAATGATTTTGCCCAAGAAAACATATGACTGGGAAAAATAGGAGAATAACTCTGTAACCTGTTAGCCTTTATGTTCAGTACAAACACCAAAACAACAGCTGACCTTTAGAGCAATATTTGAATCGTCTCGATTGTTTCTCATTGGATGGTTGACTGGAGCTCTCCACTCTGATTGGACCTGTAGCTTAATAATGTTTATATTTAAAGCAGAGCTTGATTTCCTTCAGTTCGCTCTGTGGAATAGGGCTGAAATGGCCCTGGGCTGATGGAAGCCAGGCAAAACAATTAACTTAAAACAACAAAAGGTTACCTCAGGGACACCTGCCGTAAAACACGACAAATTTACGCTGTCCCTTTGCCGTGTTTTCTGTGTCGTTAAACTGTTTCACTTAATTAAGGTTACATTTTCTATATAAGGATGGAAAATGTTTTAAAATATTAATGATCACTATTTAAAAACAGATGAACGACATCTGGACGTGATGCAGATGTGACTGGGAGAAGGCATCCGTTAAAGTGCGTAGCTCATGTGTCTGTTTTTATTTAAATGCACTGAGAGCAGGCCTTCCACATGTTGGACTGTGAGCGTTAATATACGTCATTAGCCATGTGTTAAAACATGTACTGAGACCAGTTATTCTTCACTTTGGATGTGTGTTATAATATATATAATAATATTTACACAAATTCACCTCTGGAGGCAGATCTTCCGCCAGCTGCTCGCGTAGCATTGCGCTTCACCCATCAGCAGTAAGGTTTCATGTTTACAACCGCTGCCCCAGGATCTGCTACCCTGTTAGTGGCTTTCAGCTTTGCTGTCTTTGAGAGCTTTCCAAGCATTTCGCTCACCAAAACACATCTGTAGTTGACTTCCTCCACAAACCGTGTTGTGTCTCCCCTGGTAGCAGTGCGGCTTCATGACTCCAGATTTGTGGAGTCCAAAGTTTGCCTCCTTTTTGTCTTTGAGCATCGAATGTGTGTGTGTGTGTGTGTGTGTGTGTCGCTTATGTATGTACTATCTAATGTCCCCACAATGTACAATGACATGACAATGTAGTAAAAACCTGCCATGTTGCTGTTATGGAGACCATTTTTTCAGTCCCCTTAAGGGGAAACTGAGTTTTAATAAAAATCTGTGACTAAAAAACTAAAAATGCCCAAAGTCTTGTATTTTGTTTGGTTACTTATGGTTAAGGTTTAGACTGGGTAGGGGTTAAGGGTGTCATTTTGGGATATTAGGGTTTTTCCCATAGAAATGAATGGAGAGTCCCCACAAAGAACTGAATGCAAGTGTCTGTGTGTGTGTGTGTGTGTCTCTCTCTCTCGCTGTCTGTGTGTGTGTGTGTGTCTCTCTGTCTGTGTGTGTGTGTCTCTCTCTCTCTCGCTGTCTGTGTGTGTGTATGTGTGTGTGTGTGTGTGTGTGTGTGTGTGTGGTATCACTAAATCGCCCACAGTGTGACTATGTGTCCTTTGATGGACTGGGATTTTGTTCAGGGTGTTCCCTAACTTCCTGGACACTGTACTGGATAAGCAGGTGGTACACAGGTGGGTACACTGGGTGGTACACTGGGTGGTACACTGGGTGGTACACTGGCCAGTACACTGGCCAGTACACTGGGCGGGTACACTGGGCGGTACACTGGCAGGTACACTGGCGGGTACACTGGGCGGTACACAGGTGGGTACACTGGGTGGTACACTGGCCGGTACACTGGGCGGTACACTGGCGGGGCGGGCCGGGCCTTCCCTCCCAAGTACAGCAGCAGTGTATCTGCTTGCCCTGAGGGCTCAGCCCAGTGCTCACAGGTTGCTTAGATCCTTTGCATGTTTTTGCATTGAAGCTGCTGATTATAGCACCTAAAATTTGCTTCCATCTCCATGTGGCTCTATGGCTTTGGACCTCAGCACCTATATGACTCGTAGTAGGTTATCATGTCCACCTGCTATTTCCCATAACTGCATTCCCTGATGCAGGGGACCCACTGGCTGGGATGCCTGTCCATCACAGGGCTCAGGCTCAACACTAAGCAGTTCACAGATTACAGCCGAACGAGTGTTCTTGGGCCACAGAGTGAAACCGAAGTTATTGCATTAAGCCCAGTTGACATGTGAAGAGTATGCAGACTCCACACATATAGGTGGGATTCGAACCCCCAGCTCTGCAGGCTGGGTCTGCAATGTCACCACACCACCCTTTGGTTAATACTAGCGGTTGATCAATGTGGGTTTTTTAGTGACCCATACTGTGTTTTTTTTTTTGCAGGGGAGGGGTCGAGGAAGAGCGGAAAAATAACAAATGAGCAACATAGCTGCTTAGCTTTAAATATTTGAAATTAATAACATGCAAAAACAATCATTTAAGTGTCACACTTCAACAAGGACATGCAGCATTTTAAAAGTGATTTGATGGTATCTACGGCATTTTATGATTCAGCTTCTGACAAAAGTAACAATGTTTCGAAAGTGAGATCGTTTCAGCTCTGGCGATGTTATTCATCAACTGAAACTGATGTTACGCGGGTAATATTTAGAACTCTTACGTTTGGTTGTCGTGCAGGTTCACCACTGTCGTTGCCGATAAAACACGCTACAGCACCGAGGAAGTGAGTAATCCATGAGGTCGTGCCCAACCATCACTATATCGACCATGTAATCTCATTGGCCGATGCCGTAAAATGCTTAAAAATCTGTCGTTTTCAGGCCGATTTATTGGTCGACCTCTACAAGGTCCTGCCTCCCATTCCTGGCCTGTGGTCCTGCTTGTCAGCTCTGGCTTGTGTTTAAATAAAAGCACAGATCGGAGCTTGTTAAGTCTTCTCCTAGCTGTAGTGTATTTCAGTAAGATGTGACTGAACTATGGGCATCTTAAATTTGTTTCTACGGGTGGTTAATATTCGGCACCAGGCAGCAGACGCTCGCTAATGATCGAGGCCACCTGAGTGTCTCTTGCTGGTTCTCGTGGCCCCTGTGCCCTCCAGGAAGACGAGACAGTCCACCAATCCCCCTGACTGTCAAATAACGAAATAAATAAAACAGACCCTCGGTTTGTTTGTTTCCCCAGTATCCATACGCGACGTGTCCGGGCATGTCGGAGGGACCGTTCCACTTCTCTGCTGGTGGGGTGACGCTTGTTATAACCCAAGCATGCGACCCAATGGTTTATTCCAAAGAAAGGCAGTGGGGAGGCAGCATCCAGTTTAATCAGCAGGCCAGAGTCGGGGGGGGGGAGCGGGACAGAGGCGAGGGAGGATGTCGCTTTCGGATTCTCTGCTGGGAAGCCGTGGGTGTGTCTTTGCGAATGCAAATTAGCCCGTTATCCTCTCCCACGTTGCCCACGCACTGGGACTGCTGCCATTTGCCCTAAAGCGCAAGAGGACAACGGCAGCGAGCCGTAGCTAGGAAGACCTTCCTGCATTGTTTTTTTATTATTATATATATAAAAATAAGTTCTGTTAATTCCATGGGAGCACTGGCACACGTGTGACCGTGAGCTTTCGCCTTACCACCGTGGGAACCAGACATGCTCGGTGAGTTTTGGGGCGAGGAGATGTTTCAGTTGTGTGATATGTGGATACAGAGGAACCATGATGCTGGATCAGAGGTGGATGGTTCAGGTCCAGAAAGTAAAAATACAGACCAAGATTCTGTTTAAATCGACTAGTTGTGTAAAATGAGTCAGGGGACTCAACTGGTTGGTTATAACAAAATCTTGGTCTGGATTTTGACTTTCTGGACTTGAACTGTCCACCTCTGCTATTGATGTATGTTTGGCTGTCCTGGATGTCTTCAAAGGTCCTGGGTTTGGACGTGCTTTGCAGGGAATATCGGAGAACTTATTTACTGAACAACACTTCCGTTCTGATAGCGTACCTTTCGCAAGCGGCCGGTCTGTGGTACCCCAGTGGCTAGTTGACCAGAAGTCAGTTCCTTAGGAAGATTAATTGCGTGTACGGCATGGTCACATTTTCCCCCCAGAACCGGATGAAGTTCCGGATCGGATCGGGTTTCCCGTCGCTTGCGGTTTGCAGGAATTGGACGGCTCCTCCAGCTGCGCTGTCCATCAGCACCAGTGCCCTGGACATCCGTTGGCATGAATTAGAGGGAATCTTGTCATCTGGGTGGAATTGAGTATTTTTGGCATCAGCCTCTCAGATTAGAGCGGACGGGGGCCTGTCCAGACAAGCTCGGTCCCAGATGTCCCAAGTGGGCCCTAGTGTATCTGGGACCCGTCCCAGCAGGTTTGGATCCAGCACTTTTCAGCCAGTGCCGCTGTTATGGACGGTCTCTCCACCCCTCTGTGCCGAGGGAGAAGGGAAACGCGAGTGTTTATACAACAACACCCATCCACCTGCAACACAAGAAGTGTTCATTTTCTAGATTGATTTATCAGGTCTGAAATGGGGGTCCTGTTTCTTTCAGCCTGCGTGGAACCTTAATCTGGATGACAGCGATGTGGGCGGGAGTGTGACTGAAATGGAGTCGCTGAATTTGCATTTTGTAATATGCAAAGAGAACATTGTTTAGATCCGGGGTATATTATGATGGACTGCGGTTGTTGCGCCTAAGAAAACACCCGCATTGCTCGCCGTCGGCTGCACAAAGGCGATGCTGAAACCTCACACATCTGTCAGTCTTCGGTGCCATTTTCTTCACATCCTCTTTTCAGATTTGATTGAAATTGCTGTGGATTGATTTTAAATAGACTATTTATCTATTTTGGTGTCAGCTGTCAACTGTCAGTCTTTATTTGGAGCTCCACCCTAATGTAATTTTTCTTTTTTTTTTCGTCCGTTCCCCACCCCCTTTAATTACAAATTAGCCTGTTGGTGACAAAATTGAACTGAATGACGAAAACCTAAAGGATTGACAACACGATGTAGTTTGTGCAAATCCAGATAAGCCTGCAAAAGGCACAAGATCTCAGAAACTCACAATACCTGTAATTTGCAAGCTTAAATTAGTTTATTAATGCATTGTTACCATTGTCATAATTACAGGTGTGTGAATTATTCATCTTATAATAAAAAAATAAAGAATAGAATCCCTTAGGCAGGTTGTAAAAGCATATGCGTGCTAATCAAGGCAAGCACAGTTAAAGCCTTGGATTATCACATAAACCCGAGGAATATGATGGAGGAAGGGTTTAAACTGCCTCTCATTTACTCCCCTACCCATTATAATCAGCGGGGAGGCACAGTCTTCCCTCCTGTTTTTAATGGGTTTTACTTTCTAGCTGCCCACAGTAGAAGCCCATTCGCTGTAGGGGTGCTCCGCAGAGAATTAAGAAATGGAATCCTGGAAGTTTTGCATTCCGCAGGAAAGAAGTGGATGGAATTTTAGGGGCAGAGTTCTCTACGGGGAAGAAAGGAGCAGAATTTTGAGGAGCGGAGTCGCTCCTCAGAGCAGAAAGGAACAGAATTCTCAGGAGTCGAGTCGCTCCACAGAGCAGAAAGGAACAGAACTCTGGGAGTTGGTGTACCTCGTAGAAGAAAGGAACAGGATTCTGTAAGCTTTGGGGCAAAAGCAAAAGGCAAAAGCAGCCCTGCACAGAATCTCCCCGAGTTCACAGCTGAACTTCCATACACTTCATCATCTTCTTTACCATAGCAACCTGAACGTCCTTCTCAGCGGTACAGCAGTGATTTTTTTTTTTTCCTTGGGGATTTGAGGGGACCATCTCTTGGTGTGAAGTCTGCTTCTGCCCCCAGGACAGCCCACAGCGTTGCTCGGTAACAGCTGTACCTTCAGGTATTTCAGTCCAGCAGCAGAAGATGTCAGGCAGAAAGGGTCTTCATCACCGCAAATCTAAATGCCGTAATCTATCCCTCCGTGTTTTCACGCCATCCTTCGCATATGCGGTACGTTGTTGTGAATGTTCTTTACTTGTGGTCACATGGTCTGGTCTCCTTTTGGTTCTGCATTAAAGCGCAGGTATCACAATTATAGAACCGCGGTTATCGTGTAGCAGCTCTGGGGATTAAGTCTAAAAAGGTGTGATCAGGTGAAGACTTTAAAAACAACTTGTCAGGTTTAAGTACGGATGGGTCCGGCATGTCTGTGATCGAGGTATTAAATCATTTACATTGTGCAGAAATCTCTCGCTTACGAGGGTCTGGCTGGTCATGCATATTTTAATATTAAGCACTTAAGTACTTAGCTCTTCAATATTGTGCTAATTATTACTTAAAGTGCTTCTGAGGCATGAACGTTGTTGAGTGGCCCGTGTACATGCTGATATGCGTTACTAAGCTACCTTTTAATGACTTTTTAATAAATTAAAATGTTTAACTTCTGATTATTGTACCAGTTAAATCCATTTTTTTTCCCCCTGGGTTCCATGTTCCGTTACAGAGTACCTAAAGTCAGAGGAAGCTCAGTCAGGGATGTCTGACACGCGCAGGTGCGACTTCCTGCAGCGCTAGTGACCATGTCATGTGACCAGCCCCCCCCCCCCCCCCGCTGGCCCCAGGTGTCAGTCTGCGTTTTTAATCACGGATGATGTGTCGTTTTAAAATTAGGCCGTGCTTTAAGAGATCCACGTCCTACGGGTTTGAGATGTTTTACTGCTTTTAATTTTGGAGTAAAATTGAAGTGCTGTTAGGGGTGATTCGGAGGGACTTAGCGCCCTGCAAAATGTTCTTTAGCCTCTTCCCTCCCAAAATAAATATGCTAATAAGTGTATTAGTGTTCCTCTTCATTTTCATTAAAATCAGACCCCCCCAGGAAAGCCTTAGCCCCTGACTTTTTCATAAATCTTTTTCTTTTTCATAAATCAGAAGGAAGTGATTCGCTCCTTCCGGCTCCTTCCGTCTTGTTTTCGGAACTCCACTCGCGTTCTAGGGCGCCGTTCCGCACACGGGTTCAAGATGCAGTGACTGGACCCAGCGTGTCAGATTTGGGTGGGCTCCCGTGGGGGGGGGGGCGTGTTGCATGGGGCTGCGGCCCAGCGGCGGAGGAGGGAAGCGCGAACCATCCCCCTTTTATTTATTCCTTCTCATTTTCTTTCCCTCCCAACCCTCTCGGAGGCTGTACGGCAGTTGCGGGCTTTACGCACCAGCCCCCCCCCTGTCGCTGACAGAAAGCTAAATAAACGCCAGAGAGAGGCGACAACAGCCGATTCCCATTTGTAGGACGTCACCACCGGCTTTAGGATGTCGATCTGCATTTGAAGGAAGCGTCCATTTACCTGAAGTTACCTAAATAGAGTAATCTAAGTATATTATTATTACATTGAGGAAGAGAGTTGCATGCAAGT
>JAODJU010000081.1:11969262-11983674 GCA_026776725.1 Gnathonemus echidnorhynchus
TGAGGAAGGCTGCCGGCGTTACTAGTGAGGTCTTCAACAAGTTCTTCAAGGAAAGAGTGATGGAGCCCCTCTTAAAATGCGCCCCCGCCCTCCCTGGGGCTGTGAGCGTTGCGATGCCAGCCAGCGTCCCAGTGACGCCATCAGAGTAGCGTTTACATTTGCATTCGCTGCTTTAATGAGGCGTGCGCTCACCTCACTTGGGTTTGTTTATAAGCTTCGCTGTGTACAGTGTGACGTTTTGCTCATTCTGGGGAAGCGTGTTTGGGTCTGTTGCCCTGTTTTTCTCTCTTTTTTTGAAATCGTCCTTTCCTGCCTCCGTGTGATTGCGTACAACATCCGTATTTAGTTATTTACAGTCCAGCGGGCTCTATTTAAGTCCCTGCGCAGATTCTCTGAACAATCTGCATCGGGCGGCACATTCAGCGTGTTCCGGAACCCGAACCTGTGTCTCTTCTGTCGGCCCCTCATCCCCGGGATGGAAAGGAGCCATTAAAAGCCGCATCGTGTTATTTTTTCAGACTCTTCCAGCTCCCAAGTCCGGCAGCCCACGGGGTCTCAGCAACGCGACTTTGCACTGCGTTTCGGGCTGTTTAGTATCTCGAGTATGTCTGGCATCTCGTCCAGGGCATCCGGGACCCCACCTCGTCCCCTGTTATTTCTGACGGCTGGCTACAGGCTCGCCACGACAAATACGTCACCAAAAAGTCTCTGGCTGAGCTCACGAACCGGCCTCGAAACAGAGGCAGATGCTGACCGGCCTCGAAACGGAGGCAGATGCTGCGGAAAATAATCCAGATACCCGCTTCTTCCCATTGTGCGTTTGCCAAATTATTAAGGGTAACGATATCGAGCCGTGGGGCCCGACGTGGTGACACACGTGTTGCTTATTAAAGCCCCATAAAGGTGGCGTATGTTTTTGCGCTGGGATGGAAGCCAGATCAGGGATTCGTGGCCTGAGGGGTCTGTGACTGCAGATGTCGCACCCTGTGAGCTGAGCCGGCCGGGCCAGCCGCCTTTCGCCCGCCGATGACATCGAGGACGTCCCCGCAGCCCGGCCGCTCTGCTGTGATCTTCAAAGGGCCTCCTTCATAACCACACACCTGCCTCATTATCAGATTTTATATATATTTTCCCTTCCCACAGTTGCCGTTTTAATCAGACAGTCCTTGGCCGTTTCAGTCGGTGTTTCCCCGCAAGAATGCTCTTCCCAGCATAATCTGGTTGTAATTTAGCTTACTGTTATTTATCAGGATTACGCTGCTTCAGTTTATGGGTAAAACGTGTGCTTCTGATGTGCTTTTTTTTTTCTTTTATAGATTTCAGAGAAACTAACCAAATGAGGAGCTTATGCGCAAAAATTAAAAATTATAAAATGAATTGATCACTTTTTTAATTTCATAAGCAAAAGAGCTGTATTAAGAGCGTCTAAGGTACATTCACTGGATATTGCCATGATCTGTATGAATATAAAACCAGAGAATTCTTGCTCTTGGTATCGATGAGGCTTAGCTTCTGTGAGCTGGTTGTGCTTGATCACTCTAAAGACTCTCACATTCAGCTTCCGTGTAAGGACTCTCACATTCAGCTTCCGTGTAAGGACTCTCACATTCAGCTTCCGTGTAAGGACTCTCACATTCAGCTTCCGTGTAAGGACTCTCACATTCAGCTTCGGTGTAAGGACTCTCACATTCAGCTTCCGTGTAAGGACTCTCACATTCAGCTTCAGAATAAAATGTTCTTTTCCTTAGAGCCTCTCAGTAAAATTCAGGCCCCTCACTCCACCATCCCCAAACATCTTGAATACGTTACACATTCCAAAACTGAAGAATGTGGAGTAGATGCTCTAGAAACATGCGCAGACAGACCGTTAGCCCTTAACTCTATGCTGGGAAATTGCAGTATTCAGCAGAGAGCGGAGGCCATCGCAAGGCTCACGTTGGACATTTAGTAATATAGAATCACCAGAGTTTGCTCACGTGTCGACGCTGTTTTCTGTTTCATAAAGCTCTCTATCATTTTTTCATGCTCATTGTTTCCGTGTCGATTCACTCATATGTTGTAGTTTAGGACTGAAGTTAGCAGAGAGTCTTAATAAGTATCATGCGTCATTTAGGCTGTAGATTCTGGGTTTTACATTCCTCAGTCTTCATTGTCCCTGTTTATCTGGCTTGTCTCGTATGGAATAAGACATGCTCACAGAAGGATCTGACTTTTGCATCTGCCGGTTAATGGGTAGCAGGCTGTTGTACTGAGAGGTGCATTGTGGGACATTTAGTTCCAGTGGGTATTTTGTTTAATTCTCAGAAGCAGTGCTCCTGTCTGGAGTCTCGTCCCATTTTCCCATCCATTACACACGTTTCGCACACATGCTACTTGGCTGATTTCCCTTCCCCCTTCCCTACCCCCCCCCACACTGTCACGCTGTGATTAACAAGGTTCTCTCCATGACCCCGCCCAGAAAACCACTCGGCGCCCCCAGATGTCACCAGCTACGCATCGGAGCACAGCGCCCAGGTGGAGAGACCACAGGTGTCCACCACCCCCCGGCCCGTCACCAAATACGGCAACGCCGAGCTCATGGAGACTGGAGATGGTGAGGGGAGTGGGGGGGGGAGGGGCTGGGCCATGGGCCGAGGGCTGGTGTCTATTGGCCCCCATGCCTGCCTGAATGTTGGTGTATTTTTAACCTATTAATGTCGTCTGTGAGCATATGGTTTCCATGGAAACACCAATGGGAGGGACTCGGGGAGATCAACACAGGAGCATCGACTTTCATGCGAGTACGTCTGCAGCTCGACCCGGGGGGTCTTCCCTCTGCTCATGCTCGCCGACGTAATTGACAGTGGGGATGAGAAACGGCGCGCGGAGGCCGGCTGGCGCTGCCACGGAGCCGCGGTAACTCGAGACGTAACGGTTTTGCCTGGGGATGCTTCCATTGCATCACCTGGCGGGAGTTATCTCAGACACCCCGCTCCGAGCAAACGACGCCTGGATATTTAAGCACCGGGTCCTTTTTTTTTTATTGCATTTCATCTCTCCCGGGAAGCACATCTCTGTTATTACGGCGAGCCCATCAGACGTTTTAGTCGATAATGTTGTGAGCGGGATGCGTTTTTTTTGCAGGCCCGGGTCGGCGAAAGAGCCGCCCGAGTTCAAAAAGTGTATCTAAAAAAAGATACGGTCCTGCTGGCTTCCTGCCAACGGCGGTGCTGCCCGTGTCTCCTCTGCAGGAGTCCCCGTCAGCAGCCGCGTCTCGGCCAAAATCCAGCAGCTGGTAAACACCTTGAAGAGGCCGAAGAGGCCACCGCTGAGGGAGTTCTTCGTGGATGATTTCGAGGAGCTCCTGGAAGGTACGTGTGATGCGTACATGGGTCGACGCACCCTGTCTGGGGGTGACTGGATGGGATGACAGAGAAGGGGCAGGTAAGACCACTTGGCCCCAAAATGTGGGCTGGTCATTCATCCAGGACTCCCACCCTGGCCTGCTGAGCCGCTAGTGTTGATCCAGTGGCTGTAGAGATCATTCACAGCGTCCCCTCTATCTGGCAGTCCAACAGCCGGACCCCAACCAGCCGCGGCCTGAGGGTGCCCAGATGCTGGCCATCCGCGGCGAGCAGATGGGAGTGGTGACCAACTGGCCGCCGTCCCTGGAGGCGGCCCTGCAGCGGTGGGGCACCATCTCGCCCAAGGCGCCCTGCCTGACCACCATGGACACCAACGGCAAAGCACTTTACGTCCTCACCTACGGTGAGTGCAGTCAGCTCACAGGCAGAGTGGGGAGAGAGGGACAGTCAGCTCACAGGCAGAGTGGGGAGAGAGGGACAGTCAGCTCACAGCCAGAGTGGGGAGAGAGGGACAGTCAGCTCACAGCCAGAGTGGGGAGAGAGGGACAGTCAGCTCACAGCCAGGTTTGGGCAGTCATATGACTCTACCCTGGATGGATGGATGGTTGGCTTGCATAATATGACCAGCTTTGGTCTTTTTTTCTGGGTTTTAGTTAATTCAGTTGAATGTAATAATATAAAATAAATGACAGTGGCTGTGGCAGAGGGGGGGTTACGTTACGGTTTATCTGTGATTTCAGTCATTAGTTAATTGGTTCTTCAGTGCATACATTTCCTTGTTGCCAGGTGATTGGTTTTCAGCTATGAGCCTCTAAGTGACCCCTGTGGGGTCACCCTTCCCCCCACCCCCCCAATAAGAAACAAAGCATCGACCATGGCATCTGTCACTAATCTAGTTATTCATAAGCCAGAAGCATTTGTTATTTCTAGGGATAATCGCTTGAGCTGCACAGCGAAACTCACCCCAGGCATAATCTGATTTAGTTCTGTGATTTTGTTTTGGTGAATTGCCTGTTCTGCTGTCTTGGTATTCTTACCAGTGGCCTTGTGACATATTATATGTGTAGTGTGCATTTTCTTCTCTTAAATATCTATATTACTGGAAGTCAGTTGGGGGGAGGGGGGCAGCGTATGTGGAGGCCCAGAAGGTAATCCTGTCATCTAAGAGATCTGGGTTCAGTGTAATCGGTCAGGTGTTCCTGTTCCTGTTCCTGTTCCGCACCCAGAGGTGGAAAAGCGCTACTGTGTACCATTGTTTGAATTCCTGCTGTTTTCATTTAAGCACATTGTGCGGCTTTAACAAGCAGCTCTTAAAATCACCTGTTTTTTTTTAAGGGGGAGAGGATTGTTTCAGAGTGATGGACAAGGCAAACAATTTACGGCTTATAATTGGATTCCGGCTTTCTCAATTATTATGTTAAAAACCTTAATTAGATCTCGTTTCTGATAATTCTGTTTCTGTACACGGAATATGAAGAGACATAATTGTTTGTGGTGTTTGTTTATTCTTGGATCCATGTGCAGACTGACAGCTCAATCGGCCAGATTTGATTTTATGGAGACCAAGCCAACGGGCCCAGAGGACGTAGCACCTGAGTCTCAGCTTCGGCGGCTGTGCCCCCTCTGACCTTGCTCTTCATTAATAGCATTTGCAGACATTTTACGACAGTGTTTCCCAATCCGGGACCCACACACAGTCCAGGTTTTCGCTCCCTCCGATCCCCCTTCCAGGCAATCCACATTCTTGCTCCCTTCCCAGCTCCTGGTCGGGAGTAAACGTGTGGGACCGTCTGTAGGTCCCCGGGGACCGGATTGGGAAACACTGTTACGCAGATCACCATCACCTTTCTCTCCAAGATGGTTTTTTTAAACCCCCACTCCCCGAGAGAGACTCCATAGGCAGCCACTGTATCATGGAGGTGAATGTCTGTAATGTGATCACCTCCCAGGCTGTGTGATGCTATTATAGCATAGCGCTGGCTGGTATGAGCAGGCCTGTCTTAGTGGAAGATGGCACCCCAACTCATCATGCAATGACCTTTTGGGTGCGGCTGCATTCACCGTTTATGGATGTCAGGGAGTCACATGTTCCTCAAGCGCCCAATCACGTTTCAGTTCATCACCTCGTATGTTCTAATTCGTTCATTGTATGTCCCCGCTGTGCTTCTCCTCATCTCCACCTCCCATGTTCGTCATCATGAGTTCTTCCACATCCTTCTCCCCCATGAACCCGAGAGGACCACCTACTTAATGCGCTTTTATTGTTCCAGTTCCTGTATCACTCTCTTTTGTCTTGTCCTGAATTGCACCGCTGTTTTGTCCTTTACTACACAGATTTTTGTCCCATTGTCCCCCCCTCCCCTCCTCTGCATCTGTGGCAGAAGAATTTCTCTGCGTTCCTCTGAAGACGTGACAATAAAAACTTGAAACGCGAACTGCTGGAAATCCGATCGCACCCGAGATTTGATTCCCGTGACTCCCCGATTATCTGCTTCTTTTATTGCTCAGGGAAGAGCATACCTTAGCGTCTGTCCTCCGGAGTGCACGTGTGTTTTTCACGAGGATGGCTGCCACGGCAGAGGGAGAATGGCCCATTACGTCCGCAGACGATGGGAAAGTGCATTTCTGTTCGCCGGTGGGAGCGTATTGATTTTGCTCGTCAGACTGTGAAACGCCGCTGAGGCACGGCTGGACCTCCGCGGGCTCCTGGGCCGGGGCCTCTGGTGTCACACGCCTTCTCTCTCATTCCCCTCTCCATCTCCTCCTCCTGAGGAGGGATCCACCCTCCCGCTGACTGTTTTATAAAAGCTGGCTCACACCAGATTGCATTTCTTGCTGCTCGCAGCAACATAAATGTAAATGTAGCGCTTTCTCCCGTTTCTGTGGTTTAGGTCACGTCAGCTTCTGCGTCTCTCTGGCTGACGGGGTCTTTGATACGAGGCGCTGCCCTGGTCATCGCTGCGGTTCTGCAAATGTGAAAGGCATTGTCTAGGATTTACATATTCTGGCTGGGGAGTTACTGGTATGAAAAATCAGGCGCGTGTCTTATTTTAGCTTGCGCTCCTGAACAAAAGGTCTTTTATGATGATTCGGTCATTGTTTGGAGGGACTTGCTTAGAAGGAAGTAAGACCTTGTCAGGCCATTCATGAGAAGGACGTGACTGAGGGTGCACCACAGTCAACTCTGCTGCTGGGCGGTCGTGTCCGAGCTCCGAATGACCAAAGGAAGCTTGGTGTCTTGTTGCACGGCCGGCTTAAAGCAGACACCCCCCCCCCCCCCAGCCGCCCGCTGCCACCAGCTTTCATCCATCCCATTAGATGGTGTGTCGGCGTGTTGCTGGCAGATGACATCATTTGGTCATGTGACACAGCCTTTGAGGTCATGAGCTCCTTGAGGGGGTAGAGGGAGCCACAGAAAACCCATCCCCTCTGTCAGCAGACTTGGATTATTACACATCGCCGGACAGTTATTGGGTTGCTCAGTGGGGTAGCGTGCTTGCCTCATGCTTCCAAGGTTGGGGGTTCGAGTCCCCCACGCCCCATTTTACAGTCTCAGTCCGCAGTCCAAAGGCATGCAGTTAGGCTAATTGGTGTTTCTGTAATGCCCGTGGTGAATAAATGGCGCCCCACGCATGGTCTGCCCCTGCCTTGTGCCCATTGTTGCCAGGGATTGGCTCCAGGCCACCATGTGACCCTAACCAGGATAAACAGTTGCAAAATGGATGGATGAATGCACTGTTGTCATATTAGAATTGATTAATCTTGTCTTTAATTGCATTTAAACTGCTCCAGCTTCTCATGCGTTTGTGTTTTGGCTGTTTCTTCTGTTTGTGTCTGCTGGGTTGCGGCAGGGCGGCAAACCGCGGCAAGAGGCCTGCTCTTCATGGCGTACTTAATGCCCGTTGACATAAAATTGGCCATTGAGTGCTCAGGCTGCCATCACGGTGAGCGGAATTGTGTCATGCGGCGTCGCGCAAACAGCCCGCTTCGCCTAATGCCGACGGAGCGCTTATTTGTTTGTACGGCGGGCCTCTGGTAGTTACCGATGTTCCCTCACGGCTGAGGGGAGACGTCACGCCTGCGGGCGGCGAGCGCGGCACGGCGGTTATCGGCGGTCCTGTGAAAAGGCGGTTGTCATGGTTACCGTCTTCAGAAACCCTGGCCTGCGGGCAAAGTGCCGATAGGGATGATTTGGTGACGGACGCATGACACATGCCGGGGTGCGAGCTGAGCGCTGAGCCTCTCTGTTGTTCCTCGTCATTCCGCTCGATTCCCTCCTGGCTGGGATCAACGTGCCTTTTGATGTCTGACTGCACTTGTAGCGGTTAACTCAACTCTGGTCACTGCCCTGGTTTTTTTTTTTATGCCTCCCCACCTGTCTGGTAAGTCATCCAAGCATATCCAGTAACTATCCAAGCATTTATTTGTGCTTTGAATGCTGACTAAGGATGGATCGACGGCAGCCGCTGCACGGAAAAGCCCCTTTGCTGTCGGAATGTGCGTCACGCGTTCTCCAGGCGAGACCTGGATGCTTCTGGCCGCTCACTGCGTGTGCCGTGTCTTCTGCTGCAGGCAAACTGTGGACACGGAGCATGAAGGTAGCCTACAACATCCTCCACAAGCTGGGAACCAAACAGGAGCCTATGCTCAGGCCAGGAGATCGGGTGAGTGAGCGTGCCGGGGCCACACTCAGCCAGCAGGGGGCGCTCCTTTCTGCCGGCAGGTAGCCTGGGCCTGGGGTCTGCACCTAGTTAATTGTT
The DNA here is from genome assembly GCA_026776725.1 of Gnathonemus echidnorhynchus. Lineage (NCBI taxonomy): Eukaryota > Metazoa > Chordata > Actinopteri > Osteoglossiformes > Mormyridae > Gnathonemus > Gnathonemus echidnorhynchus. The sequence goes on from JAODJU010000081.1 coordinate 11,977,367, forward strand.
AATGCAAAGATGATGGAGTAGTCATAAAAAAATGATACCATTATAGTATGTCAAAGGGGTTATGGGCCGCCATGAGCTCCAGAACAATTTCTGAGCCCTTTTGGTGCCTAGAAGGATGGTGCTTCATTCTTCTCTAGAAAATGTAATAATTATGTCATGATGCTGGTGCCATGGAACCATAGTGACTTCTGTGGGGGGGGGGGGGGGGACTTTCATTATGGACGATTCCTTACCCATCAGGGTAGAAAAGCATCGTCATTCTGAGTTACAGCCGTTGACGTTAGCTTGTTCTGTAAGGGTGTGGAAGGATCCAAACTGAGCCTTGAAGGGTCACCCTGAGCAGAGCAGGGCCTCCAGAACCTCCCCTCTGAGGAGATAAAGGTCCAGGCCGCCGACGTGTCTCCGCTTCGTGAGGAGGGCGTGAGGATGGGATGGCTCCCCTCGCCGTATGGCTATTCTCGGCAGACCAAAAAAGTCGTGAGGCATCCATGCAGTTCGGCTGCAGCACGTCATCCTTCTCTGAGCTTCTCAGCGGGCTGTACTTTCCAGAACCGCCTGCAAGCGCCTTTGACCGGCATCTGCGGTCCGCTGATTCCGAGCCGCTCCTGTTCCGCCCCGGATCGTGAGGCAAGGCGGGATCGCCAGGCGACGAGTTGCGCCTTCACGTGGAGCTGAAGTTCAGTTTGCTGTTAGCTCACGTTGTCTTGCCATCGGGCTTCTGTGTGTGCGTCGCCTCTGTGGAACCCTCAGTGAGCTCGACGGTCTTTGAAGCTCCTGCCAAACCTGCCCCAGGAATCACCCCCCCCCCCGTCACTGAGACTCTTCCAGTCAAAATAATGCAAAACTGATGCTGCCCCACATTCCTCAACTTTAAACTTGATGAAACGTTGATTGATTAATTTTACACCTATGAGACAGCAGCTGCTTTCAGTACTCTGTGTGATCCTCATTAGTACTCGGAGTGTTTCTCTTGTTCAGGTGGCGTTCAGGCTTTTGTGCACATTCATTTGGTGACACTTTACTAAACGGGTCACAAATACTTAGTAATATTACAGTTACTACTGAAGTACAAATTATGAACAAATCATGAACAAATATAGTTGCGCCTTAAGATAAAAGATGCATCACGATTCATTAACGATGAACAAACATGAGGTCAGTGTTTCACTTGTGTTATTCATTACTTGCTCCTTCAATAGTTCCTTTGGTAGTTCCTTAGGTAGTTCCTTTGGTAGTTCCTTAGGTAGTTCCTTAGGTAGTTCCTTTGGTAGTTCACTAAGATTTACGGAATTAGCAGATAAGGTAACATACGGTATGTAACTGTATTCCAAGCATAAAGCAACATAATCCAAAGCAGAAGCATCATAAGTAGATGTAAAGACGACCTCAGCCCCTGGACATGGGAGCCATCAGGAGCCCGTCAGTATGAGCTCTGTTCATTCCTTACAGCCTCCTTAGATTCTGACTCTGGCCTGTGATCACAGTGTTATTTACTGGGCTCTGGAGATCCATACTCACTGGTGGTCTTGTACACTTTAGATTCCAGCCGTTGTTTTGGCTGAATCCTCCTGGTCTTGGCCTGGATGGAAGCCACGGTTTTGTAGTCTGTGGTTAGCAAGTGTTACTACAACAAAAGGATTCCCAAGACCAGCATAGACGGGATATTTTTGTTTTGAAATCTCTGTTGATGGAAATTGACCTTGTGTTCTGTGCATCGCATGCCATTTCTTTTTCAAACTCTAGATAAAAGCTGGAGATGTAATCAGGATGGGAGTTCTTAGCGAAGTCTTTGGCAAAGAGTGTGAAAATAGCACCTGCGGGCCAAGAGCATGTTGCATCAAAAAGCCCCTTTAAAGGAGAGATGCAAGATAAGGGCTCGGGAGTCCATGGTGGGTGGGGGATGGTTTGCATAGTAAATGATTGGTCCAGCCCACTTCTCATCAGTGGCTTTATTGGTTCCCATTCGGTGATTGACAGCACAACTGTGACCCCACTTTTCTAGAGGCTTCAAGACCCACACATGGGTCTAGAAGCCTCATTTCACCTCTTTCTGATATAAACTGGTGCCAGCCGGAGTAGAAGTAGTTTATCCCCCCCCCCCACTGCCCTCACACACTGTCTCTGCCCTGTCTGTGGTCTTAGCACCAAGCCTCTGACACGGGGGGGGGGGGGAGGGAGTCAGCTGCACTTTAGCCCATATTACTGTAATGGTTTCCTGCATGCAACTGAGCCGTGTCTGAGCCACTATGACCCCCACCCACCTATGTCAGCGGGGCCTGGGCTTAGGCACTCCTTCTGCGATCTGATTGGCCCGCCTGCGTCAGCGGGGCCTGAGCTTAGGCACTCCTTCTGCGATCTGATTGGCCCGCCTGCGTCAGCGGAGCCTGGGCTTAGGCACTCCTTCTGCGATCTGATTGGCCCGCCTGCGTCAGCGGGGCCTGGGCTTAGGCACTCCTTCTGCGATCTGATTGGCCCGCCTGCCTAGGGGTAGAGGCAAGACCCGAAGAACGTACATTTCAGAAAGTATCACAGGGACAAAACCCCAACAGCTCCTGCGAAACATCCGTCCATCCTTATTCCAACTTGTCCGGTTTGGGGTCTCGGGGGAGCCTGGATCCTGTCCCAGTAAGCAGGCAGCAGGGCACACCCTGGATGGGATGCCCGTCCATCACCGGGCACGCGAACACACATATCCACACAGGCTCTTACACACTCAGTCACACGATATGGGCAATTTCGAGCCACCGCTTGGCATGAGAGCATATTTCTGGGCTGTGGGTGGAATCGGAATTAGCGGGATACAGTCCCTGGAGGCGTGAGTCAGTAATCCTCCGGAAGAACAACAAAAACAAATGGTGGAATCCTGTGCTGGATAAGGGGTCGGAGGACGGCTGAGTGGGTAATGGCAGTCATCACCGTAAGGATAAGCGGGCAGCCCCTATCTGCAGGGTGGATTCCCGGTCGAGGGTCAGGGCGCCTCAGCGACGCACGTACACCTAATCGGCGTCTTTAAAGTCGCACTCGCGGACTGGAATCCCCGATAATCCCCGCCACGAAATCGCACTCGGCGCATGCAGGCGCTTATCTCCGGCATGTTGCGTTTGCAGAGAGATGCGACGCAGGTTTGCATGCAGCCGTGAAGGATACGGCAGGGCTTGTTTAAACAGATGAAAGGTATCCAACAACAGCGATTGGGTAATAGGGTTTCCGTGGCCTGATTTCAGATTAAAAAGCCCCTCTTATCAAGCTGCTGTAATAGCAGGTTCCCTTTAATGATCTGTGAGGGCCCCTTTAATGGGAACCTCCTGAATGCCTGAATGTGTGTTTAATCGCTCTGCCTACAGGTGGCGCTGGTCTTCCCCAACAATGACCCAGCCGCCTTTATGGTGGCGTTCTACGGCTGCCTGCTGGCTGAGGTGGTCCCTGTGCCCATCGAGGTGCCCCTGACGAGGAAGGTAAGAGCCCAGGTGTGGATCCTTCTGAGAGTGCACCTCCAGCGGAGGGGAATTGTGGATGGAAAGGGGGAATAGGGGTAGGAAATGGTTCAGAAACAACCAAATAGGGGCTGTTATTTGTGGGGGTGGGATGGACCTACAGTAGAGGGGCTGGGTTTCTCTGTCTGTGGCCTCTCAGGATAGCTAAACCCAGAGAGGGTGGAGTCTTATGATTAGCCACACCTCTTTGACCCCTGACCCTGACAGTGTCCAGTCGCCTGTTCAAAGGGTTGCTTGATTGGTGCATGCAGCTGTGTTTGAGGACCTCTGAGTGCAGGCGTGGCCCCCAGCGCTGGGGCCCTTACAGGACACTCTGTCAAAGTTGCTTTTAGACAACAGATTTTTATTTTATTTTTTTCTGTTTTCTATTTTTTGTTTTTCTTTTCTTCCTGTTTCCAAGGGGAGATTGTTTTTCCAGGCGGCTCATCCTTAACCTGACGACCGTGTGTCGTCTTTCTTCGTTAATGCTCAAATGTCCTGATGTGAATGGAGGCCGGTGCCATGTGCCGGAATAAATCACCAAAACACCCCCTCGCAGAGCAGGTTGCACTCACTTGTCATCGCCTGGCATCGCCTGCCCTCTCCGACTCTCGGGGACGGCTAAGGCCGTTCTTATCCCCGCCTTCTCCCAGAATGACTTTCTTTAGTGTGAAAACCACAGCAGGTATGTCAGGGGTGATCTATTTAGGGACTAGCTGTGCTTAGTTATCACTCTCCAGAAGATCCTTTGTCCCACGGAAAACTGCGGGTCACTCGTTTGTGCTGTGGCTTGGCTATTTGCTTGAAGCTGGTGTGAAAGGTGCTTCCGGAACTTAAGACTGCCTTTCATTTTTTTATTCGGCCTTAACCGAATTAAAACTTGCTGAATCTGTATCTCTTCCAAAACGAAAGAAGAACAGGCTTATAGATAAAATACCTGCTGGTGTCAAGTGTATGAATGAAGTCTTCCTTTCTATCTTACAGAATCTTTTTCATTCTGACGCACTTTTGCTAGGAGCGCCCAGGAGCGGCATGGTCTGTGCGGCTCGAGGCTCCGCCCTCCCTCCAGAGGCGTTCCGGAATGTCACAATCTTTCCCAGATTTTGTGAAATAACCTAGAGGCTGCCGGAACATTCTTTGGCGTCCTGGACTTTAGGCCCCTCTCCACCTCCGTTCAGAAGCAAAGGGAATGCTCTCTCCGTAAAATTCTCGATCTTTTAGCAGATTCCACGAATCCAAGGCTAAAAAAAAAAAACTAATTACTGCGAAAAGAGTCAGTGCTTTTGTCCTGGAGTGTTTTGAGTGGAGTAATTACAGATGTGTAAGAATAATTAAGAATAATCCCTGAGGGCCTGTTGTGTCTGTGCTGAGTGTCTGTCTGAGATGAGTCTGCTCTCCTTATCTGCCTGTCGGCCTGTGCTGTCGTCCGTCAGGGTAGCTTTGGTTCTGCCCCTGATCTCATTAAACCAGCAGAGAGCTGGAGCTCAGCAGCATGAGTCCAGGGCTGAGTCTGTCTGCCTGTCTCTCTCTATCGCTCCCTCTGTCACTACCTGTCTCTCTCTATCGCTCCCTCTGTCACTACCTGTCTCTCTCTATCGCTTCCTCTGTCACTACCTGTCTCTCTCTATCGCTTCCTCTGTCACTACCTGTCTCTCTCTATCGCTCCCTCTGTCACTACCTGTCTCTCTCTATCGCTCCCTCTGTCACTGTCTGTCTCTCTCTATCGCTCCCCCTGTCAGTGTCTGTTTCTCCCTATCTCTCTCTCTGTCACTGTCTGTCTCCCTCTCTCTCCCTCTGTCACTGCCTGTCTCTCTCTATCTCTCCCTCTGTCACTGCCTGTCTCTCTCTATCTCTCCCTCTGTCACTGCCTGTCTCTCTCTCTCTCTCCCTCTGTCACTGTCTGTCTCTCTCTATCGCTCCCTCTGTCACTGCCTGTCTCTTTCTAGCTCTCCTTCTGTCACTTTGTCCCTCTCTATCAGTTCCTTTTTCATTGTCTGTTTGTCCCTATCACTTCCTCTGTCACTACCTGTCTCTCCCTCTCTTGCCCTCTGTCACTGCCTGTCTCTCTCTATTCTCCCTCTGTCACTGTCTGTCTCCCTCTCTCTCTCTGTCACTGCTGGTCTCCCTCTATCGCTTCCTCTGCCACTATCTGTCTCCCTCTCTCTCCCTCTGTCACTGCCTGTCTCTCTCTATCTCTCCCTCTGTCACTGTCTGTCTCCTACTCTCTCTCTCTGTCACTGTCTGTCTCGCTCTCTCTCCCTCTGTCACTGTCTGTCTCTCTCTATCATTCCCTCTGTCACTGTCTGTCTCCCTCTCTCTCTCTCTCTCTCTGTCACTGCCGGTCTCTCTCTTTCGCTCCCTGTCTCTGTCTGTCTCTCCTTAACCCCTCCCTTTTGTAACCTTGGAATTTGTGACCTTTACATGACCCACAGGTAACATTAAATCTTCTGTGTGTATAAAGTCTGTAGGTCTTACACGCCTCACCCTTAATTATTCAGCCTGAATAATTAAGCTCCCCATAATTAAGCTCCTACCACATATCTGATGGCTACACACCCAGCTCCATTGTGACCCCGCCCCCCACCCATGTTCTTGTTTCAGGATGCAGGAAGCCAGCAGATCGGTTTCCTCCTGGGTAGCTGTGGGGTCACCGTTGCCCTTACGAGCGACGCCTGCCACAAGGGGCTGCCCAAGAGCCCTACTGGAGAGATACCTCAGTTCAAAGGTCAGCCCCGCCCTTTAGCGGGTCCCTAACGAGGGCGTGTCACGTGGGGATACTCTGTCGCATTTCCCAGCTCCACGCAAAGCACATGTCACAGAGGAGGAATTAATTTC
>JAODJU010000081.1:12009433-12020954 GCA_026776725.1 Gnathonemus echidnorhynchus
GATGCCGGTTTGCCTGTCAGGCAGCATTACCTTGTCCCCGAATGAGGGATGCCGGTTTGCCTGTCAGGCAGCATTACCTTGTCCCCGAATGAGGGATGCCGGTTTGCCTGTCAGGCAGCATTACTTTGTCCCCGATTGAGGGATGCCGGTTTGCCTGTCAGACAGCATTACCTTGTCCCTGAATGAGGGATGCTGGTTTGCCTGTTGGACAGCATTACCTTGTCCCCGAATGAGGGATGCCGGTTTGCCTGTCAGATGGCATTCTTTGTCCCCAAATGAGTGATGCCGGTAGACTTATCAGACAGCATTATTTCTTGTCCCGCAGAGAGGCACGATGCACTGTATGTGGTTGGTGCCCTGGATGAGGCCATGGAGCTCCGAGGGATGAGGTACCACCCCATCGACATAGAGACATCAGTCATCAGGACCCACAAGAGCATCATGGAATGGTGAGTGGATTTTTATGGCTGGTACAAAACTGGACCGGCATACTGTGGTTCTATCATTTCCCTGTGATCTTTGGCCATCACACGATTGAGAAACATCTTTTGCACTATGTGTGCAGGTGCAATACAGAGTGGAGTACTCTGCTCAGCGGTTATTTTTTTCCTGTGTTTAATCCCTACATTTATTGTCCTTCTCAGCAAGGCCGGGGTCCTCAATCACTGACCCAGATCATGCTTTCTGCTCAGATGGGATTAGCTTCCTCAATGAGCGCTTCAAGTGCTGGAACGTGACTTTGGCAGAAAACCCAATGTTATTCACTCTTGTCCCCACTTTCCCTTTCCCCAGCGCGGTGTTCACCTGGACCAACCTTCTGGTGGTGGTTGTGGAGCTGGACGGCTCAGAGCAGGAGGCGTTGGACCTGGTGCCGCTGGTGACCAACTCGGTGCTGGAGGAGCACTACCTGATTGTTGGTGTGGTGGTGGTGGTGGATGTAGGTGTCATCCCCATCAACTCGCGCGGTGAGAAGCAGCGTATGCACCTCCGTGACGGATTCCTGGCCGACCAGCTGGACCCCATCTACGTGGCCTACAACATGTAGGCCCACCCCCACCCACATGCACCCAGGCACCCCCACCCTGCGGCGGGAAAATCCCATATGCGTCGCATCTCCTGCGCCATTGACAACCGCCTTGTAAATGTTGTGGACTGCGGAAACCTCGGAGCGAGAGCCCGGCAGAGAGGGGTCTGAGATGCCATGAGGTTTTTGAAGAGAACTCCTGATGGGCAAGAGCGATATAGGGGCCGACGGGGTGGTAGGTGTGGCGGTGAGCTCAGCTGACAGGAGGAATATCGTCCAATTGGCTGAGGAGAAAGAGCAGCACTTCACACATCTTGCTTAATTGGATAGTGCTTTTGAAGTAGGTGTGGCTCTATATTTTCACATTATGTATGCTGAAGTTGCTCATTTTTAATATGCCCTCTAAGAGGTAAGGGTATTTTTTAAGATATTTACATACTGTGGCAAATTGTATTTTGAGTTGTCAACTGTTTTTAAGATATAAAGCATAACAAATATAGATATGTTTCAATACAGGACGTCTGTTTAGTCCATAAAACTTGACTAAACTACGAAGAGGTACTTTTTTATGTTGTGTTTTCAACCACGCGCTTATCGTTTGCTGTCTAGATTCGTTTTGTAACGGTGTAACGACTTTACAGGGATCCCGAGTGGGTTCGCAGTTCTGCTTCCACAATGGCAGCCGACATCGGATTGGCGTCATTGTGTGGAAAGGAAGAACATGACGTCATATCATGTAATTATGTACAAAACTTTTAATTTATTTTTTTTAGAAGTATATAAGAGAAGACATTTAAGAATGTCTGTCTCTTTAAATATTTGATAATATAAAGCAAAGCCTTGTATCTTGAGTGAATAGTATCACATCAAGTATATAAAATATATATTAAAACATATATATATATATACATATATATATATATATAAACATAGAAACACCTAGATCTGACGAATGAAAACGCCTGAAATGCAGTACTTCTCACTTGCATGGTGTCTGTTGTTGTAGATAAATCTGTCGTTGTTTCATTGTTCGAGTGACACGCGGTTTTGAGAACGTACAAGATGTCCTCAGAGGACGTGCGCCCCAAGGCGTGGAACAGACACCAAAAGGGTAACATGGACGACACTTTAAGCCCAAATGTATTTGGACAGAAATTGCACCTTTCCTTTAACAGTGACAGTTTTTTTTTATAAAAAACTGCCGTGTTTATGGCCAATTTGAACAGTGTCGAGTATAAATATTGGAGTTTTAGTTTGGTACCTTCATTCACCTGCAGAGAAGCCTTGATCGGGGTTTTATGAATGTTCAGCAGTCTTCTGGAAACAGACACTGATTATAAAATACCCAAAATGGACGAGAAGCTTATGCCATTCTCACCTTAAAGATCAGAAAGTCACACCGCCTTTACGTTTAAACAACTTTATTTTCCTCAATCCAAGAAGAACAAAAATTTTACATCTGGAGATGTAACAAACAGTGACGCATGATCGCCTGAAAATACAGCTAGGATCATTCTTTCTCCCATCTTATATCATTTAAATCTGCAAAAGTACTATAGTGCAAAACTGGTGTTACATCAAATGCAGGAGATAAGTGCAATCGTCACAATTTCTGTCATAAAATATATGCATCACAGTATGAGTGGCTAATGAAGGTGAATCACTTGAATCGAAACCAGTGGAAAGATGCTTGTGAGGTTACAATCAAAAGTTTTGGCAACACAGTCACTGGTTAGCAAGGCTTATCGTAACGGACTCAGCTTCATTGTTTTTGGAATGATGATCATATCGCTGTCAAGAAGATGATAGACGTGTGATTGTTTATTCGTAAGTTTCGGTTAAAGCGGGAAATGTTCTGTTTATTTCCCTGTTTGTCGACTGGGATTTTCTTTGCAGGAATCACGGCTATGCTATAATGATTTTTAAAAATTGTCTTAGCCTCCTTAGAAGTGATGAAGGTAATATAAAGGAATAAAACAAAATGTTTTCATATTGAAGAGAAATTCCACAATTTTTTTTATTTTTTTTTTAGCATATTTTCCTGGAAATTTCAACCTCATTTGTGAGCTGGTCTGCATGTAAATATTGTTGGTCACAGAAAACATTTATTTTATATGGTTCAGGTGTGTTTGGAAATTCTTGTTTGTGTATTAAGTATTAAGACAAAAATTTGGCTGACGGGTCTTGCCAGCTCTCCCACATTCAGATGCAATAAGGTGTGTCCATCAGGTGTCCCTAGCATTTGTGCTGTCAAGGTAACAGACAAAATCTCTCACATCAGCACCACAAAACATCCCCATATCACACCTCTTCAAAGGCTTCTCATCCAGCCACAAGGGGGCACCTCTATTACACTGTGCTATAACTTTATTGCATCGCCACTCAATAAGTCACAGATGTCGTCACTATGTATAAATGTTCTGATGTTTGCGTGTGGCGGGGGTGTGAGCCTCTGGCTGCCAGTCTCACATTCTGCAATGGGTTTCAGTGAACTTGCCGGCATTTTACTCTATTGTCATACCAAACAGTACAGGGACTGACTGCTGGTGTTTTACTTTTACAGTATCTCTTCTTTGACACATCGTCGTTCGTGATGTTACATTTCTGTACCATTGTCAGCTGGGTGATTTTCCCTTTTTTAATATATTAAAAAGTGGAAGGGTCGTTTTTGTCTGTAGGGGGCTTAGCAATAAAGGACTGTCCTGTATTAGATTCTGTACTGTAGATTTAAAAACAAAAACATGCATACGAATGTAAAAAAAAACAAAAAAAAACATCCTCTATTGTGTTGTGATATAGTGCTCCTTTTGGAGTTTTAAAAAATAAAGGAAATTGAATTATTACATAAAGAGACAATGCACAAAAGTAAATAAAAGTACAAAAAAGGAGGATATACGGAAATGATCCTATTTATATGCACTAACTGATCATGAAAATTAATTCCCTTGTGGTGCTTATTATGTAGGATAATCCCTGCTTGATACAACCTGAGGCAAAGACAGCTGATCGATACAATGTCACGTCATCAGAGCTGAGCCGCTCCTTCATGGTCATTTTATGTAATCACTCCACCCACCCCCCACCCCCCCCCCATCTCTGCTAAAACAAACAAACTTTGTTATATTAAAGCCACCGGGATGCTTTGTACATCTGTGATGACGCCTATTTTATATTCAAATGAACAAAATAAAAGCTTTTATTTTTGTTGCTGTCAACACCTTCACGTCTGGCTCTGTGTCAAAGTGGGAATACTTTTGATGACTTCACAGACATGCGTAAACCAGACGTGTAAAATTTGCCATATTTTTAGAAATTATTTTCTTAAAGATTTGTTTTTTATTTTACTGTATTTAATGAAGTTTTTTTTTTTTATTACGGTTGTTGCTGTTGCAGGTTCATATTCAGTCTCACAGCCCAAAACAACAATGTAAGAAAGTACATTTGGACACAGGGTGACTGGTTGAAGATACATTTATTTTTTTCCATGTTAGCACATAGAATATTCGTATGTCTCCAGCTAAAGCATCTAACAAAATAGCCGAAAGCGTAGGAAATGGAAATCACAATGTTTACGATGAACTGTATGTGTGTTCGGCTGAAGACAACTTCCCGACTGAGTCATGAATAAATCACAACTTTCTCACAAGAAACGACCCACGTTCTTCCATCCATTAAAACGATGAAATCGATTAACTTTATCTCTTTAAAAAAAAAAAAAAATTCATATTGCATCATTTCTGTAAGTGCAACTATATTGTTGGACTTGGAAAAAGAATATGGAAAAATACACAAAGCTTACTTTCATGCAGATGTCAGAAATATCTTACAAACTGGAATGACACCACATATTTCCACTTAAGAAAAATGCCACAAACTTTCCATTTGTTAGGATGGACGAATATAAAATAATGAGTTGGTCAAGAAACTTGGCTGCTCAGTCTGACATCCAGAACAATCTGCAACATTCTGGAAAGCGGTCTACTCAGGACAAACGACCCATATACTTCCCAATGCTGATATCTGTGTAAGAGGAAACGCTAAATTTATATATAGAATATACCATACAGTCAAACAGGAGCAAATGATATTTACATGTAGTGCAACATTGGCATGAAAACAAGGTCTGGCTCTTGCAAATGTTAGTTAAAAACTACACAGCACGCTTCACCAACAACTTTTTCGGGACTGCAAGATATCAAATCAGACAAGAAACGTCTGTATAACCGTCCGTTCCCTTGCGTGCATTTAAAAAGTACAAAAAAGTGTTCAATGTTGTCTGCCACTGCCTCTCCATCTTTTAAAAATCTGTTTAATAATCTTAATATTATACATATGTAAAAAAGTTTAACCGTAAGTAAAGCATTACCCTATAATGTTAAAATATAAGTGTGGTAAACACACAGCACGTAATTGCTCTTGTTTGGGTATATTTTATATTGGTCCATCCGTACAGAACCAGAAATTTAGAAAGCGATTTTTTTTCTTTCTTTTTTTTTTTTTTTTGTAATTGAATTTTGAAACATTGAATCCACATGCATTTGGTTCCGGGTAGTGAAGACACTGCTGGGAGAACAGCCTCTGAACACAAAGTACAACCGAAGCAGCCAGGAGATGTAACTAGTCTCATTTTGTACCAGACTAATGGTAGACACACAGCACAATAACAATGTCACTGATGCCAATCAAAAGAAAGAAAGAAAGAGGGCAATATCTGTGCCCTAAGTATTGTGTAAAAACGGGTACAACATCGTAGAATTTGGCTTTTTATTTTCTTTTCAAAAACACTTGCTCATGTTGGACGACAAACAGCGTGTGCAAACCATGAAATCTCTAAAACCTTTAAGGTCCAAACAGGTCTACGCCCCGGATATTTTTTTTTAGGCTCAAAGAGAAAATCAAAAATTGACTCATAAAAATTACAGCGTACTTAAAGGACAACACAAAGTATATGAATAATCATCAAAGGAAGATTTTTGTCTTTTTTTTTTTTTTTGTCCGCCGGATGTAACGTCGGACTTTAAACCCTGTTCCCAACGACGACTCTTAGTCTGACGGGGCTCAAATCCCCCCCCCCCCCACTAGCTCCCATCCAAACACACACCAGTATAGTTACCTCATGACCTGCGTTAGTCTTGAAAGCATTTTGATTTTTAATCAGCATTTTACATATTTTTATATATATATTTTCTTTTCTTTTTTTTTTTTTATCAAAGTGAGTATTTTGCCTTTCCATCATTGTTATACTTAAGAGCAACATCGAGATATTTTTTTTTGTTTGACGTTGTTACCATTTACAGTAAGAAACGTGATTTAAAAAATTCAGGTAATAAAATGTATTTAGTTAATGCTCGACTTTAGCTAGACACTTAAATAACACATTCTCCAACACAGGTAGAATCAGCACTTCAGTAAAAAAAAAAAAAAAAAAATTAAAAGAAAATCCATCCGAGTCTTTCCCCTCATGTGATCGGATCATGATTTTTGAAATAAAAAATAATAAAAAAAAGCCTTTTGGACTTATTAAATAAACAGATAGGGGCATACAGAGAGATTTTCCAGCTCTGTGCATAGTTCCCAGTCCACAGAGTGTTGAATGGTTGGTGGAGGCAAGAAGTGGTAGGTGGGAGAAGTGGAAAAAGGAGCCAATGACCTGGAGGTCAGAGGGCTTTTGCTACACAGTGATTGGCTGGCAGTGGCAGCGTGGGCGGGGCCTTCACCTCTTCCGGCGGCAGGTCCGCTTGTGGTCGGCGTGCCAGTGCTCCTGCTGGCACTTGATGGAGCAGTAGGAGGTGTTCCAGCAGCAGTGGTACATGGCCTCCTCCTCGCAGTTGTAGCACTGCCAGACATAGGGACACGCGGTTACCACGGCAACATTCCCGTGAATCACCTGACTCCGTCAGCCAATGGCAGAATGTGCTGCCCGGACCATTGTGAGGCGAAGGTTGAACTGTTGAGTAAGTCTCAAGTCTCAAGCTGAGATCGTCTCAGGCGAAGCTTTACAAACGTGGAGCAAATAGAGCTCAAGCTTTATGAGTTTAGAACTAGGCTCACACAAGTAATAACACCACTTGTATCCAACTTTCCACTCTAATCAGTTAGAAAACCCTTCCTCCCTAAGGTTTCCTATGAAAAGCTTTGAGCTGCTGTGACATCATCATCACCAAATGGGCGTGGCCTGCAGCCGTCACTCACCCACTGCTTCTTCTTGGTTTGGGAGATGATGGTCTTGTGCTGGGCCACCATCTTCTTCAGCTCCTCCACTAGCTCCTCCTTGCAGCGCTCCTTCACCTGCTTGCACTTGCGCTCCATCTCGGCCTGAACGCTGCTCACAGCCTTGCTCACTGCCTGCCTCTTCTCCTCCTCCAGCTCGGAACGCAGCTGGGGGGGAGGCCAATGGACGGGAGGGGTCAGTGTTCAGGCCAATGGTGTTCTCCCGTGCGATCCACAACCCCCCCCCCCCCACACACACACACGCGCACACTGCACGCTCACCTTCTCCAGCGCCTCCCGTACCACCCTTTCGGTCTCGCGCTTGTTGTCCACTTTCATCATCTCCTTGACGTCGTTGAAGATCTTGGTGTACTTCTCGTGGCAGCGGTTTTGGCAGCTGCTGTCGGTGGTCGTCTGGGTGCCCCGGTGTAGCGTGCGGGGCGACGCCGTGCTGGCCTTGCGCGTCTGGGTAGACACCGAGAACTTCTCCGGCTGGTGGGGCGAGGTGGGAATCTCCTGGCTGGAGCTCACAGCCTCCACCTCTGGTTCCGGCTCCTGAGGGGAGCCATCCCAGTGAAAAAGTTTAAGAAAAAAAATTTATCGCGTATTTAATTGTCAAAAATAGCTACTCAGTACTCAATATCTTCCCCTATCTTCTGTCAAAGATGACAGAGTTTGCCTTTAACCTTTCTGCCTGACCAGCAAACCCTCTCCCGATTTAAGCTGCGTGTAAAAGGTTTCTGGGGGTGGGCTTGTCTGTCCCGCCTACCTCCTCCTTGGTGTCCACCGTCTGCCCCCGCCGTGCCTTCTTGGCTTTGGGTTCTTGGCTTAACTTGAGCTGCAATTGCACCAAAAACAGCACAGTCAGAGCCTCACAATGTAAACATAATGCAGCCTGACCCCCCCACGGAATTAGAGATTTAATTAGAGAAGGCATGAATGTAGGATATCGCTCTGTTGGTAATGTCAGTTTTCTCTTAAGCGATTATACCCCTCTAAAAGCAGATTAATGTCACAGTTGAGCGTTTCTGTAGCATTTGCTTACGAAAGTATATCACAGAATCATTAAACCAAATACAGACGCTCGTCTACTTATGAACTTTCAGCTTACGAACTTTCAGACATACGAACGAAGAGGACTGTAAGTCCAAATTGCATTCGTCAGGCTCCCGTTTCCTGTCCGCAACATCAATTTTTTTTTCTGCGCGTTAATTCCGCCCAGTACGACTTTTGGCCGCTACTCCCGCCACTCAGCAGCGTAGCGTGCGTACTCCCAGCATCCGAGTTTTTTGTACCTCCATATATACCTTTAAAATGTTGAATAATGACTTACGAACATTTCAAGTTACGAACAGCCATTTGGAACGCATCTCATTCGTAAGTAGAGGAGCGTCTGTATACAATAAAATAATCTTTTAACATGTCTTATTGTTTGCCACTAGGTGGCGCCAGTGTTTGACACAAAAACACCAAAGACTAAAAACCTTGCACTTGCAATCTCTGCTTGGTTCTTAAAGAGGGAAACATGATAAGTCTGCTTTGAATTCAGTCTCCATACAGAGTGAGTGTTCATTAGCACAAGAGAGAGAGACCTGCTCGTTACTGGTGGAGGATATGCTGGACTCCGGTTCCTCTTCTGTCCGGTCCTCTGCCTTGGTCTTCTCCCGGTCCCTGTCCCTCTCCCTCCAGAGGCGGCCTTCACGCAAGAAACGCTGGTACAGGGCTAGCTCCTCACACGCCTTCTTCCAGCCAGTGCTGCGCTTCACCTGCAGCTGCTGTACGCTTACTGTGATGTCTTGGATGTTGTCCGAGGGGATCCAGGCCCTGGTCGATAGATTTGACCAATGGAATCACTGTTTATTAAAATGTATCTAATTTCTGTCCAACGGGATGTGTTCTTATTAGAAGGACAATGTCAAGAGCCCCTCCTGGCTTTCTGTCTTACCTCTGGTGCTGGTGTCCGAAGAAGCGCACATCCACCTGGTTGTCCTCTCTCTGCAGGATCTTGGCAGGCCAGTAACCAAAGCCCTTCATCTTGGCCCACACCACCTCATGGCTGGGCACCTGAATTGGCAAAATTACACTCACACTTCGGCAACAAGGTGACCTCACTACCTGCCGACGTTTGGCAGCACTCAAACTGAAATTTGAGCTCACTGTCTCACTATCTATTTGGCAAGACTCCCACCGAAACATGACCTTACTCTTGTTGACGTTTGGCAGCACTCTTGCCAAAAAGTGGTTCACTAACTGCTGACATTTGGCAACACTCTAACTGAAAGGTAAACCCACCACCTGCTGACATCTGAAGACATTCACCACCAAAAAGTGATTTTGTTACTCGCTGAGATCTGGCAACATTCTTACAGAAACTTGACCTCACTAGCCACTGAGATCTGGAAGCATTCTTACAGAAATTTGACCTCACTTCTTCCTGAGACCTGGTGACATTCTTTCAGAAACCAAAACCTGACCTCACTAATTGCTGAGATCTGGTGACATTCTTATAGATAACTGACCTCACTACTCGCTGAGACATGGTGACATTCTTACAGAAATTTGACCTCACTACTCGCTGAGACATAGTGACATTCTTACAGAAATCTGACCTCACTACTCACTGAGACATAGTGACATTCTTACAGATACCTGATCTCACTACTCGCTGAGACATGGTGACATTCTTACAGATACCTGACCTTATTACTTGCTGATACATGGTGACATTCTTACAGATACCTGACCTTATTACTTGCTGATATATGGTGACATTCTTAGAGAACTCTGACCTCACTACTTGCTGAGATCTGGTGGTATTATTGCAGAAACCTGACCTCACTACTAACTGAGATCTGGTGACATTCTTAAGGAAACTTAACAGCAATTAGCATCAAGTTATCTGGCTATATCATTACAGAAAGCTGACCTTGCTATGAGATCTGGCAACATTCTTACAGAAACATGACCTTACTACTTGCTGAAATCCAGCAAAAAACATGACCTCAATATTTGCTGAGATCTAGTGACATTCATACAGAAATTTTACTTCAGTACTCACTGAGATCTAGTGACATTCTTATAGAAACCTGACCTCAATACTTGCTGAGATCTGGTGACATTCTTAAAGAAATCTGGTTTCACAGTTCGCTGAGATGTGGTTACAGTCTTACAGAAACCTGACCTCACTGCTTGATAAGATCTGGCTGCAATTTTACAGAAACTAACTACTCACAACTAACGGAGATCTGGCTACATTCTTATGGAAAACTAAACCTGACCTCACTACTTCCTGAGATCCAGTTAACTCTTACAGAAACCTGACCTCACTACTCACTGAGATCTGGCAACATTCTTAGAGAAAGCTGATCTCACAACTTGATGAGATCAGGCTGCATTTTTACAGAAACCTGATCCCACTACTAGCCGAGATGGAATTCTTACCGAAATCTGACCTCACTACTCAAGATCTGGGGGCATTCTTAAAGAAACTTGAGCTCCTGTAATTGTTCAGTTCTAGCAACTTTGTTAAAGAAACATAACTTAGCTACTCATCAAGATTTGGCAAAACTCTCACAGAAATGTCACCTCACTAAATGACTGAGATCACTATCACGCAGTGTCTGGTCAGACGTGGGGTGAGGGTGCCCAGTGCCATACTCACGCAGGGGTAACAGAACCAGTTATCGGGCCGGGCGTTGGACAGGTAGAAGCAGTTCTTGCAGAGATGTAGCTCATTTATCTGGAGAGAAAGTAACGTTATTCAGGAGTGGGAGAGAGTAAAACGTGCCCTTCAGAAAGCAAAACGTTTACTGTTATCCCCAGCGGGGCTGGTCTCATCAACACACCTACAACAGCTGGACCTTAATGTAAAACTGTAAAAACACACACCAGTACCTGTTTAGAATAACGAAGCAGATGTAGTCGAACTGGAAACGAGCGACTCCCACACTGGGCCCACAGCCAGAGATGCCAGTGAATATGCTACGCGGTCGGTGTGTCAGTGCGACCGGCCTGCTTACGGTGTCGCCTGACCTCCACCCTGCGTAACGACTATACGAGTCCATTTAACCCTCTGGAGTCGACGGCATCGTCGGCGATGCCGCGTATAATTCTCGTGCATTTCAGTTCATAACTCGCTGAAATCTTATTATAGAAACATGAAATAAGACGCTGACTAAAACCTTAATCTGTCTTCTTTTCAAAACGTCCATTGTCGGAAGTATTAAAGTTTTTAAAATTAGGTTAAATCGGCAAAAAATTAAACCATGTCATCTTACTTTGTTTTAC
>JAODJU010000081.1:12031842-12042716 GCA_026776725.1 Gnathonemus echidnorhynchus
TTCCTCTAAGACCAGGAATCATTCTCGTAGCCCTACGTTGCACCTTTTCTAAGGCAGCAATGTCCTTCTTAAGGTATGGTGACCAAACCTGCACACAATTTGAACCTGCAACATGTTTTAACTCTCTTGCTGAGAGAAAAAAAAATGAAGTGACGTGTTGGGATGTGGGGCTGAGGGTTTCCGTTTCTTTTTTAACATAAATTTTTTTGTCCAAAATACACACGGGGGCTGCGTGAGGTACAAGCTAGAATTGTATTATGACATAGCTTATCGAGCTCTTGTGCTTCTATTCATCTAATAGTCAGGCATGTAGCTACGTAGTTAAATCACGGGTTTCAACGCCGCCCCCCAACCCCCCTGATGATATTTTTTTGTCGCTGATCAGACATCTCAGAATCAGCATCAGAAAAGTTTCACTATGTCGAATATAATTGTTTACGAATTTACAGCTAGTTACGAATATTCGCTCCGCTCTCCCGGGGCGGCGAAATATACCGAAGGGGCAGAGTTAAAGCACTAAATGATGTAGCTCCCCAATACCTACAACATTACATCACTGCCGCCACCACTGGTTTTGCGGTAAATTGTCATGCTGTTTTTACCGCCAATGAGTTTTTAAAAATCGTATAGTTTGGTACCATTTTCGTTCCACTACAACAATATTCTTGAGATGAGAGAAATGTCAACATTTGTTCATGAGGAAGCTTATCCAGTGAAGTCTAATGAAAATAAAACCTTGAGTTTCAATCTGACTAATGCACAAAACTGCAAAGATTCATCTGACAGTCAGATTCCTCCACCACAAAACCTATACACGGAGCAGCAAAACCAAAGTATGGAATCCCGTCAGTTAATGGAGGAAAAACGAACCATTTTGGCCGAATGGAATTTAAACTCAGGCAATATAAAAAACATGTACGCTCATAATATGTATCCCTTTAAGAGGATCTAGAGACATTATCATACAAGGACAGATGTAATGAAGTGGTGACAATAAAGGCCAGTATATCTGGAAGGCAACTAATATCTATTAATCAAGCACGTTACATAGCTGTATCGACCTGAAACACTTTTTGTGTTATCGACTTGAAATTAATCGATTCGCACTATCTGACATAAGTCTAAAACAACGTCCAGCTATGTCGACCACTAAGAATCGGCAAAATGTGCAACAAGGTAATCGGGAACAAAAAAAAGTAAGCTTCGCAACAAGTATTTTAATCATGGGCAGCCGTTAGATTAAAATATTATTAAAACTTACGAATTGCTTATATAGAAAAGTAGGTTGCAGTACGCTACGGATCAAATATGTTCACTTAATTTAATTATAATCACTTGAGTATTTACAAAATTTTAAAAAACTCATCGATCTGTTGAAAATGTGCGGCCAGTGTTTCTCTCCCCCATGCATAGTAATGATGAAAAGTCTCTCTTCAGTTGCGTTTCACATGCGTTTACATGCGTCCCGCATCCATCTGCACAGTTTAAATAAACATTTCAGCTCCTTCCACTTTCCGTGCCCTTTCCTTCTGCCGGTCTTAGGAGGCGCTGAGGGTTTTGGATTGCGGGGCTTGACATCCACTTTGCTCACCGCTATCTACAGAAGCAAAGCAGAGCCCCATATATATATATATATAGAGGGCGGCATGGTGGTGCAGTGGTTAGCACTGTTGCCTCACACCTCTGGGACCCGGGTTCGAGTCTCCATCTGGGTCACATGTGTGTGGAGTTTGCATGTTCTCCCCGTGTCGTCGTGGGGTTTCCTCCGGGTACTCCAGTTTCCCCCCACAGTCCAAAGACATGCTGAGGCTGATTGGAGTTCCTAAATTGCCCGTAGGTGTGCATGTGTGAGTGTGCCCTGTGATAGGCTGGCCCCCTGTCCAGGGTTGTTCCCTGCCTCGTGCCCGTTGCTTCGGGGATAGGCTCCGGACCCCCCGCGACCCAGTAGGATAAGCGGCTTGGAAAATGGATGGATATATATATATATATACAATGCCTGATGTAATCTATATGAAACGCAAACTGCATTATGCTCCGACATGGTATACTTGCTACACGTATTGGTCATTAAATCTTAGTTACCGATTGTTACGTTTCTCTCCCAATAATTATCCGAATTATTTCGACTGGGTGTGCAGGTTGTATGAGGACTCGCCCTGAACACTTTTGTACCCATGCAAGGTTTTATTATTATCATTATTATTATTATTATTTTTAATTTCCGAAACTTAACTGCGGTAGAACGCGTTTCTCAGCCGGCGCCTCTCTGCATGCCACGTAAGCCTCCAAAGCGCTGTCGCAAAGTGACACCGCGATGTCGCCATGGCTGCCTGTTCGGTACATGGGGTGACAGTTTGTAGCGTTCAAGGGCACAACTGCTTAAACCCAGAAGCGACTACATATAGAGGCGTGCGTGAGATATAACATGTGCCTCCCAATTATAGAATAGAAGAGAGTGCGGCTGAACATACAGACAGCGAGCCTCAGCATGTTGGTGTACAATCCATTTATCTGTATGACGGGTGGGGGGCAGCTTCTCTGCCTGCTGGGTCAAATGTTTGGATTTGTCGGTTTTAAAGGCTGTTTGGCGCAGTATTCATATGTAGATGCGGCATTCATTTTGAATGTACCAGCAGAGATTGATATCCCTGCTTTATTAATTTACAAGACATAATTTATAAATTGTGCGACTACAGACATGCCTTCTTACTTCGTAGGTTATTTGTTCGTGGGCCGGTAAAAAAAAAAAAAAAAAACACCTTCCTTATAGAGCGATATAGTAACGCATGGAATGGCTTTTGCTTGAGGTTTTTATAACCACGCCACCAAATCCTGGGTGAAGAAGGGAACAGGCCCACAGTCCCCAGGACGTGGCGAGGAACCCCGTCATCACACAGGGGCCACGTTAGCAATCGGATACGTAAAGGTGATCTTGGGACCTTGTGTTATTCTCATTTACCCCGCGCATTCAGACGCCATAATAAACATCCGGATTTAACTATGCAGACCTACGTCTTCCTCACTTATCCTGCGCAGGTGACAGGAACACTAAAGACCACCAATTATCGTGCAACCCAAACAAAAAAGTGTGATTCATTGTACAAAGCGGGTAAATTCTTAATCTCCATCCTCTCCGCCCTTATTGCTTTTCGCCCACAAGTCTTGCCGGCCATCGCTTGCGTGGTGATGCTGATTTACCCTCGCCAGCAATCAGAAGAGGTCAGTGGCAACCCCAACCAAAGCACCAAACATTAAATCCTATGGTAAAACGCTGGATAAAAGCATCTTCTAAACCACAAAATTATTATCTAAAAAATACTAACTCCCGATGTCGAACGAGGCGCCGAGTCCTCATTTTGCGTCACTTATTAATTTGACTTGATCGGAAATTAACCTCAGCTGGTTCCCTGGGCGAGTTAGCGGTCAGTTGAGGGACAATTTAAGTAACACGTCACAGCCCTTTATACCTCTATAGGCTGCATTATGTCAGCCGGGAAGCAGCGCCTAATGGTTACTAATCGACTCGAAATATTTTTGCCTTTCTTTTTTTTTTAAAAAAAAAGTTTTTGCCACTCACACCCTAGGGTGAGCATACATTTTATTCATTTTACCTATACCTCCTAAGAAATACACCAATGACCCAAGAACAGCTGACCCCTTGCCACACTAGGGAATTTTTACATTTTAAATCTACTCAAAGCTATTCACTAATATTTGACGTGGACCGTTCCAAGTCAGACAGTTAAAATACCATAATAAAGTAGCGTTTTCTGAATGGGTGTCATTGTGAAATGATTTAAAAGCCCTGTAATTAACGTTCATTCCGAGATCCTGCTTGTAATTGACTCGTATTAATATAATCAGCATAAGCTCCACAGCGTGCGGCTGGGGGCGGTTTAAAGGGAAGCCGGTCACGCCTGGAACTTACTCCGCCGCCACCGGAATACCGTCCCGGTTCCCGTCTCGCGCAACTTGTTACGCCGGTTCAGTGTGATACTGGGGCGCCGGTTTTGGTTGATCTGGTTTCCGAAAAGCACGAATAAATAACCAACAAGTGTGCCGCTTAACATGGGGCTCACCGATATGTCTTTATCGAGTGTCCCTGTTTACTTCAATCCGAAATTTATTCTTGGTGCTCAAAACAACGGAAATACTTTGAGGTCGACAGCCGCCCCCCTCCCTCCCCATAATGAAATCACTCCCGATCGTTAATTTAAGGGCGATCATCTTGAATTTTCAGCACGCAGACCTGAAAATGCATTAAAATGCAATAATTTTTAAAATGCTCGGCGGTGATAAACGCCGGTTTTCCCGCAGCGGCGGCGGAGTGAGACGCACTGGAGCTGGCTGCGAGCCCCGCCTCGGCGCCGGCCCGATCCGCCGGGTTCCGTGCTCAGGAATGTCCGCGGATGCTTCCGCGCAGCCAGGCCGCCTCGCCCCCACGGCCGCGGCACGAACTCCGCCGCCCGCAAACGCACTGTCCGGGGCCCCGTGAAGCCCGCCGCGTCCCAAAGGCAGTCCGGGAGGGCGCCGATCCGAAGGACGGCGACGCGGGGGGGTGGGGAACGCTGCCGAGATCGCGGCAGAGAGGCGTGTGCCGCCCCCGGGGCTAGCCGGCTGGCTAACGACATGGCAAACCGCACCGTTTCGGTGGCCGGTCTCGGCTAAAACAGCCCGGGCGCCAGCGGGCATTAGCCCAGCAGGTCATTCGCACGGTCGGGATCACGATCGGGGGAAACACCGCCCTTTAACGCAGACAAATCTTATCCGTAAATCAACAATTGTCGAGAGACGCCATGTTAATAATCCACCATCATAAAAGAAACATTTGGCCATCGGCTAGCCACTCTTTTTTTTTAAACTAATACATTTACATTAAATATTTAACTTACCTTCGACACTGTATTAGTATTACGCGGCTGTGTGGAAACCAGTTCTGCGATGCGATGGGAGAAAGGTTACATTTGTGTTTCCGGAATAGTTTCTTATTTCTGAATTATGGGTTTATGCCAATGAACAGACCAGTCTCCGTAGAGGTAAACATAAACGCCAGCGCAGCAAGTCGGGCTAAAACTGGGGAACTCTAGTGGCAGAACAAAGAGTTGCTTTCCCCTTCTTTCCTTGGTTATATTCCAGTTACAAAAAAAATGAATTAAAATTAATAGAATATGGCAAATCGACGGCTCGTGTAAAATAACCAGAATTATTTGTTAAACTTTGCTGTATTTGTACGGATCTCGCATTGCTTTATCACAGTTAATTTGGTCAAGTTACAGAGTATGTTCAGTAAGTCACAAAATAAACCATGCAATTGCTTATATTAGAAAGTGAATTATACCGAAATTGTATTAAATGCAAAAACTCTATTGCATTTGGTAATGTCTCACATGTTAATCTGCCTAAAACATGTGACATTCTTTATTAATAAGGTAGTTGCTGTAATATGATTAATTCCTGCCTCAAAAACATCGCTTCTCCTGGCTTAGAGAAACTCCCAATCCTTGCCTCTTAGTTATTAACATACTAACTGTATAATCCCATGCACTGCTTGTTTTAGTGTAGAAAGGGGGAGGGCTGATAATCATTCGGCTCAATAAGTATTTAAATATCATCCATTGATTTCAATCAGAGAACCTAAGCTATGATTATAATTAAGTTGGGCTGCTTATTGATACTTGGCTCTGTATTAAGTGCCGGAAAACGAACTATTCCTATTGCAGCATATTTATGATTGCATACCCTCCAAAGCACATTTAACACAACTGAAAAAGTACATCATCTGAGAGTTTGCGGTTTTCACGCATCACCGATAGAAAATGATGAGAAGCTATGAGTCGAGCGACCAAAATGATCAAGAGGCGTCAGGACTTTGGATTAACGTCGGAGTTTATCAGACAGGCCATATCAGATTTGGTAGGATGTTGTTTTGACTCGACCGGTCTCATTATTAACAAGGAGATCTTAAAAAGGAGTTGAGTAACATGCAAAAATTCCGGAATAACAAGAGGATTTGATCTGAAACAGCATGCAAGTGAATCGCTTGGGTTTAGAGTTTAAGGTGTAAAAATTCATGCAAATAATGAAAAAAAAGAAAGATGATTAATACCATTCTGTTATAGGTTTATTTAGATGTGTGAAATCGTAGTGACATTAGAGATTCAGCGTTAAAAATCTAATTAAAGCAATAGGTATAACTAGTCTACGTACAGAAAGAACTAAAAGTTACTGCAGACTAAATAATTAGGATTTCAGCATAGTTGTTATTGTTGAAGATGAGTTTGTATATGTAAAAAAAAAACTAAGATGACGTGTTAATTATGGCTTTAGCTGAGCAAATTGATTGTTTCACCCATTCCGACACGGTGGGTGGGCGTTTGAAGACCTGTGTGACCTCTCATATGTGTGATAACAACACGTACCGGTCTACGAGAACGGCAACTCACGCTGTATTACTGGGGAAGTCACGTTTCCACCACCTGTTTCAAAATGATCCTGCCTAGTACGATCACCACCTTATATCCCGTACTCCTAACTCGATGAAAGATTTGCCACTTTTGCCACTTCGATCCTAAATCCGATTCCGTCGAATTTAAATGTCTCCGGCTGAAATATTGTTAGGCGCCACTGGGGGGTGCCAAACAGACACCAAAACATTAGGCGCCAAAATGGATTTGTACACAACATGATGCGTGTATCCATGTTGGTGGAACATTAAGTGACCCATTTCTCGAAAATAATAAATAGCTGTACTTCATGCTTTCGCATTTTAAATAGGCATGCAATCTGATGGCAACCGCAAGTTTCTCTGATTGATGCTTTATGTGTTTTTCTCAGTGAGGGCCAATATGACTGTACTGAAGACACACCAGTAAGTCCCTTTTTATTCAACGTTTTAAAGAGGCACAGACAACTGTAACACCATTAGGGAATTTTGAGAGCTGGAGGTGTACAGCTCTGGGAAAAATTAAGTGAGCACTTCACATTTTTAAAAGTATTTGCATTCTTAAATCCTGATTTAATCCTGGGTCTGCAGGCAGAAGGCTACAATATGAGGCAGGCTGCTTCCACGCTCAAAGTTTCTAAGACAGCAGTACACGAAAACATGGTGAAACAGGAGACACTGGGAACGGCAAAAAACCAGCCAGATGAAGGGCGGAAGTGACCTTCTAATGCCAGAGATGACCGTCAACTTATCCAATAATGCCACATGAAAAAGAGGTTAGAAGTGTGTAACCAGAAGGAGGACTGAATTCCCATAAAGCAAGGAAGAAGCCCTTCATTAATGAGAACCAGGGAAGAGGCAGGTTGAAGTTTAAAACAAAAATGTGCATTTTAAACAAGTGCATACCCATAAATTGAGAAATTAGTAAAACTAAAAATTTTGCAGCCGTCTCTTTTCCAGAGCTGTATTACATTTTCGTCGAGTGGGGTTCAGATACTGGATCGCTTAGGCTTCAGAGAATATCCAGTTTGTATGTGTTGCACTGAGGTTCTTGTCCTTCTAAGAGAAGACTGCTTTAAAAGCTGCATTTTGATAACATCAGTTACATGAAAAGTCTTGAGCTGCACATGCTTGAATGCTTTGGTGGACGGCGCCAGGGTGGGGGGGTATCCACAGGGAATCGGCTTCTGGTTCCATTAAGACCCAGAGGGTGGTGTTTCAGGGGAATATGTGACTTCTTCACCCAGTTCACAGGGATCGTGACTCTGACCTCATATCTATTAAGTGTTTCCAAATTCAAATTGGTAACAAAAAAGAAAAAAAAAAAAAACAAAGTGAAAAAAATTAGACCATAACAAGGACCAGTGAGAATTGCAATGGCAAGCTAAGTAAGTGATTTATTTATTTTGAATGTAGGTCTCCTGCTTTAGGAAGCAGGTCCCATGTGAACCCTATTAATATTAGACTGTTTCCGACAGGTAAAGCACAGCAGTCACTGACCCCATTGTGTAATGCACTGCAACATGTGTTAGACAGCCTCCGAGCCTGTTCTGCTTTTTACTGTCCCTGTTCAGAAGACCCCCCCCCCACCCCCGCTGCCCTCATTTATTACAACCATCAGTCTCCATTAGCTGCATTTTTACTGTCAATCCCTGAAGCTAATTATCATCACACATGGCTCATATTTTTATTTTCTTGCTAAGTAGAAGGTTTCATTAAGCGCTTGAATAGCAGACAGTTGTAAGCTTTACCTCTAGTCTAGGTGACTGTCACCCCGCACTCTGGGTCACGGTACCTCAACAGCCCAATAAAGACTCCACTTCCCTAACGTCACTAAAATTATATTTCCTGCAGAAAACAGAGCAAATGTCAAATGGAATAATAAATAAATAGAATAAATGTTAAAAAATAAGCGCAAGCTAGTCCACTAACCTAATAACCGCTACTTAAAACACTAAATTACAGATACAATTATGGACGTATCTAAAAATACAGAAACTTATAAAAACTGCTACTAGCACTACAGAATACAACAATTATTAAATTTGTCTCTAACAACAATCTTCTGTTTATCCTGTTCAGGGTTGCGGTAGGAAGGAACAGGAACAGGACACACACAATCATGCACTATGGACAAATTACCAGTTATATGTATAATAAGACTGAATCAGGAGGGTCTTTACTGGGATTTAAACCTGCAGGCTTTAGCTCATGTCCAGTTCCTGGATCCCTATGCTGTGTCCATACCAGTTAATATATAACCTGTTTTGTGTTTGTCTGCAGCGGCATGTGATTTGTTTAAAGAACTTTGTCCCCCCCCCCCACCCCCCCAATAACTCATCAGAAGGTTGCTGTGTTTTATGAAGCAGCAGAGAAGAGGTTCACAGGTGGAATGTGTGAATGTCACACGGAGTGTCAAATACGGCTGTGTGCTTTGAATGTGCTACAGATACGCTGTGACAGGCCAACACACTTTTGGATTTGCCCTCTAAGGGCACAGGCAGTATGAATCACGTAACGTCGGGGCGATCTGGTCCCTTTTGAGCTCCCTTCATCCCATCCTTTAACTGCTCTGTCAACCCAACCCACGTTAGTCATTTCATCACCCTGTTGGCTTGATTGAAAGGCACCTATAAAAGAGATTTCAGTCCATCTGAAGGAATACATCTGGATAATTGAATAATTGAGTGATTCTGCATCTGGGGTCTTTCACTGCAACTGAAGGGAAAACCTGCTAAGAGGCTGGAATGACTTGCCTTGAGGTTTATAGCCAGGCTAGGGAGTTAAGCTTGGATAATTTAAGCTTGGATAATTTAAGCTTGGATAATTTAAGCTTGGATAATGACTCTGAGGCTTGGTAATACTCTCGAGCTGTTAGCGATCTGGCAGGATCTCCAGACTAAAAGTCGACCCCTAAATGGGCTGTCCCACAGCTGGGAATACAAATCATATGGTCTGAAGATATCTTTAAATATACCTATCCCTCCTCCATTCCTTATCCATTTACAGGGTTCTGGTGGGGGGGAAGCTAGAGTCTAGAGTCTATTCCAAGCAACATGGGGCACAGAGCAAAGAAACATCCTGGACAAGATGCTAGTCCATCACAGGGCATGAATATACACCCCTCTGTCATAACATTTAAACCACTGACAGTGAAGTGAATAGCACTGATTATCTCATTACAACTGTCAAATGTGCCACTATATATTAGACAAGTGACAGCCGGTTCTTGAAGGTGATGTTGGAAGCAGGAAAATAAAATGGGCAAGTGTAAGGATCTGAGCGACTTTGATAAGGGCCATATCGTGATGGCTAGACGACTGGGTCAGAGCATCTCCAAAATGGCAGGTCTTGGTGGGGCGCTCCCAGTATGCAGTGGTGAGCTGCTACCAAAAGTGGCCCAAGGAAGGCCAACCAGTGAACTGTCAACGGAGTCATGGGCAACCAGGGCTTATTGATGTGTATGGGGATCGAAGGCTAGCCTGTCTGGTCCGATACCACAGGAGAGCTACTGCAGCAGAAATTGCTGAAAACGTAAATGCTGGCTTTGATAGAAAGGTGTCAGAACACACAGTTACATGGCAGCTTGCTGAGTACGGGGCTGCGTAGCCAGAGACTGGTCAGAGGGTCCATGCTGATCCCGACCCATTGCTGAAAGCACCTACAATAGGCATGTGAACATCAGAACTAAACCATGGCACAATGGAAGAAGGAGGCCCAGTCAATGGGTCAGGTTTTCTGTCACATCATGCAGATGGCCAGGTACCTGTGTGTCTCTTACCTGAGGAAGAGATGGCAACGGGATGCACCGTAGGAAGAGGGCAAGCTAGCGGAGGCAGACTGATGCTCTGGGCAATGTTCTGCTGGGCAATGTTCTGCTGGGAAACTTTTGGTCCTGGGATTCATGCGGATGTTACTTTGGCAAGTACCACCTACCTAAACATTGTTGCAGACCAAGTACACCCCTTCATGGTGACAGTATTCATCCAATTCCGCATCCGTGGGTTGTATTGGAGACACGAGCCCAATCCATGGACTTAAAGGACTTAAAGGATCAGCAGATAAAGTCATGGTGCCACAGGACACCATCAGAGGTCCATGCCTTGATGGGTCAGAGCTGTTATGGAGGCACAAGGGCGACCTACACAATATTAGGCAGGTGGTTTTAATGCTATGGATGATCAATTATACCATGGGCAAATTTACATATGCTATCTCACTTAAATGCATGTATTTAGGCTGTTGCATGCAAGCTACACCCATACACCCAGGGACGGATTACGGACCGGGCCAGTGGGGCCGCTGCCCAGGGGCCCTTGGGGTGCAGGGGGCCCCGTGGGGCCCCTAGCCCAAAGCAATTTGCAACGCTTATCAACAATGTATTTTCGTTTGTCTATTTTAGAGGGCCTACATTCTTTGATCCTCTGCCTAC
>JAODJU010000081.1:12046503-12057849 GCA_026776725.1 Gnathonemus echidnorhynchus
TAAGGTATCATTCCCCCCCAGGAGAGGACAGTGCAATCAGTCGAGTGTAAGGCTTTAGCCTGTTTTGCCATTGACCCAGCCTCGTTGGACTGGACTATAGCCCCCCCCTGAGGCGGTGAGGGGCTGGGATTGCGTGTCGTCGTGTATCACTGAGTTGTGGAACGCTGGTCAGCCTTTGGTTTCACAGAACACGGCTGGCTTGTCATACACAGTCAGGTGAAGCTGGCGAGCTTAGTTTAATGTTTTTGTTTCATTTTGTACTAAAAATCTCTGAAGAGTGCGACCTTGTAATGCTTCCATTAGAAACTCTTTTAGAGACTTTGGTTCCAGGGACCCCATGAGGTATTTTGCTTGACTGGGTGTAATTATGACGGCTGTGAACGGTGTCTTCAGATGTGTTGTGGCAATAGTATGCTGTCCAGCTGAGTGAAGTGTCTCGCTGGTTCTGTAGAAAAGGTTAGCGTGGCTCTGAGTGTTGGGTGTTATAGAACTCATCCTCCTTTATCTTAAAAAAAAGCCATATTCAGTGTTACTGTCGCTATGGACAGATGCTGACAAGGGCGAGATGGGTCATTGCCCCCGGCGGCATTTTCTGAGGGGTGGGGGCAGCTTATGCAGCCATTACTCCTGCTGTACCCTCAAGGGTCTGATTATTCTACCCCCTAGCTGTAGGTAAATGTACCTTTTTAGGTACAGAAATGGACTCTGAGGAACATCCCCAAGGTACAAACAACATTAATATACCCCCAATGGTACAAAAATGTTCATTTCTGTTTCTTAAAAGGTACATTTACCTACAACTTTGGGCACAATTGGCAGACCCTTGAGGGTACAGCCCAGTGACAAGCAAAGGTACAAATTGATATTCTTTTTTCTAACAGTGTATGAGTTTCGATAATGATCAGAGGTGGAGATTTCAGGTCCAGAGAGTACAACTCCAGACTTTGTTTCAACCAACCAGTTGAGTATAAAGACTCACAGTCACAGAGTACTCAACTGGTTGGATGAAAGAAAATCTTGGTCTGGATTTGTACTTTCTGGACCTGAAATCTCCACCTCTGATAAGGATACTGCCTAATTTTTTGTTAATAAAATGACGATGTGCCTGTGAGCTAATCCCTCTCAGCTGAAATGGTCCTTTATTTCCCATTCACGCACATACATTGTAGTACTTCAGCACCCCTGAAATATTTGGTGGGGTGGATATTAAGGGTCTTGCTCAAGGTCCCAGCTGAAATTCCAAGGTTCAAACCAGCAACCTTCCGGTCACAGACACACAGGCTTAAGCCACTGAGCTACACACCCATTGTAGGGGGTGAAGTGGACCATGAATGTCACCAAGCTGCGAACAGACACACTGCTGGCACAGGGGCGGGTGCTGGGTGTCAGATAAAGCCCACCCGCGCCTCTTAAGGTCCGTTCTGGACACCAAGTGCCAGACGCCTGTCACAGTGGGGTATATCCATCCCAGAGCTGCCAAGTGTTTATTACAACAACAGGGAAGGTACAGCTGTCCTGCGACGCTCTTATGTGTAAATATTATTTGTCTAGAACTCTAGATGAAGATTTATAATGTGCAGGGGGGAGGATAGAAGTCCTCAGCCCCCACCATAGAATGCGGCCATGTTCTTGACCCCCCCAGCTCTCTGAATCAAGGATTCCTCTGATAATATGATAGTGGTGACCTATGATTATTAGTTGTCCATCCATTTATACTGTCGACATTTGAATTAAGTATTCATACTTTGCAAAATAGTTGGAGACAAGTTTTAAATGAATAATTACACACTATCACCTCGTGGTCGTGAATGGGACATACTTGCATCCCAGTGGGCTACGTCTCCGTCGTATTTGGCGGTGAAGGGCGGCCCGGCTGAGATGCTGCTCGGCCGTGCTGGAGTAAAAGGGCTGAGATCTGTTCCTGTGCTCCAGGCACCGCCCCCACCGGCAGCGAGAGCTCCGGCTCCCGCTGTCGCGTCATCGTTCATTTCCTCAGCGACACCAAACGGGATCAGCGTCGTCTGGAGCAGCGGACGGTACCGATCTGTCTGATTCCAAACCGCAACAACCATGTGTGTCTGGAAGTGAAATGTATACATGTTGATTATTATGCATTCTCCTCATGGTACGACATGACCGGGAACTTAGATATGACGGGATATTTAACGACGTGACTGTTGTGCTTGAAAACGTATGCGTGTGCCGAGGCCCCCACCCTCGCTGGGCCAGTTTTAGAATAAGTAGTCGACATCTCCTGTAATATTGAATTAAATTAAAAATGTATCTTATACTTTAACCAAAAAGGTACAACTGATAGTATTTTCCCAGTTAATGATTTAAAAGTTATAATCCGCAAGTGTAGTGTATGTAGGAGACACAAATTCAAGAGACTTTGAGACAATCCGACTAGTTCTACATCTGTCAGCCTAGGGATTCAGCATGCAAACACACACACACTCACAAAGGCATACACGCGCGCGCGCACACACACCTATTCACACACGCAGAAGCGCGCGCGCGCGCACACACATACATTCACACACGCATACACACACCTATATCTTTGTGAGGAATCTCCATCTATTTCTATCGTCAAAACCCTAATACCGACTAAGGCAATCTTAACCCCTATACGCAACCATGTAATTAACCATAAGTAAGCAAACAAAACTTTCGGCTATTTTAGCTTTTTGATTGCACTCACAGAATTTTACAAAGTTGAGTTTCCCTTGGGAGGACTGAAAAAAATGTCCCCACAAAGTCAAAATAACTGTTTTTTTTGTCACATTGGAGGGGCACAACGTAATGTAGCCTATACATGAGCGCGCGCGCGCGCACACACACATACACACACACACAAATACTAGCCTATGTGTGTATATTTGTGTATATATACTACTAGACTGTACAATTGGAAAAAAGTTGATTTCAAGATGAATAACTTGTTCAGTCAATCTTGAAGAAAAAGTGCGAAGTAACTGTACTGAAAAAGAAATTTTAAGTAACATTCTGGAGTTCAAAGTGGCGCATTTCGTTTATTCCATATAAGTATATACGCATAAAATATTTCTGCACCAGTTTACTGTTTGATGTTTATTATTCAGACGGAAAAACACGCCGTTATCAACCGCAAATGCAAAGTCGTTTCGAGGATGTTGGTGTAACTTATTTCGGTTGCATCTCCTGCATCATATAATAGCTACATTGTATGACTGTTACGGACGCTGTTATCCCGCATCCTGCACCCCCCCCCCACACACACAAACACACACACACACACACAGTGGCACGCGCATAATGTAGTGCACTTCGAGTGAGTCCCTTTACTCTCCCTGTCAGTTTCGGAGTGGAGGCTGGGAATTTCATGCCCAAATTCGTGATCACTTTATCTCAACGGATCTTAAAACCTCTAATATACCTTTTTAGAATTGGGCTCACAGAAATATTTTCGGTCTGGGATTTATGAATTCGATTCATTACCGGGTAACGGAGTGTCAGCACTTGGGAAAGTTGATCGTGAAATAAATATGAGGCTCTTACATTTCTTGGTTTTCCTTACTTTCACGTGCACTTCTGTAAGTACTGAACCTTTTTACCTATCCGTTTTATCATGTATTGTTTTAACCTCTAGAACTAACTTTGACTTACGCCGAGAAAGGATGCGCAGAACCTTAACGCAACATAGACGTAGTGTCTTGTGTAAAATTATCTGCTGCTTAACTACCATCTCCGATTGCTTGTGCACGTTCGTTATATGACATTTTATTTTAGAAATTACATTTTGTGATCAACACTTATAAGTGATATTCCTCGTTGTAAAAAGACAAGTATCAATGTACACCTTGTTGACAGGTTTAAATGAACTGTTTTCACTTAACCCGAGGAGCAGAAAAAGATTTACCACCAGAAACCCGTCATAAACAGCAGCAGGAGCGGTTTTTACGATGTTTACATTTTTACTGGGGAGTGTAAAGTCGCTGTTATTCACAGTTCATCCTCAACGGTCCAAGCAATGAAGTTTTCCGCAAAAGTCCTGGGTACCGATTTACCTTAATAAAGTCACTCTTCGCTAAGCATTTGTATTCGCCGCTTTCAATGTGAAGAAATGCAATATATATATATATATATATATATATATATATATATATATATACACACACACACACACACACATACACGTGGTGAGGATGTCAGCCTGGGGCCAGACGCAGGTACACATGTCACAGCTGGGTTACATTCCGCCGTCGGTCCTGAATACTGGTGAATAGTGACTCCTCGTTCACAGCTTCTTCTGCACCCCAGGCATCTTGCCTCTAACTTCCAGGATAGAAAATTAGGGGATTTCGCCTGACCCTGATCAACAGTCATTTTAACACTGAAAGTCTCTAATCTGTGGGTTCTGATACGATGCACTGTGATATATCTTTTGCATGCCACCGCAAAGCGTAATTGATAAGTAACTTATCGTAATTATAACAGGCCACTCATTTGATTGTACGAAAATAAAACATAAAATTTAAAACCAAAAGGACGTTGTGTTCGATTCTTAATGCTAGACTTCAGGAGTGAATTTCAGCTCCAGGACAGTCATCATAATCGTAACAATACGAAAGCACACTTGGGGTTCTGTGAAAGGTGTGTGTGTGTGTCATTAAATATGTGTAATGGGAGAAGAACGTGATTGTATTACGTGTTCAAATGAATTATAAAGGCATTTAATAATTTGAAAATGTTCTTCGGTCTATCCATTTTCTAGTTGCTTATCCTGGACAGATAGTGATATAAAATAAGTAGCCTACTTTTACATTTCTTGGTGTAGTTGACGCAAGGTTCCAGGGGTAACTACAAGTTCGACTGGAGCTTTTAAATTATAAAGCTATCAGCAATATACATTGGTCAAATAACCTTATATGTAAGGTACAAGAGCAGGCCCCCTTCAGGAAACCAGACGTGCGACACACTTAAGCACCGCATTCTTTCCGGAGAGAGACGCTTCCTCTCTGACGATGAGCAGAGCTCCTCATTCACAGCCTTTCACACACAAGTGGCCTAAGAGCCACAGATTATGGCGTGTGAACAGAAAACCCCCGAGTCAACGAAGTCCTGAAGGTAGTGCTTCGAACCGAGGTGGCAGCCGCCCCTTAATAAAAGAGTTTATAATAATAAACTGTTACCTTTAGGTAAATCGCAATAGACGATGGACCCTGTAGCTCATGTACCAAAACAAATTGCAAAAAAACGTGCTTTATAACTAACTGTGCGTTTTAAAGGCTTCCTACTCTTGTCTGACTACTTGATCTTTCCTTCCAGGCGTCTTACAATTTTCAGTAAGAAATAATTACTTGCAGGTTCATTTAACTGTAATAAAATGTAATTATTACATTGCACTACGTAATTTAGCCTAATTATTGTGATGTTGCGCAGGAATGTCTTTTGCCAGAGTATGACATTTCGCAATGAGCAGCGCCTGCAGTAATAAAATGTTCATTTACAGCAGTTATATGTATAGGCAGTGTGGGGCAAGAATAAAAGAAACCATTGTCACGAACACATTTGTCTTTGTAATTAATAGTATTAATTGCCTTATCATATAGGCTAAACATATCTCGTATCATGCTTCGTAACTATGACATTTACGTAACAAAGGTTTAGTTTGATCGTAGGATGTTTCGCTACACATCTGTATGGGTTGATACGTGTATTTTTGCGATGCGGGAGATCAGTCCG
The DNA here is from genome assembly GCA_026776725.1 of Gnathonemus echidnorhynchus. Lineage (NCBI taxonomy): Eukaryota > Metazoa > Chordata > Actinopteri > Osteoglossiformes > Mormyridae > Gnathonemus > Gnathonemus echidnorhynchus. Next base: position 12,052,231 of record JAODJU010000081.1, read on the forward strand.
CGGCTGCGTTTCAGCCCGTTTCATATACATGCAGAGGCTCCATCCACGGCGTTAATGTTCACCTGGTGCTGTCAGAAATACGGCGCTTCCAGCAGATTGAAAGGTCGTTGTTGTATCTATCTAATTGCGCTTTCAAAAGCTCCACAACTGTAATTGTGCGTTTAAAAGCTCAAAAACTGCAAAAAGGCTGGGTCTGAAGAACGGATTATACCGGATGTGAAGAACATAGCGCTTTAATGAAGGCATATAGGCTGCTAGAGACGGACTAAGGCAAAAGCAAATGAGGACAGATCGGCATTTAGGGAGGCTAGGGTTTGTTTGAGGGGCCCTGTCTGCCTGTCTGGAAAAAAAACTCACGAGGTCACGGCCGATCTGCGAATCAGTCAGAAATGTACTCTCGTTTTGGACATGGTCTGGAGGGGAGGGGAGGGGGGGGGGGGGGCAGGCGGCCTGGCTGCCCTGGGCCAGAGCATACAGTCACTGCAGAAGAGCAAGGTTACGAAACAGCTCAGGCCCTGGGGCACATCTGCCCGGGACAGATGGCATCCACGATGCGGCCGCAGAGGGACAGCTGTCTCACCGTCGGCCGCTCCTTTTAATCTTTGTTAAATTTGTTCTTTCTTCTTTTAAAAAAAAATAAATGCCCTGCTCGGCTTGGCGGACAAACACAAACACGCCTCCGCTCACCTGCCGCGTGACTTCGCTACCGGCCGGAATTTAACTAACACCCCCGGGGGCTTTTGATTACTGTGTGCTTTACAGAGAACAGACACGCTGTCCTCTGGGCACTACCCCTGTTTCTCTACAGGTCACCCCCCCCCCCCAGGAAACACAGGGCTAGGGGCACCATGGGTGAGGTGCCAGTCCATGGCAGACTACACACACACAGACTACACACATACACACTACACACACCACACAGATACACACATACACACACACACAGACTACACACACAGAGACTACACACACCACACAGATACACACATACACACACACGCAGGCTACACACACAGAGACTACACACACTCACACACACAGACACATACACACACACACTGTCAATGTTTATGTCTTTGTGGGGACTTCCCATTGGTTTCTGTGGGCATAACTCTAACCCCAACTATGACAGCCCTAACTTTAACCATAAGTAACCAGACAAAATAGAAGACTTTTGGCATTTTTAGTTTTTTGATTGAATTCGTGGATTTTTATAAAAGTGACCAGAAATATGTCCCCACAAGATAAAAATGAACAGGTTTTTATTACATTTTGGGGAAATCTGGTCTTCACAATGTAATAATAGCAGAAATGAGCACACACACACACACACCCACCCAGGCACATACATATACAATAGAGAGGGACACTTTAATGCACAGGTTTACCTGGCCAGAAACCCAGGGGCTTCTGCTAAAAAGAGTCCTCAACTAACCTCATTTAATATAAATTTAAACCTAAACCTGTTACCTGTCCCATACTTAATGGGATTGTCCCCATATCGAAAAATAAAATGCTGCTTTTGAAAGCAATTTGTCCAGTATTTCCCAAAAAATCAAAAAACGATTTCCTTTGCCGCCTGCTTGACATGCTTAACCATGTCCACCATCATAGAGAGTAGTGGGGGGGGGGGGGGGGGGGGACATGCAGACCCCAGTCCAGCTAACCGCACTCAGGCGTGCGTCTTCTAGTAGTAATAAGAATCGGTCAGATCTGAGAAAGGCTCCGCATGATCTCTGTCCTGAACGTTTCACTGTCTGTTCAGTTGTCACCATCAGAATCTCCTTTTAAGGAAGTCCTCTAACTCCACCGCTTATCGGAAGGCCTCGCTCAGCATCTCCTCGCTGGATGCCCCCAAGACCTGCTGGTTTCCAGTACTGGCTGAAGTTTCATGTGACCATCTAGATTCAATACTTTTGCATCTACATGCAATCCCTGAAGTTATCAGAGTTCTTTATAAAATTAGACCCTTTGTGCTTTAAAAGTGCCCTCCATACATCAGATTACTACTGCATACCGTCCAGTTTCAGTTCCATACACGAAACAATCTCCAGTTGTTAATATTTCTGGGGTCTGAGTTGAGCGCAGAAACAGAATTCACATCTTGGTCTGCATGTCCCTCATTTCCTGTTTTGTTCCTCTCACGCCGCCGTATTCAAAACATGTCACGATGGTCGTTATTTGATTTTGGCGATTCGCTTTCTGAATGTTAAGGGAAAACGGGCCAGATAAAAAGGAGGGAGCCAGTCCTGTTTACAAGAGCCGTCGCGTAAAAGAAGAAGTGATGCAGATGTGACTCTGTCTCCTGCATTGGCACTAACCAGCTGCCTGACTTTCTGCAGGTCGCAGGGATTCACCCCCAGTGTAACTTCCTGCTGGAGCTGCAGAAGGAGGAGGAGGGCTGCCATGCGCGGCTGCATGCGCAGGAGCTGCCGGCCCCTGCAGGTTGTTTACTGTCGTGCGCTTTTCACGGCGATGGATCTGCAAGTGTTTACAGGCCTCCAGGATGTCACTGGCTGCTGATATAGGTCATATGCCTCTGAAGATCAAGATATGCGAAAGATGCGATAAACGTTTGCTTATGATATTAGGGCCCGTGCATTTTTTTTGCGCACGCATTTCAAAGTCGTCCCCCTTGAGTAAGTTCTTGTGCAGTGATTCTCGAGTGAAAAGTGCAGTTTGATAGATGGACCGCCTTCGTCCTGCAGATTCAAAGGGGGAAGGGGCGTGTCCTGTTGCCATGGCGACGGCTCCTCTCATTTGGAACCGTGCTTTGTTTCCTACTGATTGCTTTGTTGTGACATGGACATCCTGTTTGTTTCTGGAGATGTAATAAATGACAAAAAACTATTTGTTTAAAAATAGTTCATCTGTATGAGGCTGATGACAGACACGTGCACAGATATGTTAACTGTCAAACCACACCATCGTACCTCCCAGTATAAGGTCTTTGCTGAGATGGAAATAACAGTAGATCCATGGATGACTTACCAGGTCGAATAAAGAGGAGATTTAGTGTAGTTTAAATCACGTATTGTAGAATATGGTGTCATGAAGTGTAAGCAAGCTTTTCGCGTGAATGGAACCCAGATGCTCAACACTGGCACGTATGAAAACCGCGTGTAGCCCGTCGACACGCACCTCCGCCAGCCAGCTGGGGTTTAAATCCCGGTTGCTTTGTGTGTTTGTTCTAGACACACCCTGGAGCAAGGGGGGATTTGCCTGTAGTGGCTTGTTTCTTAAGCTATATTTAACTCGGCTGTGTTTCCACGGCAAAGACACGACCCCCATCGATCCACGGGTGGCAGGGCCCACGTGAGCACGGCGTCGTGTCTGCCCCCCGTTAGCCGAACCCCGATCGGCAGGCCTAGGATCACCCGGTCCGCGTTCAGCGTGGAACTTGGCACACCCAGCCACCATCCCAAACAAAGCCTGGAATAGCAGCTGCCAACAGACCAATTTAACGAGGCGGTTTTTAAATATTTTGGAGCCAGGTCACGCATGCTGTTTGATCCCAGACATGTGTCCTGCAGTGACTTTTTATTATGTAAGTTTTTCTGATCCAACCGCCTGCAGTAGCTGCACTGCAGTCGCCGTGGAAACATGTAAACGGTGCGTGAGTACCGCTACCGACGTGGCAGCATCACCTGCTGCTTCACGGTCGCCACGGTTACGTGAGTGTTACGCTGGCCACTGTAGGGGCTACTTATATGCAAAGATTGATCCTTCCCCCATTTCATACCGCGGTGTAAATTCTCCACGTCCATTTATGACCCCAGTAGTATCAAATGATGTTATGTAACGATATTGGCATGTGGAAAGAATCCCCAGGAACCTTTTACTTATGACAGTGACATTCCCACACAAAACCTCCAGACAGTCACACACCTTAACCCCTCTTTGGTGGTGTCCTTGTTCCAGGCTGCCCAGGCCTCTGGGATAACATATCCTGCTGGCACCACGCCGAGGTGGGAGAGACCATCACCATTCCCTGCCCCCAGGTGCTCCGGAGCCTGTTCGGACGAAACGGTACCTGTCCGCAAGCCTTATGGTCACACTCTAGCGAAATGAATGCACATGCTCTGAGGGCGTAGGCTTGGTTTCAGCACTGGGACAGAATCAGTCCAGCCTAAACCCACATGCTACTCCTGTGATATCGGCAGGGCTCCTGTGATATCGGCAGGGCTCCTGTGATATCGGCAGGGCTCCTGTGATATCGGCAGGGCTCCTGTGATATTGGCAGGGCTCCCTGTGATATCGGCAGGGGCTCCTGTGATATCGGGCAGGGGCTCCTGTGATATCGGCAGGGCTCCTGTGATATCGGCAGGGCTCCCTGTGATATCGGGCAGGGGCTCCTGTGATATCGGGCAGGGGCTCCTGTGATATCGGCAGGGCTCCTGTGATATCGGCAGGGGCTCCTGCCCTTACACCCAAATCTACGCCCTCGATATGTTAACAGGTACAACACATAGTGTGAGATTTTCTTTGGGGAGGTGGGGTTTGATTCCTGATTGTCTTGATGCTTGGGGCACCTGCAAGGGACCAGCATGACCATACCAATGATTCCAATGATTGTGCTCCCTGCTGCGTTACCGTGGTGATGGCGCATCACCCTGCACTGTGTCAATTTCATTCATTATTATTTTGTGCACAGCAAGTGGTGATGCTAAAGATTTTGGGCCCCATGAAAGCATATTATATGTGGCCCCCAACCCGGATCAATTGGATTATGTCCCAAATTATTTAGGGCCGCAGTCACTCGGGGGCCCCTGGAATCCCTAACTCCCCCCTCCCCCATACGGCGCCCCCGTGCACAGCTGCTGTCTGTGCAGCCAGCAGGCCAGTTGAATACTGAATGAATTAGCTAGCTAAACGAATTAACATAAACAGAGAAAAATCGCCCCCCCCCCTGGCTCCGCCAAAGAAAGACTCCCATATTTTGCAACCGAAATGTTGGCAGGTATGGATGAATGTAATGAAGGGTAATGAACAGGCTCTGGGTTGAGGAGGATTCTTTCTCGTGGTCATCATCTCTAGTGACTTTCGGTTTTAAGGTTTCGACAGAGTAAGAGCCACACAGTTCAGCTTTCCCGCCGTTCTGTTCGTATCTTTAATTTCCGTTAGTTTTCTCACTGCTAAATGACCACCCAAAATTCATGGCTTCCAGTACGATTTAATATTCCCCTTCCTTCCAGTCATGCTTTTTTTTGCCTATTTTCTTCGTATCCCAATGTTATCAATGATCTGCCCCTTCCTCCCAGAAGGTCAGAGTCCGTGGGGGGGGGGGGGTCACAGTGGATGAGCATCAGGGAAATGTATGCTATCAGCCTGGTCGAGATTTTACGTTGTTTTCAAGTTGGTCAATGCTTTTTCTCCACAGAGCACTGAATCAATCTTGATGGAATCTGTTAGCAGTGAAAGTTACAGCTATAAATCTAAAGTCCTATTCTGTGACGGCTGCCTTCAGAGGCGGACATTTCAGGTCCAGAAAGTAAAAATCCAAACCGGGATTTTGTTTCAACCAACCAGTTGAGCATAAAGTGCCACAGTCACAGAGTACTCAGCTGGTTGGTTGAAACAAAATCCTGGTTTGGATTTTTACTTTCTGGACCTGAAATG
>JAODJU010000081.1:12057949-12076938 GCA_026776725.1 Gnathonemus echidnorhynchus
CCCCCCCCCCCCCCCCATTCACTGTTGGAAAACAAGAGATCAAACATTCTATGGTAGACCAGATAACACAGAGGTGGCAAGAACAGTCTGAATGGAGCCATACCTGGACCTAAATGCATTGTGGGATAGAATTTCCCAAGCTGTCAGCAGTTTTGGAACAGTGCATTGTGGGATTTTATAGAAATAAGGTTGTTCTATGACACATGCATTGTGGGTAGAGTGTCAAGTAGTAGTTTCTTGGGGATGAGTGCATTGTTTGATGCAAACACAACATGTCAGTCTCGGATGGTGCATAGATTAAAACCATAGCTGTTTGAGGAGCACGACTTGACCTGCTTCCCATCTCCATCCTCTAGCAGAAGTTCTGGAAGACCTAAACAGATGACTGGTGAAGTTTACATTCCCCTTTTAAGTGCCCTCGTGTTGCACATCAGGAGATGTTCTCCATATTCCTCCATGCCCAGCGGGGGGAGACATTAAATATTTGTTCTGCCTCGCTTGCCAGCCTTGATTCAGTACGATGTTTTACTCGGCCACCGGCGTGAGGAGAGCTTTGGCCAGGTGCCACGACTGCTTCCAGCAGATAAGGCGTCGTGTAAATGACGGAACACGCTGAGGTGATGGTGGCACGGCGATACCTTCAGAGCGTCGGGTAAAGCAGACCGTAAATGAAACATGAGGGGAAGACATCTGGTACCTTCTATGCTCAATACAGAGATTGGAAGCAGAACAAGAAAGGTACCTTGCAGGCGTTTTGCAGGTGGAAGTGAGGGTGTTCTCCTTAATCTGGTGATCATATTTGGTTGAGACCATAAGCGGTTTAGGGAGACTCTGGAGATGGAGCTGGTCAGGTGAGATTGACGTTGCTTATCTGCTTCTCTCCAGGGAACATCAGCAAAAACTGCACGGCGGAAGGGTGGTCCAAAGTCTTCCCGGCCGTAGCCAGCGTCTGCGGATCCGAGGACCGGCCAGAGAAGGTGTGTGTGTGCCGCGTGGGAAATGGGATCGATCTGGGGTGTGGCACACGGGGAATGAAGCGGGATCCAGGCGTGTGCCGCCAGTCCGATCTGTCTGCGCAGTGAACAAATGCCGTCGACGTCACGGCCATCGTCCACCCCGCCCAGCTGCAAGAGGAACCCAATGCCAGTGCGATCTGTCTGCGCAGTGAACAAAGGCCGTCGACGTCACGGCCATCGTCCACCCCGCCCGGCTGCAAGAGGAACCCAATGCCAGTGCGATCTGTCTGCGCAGTGAACAAAGGCCGTCGGCGTCACGGCGATCGTCCACCCCGCCTGGCTACAAGAGGAACCCAATCGAGAGAAAAGCTCATAAACGGTTATCGGGCATCTTGATGCTGCCCCGAACTGTTTATGCTGGGGATGACTGGCGGGGGGGTGAGGAGGTGTTCCGTAAGCCCTGCTGATGATGTCACACGTCTCATTCCGTCCTCTTTCGGTCTCCGTGTGGTTTCGATGGACGCGGGGAAAACGCACCACGAGGCAGCGTTGTTGTCGCTCTCCTGCCAATGATCTCGCGTTTACCGACTTGTCATTGGATGAGACACGGGCGTCTGCGGCAGAGCCGACCAATGCAGGTCGACGTCACCCGGGTCACGACCCCGCCAGGGGTCAGAGGAGCCCACCTGATTTGACCCGCCTATAGGATTTGAGATTACATCTCAGCTTCAGAGGCCTCATCAGTTTTCCTCATTAAATGTTTCCGATTAAGCTTAGCGTGACAGGGCGCCACCCGCAGGTCAGTGTGAGAACAGCGGCCTGTCAAGGGGCCGTTTCTGCCAGTGTTTCACACACGTTCTCCAGTCTCTGAGTTACCTTTCCTCTTCCAAGTACATCCCTATCTACTCTCGGATGCCGTTCTGCAGCTGAGACGTCATCTGTGCCCTTCCACAGCCCGTAGGCCCAAACCTCCCCTTCTCATCGCTGCCCTCCTGCAACCAGAACGTGATGTTATATATATTTATATATATATGTAAAATTTTTAGCTTGGAGGTTATAAAAAATGCAGACCTGACCCTGTTCCCTGGAGACAGCCGGGCTGTTCTCTGTGTTGCCCTGTCCTGCAGGTTTAATAATGCTTCCCCTCAGGGGAAAGTCTTATTTAAAACTCTGAGATCCATGGAGTATGTGGGGAGCATGAAGCAGTATCCTCTCCAGTCCAGGCTTTGTTTATTGGCTTTTTTTTCTGCATTTTATTTATTTATCAGACGTTTTTATCCAAAGCCATGTATATTGTTTCAGAATGCAGGGTCACCCGGTCCCTGGAGCTGTCAGGGGGTTAAGGGTCCTGCTCCAGGCTCCAGCTGTGTAATCACACCGCCAAGACTGTCATATAACGCATCCCCAGAGCCCACCAGTCACTCTCTTAGCTGCCCACATGGAGAACATTTTGAATACTGGTACCGGTTGTGTTTGTTTACACAGTCACTGATTAGCCGGTCGATCTCGGGACCCCTCCCAGAACATGGAAGAACAACGTGTGCCAGTAGGTTTCCGAATCGGTTTTTGGGCCAGTATTGAACGACAAGGTTGGAGCATGAAATGAGAGGTTTCAGTCCCCTCCCCCAGTGCTGGTCCTGCAGTGGCAGAACTGGGTCAAAGGCCCTGGCCCCCGCTGGCGGTGGTCGATGACCCCCCTCCCCCATTCCCCAAAGATCAGCTCCCTTGCAGGAAATGGACCCGCAGTTTTCAGTGACACCCCCAGTTCCCGCAGCTAGAGTGCAGTTGGCCCTTCCCAGTGTGTCACTGCATCCGGTGAAATTCAGTGGAAACGGGCATCAGCTTCGACACGTCCCTGGCCGCGCTGCTCGTCCTGAGATAGACCCCAGACCTGCCGTCAACCTGCATCTGATAAGCGTTATAAAAATGGAAAATGGATGTTGCAGTGTGGCGGAAGTTTGCTGTAAACTGGAAATCAGGCAGCTGATTAATTAAGATAATTAAGAGTCTGGACAAGTAGCAGACATCCATCCATCCATCCATACACCCATCCATCCATCCATACATCCATCCATCTATGAACCACTATCAGAGTCTCAGGCATTATTATTATTATTATTATTATTGTTGTTATTAATAATAATAATAATAATAATAATAATAAATGATTTAATGTATTTACTTTACTACTCATTAGAAAATGCATTTTTATCTGAATCCCTGGGCTGTCTCAGCAGCAAAAAAAGAGTAAGAGGAACGAGATCGGCTCAGGTGGACATAAGCTGGGGGGTTGTGGGGTCGCGACCTTTTCATGAGCCAGCGAGAGGAAAACTTTCTGCCACTTTGTAAAGAGCCTCCCTGGTCACTCAGAAAAGAAAACAGCAGGTGCGAGGAGGAAGGTGGACGACTGCCCCCCCCCCCCCCCCCCACGGTGTTTGACTTAAAGGAAAGGTTCCCTACAGACTCAATGCCCCCCGCTAGAGATAAAGGCTCAGTGATGGGGGTGAGATGCGACCGCGGACTGGCTGAGTCCCCATGACATTTATGGCATATTGGCGGCATTGTCAGATAAGAAGGAGAGGGTCAGCCTTTGATGGGTAAGACTCTGTGGTTGATGTTCTCGGTGTATATGTCTCAGAGGATGCCTGAAGGGCTTTGGGTCCCAACAGTTGTGTTGCTATGGTAACGGGGACCAAAAGAATTTACATTTACGTACTGAGTCTTTGAAAATGATGACCATTGATATGCTGTAGTAGATGTTTAATTGCAGCCATATTGTTATATCGCTGTGGTGGTGGCCTAATGGTTAGGGCAATGCATTTGTGATTGGGAGGTTGCTGGTTTGAATCCCCAACCAGTAAGGTGCCCTGCCCCCTGTTATGTCTCATATGGCTTAATTGCAGAGGATGCATTTTGTTGCGATGTGTCAACAATAATAATAAATCACTTATATATAATATTTAGATGGTGGGGTGATGTCTGCAGGTGTGTTAATTGATTCAGTGTGGGAGAAAGCTGCATGCAGTCATCTAAGGGCGACATTAAACGTGACTGGCTTCCTTTCCTCTCGTAGCTTATGTTTTACACGGTGGTGAAGACCCTGTACACTCTGGGACACAGTCTGTCCCTAATCGCACTCACCACAGGAAGTGCCATCCTCTGTCTCTTCAGGTAAGTTCGAGGCAGGTTTTTTAGCTAAAAAAATTAACTTTCTTAAGTTAAACAGAAGGATAACCTATTCAAGGACTTATTGAGCCTTGAAGGATTCAATGAACTTTGAGATTTGAACCAGCAACCTCAGTCAACGAACTGAATAGTGCCCACCCTACAGTATTTGTGCTTGGATGTCGTCACCACAGGAAGCTGCACTGCACGCGGAACTTCATCCACCTGAACCTCTTCTTCTCCTTCATCCTGAGAGCAGTCGCCGTCCTGGTGAAAGATGGGGTCCTTTTCTCCCACAGCTCTGATTGCTCGGGCAAACTGTCTCTGGTCAGTTCCACTGTGCTTCTTTGGCCCTTGTGTATTGTTCAGCTGTTGTGGACCGCCAAACTTTTCACATTAAACTTAATTCCATATTACTTTTCTCCACGATAAAGCTAAACCAAATTTTCCCTTGAAGAAACTCTGTAATTATGAGCAACCTTCAATTTAACAAAATTTTATTTAGATACAGACGCTTCTCTACTTAAGAACGAGATATGTTCCAAGCACCTGTTCGTAACTTGAAATGTTCGCAAGTGGTTATTCAACATCATTTTAAGGGTATACGCAAGTACAAAGAACTCGGATGCTGGGAGTACGCACGCTACGCTGTTGCGCGGCGGGAGTAGCGGCCAGAAGTCGTACTAGGCGGAATTGGCGGGCAGAAAAAAAAATTTGATGTTGCGGACAGGAAATGGGAGCCCAACGAACACAATTTGGACTTACAGTTCTCTTCGTTCGTATGTCTGAAAGTTCGTAAGTTGAAAGTTCGTAAGTAGAGGAGCGTCTGTACTGGCATCTTGTCTAAGGTGACCCCTAATGACCCCCGTGGTGCCTAGGAGAAGGCCTCAGACTAAAGCTGACCTTTTACTAGATTAATCTGATAAATGTTAGAGCTGAGCATGTCATTGGATCAGTGACAGGTGATTTACATTAGCCTAGAGTTACGCCAATCTAATGGGGACATTCGTTTAATCTCTGTAGCCGTTGGCTCCTCCGCATTCTCATGGGCATTCTGAACCTGAACAGTGGGCCGATGACAGAATCCAGAGAGGCACCAGGCAGGAACTGAGCGAACACAAATCCAATGTAAACGCAAATTATCATGGAGCCAGTTTGATGATGGTGGAAAAAGAAAAGAAAAAAAATGAGAGCAAGGAGCATGGCACTTTGATAAGATCAATATATTTTAATTCTGGTCAGCTGGATTTTGTATGAACACAGCTACTCCTCCCCCCCCCCCCCCCCCCCCCCCCCCCATATTTACATATAATTCTCTGTTAATGTTTTAAATCTGTGTTGCAGTTATACTCTCTGCAGTTTGCCTTTTCCATCAACCATTGTGAATATTGTTTTGATCACTCTGAAGTCAGATTTAATAAAGATAACAGTATTTATGTTCCCAAAGAGAATTTGATTATGGCACATGGTAGAATGGGCTGCCCTACTTATCTGGCCTAAAGACAAACCTAATGCGTCTCCTTTTGTGGGTACGAACCGAACATCGTCCATCCATCCATCCATCCCTCCATCCATCCATCCCTCCATCCATCCGTCTTCCAACCACTTACTCAGTACTGGGTCACAGGGAAGCCAGAAGCCTGGCCTTAAAAGAAAAGGCTCACAGGCACAGGAAGACTCTAAGCAAGATCCTTGAATTTTATTCTGAGTCTAATAAAGTAGACGTTAAATTATTCAAATGATTATTTGGTAACACTTTACTTGAGGGGACGCAAGTACCTTATTAACTCAGTTACTATTCAAGTACAAATCATGAACAAATATAGAAACTGCATGAATTACATGAGCCGATATGATTGATTAATGATGAACAAACATGGGATCAGTATGTAACTAACACTTAGTTTCTGGTTAATTAATACATTAAGTAAGAGTGTACTACTACATTATTTGTGCCTCAAGTATAGTGTTACTTATCTTTAAATTACTCGCCATAATTTGGTGTCAGACCAATAAAAATGCCATTTTCTGGATGTCAAAGCCGCGTTCTAGATGCCTCTAGTCCTCCCCTTTTCAGATTGGCTGCAGAGCCAGCCTGGTGTTCTGCCACTACTTCATCATGGCCAACTTCTTCTGGCTCCTAGTGGAAGGCCTGTATCTGCACACGCTGCTGGTCACGATGTTCCTCGAAAACAAGCGCTTCATCATCTATCTGCTCATCGGCTGGGGTAAGAACCCCCTTCACCTCCTACCCCACATGCGGGGCCGACTAGACCCCTTCCTGCGGCAGGATATATCAATATCCACACTTACGTGTGCCTGTTTCATGTTACTTACACAATCTGACTTTTACAGATATTATCAGCTTATAAAGACTTGTTAGGCGCGTGTGGTAAGTCGGTGGAATAAAATTCAGCCGTAAAAGTTTAACACTGGAAATCATAACACTAGAAGCAGTTATGCACTTTATAAGTTAAGTAGCCAATGAAAGTGGATTCATCAACATACGGGTCCTCCTCTGAGCGCTGATCTACATTTCTTCACCCAGGCTTCCCCACCGTGTTCGTACTCGCGTGGATTACGGCGAGAATTTATCTGGAGGACACTGGGTAAGAAGCAAGCGTCGTAAATATAATCCGACTCACTCGCGTTCATATTGATGATTTGCAGAAATACTAGCGTGACAACGGTAGCTTCAGGCTCCTCTTTTAGCTGAACTTTGTACGTTAAACTCATTTGCAATATTAAGTGGGAGTCGCTGAAGCGTTTTTAAATATCGGTTTTTCATGTCCGTTTTCAGATGCTGGGAGATGAATGAAATTGCTGTTCCAAAATGGGTGATCAATGGTCCAATCATGGTTTCCATCATGGTGAGTCTCCGTGTGACGGGATTAACCGGAGTTCCGGCACATTCCACTGGCTCTCAGGATAAGCTACATTACTTTCCTCTATATACTTGAAGCCCCCCCTCCGCCAAATCCAATCCAGCAGTCATGATGTATTAATTTATTTGATAAGTAAATTTACCAGGGTTTAACAGAGTACTCTACGCCAGGTGATTTCCGTATTGCAGGATGAGGTTTGTTTAGGTAGTATCCTGGTCTGTCTTGGATCAGAGCCGGGCGGTAAGCCCTCGTTCATCGAGGGGTTCAGGATCAGCTTATTTTCACTCTGCTTTAGTGAACCTTTTATTAGAGCTACGCCCAGCTATTTGTTCTAACGTGAAGAAATCTAGCTGTGGAGCTGAATGAGACGTCACCTAAGGTGGCCGTATACTCCAAATGACGTCTCGACAAAACGAAAATGAACATGTCAGCAAAAACAACCTCAAATGTCATGCCACAACCCTATAACGTTGTCGATGTGGCAGACCTCCCACACAAAGAAGGCGCAAATAAGTGTACTGTGGCAAGTGTGTGAGTCATTTTAAAAAAGGAGAATATGGCTCTTTTAAAATAGAAGTTACTCTCTTTATTAACATCCACAATTAGTTTAATACTAGCAGCAGCACAGACTGGGAAGTCAGGAATTTACATGACAAACATTACACAGTTACGACATTTACAATTAATATAAACACAGGAATACACATTAATTGACATTATTTAAATATACGCGTGGTGAGGTGCAAAGGATGCTGGGAACTTCATAAATAGTCCTGCTGACCAATCCCGCGGCATCCCATTTGTGTCAGCTAATCATAGACAGTGGGCGGGATCAGAACAAACAACGTAGATTCCAACGATTTTGTTTGACGTATACGGCCAGTTTAAGCGAACTTCTTAATTTGTTCTGATCCAACCCACCTTCCATGATTAGCTGACACGAATGGGATGGCGCGGGGTTGGTCAACAGGACTTATCATGCAGTTCCCAGCATCCTTTGCACCACGTGACGTGGAAGTGGCCACGTCGAGGAACTCACAAGAGGCCCCAGGTGTTAACGGATTCCTGCTGACGCTGTTGGCCCAGTCTTGAACACAGCAGAATGTCTCATGCTAGATGAAACTTTTACGGCCTTTGCCGCCAGCTGAATTGTTAAAGCCCCGATTGCTATATGCTAGTAGGGGGGAAAAAAAGCCAGATGAAAGTGAAACTGTGTCCTAGTGGATGTTGGACGTTGCCATGGAAACTGTGCACCACCCATCCATCTCCCCTTTTGTCCCCTACAGGTGAACTTCGTCATTTTCATCAGCATAATACGAATCCTGGTCCAGAAGCTGATATGCCCTGTTGTGGGGGGCAAAGATCAGTCTCAGTACAGGTGAGGAAATCCGCTGGGGGGGGTGAGGCACACGGTCATGGATAAAGTATCCAATTCAGTGTATGAATCTAGGCTCTAGGCTGTGTGGCGGAAGAATGAAACCCATCAAAAGGTTTAATAATTGAAGGACTTCGGTGTGTGAGGGTTAAGCACACATTTTTTTGTTTTGAAGCGTAGCAGGTCGATTGGCGGGAAGCAATGTCTTTTGCTGTTGTTAAAACACCTTTATTCGCGTTAAAGCTTGATAGCGTTGCATCTTCTAACTCCTCGCTGAGTGGTGCTGGGAAGGAGGTCACCAACACGCTGACAGCCAGTGTTCCATTTGGGAGCATATTTCCGCTGTGCTGTGGAAGTTTTTGGTTTTTTTTAGGCCGAGGACTCGACGAAGGCAGAGCTGCAGCTTCGATTCCATCCGGATAATTATAATTAATCATAGGGGTGCCAGAGATCTTTGTCATTTTTTTTTTTTTGGGGGGGGGAGATGGCCAGAATTCTTAACAGGCCTCTGAATGCTTATTGTCTGCCAGACCGTGAGATTTTTTATGCCCAAGCAGCCCAGAAAGGAAAATGTTTTCCCGAGTTTGCACATTTGCAGGTCATTTGGTGTAATTACATTTCAATAGTAAATGTAACAGGTGGGGGCAGTGTGATGGCTAAGTGGCTAATGCCAGGGTTCTAGGTATTATCTGTACATTCTAGTTTCCTCTCATAGTGCAAACACCTCTATGGTTTGTCGAATGGTGACTCTTAATTGCCCATAATGCCCGGTGACGAACTCGCATAGCTAAATTAGGACGGAGCTGTGAAAATGAGCCCAGTCTCCTGGGTGCTGAGGTCTGCGCTATAGAAACGACCGTCGCTCTGCTGCAAGTCCGGCTGCTTTAAGGACACGTTCAGCAGTTTTTTGCGGTTTTTGTTTTCTTCCCTGGAAATAATATAGTAAAAAATGCTCTTCGCAGCACATTTTCCTTGGCGGTATTATTTGTGCAAAGCCACAAAAGTCTGCTAACGAGCAAAGTAGCAAGTGCGTTAAACCACAAATGCCATGGACACAATCGAGAAGTGTGCTAATTCTGTGCTAATTCTGTGCTCAATCTGTGCTAATTCTGTGCTCAATCTGGGTAAAATCTGGATACTATTAAGTATCACTACTTTTACGGTGCCACTTGGGTAGGGATCTAAGATCTGAGAAGATTATTCCTGAGGAGCAATTTCTTGTACAGTTTCTAGTATGACGACAACCCTCAGACAAACAAAAATAAATAAACAGCAATACAACGTGACCCCCCTGGGTTAAAAATAAAAAGCCACTGGACAATAATTGCAATATAAAAGCCATAATGAGTTATATAAAAGGTCAATGGCAGCTGGAACAAAGGAGTGTTTAAATCTGTTTGTCCTCCAGCTAACAGGGAACGTTCTCACAGCTTCAGCCAACCTTATGTGAAAGTCTTCTGAAAGTTGGCCAATAACGTTCTCACTGTAACATTACTGAAATATTATTTCCACATATTACATTTTCACAAAGGTCCCATCAATGTTAGCACGATAACAGAATTCCCTGAACATCCTTTTAACACAACTAATGTAGAAAAAATTGTTCCACAATAAAATATTATTTTTTAAAAGTTTTATCTGTATATTGTGAAGGTGACATCCAGACTTTCCATACCTTAATTATAACCTTCAGTAAATATTCCAAGAACGAAAAATTGTTAGCGGGGATATCGGCAAACTATATTGATGGAAGAAACTTAAACTTCTTGAACGGTGGTGGCCAGGATTCACTGGGCCTTCTTCAATGTACTGACGCATGAAGTCATTCAAGGTCAAACCTGCTGCTTTGCTGCACAAGGCTCCCACCCAACCCGCCTGAAATGCTGGCTTCTGTCATTTCAGGAGGCTCGCCAAGTCTACGCTGCTTCTCATCCCCCTGTTCGGGGTGCATTACGTGCTTTTTATGTCACTGAATGAGTACATGGCCGACTACAAAATATTTTTGGAACTGGCCATTGGATCGTTTCAGGTAAAGCAGCCGCCTGGTTCGTTTTGGTATTGCTCTGGTGTGCTTGCTTTTTAAAACATGAATATGTTTTACTTTGTGTTTCGATCACAGGGCCTGGTCGTGGCCATTCTTTACTGCTTTTTAAACAGTGAGGTGAGAAGTTTGTTTAATATCCTGTTTTTTATGTTGTTTGATGACTCTGTGAAATAAGCATTTGTTTCATTTCCATCAACTGAACATAAAAACCAAAGTCAGCCCACAATAACCTTAAATAAGTGGTGATTTACTGAAAGTTTTATAAACTTTCTCCTGTAGTCCCAACATGAACATGTGTTGTAAAAGTCCCTGCCATTAGAAGGGTTATTGATTTTTTTGTTTAGCAACCAGTGTTGCCTGTGTAGCTACAGAGTCCAGTTATCTGCCCTGCTAATGCCATGCTAATACAAATGCTAACATAATGCATGCTAAGACAACACTATGTTAACACAAAGTCATGCTAATGCACAATGCTAACACAATGGCATGCTAATGCAACACTATGCTAGCTCAAAGTCACGGTGAGACAACCTCATGCTAACTCAACACCATGCTAACACAAAGTTATGCTAATGCTCAGTGCTAACACAATGGCATGCTAATGCAACACTATGCTAGCTCAAAGTCACGGTGAGACAACCTCATACTCACTCAACGCCATGCTAACACAAAGTCATGCTAACATGAAACCACGCTAACACTCGGCCATTGTAATACAATGCCATGTTAACGCTCCATTAGTCTAACACATGTCTCCATTTGTCCCCTTGGCGTTGGCCCAGGTGCAGGGGGAGCTACGCAGGAAGTGGGAGAGTATGAGCCTGAGCTGCAGGCCGGACCAGGACTATAGCTTCCACAGCTACTGCGTGTCTCAGAACGGCCCAGACAATGTGCAGCAGAACCAACGACAGTCCAGGGCTCCGTCCTTCCTGCAGACCGAGAGCACAGATTTCTGACAGGCAGGGTGTTCCTCTGTGGGGGAAGTGCACGAAGTGTAGAACATCCCTTCTTGGGCTTTAGTGTGAAGAGCGGAGGCCAGTCGGTTAAGTGTGGGTTTATGGACAAACTAAAAACATACACTGTTATATTCCAAAGTGTTCTCTCAATTAGACTGTCCGTGGGTTACTAATTCAGCTACATCTATAATTAAGCTACATATACTTATTCAGAATGACACAGTCAATAGTTATCCTGCTTACAAGTCTAGGAAAAACTGTCAGTTTTCACCAGGTTTTACTCGTCGTAAACCACATGAATCCATGAGTACGAGGCAGCAGGGAGTGACAGATGTTATATGTCGACTCGCTAACTGGGCGGTGTTCCTAAGTGATGGAATTTTGCCAAGGACATTCCGAACAGATTACTCTTCTTTTCGGAAGTAGTGTCCTCTGTGACAGATGCGAGCCAGCTGGGTTACGAGTTAATCGTGACTAAAGAAGATGTACATTAAGAAATCACCTAACATCCATGTAACGGAGTTGAACACTTGACAGTGAAGAGATCTAACAGGGATTTGACCTGTACACCAACTCCTAGTTGAACCTATCAGCTTGTCTGGTACTGGTGCTGCTTGGGTACGTCCTACTCTTCTGGCATAAAAGTGGGAAAGTCAGATGAGTCAAGGGTTCATCTAAGCAGGTCAGACTCAGCACAAGGCTGAGAGGTGCAGTGGTCGACCTGCTCGGAACTAGTGTGACAATTCATCTTGGTGCTTTGTGTGTTTCTTCGTTTTCAGCCAGTTTCACTTGCCCTACTTGTTGAGAGACATTTTTGGACTCATTTTTCTTCCATTTTCACTTCTGAGATTGATCTTGCTTTTCGTTTATTATAGCAAATTCCATATGTTTGCACAGAAATGACAGGCAACGCTTTACATCAACTGCACTGTCATAATGCCTTTATAAATACAACCCCGTTTCCGAAAAAGTTGGGGAAGCTGTGTGAAATGTAAATCAAAAACAGAATGCAATGACTTACAAATCATATAGACCCATATTTATTTGACAATAGAACAAAGGCAACATATTAAATGTTGAAACCGAGAAAGTCTATGGTTTTATGACAAATGTATGCTCAATATGAATTTGATGCCAGCAACATATTTCAAAAAAGTTGGGACAGGGCAACATAAGACTGGAAAAGTTGTGTGATGCTAAAACAAAACACCTGATTGAATATCTCACAACTAATTAGGTTAATTGGCAACCTAAAGTTAGTAAGATGATTGGGTATAAGAAGATCCTTCCAGAGACGCAGAGTCTCAGTTTAAGAAAAATGTTCCTCAACATAATATTGCAAAGAATTTGGATATTCAACATCTACGGTACATAATATCATTCAGAGAATCTGGAGAAATCTCTCTCTACTGAAACCCGATATTGGATAGCCATGATCTTTGGGTCTCCGGCTCTAGGGGCACTGCGTTAAAAAGACGCGATTCTATAGTGTAAATCGCCACATGGGCTCATGAACGCTTACAAAAACCATTGTCTGTGAGGACAGTTCGTCGCTGCATCCACAAACGTAGGATGAGATTCTACCACGCAAAATTATCTAGCACGCACGCGAAAGTAAGTCGTGCAAGTAAGTAAGTCGTGAAATTATCTTGTGCGCACGCGAAAGCAAGGTCATTTGACTTTTTTACACAGGTCACTTCAGGGGTTCTGTATAAATTGAGTATATATTTGTCATAAAACAATATATTTTCTCAGTTTCAACATTTGATACTTTTGACCACATGAGTCGCCCGTGGACCTGTTCTAAAAATAGCACAACTCACCAGTGAGCAGTGTCTGAAATTTTATTTTATCCTGTTGCTATTCTTCTTTAATCACATTTGCGTTTATATAGATTTGAAAATGACAATATCTTAAAAAAAGCATTTAAAACATGTTTATTATACATGATTTAAGAAAAGTGTATCAAACTGGTAGCCCTTCGTATCGCTGGGTACCTGTGAAGTAGCTCTCAGTTTCAAAAAGGTTGGTGACACCTGTTCTAGAACATTCAGTGCACCTTCATAATGCATTCATAAAAGATTCATAAGTAGCACATAGGTATACCTTAAAATCCTAACATACCTTAACAGTTTTAAAATCCATTAATAAACATTATATGATTATACCATTTTAATTTTGTTATTATATAATGTTTGTTATTGATGTATTTTAAACCTGTTAAAGTATGTTAGGATGTTAAGGTATACTTACATGCTTACGAATGTCCTATGAATGCATTATGAAGGTGAAATTGATGTAAAGTTTTTCATTTGTTGCAGCCAATGGGCAAGTACAATTCAGCAAAATATCACACAAGAAAAATAACTAAAATATATATTCTGAGCTTGCTTTTGGTTTAAAAATCCTTCAAAATACCAGCAAGAAATTTTGAATCAATAATTTTCTTTAGTAAAGTGGATGTAAACGTAAAGTGGCACGATTTTCGAGGAAAAAAAAATCTTAACTTGCTATACCTGTGTGGGATTTTACTTCAAAAAAGGTTTTTCCATGTTTGTACAAAGGTGTGAAAGTGAATGAAAAGACGACATGAATGTTTTATTCTCAGTCATTGATTGATAAAATTAGTCATGTGTAAATATTATAGCGCAAATGTAATTTATTTTTTAATCCTCTGTCTCCTTTTTTTATTAATGAAGGAGAATACCTTTGACATTTTCATGCTGTTTAGACTTTCTGTGACTTAGTCAGTAACATTGTTGTTGGTCATTAATGCTCATTTGCATTATTCCTTAGGTTTAAGGTCAAGGGTCAGGACAAAAAAATCCCCTGAACTACAAAGCGCTTATCCTGAATGGGGTTGCGGGGAATTTATCTCTACAAGCTTCCAGCCCATAACTGCATGCGTAGGTGTCCATGTGCAGGGTAAACAGGTGTCAGTCTGTGACCTTTGTGACACGTCATTCAGAGCTTCTTCAGGAACGGCCATGGATTCAGTGCCCATTCGTTTTAGTGTCATGGTGTTATCGCAGAAAGTGTGCTTCTGTTGTGCTCTCAGTATTTCCTCGTCCCCTTTAATCCCTTCATTAAGATCACCCCTTCCTCTTATGTAGGCTAATTCTCCATATCTTTTTCTGGCAACGGAAGCTCAAATCCATTCATTACCCTCATTGTAAGATTATGAATCTGTTTTGTAACACTATAGTTTGCTGCCTCCATACTGATTTTATACTTTAGTCGCTGGGTTTAGAAAAGTTCATCATTTAACACTGTTGTGTCATAAAGTTACTACAAATAAATTTGACTTTCTGCATATCCTCCCTACAGTTTAAATTGCTATTTTTTGTTTAGACGTAAGAAAATGTTATAAAGCAAATTTTAATAGAACAGAATAGTGATACTCTATTAATCCATGTGGGGAAATTCTCCTGCTGGGCATTGCTCTCCATCCAGACACAGAAGATTAACACCCTCCCCAAAAAAATATGAAGGATGTTGGTGTCAATCCCAGTAGCTCTCATATGCTACACAAGCACAATACCATTGGCATCAAAGAAGGGGAACGTTCCCTTAGCTTGAGGGGGGTAGAAGGGGAAATGGGGGGAAGAAGGGAGGAAGAAGAAAAGAAGAGAAAAATAATGAAATTTAAAAAAGAGAGCAGAGTTTAGAGTTTTTTTAAATCACATTAGATTCATGTATAATTGTATCTGTTTAATTAAGGACTGTTAATTTGATCTTTTTAATTTAAACACAAATGATTTATTTAGAACAGGGGTCACCAACATGGTGCCTGCGGACACCAGGACGCCCCCAAGGACCACATGAGTCGCCCGCGGACCTGTTCTAAAAATAGCACAACTCACCAGTGAGCGGCGTCTAAGAATTAATTTTATCCTGTTGCTATTCTTCTTTAATCACATTTGCATTTATATAGATTTGGAAATGACAATATATAAAAAAAACGTGTTTATTATACATGAAGTTTAGATAAGTTTAGGAGGGCATTTCAAACTGGTAGCCCTTCGTATAGCTCAGTACCCATGAAGTAGCTCTCAGTTTCAAAAAGGTTGGTGACCCCTGCTCTAGAACATACACCCACACCATGTTGCACCCCCTACAGGTCCATCACTTGTTTTGCTTCGATATTTGTTTCCCTTTTACCGAAGCCAAAATGGCCGACTTTTGAGTTCCCTAAACCCCAACTCTGAACAAAAATCCCTATTCTGTGATGCATGAATCTGTACATCTTTAAGAAATATAGAATTGAGTGGCATGAAAATCTGGCAATTTTGGATTTTAGAGCCATTTTTTTTCTCCAAAATCACTTCAAGGGTAATGCAGCTGTGTGTTTAGAGATGCCAATTTACAGACCACTGTGCAGTTATTTTTGCACTTGTGGTCTTCCCATTAGTGATGAGTCTGCATTTTCTCCTCTGACCACGTCTAGCACCAGCAACAGTGTCCACTGAGTGTATATACATGCACATCGCTGTACTGCTGTCTTGTGCCAGAAGTCACCGCAGTAAATGCGAAATGACTCAGCGACTGTCTGGGAAGCGTGAATCCGTAACGACACTGCCCAGGATAGGAAGACGCCATGATTCATCCCCTTAATGGACTCGTTCACCTCTGAACAATCATATTAACATCTTTCTAACGTAGCCTCTGAGTCAACAGCTATGAAGAGGAACCATGTAGCTCCTGAGTAGAAGTGACAGGTGAGAAGATCTGCAGTTAGATCAGTCGCAGCGTAAATTAAATGCGGCAGAGAGGGACAGACCGTCTGATGTAAATCCGCTGCCATGTTAAATGAGTTCATAATTTAATTATTAATTAATGTCCGGGGAAACCTGACGTGACATTTGGAATCAGACGGTGTAGTAATTGGCCCGTGTCCCGTCTTGATGGCCCGGGGTGGGTGTGTGGAAAGTGCATGGGGGCCCGACGGACCGGACCTGGATGACGCGGTTGCAGCAGGAGGCCCACTGTTAGTCCCACATTGGCATCATCCTTGGGGGGGGGGGGAGGGTGACAGAAGGGGACCGGTGTGCTCCCTGCCAAATCCCCCCGACAGCAATTCCTGTCAGGCTTCTGCTCGCGTTCAGCTCTTGCCTCCACCGCCGCCAACCCCCCCCCCCAGAGAGCTCATGTAAGAGCATCTCCAGTTCGGAGAAACAAAGCATGGGACACAAAACGTGGGACTCGCTCCTCCGCAGATCGCCGGCAGATCATTCAGACAGCCGCCCGCTGCACGGGATTTGCCTTCATCAGGACGGAACTTTGTTCCAGAAGCTTCTTTCATGCTGGGGTGGGGGGGATGCACGATTGTGCCGCTTTGTTTATAAGTGTCAGGCCACGTGCTCGTCGCACGTTTTCGCCCTCGAACGTCTGTCTGGCGTGATATTAATCAGAAGCCCGCGTGGTTGTTTTGGTGCAAGCGTAAGCAACCCCAAAGACACTCCGGGGAGACCTCTGACAGAATCTGGGAAACCTTTCTCAGGTTCTGTGTGGAATTTCCCTGAGATTGTGGATGCTCTTATCGTAGGTCAGTGCCATTTATTTCTTAGGTCTTCGTCAGTCACTCTAGGAATGAGGCAATCGGCATCTAGCTCATAAAAAATGCATTAAAGTTTTCGCGCAGGCCGTGGTAATTGTTTTCTGCCACATTTCTGTGCGCTTTAATCTACGCAGAATAATACACAACCTACACTCAGCCCAGCGGAATGGAATTGACGTTTCCCTCAAAGAGTTAACGTAGCGACGAGCGGTTGTCTTGCAAACCAAGGGAGACTTCGCTTCATCTAGAGCAGGGGGGCTGTCCGCTATTTTTCAGCAATGGGGGACTGAACATGTGCACCGATAATGGAGTTACTGGTTAGAGACTGGCTGGAAGTATCTTGACCAGATTTTATAAAAAGTCCTCGATGCAAAAATATTTACTTCTGCACAGAACTCTGTGGGTAGCACTGCTGCCTCGGATATGTGTGTGTGTGTGTGGTTTATGTTTATATTACATTGCTGGGGGGGACCAAATGTCCCCCACAATGTGATAAAATCCAGTTATTTTGACATTGTGGGGACCATTTTTCAGGTCCCCACAAAGATCTGTGAATGGAATCAAAAAACATAAAATGCCTAAAGTCTCCTACTTTGGTTATTTATGGTTAAGGTTAGGGCTGGGTAGGGGTTAAGGTTGCCATGTTGGGATTAGGGATTTGCCCATATAAATGAATGGACGGTCCCCACAAAGGTGCAGGTGTGCGTGGAGTTCGCATGTTCTCCATGTATCACGCACGTCTTCCCCTTCAATCTAAATATGTCCAAATGCTGATTGGTGGTCGCAAATTTCGAGGGGTCTCTGCCTGCTCCTTCTTAAAGCAACCAGCCGAACGTTCAGAAGCCCACAGGTGGGGCGTGGAGAGGGTGGCCACAGATTTACCCAGCATGCCTTTCCAGGCCCCTCCGGCCAACCGAGGTCCTGCTTTATGATTCATGCTGTACCGCTCGCAAAGTTACTTATTTACCAACACGCCAGCGTCCCCTCCTTTGTCAGCGTGAAGTGACAGACGCAGCCATAGGCTCACGCCGCGCGCGTATGCCAGACTTATACTCACCGCTCCGTGCCAGCAGGAGGGGATTCTTCTCTGGATTTTTGTGAAATTACATTTTCTTTCCTTCCCCCCTCTATGAAAAAACCTGTCTAGGGCCGTGGGTAAAAATGTTGTATATTCAATAAAACCTGATTGATTAAAAATCGTTACTGAAGACAGTAATAAACGAGGGCTCTCATATCGAAACATGCATATTCAGGATTTTTTTGCAGATTATTAATTGCATCCCTGAGGTTGAAATTACTAAGAGAGAAATTAATCTATATATCTCTATATACATGTGTGATGTATCTCAGATATAAGGACAGGTGCCATACATTATAGTGAAAGGACACCTGACCGAATGAAGCAGACATCAAAGCAGAAATATTATTGTGTTGGATTCTTGGCCCAGTGCTGTTGTTAAGGAAGTGGCCCCATGATCAATAGAATTCAGTGTTTATTCTCCAAGTGTTTGCATACAAGGGATGTGCACAGTGTGTCTGATGCCAAGATGCACGCGGCACGGAGGGAGAGCAGATTTAAGTGTGGGGGGGGTATTGGGCACATGCAGATTTCGGGCGTTCGGCGCACGGAAGCCGAGTTTCTGACAGGAAGCAGGTAAAAGCGCCGCGTGGCGCCGTGAGCCGCGGGCGGCTTTTTGGGCTGAAGGCGCCTGACGGATCGTGCGCCGTGATTTTGATCTTCGAGTAAACGGGGGGGGGTTTTAGGATCCAGTGGGGCTGACAGGGACGGCATTCAGAGCAGAATGCAGATCCCACACTCCTGTCACTCGCGTGCTCTAATCGAAACGGCGAGACACAAAGATGCCCCCCCCCCCACCACCACGCCCACCCTCTCTCTATCTCGCTTTGTCCCTCCCCCTCTTTGGCAAGGGCAGTGAATTCATTTTTCTGCGATTCCTCCCTACAGTCAGCCTATTGTTCGGCCATTCCCCAGGAATGAGAACCTTTCGGGTGGGAGGGGCTCATGCATGGGTGGGGGGGGGGGGGGGGGG
>JAODJU010000081.1:12091274-12108294 GCA_026776725.1 Gnathonemus echidnorhynchus
TAACAGGACACAGGTGATCACGATCGGGGCAGCACACGTAGGTAATGAGGGGGCGTGGCACACACGAGGATCGGACGGAGCAGGGTGTGACAAAATGGATGGATGGTATAATTTATTGATCTCAAGGGCAAATTTTGTTGCATAAATTCGCAATGGAACACAAAGTACATTGACACAATCACATGCAAAACTCAAGACAAAATGTAAAACCAGGACACACAGTACATGAAAAGCATTATCCAAATGAACAGATAGGGAATATGAACTGCCGTTTGCAGGCTAATAGTGAAGGGCAGAGCAGAGCCTCAGCCGTATCTCTTCATCGGCTGAAACAGGTATCCAGGGAAGTGTGGACGGTGTCAGGACCCGGCAGACCTTTGTAACGGACAGCACCATGGCGAAGTCCTCTTAAAGCAGCTCGCGTTGTCTCCTGGAAGCTCGCTGGCGTTTGGCACCCAATCCCACAGAACTGTCAGAGTTCCTCAGCGGGACGGAGTTCTTCTGCTTTCGGAGAATAGTTTGGCTATTCTTGCAGAGAATGTGGTTTTGTGTCAAGCCTGCGACATGTAAAAATGTGTTAAAAATAACCTTCTCTGGGACACTTATCCCCTCTCTTGCCGCTTCCAAAACTTACACAATTTCTGTATCGAATCCAAATAACGAATCCAAAACAGATTCTCTGCACCTTAAATGACTGTGTCTGAGAAAAATGTAGACGACTGTTTGCATTACAGAGAGGCCATAGGTTAAGGTCGGGCCACTGTAAAATGATCATTTTATCCTTCATAAGTTAAGTGGAGTGTCTAGACCCAAAAAATGTATTATTCTTCCAAATTTATGTTTCAATTGGCCTTTTAACTGAATAAATGTAAGGTGATATATTTGGGCCAATCAGGTTGCCTCTTGGGAGACTTTCCTTCTGAGTCCTTTGTCTCCACTAGATCTTAGAGTGTTTCTCAATACCAAGAACGCAAAGACCATACTTGTGGTCTTGGCAAGACCGGTCTTGCTAGCACAATGAATCATGGGATTGGTCTCATTTGACAAGGATGAAACCAATGTATCCTTGATATTTGGGGTGGGGGCAATAACGACATCCAGGGATTTTTACCATCCTCTGTACTTGTGTTCTTATTGGATCTGATCTTCGGCATTAGAAGATGATGTAAAACTAGTACACGAGAACCTTTTGGGTACCCTTAGTTTAGTACATTTCCCACCAAGTCAATTGCTTCCATTAAACAAGTCACATGACACTGCACACTCATGCTGATTGGTAGATTGCATATCTCCTGCTGTGGGCGACTGGCAAACACCCCAAAACACTGGCAGTCCGGACAAAATGGCCCCGTCAGGTTTAATTATCCTCCTCAAATAGCCAGTGGCAGATTTGTTTTACTTCTATGGGAGTGTAGGCCGGCACTGGGGAAGACTTTTGTGAGACTCCAGCTGTGTTCTGAGTCACAGGACGTCGTGTGCTGGGGGAGAGTGTTTTTCTTGGTGGAGCCCATTCAGACCCAATCAGCTCTAAGCTCATGCTGAGCAAATGACGATCGCGGACCCCCAGTGGCGGTAAAGCGAACTCGATAATGAGGTTTGATTGGACCCTCAAAGACCTTGATTAAAAAAAAAACAGGGATTCCTCGGGGGGGGGAAATTAATTGTTTTATTAATGTGTGTGTTTTTTCAGTTCTGCCTGTTCTGCGCTACTATCGTTCAGCTGGATCTAGGGAACCGGATCTTCAGGTCAATTGACAGAACAAAACTCTGAACCAGTAGAACTGGGCTTAAAATCTTACGAAGAGCAAACCATCATCTTCTCCTCCCAGCCAACACCTACTCTGAGTCTGTATAGAAGCTCCTGGGCATTGGATTGGTAACTAGTGACTCCCCCTTTCCATCTCCTCCAATAGCTGTCTCCTAGATGTCTGTCATTAATAAGCACCAGTGTGCTTAATGACACCCCCTCGTCCTGGGACGTTAGAGAGAGAGAATGGATCGCTCACTCAGTCAGTGGGCCGCAATCCTCCTTGTGTCTCTGCATCGACAGCAGGACAGCACGGGTTAGTGTGGCATTGAGCTCTCTGTCATCACGTAGCAGACCGCCAGCAGATGGTCTATAATTCATGTCAGTTTCACACAGATGCCTGTCAATCAATCGGCCAATCACAACTTCGACTGAACAGAAGCAAGAATCTGGCATGTGAAATCGGAGGGGGGGGGGTGGGGGTAGGTAAAGGAGGCAATGTTTATCTGTTTATTATTGGATGTATGAAAGCTCTAGGTGGGTCACCGGGCCAGGTTGTATTGGGTCGCCACACAGGTGACCAGGAAAATATTGATTACTTATGCACATAGCTTTTTAGCTACCTATAAAATTAATATGATCAACATCTGAGGAATGATTACTACAATAATATCCAATAATGTTTCTGTCCAGTAAACGTCGGCCTGAGCCACTCAGTCTCCCTGCTGCAGGCTTGCCTGACAGCCCAATCTCCCCTCCCCTGCCTCTGGCTGTCCATGCACAGGAATACCACGGTAAAATTTGCATTTTATTGGTATTGCTGCAAACAGGTGCTCCATATTTGACTAGGTCTACATGTTTTTCATCTAAATGTATGCACCATTCATTTCAAAATGAGATGGATAATAACATTGCTTATTTGGGATTCCGTTTGCACGCCAGGAGGGACTGTTCCACAGAAACAGCTTCCCGGGAAATGGAATCGAGGAAGATGACATTCCCTGTAATTATGCTTTTCGTGGTAATTGGTCTCAGACTCAGGTGCCTAATTGCAGAGGAGGTTCCAGGTTGCTCCTCATCTAAGCTATCTAGTGAATAATTAGTGTGACGTTACAACACAACGTCTTAATAGCCATCTATTTGTGGGGGGGAGGGGGGGGGTACGGGTGCAAGGTGGGGAACAACCCAGGCTGGGCCACGAACCCATCACAGAGCACACTCACTCACAGACACACATCTATGGGTAATTTGGTAACTCCAATCAGCCTCAGCATGTTTTTGGACCATGGGGGGAAACCGTACCCAAAGGAAACCCCACAACGACACGGGGAGAACATGCAAACTCCACACACACGGAACCATGGCAGAGTCTCAAACCCGGGTTCCAGAGGAGTAAGGTGACAGTGCAAACCACCGCATCAATTTTGTTTAAATGTCATTGTTCTGGACTCAGTTACTGAGAATTCCTGCCCATTGATGCCTTATAGTTCGCAGTTGAACAGACTTGTGTTTAATGTTCAATGTGAGCACAATAGCATATTATATTTATGAGTCCCTATATGGAGTCCAGATAGAACATATTTGCATGCCCCCCCATCAACTAGACAAGTGGTACAGTCCAACAGCAGAGCTGGACTGATCCATCACCCAAGGTGCTTTTACAAATCTACCTCGCCCACTTGCCAACATGGCGGCATGGCGTGGCATTCAACAGAGAAGCACTGTTATAAATGGAGCTGAAGTCAACACTGAGCCTAGGTTTGAGAGTCAAATATGATTGTGAGAAAACCAAAGGTGACAGGAAACCACGGTGAATCCAGGAGGTGGAAAGATCAGATGTTTGGCCTCATGTCTCAGGATACAATCACGTGAGATACCTTCAGAGAATAGAGTCACATGGATCTAAGGACACTTAAACTCACAGCTGTCCGCTAAATACCGCTGTGCATCTTTAAAATAATTGATTTCAGAATTGTGCCTTAAAAATTGGAAATGGGCAACCAGGCAGATGTGGAGGGTGATGTTTGTCATCGTGGAGCAGCTCATAAATGTGCCAGCATGTCCTCTTGAGATCCAGGGGAGAAAAAAAAAAATTTGATTTGACAGGAAGAGGAGGTTGGCGAGGTCACATCTGTAAACATGTAACGTCATCTTACAGCTGTAACTGTCCTCTTTAAGAAACAACCGGAGTTTACAGTGTGGCGCGTGCAGTATGAGAGATATGAGCAAAAATGTAACGTCCTCTACAGGGGACAGAGATGAATTGCTGGACCTTGGGAGGTTATTGGCCCGGTGGGGTTCTGCCTCGACACTGACCTGCAGGTCGACACCTCACTGGGGGTGGCTGGCCGGTGTGTGGATCTCACCACTGTTCCTCTTTCCATGGATATAATCCCATTC
Source organism: Gnathonemus echidnorhynchus (assembly GCA_026776725.1). NCBI lineage: Eukaryota > Metazoa > Chordata > Actinopteri > Osteoglossiformes > Mormyridae > Gnathonemus > Gnathonemus echidnorhynchus. The sequence goes on from JAODJU010000081.1 coordinate 12,095,422, forward strand.
AGAAGTCTGCTTCTTAAGGAGCAGGGGCTGCCTGTCAGGTCAGCTCTAATCCCAGCTGTCTGTCCTTCTGGAGCGTCACGCTGAGTGTGTGATGCTGGGACATCCAGCAGCCCTTTAAGGCAGCTGTCAGGCATCACTCACCTGCGGTAAAAGAACCCGTCCAGAAAAATCTTTGGTTGTCTAGGGTCACACATGCGAATGACTGACACTAAATCACTAAATCTGGGGCTGAAGTCCCAAGCACAGCAAATGGGGAAATCCAGTAGGAATTCCTTTCCTGAACTCTGGAAATTTCCCAGTGGAGCTATTTATGGCAAAACAGAGCAGACATCCAGGCTAAATGTATTATTTTCTATCTTAATGTACCATGCAGTAGGTGATTTATTAAACCCAATCCAGCCTTTAACCTGAACCAATCACACACTTAAAGTCGGAAATAGTCTCCATCTTTCTTTGTTAGAGTTTGTTTGGGTTGATTCTAGGAATATGCAATCCTTCTTCTCTTTCCTTCATATGCGTCCACTGATGAATTCCAGAACATTCCACCACAACGCTCCTCGGAACATTTGCCGAGCTTTAAAAGGGGCAGGTTAATCCCCGACTGCTCTAAACACAGTTCTACTCATCGCCGGCCAGAATCTCACGTTCTCCTCGCAGACATCATCCATCCACTGGAGGATTACAGCCTCCCTCCCAGATCAACGTTATACGGCCACTTAGCCACCATGCCTCCCACTGCCAGATGAGCTTCCTGCCGTCTGCTTCAGCTGGTCCCGCTCTCCTGCTGGAAATGCACTTGTGGACATGTGATCCCCTTTTCTGACTGGGGGGAGGTGGTGTAGTGACAGACTTAAACTTAGATACAGTACATTACAGGTCCAGTGTGGTACACATTGACTGGACTGGGGGGTTAGGGTGGGCAATGGGAAGTAAACAGTAAATGTTTCATGTGCCTAGAGGAGTCTCTGTACCGTATGATGCAGGAGAGAAGCCTCCTGTAAGAAAGAGGAGTTTTGCATATTAAAAAATAACCATTGAGTGTTTTATCGCGCTCTGGTACACGACTGTGTTCAAGTTATATGGGAGGGGGTAAATTATCATCAGTAGACAAAACAAATCCGGGGAGCGTGTAGTTATGAAGCCTCTCACAGGTATTATGTGGTAATGACTGGGAATGGAGCTGTAGGGCTGTGTACAGCCGGAGAGTGGAAAGCTCACTGTCAAAGATGATTGTGATCCCACTGCAAATAGGACGCAGTGCGTCGTCTTCAGATTGTAGTGCAGTGTGTACTGAAGCTGGGCAAGTATGTTAGTAAGCGCTTCACTAAAAATACAGGTGATGTAACACCATCACTGCTGTTACATGGGTGTAAATGTTACAGCATTGATAATGTAACACTGACATTGCTGTTACATGAATGCAAATGTTACAGCATTGATAATGTAACACTGACATTGCTGTTACATGAATGCAAATGTTACAGCACTGATAATGTAACACTGACACTGCTGTTACAGTAATGTAAATGTTACAGCACTGATAATATAACACTGACACTGCTGTTACATGAATGTAAATGTTACAGCACTGATAATGTAACACTGACACTGCTGTAACATGGGTGTAAATGTTACAGCACTGATAATGTAACACTGACACTGCTTTAACATGAATGTAAATGTTACAGCACTGATAATGTAACACTGACACTGCTGTAATATAGATGTAACATAAATGCTGTTAGTGTATGCATGTGACCCTCGCCTTGAAATCATGTTACGGGAACCTAGCGCTGTGCGAGAGAGGACAAAGAAAACAAGCTTTGCTCACCATGTTTTTAACAGCTAAGGATGCAAATGACCCACAATAATCACACCTCACCAAGCAAATAGACTTTGCATCTGACTGTTTTGGTGGCTTATATCGATACATCGATCCATTTTCCATAAGAATGATCTACTTTGGAGTTTTACTGACCTGAAGCCCAACCCTAAAATCAGAGGACGATGAGGTTGGGGACACGGTAGAGCAGCCCTGGGGACACAAACAGATAAACACTCAAGGTAATTTAGAAACACCAACTCACCTAAAGCTTCTAAAATTTCATTGGATTGTAAGTGAAATCCGACAAAATCCCAGCGGACAGAGATCCAGGGCAGGAATCAGTCCTACTATCCTGACAGTTTGAGGCCACAGTGAAACCTTCTGAGCAGTCCAGCAATAAAAACTAATTATACTGCTGGAAAATTTAATTAAATTTTTATCTATTTATCTTACCAGCCAAGTCCATCTACTAATGAAAGCGAGCGCCAGGCAGCTGTCCTACATCTTAAATACATTTCAGTAAATATTCTTAATAAAGAAAAACTAAGAATATATAAATAGTTTGTTCATTAGCGAAGAAACAAAAAATAAATTCAGCCCTGTGATTACATAACAAAGGGGGGGAGGGGGTTTGTAAGCACTTTGGTACAGATGATGGGATTTGGTGTGCACATGCAGGAGGGCCTTGGGGGGGGGTTCATAGTGGTCTGTCACAGATGGTGGCTAAACCTGGCTGGATGGTGGCTCAGTTCCAGTTTGTCATTTAAGAGCAGTCTGGAAATGAATTCTGCCACACTGCTGCTCCCATCCAGGAATGGCCACAGAAATGGCCCTTATCAGCTTGTGGGTGATGAAAAGATTGTTTGTTGTATGATATTCAGTCAGCCAGGGGCATCGTAAAGGGAAGGGAAGTTAGGCTGATTACAGGGGCCCCTGAGTGACTGAGGCCCTAACATGAATGTATATGCTACAGCGTTAATATGGAGCACTGACTCTGCTGCACCATGAGTGTAAATGTCACATCACTGCTAATGTAAAACTTTACTGCAGTAGCATGAATGTAAATATTACAGGGATGCTAATGTAACACTAACATTGCAGTAACATGAATGTAAATGTTACAGCTCCGCTAAAGTAACAAAAACACAGCAGTAGCATGAATGTTTGCGTGCTGCTAGTGTAACACTGTAGCACTGCCCACTGCCATAACAGGAATCTAGATGTTACAGAACTGATAATGTAACTATCACTGCTGTAACATGCAACATGCAACCTTGATGGGACACAAGCGACATCAATTTCATTAGTTCTTATCCAGGATGTGTTTGAGATATGGTTCTGAGGGAAATTTCTGGACTGATGCGTAAGCGAAACCTAAATCCCAGCACCAACAACCGTCTGACTTGGATGAGTGTCCGCAGTGCCAGTTCGACACGGTCTGAAAACAACGTCTCAAAGTTTAACAAGTCAGAAAAAGAGGCCCACCATCAGGCAAAATAGGATAAGTTATTGTAATGGAAGGTTTTCCGTTGAGTAAGGCCTGTCCACATTTACTCATTCAGTGATTGATCAGGTCACTCACACATTCACTGGCGTTTGAGTAGGTTTACTTTGCCCCCTAGCGTCCAGAATGTGACATTGCATTTGTTTTTATTCCATCATTGAATGTTACCCAAAAAGGCTTTCATTTATAATGCACCATTTGAAATACATTTGCTGAAATAAGCCCGCGGTTCTGTCGCAAGATCGTAGGTTCTTTACAGTGCAGCTGAATGCTATAACTCAGTCAGAAATTCAGTACTAAATGGTCCAAGTACCATCAGTACCACATTAATTTGCAGCTTCTTACTTGCTTTTATCCATCCATCTTCTATAACCTTTCATCTAGTACAGGTTCCTGGTGAGCCCGCAGTATATCCCAGGAAGTACAGGGCATTAGGCAGGGAACACCCATCCCGGTCTGGATGGCGGAGGGGGCTTCAGGTAAAGCATCTTCCTCAAAGTTACTACTGTGGAAGGGAAATTCCAGTAGGACTGGAGGGGGGGTGCATAGAGCAAAGCTCTTAGTCACTCCAGAACCTGTAACATTAGCTTCCCTGCTTCACTACCAGCTTCCCTGCTTCACTACCAGCTTCACTACCAGCTTCCCTGCTTCACTACCTGCTTCACTACCTGCTTCACTACCAGCTTCCCTGCTTCACTACCAGCTTCCCTGCTTCACTGCCTGCTTCACTACCAGCTTCCCTGCTTCACTACCTGCTTCACTACCAGCTTCCCTGCTTCACTACCAGCTTCCCTGCTTCACTACCTGCTTCACTACCAGCTTCCCTGCTTCACTATCAGCTTCCCTGCTTCACTACCTGCTTCACTACCAGCTTCCCTAGTTCACTACGGGCTTTAAAAGCATAAACAGATCTGATAAAAGATACAACTTTGCATCACTTTTGAAATCCATATTTTTGAGGCTGAAGACAAAGGACGCCCATGAACTACTGAGAATAAATAATATATTGAGAGATGGTTTGATCCAGGAACTTGAGAGTGAAACTGGCAACATGCTTGCACCAAATGTTCTCTCTTTGTTTACCAAAATTAAAAACTCACTCAAAGCAAAAGGGACAAAAACTAATTCACAAGCAGTGCAGTTCAATATATAGTTGTGAGTAAGGTTATGAACCCCTTTGAATGTGAATTTCTTTATGAATGACTCCTTTATTTCTTTATGAATGACTCCTAAAATGTTATCTGATTCTCATTTAAGTCACAATAAAAATAAATGAAAAACATCTCAACTAACAAGCAACATACACATTTTATATGGCTATATTTTTATTATCCTCGATAACAGAAGATGTCCTTGATTTTTCTCTTTGAAAAATGGGTCTTTTTAAAATTAACGGGACTCAACTGGTACCCAGGTCCCTGAACATGCCACTGATTTATGGTGCCGGATAACGCCCAAGCTGTTCAGAACGATGTCCTGGAAATAAACAAAAGACACCATGTGATTCTCTCCTTATGGCCATACTGTGCTAAACTGAATTGTTTTCCCATCTGTAGAATATTAGGACTTGGCTAATTGAGCTGGGCTATTTTGTGCAGCAGGATTGTAATCATTCCCTGCATTACTGCTCTCACTGTCGTTGGCTGCATCGTTACTGGTGACCTTCTGATATTCACTGATCTAAACGCTTGAGTCTCCCTCTTATGGGGCTAGTAAAGGTATGATGTCACAATTCTAACTATTTTCTCTATACCAGGGGTCTCCAACTCCAGTCCTGGGGAGCTACCCTCCAGTAGGTTTTCTATCATACCTGGCTTCTCATGAGCCACGCCTGTTCTCAGGTAAATACCAGGAACAGGTCTGGCTCATCAGAAACCAAGTGGGACAGAAAACCTACTGGATAGTAGCCCTCCAGGACCGGAGCTGGAGACGCCTGGTGTATATTCTTTCTGATGCAACTGCAGCCTGTCCATACACATCAGTCTGGAGTGTTTGGGTCATGGTGCCAAATTAGCAGGCGTCATTTGAACAGAGACTGAACGCATGTAATGTAGTCTGTAAATCCACCACAAAAAACTTAAAAAACTTAAAACTCATTGATCAAAACAGGGCTACACTGTACTTTTAAAAATTCATTTACTTCAGAATAACTATAAATAATAAAATGAAGGGTTAAATGCAAGCCATGTCAGTAAGCCCTGATTCATTTGGTTAGCTCAAATGTTTTAACAATCATGCTCATAGTTTGAGAATTCCATACGTGACAACCATCGTAGTCCCAGAAACCTCATTTTATCTTTATTTTCAGACTTCTATTTAGAATAACTCAATTGTACAGACTATAAGATCTATGGGATGTTATTACAACATGGTTGTATATGCAATTAATCGTGTAATTGATCTCCAAAGTATACGATCAATCGTGATTTTAAAAATCGACAGCTGTAATTCTCCATTTTCCAGAGCAAAAAATTAGTACAGATGTTATCAAACTAGATAGAAAAGAAAATGAAAAACCAATTAGATTTAATGGATCGTGAAAGTATCCTAATGCGGACTTCAAAAAAACATGAGGATGCAAGAATCAGAAAAATTTTGTATAGCTGGATGACTGGTAGTGACTGACTAAGTGCTTTGAAAATGTAAATTGTTTATAGAATTTTTTTTCTGGGCTAGCACCTTTTTTACTGAACTAGCCCTGTTGCTTAGTCACAAAAAACACAAGGTTCACCCTGGTTACAGCCCCCAAAATGCTGGCTTGCTATAGCTACTATAATAAATTTTCAGCTGAATTATAGTGGTTAAGAATAAATTGGGGAAGCTATCCATGGATGAATAGGTTCTTGTTGCTTACTGCCATCTAGTGGTAAATTTTCTCTTGCCTTCCACGTAGCTTGTAATTTAGTGCCCATTTGATTTATAAGTCTATTTATTTATTAAGCCATAAACCTCAGAGTGCACAGAAACCCCATTCCCCGATTGTGTCACCTAAAGGGTCACACAGACTTACTGTAAATGTGGATCGTGTGATTTTCTAATAGTAGCAGTAGGCTATTTTTAAAGACTATCTAAAAATCAGGATTGGCCCCGCGGGAATAAATTTACGGAGATGCCGGTTTGGCCGGTACCACAGAATTGTCTCAGGCAGGTGGAAAACAGAAAAAGCCTGCCAGTGTTAAAGAAGAAGACACTCATTTTATCGTTTCAGACCTGTCTGAAAAACACTAGAGAATAAGAATAGTAGATTCGAATTTTTCAGGATCAGGATTAATATTTTGTATTTTTTAATCTAGGGTATTTTTGGAAGAAGGCCTCCCCCTAGCATCATGGAGTGTGTTTGTCTCACTTGAGCTATCTACTGTAAATTCGTTTTGACACGTCTGGTTATGACTTTTGCCCCTGTCTTTCATAAGCAGCACTGGATTGCAGTGGAGCCTAGAGCCAGTCACTGGAAGCACATTATTATTGCTATACTGTTGACCCAGCAACTGCAGCCCCACAAACTTTTCACTTACCCCTTTCAAACACTCCTGCTCCTTCATCTGTAACAATTTACCATGGCGATTAAGGGAATAGAATAGAATAGAATAGAATAGAATAGAATAGAATAGAATAATCTTTATTGCCATTGTACAATGAAACTCTGTGCTCCTCACCACTGCTATAAGTTATAAAAGATAAATAAAATACAATGAAAAACAAAACTATAAATAATAATATATACAATATAGATGTACAGTAGCAAGCTGAATTATGAATCAAAGTGCAGTAGTACAATCATATATATTTTTCACGACATTAATGAGGGTGGATATTCTTTAATGATCAGCAGTATCATTAAAATTCCTTTGAATCCTTCTGATTGTCAAAACTAGACATTACCGATGTTCTATTTTCGTCTTGCTCCTTTCTTTATACTTGTTCTGCAAATGGCTGACGTAAAATGAAACTTCTGCACAGGCTCGTGTTTGTCACAAAGTCAGACTGAATATACTGAGACTTAATGGAAAGCAGGAAATCAAGGGACTCAATCCCTGCATTGGATAACCGCTTGAAGACGCGAGGATGGACAAATACAACGACGCGAATTAATATTAGGCCTAATATTACTGATTCATATTGTTCTTATATGCGATTAGTAGGCTATATGGCGCTATTAATCGTCGAAACAGTATAATAATAATAATAATAATAATAATAATAATAATAAATGTAATGTATAATGTAACTTCAATTTCAAAAGTAATTTAACGGAAACAAAAAGGAAGCGAAAACAAGTATTACGATGCATCTTATTCCGTGCGTAATGCAACGAAGTTCTATCTCGCCAGCCAACTCGCCAGTCTGCCAGAGGATGGCGCTGTGGGCCTAAAATTTCACTGTGTGAGTTTGACCTGTTTTCAATGACAGTTTCCTGTTACAGAAAGGAAAGTAGAGGGGGGTGTAGGGGGCTGAACCATGAACCTGCAGCGTGCGTGTGTATGAGTGAAAGAGGCGGCGGGGCTCCGCCAGGATGTGGCAGTGAAGGGGGAGGAAGCATCACCGCACGCTGGCAGCACTCTGGCGTCGGCCGGCCGTGGAGAGAGGAAGCGGTGCCGCTCAGCCGGGAGCTCGGCTCTACGCCGGAGCGAGGGAATCACGGATGTTGCGGATGGAAAGGGGCGAGTCGGACGCCATCTGACAACGTGGAGAGCGATCGATGCGAGGTCTGAGCTGTTCGCGGAGATCGGATCTCTAAAAACCTGCGAAGTAATCGCCCTTCGATTGGCGGGGGCGAGGTTTCTGCAGGTCCGCTGTGTGGCTGGATATCCGTCCACGTATCAAGGGCAGCCTGACGGAGGGTGTTTCATTCAGCCGTAAGTTACGTTGATGCGGCATGCGGACTGACTCGGGCGAGCATGGGAACACCCCCCTCGACTGACTGCACGCCGCTCATGTTACTTTGTTGCGAACTTTTCTTTTTTATCGTTTTTGGTTACTTTTTATTGCCCGAAGGAGCGTTTTGAAACTTTTGGTTGGGAGAGAAAAGGCGTGGAAATGAGCGCCGGGGCGAAAAGCGCGGCGCACCAAGCGGATCCAGACGGGACGAGCTACCGGGATAAGAAACAGGAACGTGGACAGGACGGAGCGTACGGTCCGCCGGGGAGCGCCGCGGACCCGCCACGTCCCGCCGGTCCGGAGAGGGAACCGCGGTCCTCCGCCGCCGATGTCACTCGCATGTGGATTCAGTTCGCGAAGACCTTCGCTGTCATTTTCCCCATTTACGTGCTGGGGTATTTCGCCTTTAGCTTCAGCTGGGTTTTAATAGGGCTGGCCCTTTTTTTCTGGTGGAGAAGGAATAAAGGGAATAAAAATGGCAGGCTGAATAGAGCTTTGGCTTTCCTGGAGCAAGAGGAGCAATCGGTCCGGCAGGGTCTCCCAGCTTCGGAGCTGCCACCGTGGGTAAGAACCTGGCATTTACAGATACGCCTTTTACTTCTGCTAACTTTTATGCGTCACCGTGCCGAGGAGAAACACAAAGATCTCCATCTGAACTACCTGTAATCACAAGGCGCGTGTACATGTCACGTTTTCTGATCCCACGCCAGTAGAAACCCTAACATCATATTATAGTGTTTTCTTGGTCCACCCATGAATTCATGAGGCTTAATTGATCTAATTCACGTTTCTCCAAACACCCTCCCGCCCACCTTTGTCACCTTACTGTTTGTTTAACGCCGAAATGAAACTTGTTCCAAACAAAAGTCCGAAGCGCCAAGCAAAATACAGGCTGGATTTTGACGTTCACTGTAACTGGTCACACCTCACCTGGCATTAAATTAAATATGTCTGCCGTGAACAGCAGCTACGTTTGGGTTCAGACTTAATCTGTTTATCTTTAGTACACATTAACTGCAGTTTGCCTGTTGGTGTTTTCACAGACAGGCATTTCTTGGTTCAGACTTGCCTTTCTTTAGGGTAAACAGTAATCATCTTACCCTTTTGGGATTTGAACCCTTGCCCCTCCTGTTTTATCCATTGTTGCCCTGGGTGAGTCATTGTGGGGCAGCGGGGCTCCTCGTGACCTCGCAGTGCCACAGCTGTCGGGGGGGGGGGGGGGGGGGGGGGGGGGGGGTTGGTGGTGATGTGGCTTTAGACCTAGCCGTTTCTCCCAGAGCCCCCTTTCTCACTGAGTCTTAAATTAGGCCCCGGCAGTGCATGCCGCTGGGTGCCCAGAGTGGTTATTTTAAGCCGAAAATCCACTGTGGCTCACCGAAAGTTGCCGTGTGGAGTTACTGCAACCCAACAGGCCTCTAGGATCTGTTTGGAGTGACAGTATACGGGGGGGGATTTATGGGAGTGGAAAATAAAAAAAAAAATCAGGGCGTGTCAGGTGAGGCTGTGAACAGGGAACACGAGAGTCGATTTGTACTAACAGTGGCCATTTTTAACGTCTCTGAACATGTGGCTGTTTGCACAGCGCCTGACTTTAAGGTGTGTCCAGCCGGTCGGGGACTCCCCCCCCCCCAAACCCCCCCGCACCCTCTGCATCCTGAGATAGCCTCCAGGCTCACTGCTGGCTCCTGCTGTCATAGGAAAGAGATGGATGGATGCCTGGCTGGCTAGTTAAAATAATGATGGATTAATCTCGACAGGATACTGGCTAACATTCCCTCCCATTATACCTCGTTCTGGGGTCTGTCCCAGTGTTGGCGTTCCGAGTCCAGTGGAGTCGGCCCTCACTGGCATTTATTGTTTTGCATGGTGACGTTTCCTGCTTGGTTTGCGAAACAGTCCCCTTTTCCCCTGAGTGTAGATGCACACCATCCTTCATTTCTCTTCCTTCGCAGTTTCACCTTTTTTTTTTGTAATAAATCATGTAAATCATGTCACTGGTAACTCCCAGTGTGCTCGTGCAGTGTTCCACGTCTGCATCGCCGTCATTTTCTCCCTCCTTCCTCTCTGCTCTGTCACGGTGAGCTGACGGAAGCTCATTTGACGTCTGATTGAACGCCGTCCTCCGACGCCATCGATGTGTTTTGTTGACCCTCGATTACACAGCTCACCCTCCTAATTAAATGCCTATATTTGGGCCTTGCATTGCTGCTTTCTACCGACCGGAAGCCTTTCTCCGCCCCGTTGACCTGGAGACGGCAACACTGCATCCACGCCGGCCTCTATTTCGAGGCCTGAAGCTGACCTCCGAGGCTCCACCGGAGGCAGCCGACGCCAATGTCTTGAGGCCTATGTACCGGTTTTCGTTCCACCTCTGAGCTTAAGCGTCCGGCTATGCTAATAATTTGAGTAAACGTGCTAATTTCACGGCATCCCTCGTCTCTGAGGCTGCCGGCAGTGTAAACAGAGCTGGAAAACCCACACGCACGCTCACAGGGGACATCTAAAGCTGTGGCAACGGTCCAGTGAACAGCACACGGGCACTTTGGAGTACCGTGTAAATAAAAGCATTGTGAGGTCCTGCCTGGGGTGTGCACTGTCAGGTGGAGAGGTGTCCATTTGACAGAGGCACGTCCTCACCTTCATAAGCTCGTTTTAATATGTCCATTTTCCCATTTTTTCGGATATGCTGTCTGCAAGGCTTTCTGCAGAAGTCTGAGTTAACAGGGCGTAACTAATGCTTAACACAGTAGCTGGAGTTAGATCCAGGTGTGCTGTTAGCCGTGGTGATGGATTGATTTTTACAGAAAATGTTTGCCTGCTCCTTCATTCCGATTGGCTGAGAGGATGTCCTGATTTGCATAGTGGGTCCTCATTGGCCGCTCTCGTGCCGTGCAGAGCAGTGGGGAGTCTGGGCGTTTGGGACCCTGCAGGCCCACGTGCGGTCATGGGTGCCTGTTGCCTGTCCGACTCTCCCTCTCTCAGACACCCTTAGACCTGCGGAAAAAATGACAGGAAGCTCTGAGGGGGGGGGGGGAAAAAACAGGTTCTGACGGGCCCCCTGAAGTCACCCCTCCGCCACCTGCCAGAATAAGCGGCCAGGCGATGTTGGTGTTCAGGGACTGTTGCAAGCCTTGCGGATGAAAGGGGCCCATTGTGTGTCGTGAAAACAAAAGTGGGCTTTGAGCGGGAGGACTGTTTATGACACGCCATGTGTCCACGACCAGCTGCACAGCCGTCGCTGCCTTATTCGCCCCCTGCCCGCCCGCAGCTACTGCTGTGAGCCCCCCGGTCGCACACCTCCCCACCCCCGTTCTGAAGACACAGTTGGTTGGATCCAGCCTTATGGCTCTAGGAGAACTTGCTGATTCAGAGCAGTGTGCCTGCAGCGAAGGCTCCCATCACTGCCGAGGGCGGCTGGCCATTATTTCGTGCAGGAATAAGGCTGTTTGCGCGTGTGGGCGGCTGGGTGGGAGTGTGGGGGCGGCCTGTTTCCCCACAAATGCCGCCCTGGACCGACCGTCGCGGCACCTGGAAGCAGACCCTCGCCGCGGCGTATCGGAAGCATGCTGTCACCAGGGCTGCGTCTCCGGCCGTCTGTGCTAGCTGCCGTCGGTGGGGCTGCCTGTTATTTCAGCGACGTGTGTGGGGGTAGCTGGTACAGAGAGGGTACAGTATGCTTTTTGCCTGACGGGCCATTGACGGAAGCCGGGGGGGCTGGGTGCTGGCGTAGCGGTCCATTGCTAGCTATAATGGGTGTCTGGATGCTTGTGGCGCACGATCCCAGTTGGTGAACCAAAGGGTCCACGAGGTAGACATCCTATTGTCTATGCAGGCCCCACCCTAGTCCAGCACGGCAGGCTCCGCCCACAATCCACTGCGAGGTCATCTATTACTGAGGTCCTTCAGATGCCTCTAACGCATTTTTCAGAGCCGCGTCGGCAGTCCCCAGTGCGTTCAAGCCGGGGCACAGAGCTTCTTGTCCCCGCCACTCTGACACACAGTCCGGAGCTGTCAAATGCAGCGGGGGCGTGGCCTAACCGCACTGGGGGAAATCGCCGAGGGCTGTACCGACATTACAGGCCTTGTTTACAAACATCCGCGATGGGTTTCCTTTCTGCTTCTACTTCAAAAGCCTCTGCTATTTCTGGAGTAGCTTCAAATGTAACCATGGGCTGTGAAACAGCTTGCTGGGAATGCCAGGTCTTCTGTCACATGACTGGGAATGTTTGGCAAAGGGTGCTCCTTCTTGGTTTTCACAATCCAATTCCCAGATCAGGGCCTTCGGGGTTGGGGGCATCGTTATGGTTACAGCGTCATCGAAGGGACATTCTCAGCCAGCTCTGCCACGACACTTTCAACATGTATAAATGCTGGATCTTTAATGATGGCAGCGTCCGTGTGCCATGAACAGCAGAGGGCTGGCGGGTGGGGCCTCACCGTGCAGATTGAGCATCCCATTGGCAGAAGAATGGTGGGTGGGGCCTCACCGTGCAGATTGAGCATCCCATTGGCAGAGGGCTGGTGGGTGGAGCCTCACCGTGCAGATTGAGCATCCCATTGGCAGAGGAATGGTGGGTGGAGCCTCGCCATGCAGATTGAGCATCCCATTGGCAGAGGGCTGGTGGGTGGAGCCTCACCGTGCAGATTGAGCATCCCATTGGCAGAG
>JAODJU010000081.1:12118952-12129467 GCA_026776725.1 Gnathonemus echidnorhynchus
CCCCTTCATTGCCCTCCCGCCCCCCCCCCCCACCCCCCCCCCGTTCATCCTCGCAGGCATAAATCCCGTGCTATAATGCAGCCGTCTGTGTTTCAGAAGGTCACTCTGTATTTAGTATTTTCCGTTCTGTTTCCCCCCCCCAGCTTCTGGACATCAACTGGACCGGCCTGACGAACATGCTGGATATTCCCGGGCTTAAGTAAGTTCTGGAGAGACTCTCGTATCTGGTTCGTTTGTCCATCCGCAGAGGTCGATTTGCCTTTGGTTTAACCCTCAAAGTTTGTGCGACATAGCAAACCCCCCTTCAAGTGCAGAAATGGTACAGTCCAGCCCAGCTGCTTTCACTACTTAGGCAAGTTCCCAAGAGTGGGTCACCGTGATCAGCATGGTGTGGGGCAGTAGGGCGCTGACATCCCAACCACCCTGGCTGGTATGACCTCCTTCATCCCTGGGAGGATCTGTTGTGAAATTTGCTCTCAGTCCTTTGCTCTGAAATGTGGGTTTGTGGGAGCTCTGCCACTGGTCTATGTCGCTCTAAAAATGTGGCTTCGAGCAGCATGATCTTACCTCCAATTCCCCTCCAGTACTTGTATTTTTGTTTTTGGACAAGAATTGCTGTGAAGCCATTGGCTCAAGACCGTGATGTCATGTTTTCTGAAGACGCTCCCCTCCCCCGCAGTCCCTGGGAGCTGATGGGACGAATCGGGCCAGCTGGCAACCCAACACCTGCCCCTGCCGGCACCACCCCCTGGATGCCTCAGCCTCTCCCATCACAGCCTCCGGGGGGGGGCCAGGGCTGGGTGTCTCGGGTTACCTTTGGGTGATTTGTAGTTTGTGCCAGAAATGTATAAAGGGGGGATCTTGGCTCCAGGAATGGATCTAGTTTATTTTATTTAAGTCATTCTGCATGTGCAAGGGCAGCTTTGGGAGAAGAACTGTCCCAATTTTGCCCCATCCCCTACATCATCGTCCCTGAGTGTGTCCGACCCACAAAGAAGGATTAAAGTTTCCAGTCACAAGATCCCCCCCCCCCCCCGTCACCATTTAAAAATGCTTCAACCTATTATTGTTTTTCTAGCATGCACACTCATCCAGAGATTCCTGAAATAAAATGCTAGCATGCTACGCTAATCAACTTTTAGTGGATGGTGGTTGTATTTGTCTGGAAAACCATGATGTTCTGGGGAATAAGTGTCCGATGATTTAAGCCCCTCTGCTGCAGTCTGGCAGTCCCACCCCCCCCCCCCCCAAACATACGAGGGGTGGTTCATTAGTGTTTTCCACGCACACCCGGTCTCTGTTTCCCTTCAGCGGCCGCAATTAAATATGTTGTAAGTCTGGCATTTTTCTGCAGTGAGGGAGCCTGTGGGGGAGGGATCAAGGTTTATCATTGGAAAGGGGGGCGTTCTTTAAAACAAGCCCTCTGGTTGGAGTCAGATGCAAAGTATGCCTCTGCCCCCTGGTGGCAAAGGGAAGTCTAGCAGTCTTGTGAACACAGCGAGACAAATCTGAATTTTCAGCTCTACGTATCCAATATTGCGCAGACCGTAACTATTCGTACCTTATTTGTGGCTGAATTATTGCCCTCTGCAGAACAAGTGGTAAAATTACATAAATTTTGTTCTCCATGTAATCTTAGATGGTTGTTTGTTTGCTTTGACAGATGAACGTTATTGAGGCTTTCTTGATGTTTCCTGTTGCTTTCATGGGTGTGGTCGCCCCAAAAGCTTGAGCAGGAAGTAGAGGTGTTGGTGCACCCTCCTGCCTCGTACTTTAATCACGAGATATTTTCATTTACTCTGTTTGCTGTATAGTTTCCACGGTGCTCAGGTCCCCACTTCTAGTGCTGGGTTTGAAGTGGGTGACACTGCAAAGGAGCTCTATTCATAGATGTTCTGAACTTCTGCTGGAAAGTCGGGTCTCTGGCCCCGATTGCCTCTAGGCGTGAACGCAGCCCAGATATTTTTTGACAGATGCGCGCCTTCAGTAGGAGGGTTTGTGCACCTCGGAGGCAGCGATAGCTCAGCTGTGGGGGTAACGTCCTGCCCCCACCCCCATCTCTCTCTCTCTCTCTGCTGGCAGTGGTCTGTGCGACAACCTGATCCAGGACATCATCTGCAACAACCTGGTCATGCCCAACCGCATCACCATACCTCTGGTGGGTCAGGTGCAGCTGTCGCAGCTTCGCTTCCCCATGCCCAAGGTAAGAGGCTGCATGTGGCTCTACTCCACGCCTGGCCACCTGTTGGCCCCTCCCACCAGCCACTCGAAGTGACCACACCCACAGTCCACCCTGACTCCGCCCACTGCTCTGGCCTCCTGACCCAACACATTGAACTTGCACATAGATGTCGTATACAAACCCACACTTAGTCTGGTTTCTTGCACATGGACCCCATCTGCTACTTCTCTACTATTATTATCAGGATTACATGGATTGGTTTATAATTCTCCCCCACACAAATGTTCTGTAGCCATGGAAACTGCCCCCATATTGACACTTTCTTCCTCCCATGCTTTTCTCAGGGGATCCTGAGGATCCACTTCCTGGAGGCGCAGGACCTGCTGGGCAAAGACAAGTTCCTGCGGGGGCTGATCAAAGGGAAGTCGGACCCCTACGGTGTGGTCCAGATCGGGAACCAGCTCTTCCAGAGCAAGACCATCAAAGAGACCGTCAACCCCAAGTGGAACGAGGTCTACGAGGTATGCCAGGCCTGTGTGGTCAGGCGAGCAGTTCAACCCAAAAGAAATCTGTGAAATTTCACCGTCTTAGAGCTGTGAAGCCGGCTACCTAGTGGAGCATGACCTAAAAAGGGATGAAGGGAAGAAAACGGTCAGTAGCTCCCTGGGGACTGGAAATATCATCTGCAGTGAAGCATAAGAGCTGCTTCCCCCTTAATGAGCTGGTTGTCTGAGAGACCTTCCGTTTGTGGAGGTGTCCTGTTTGCTGTCTGTCAGCCTCTCTGTTTGTGTGGGTGTGCTGTGGTCCGTCTGCTGGGCTCTCTGCCTGCCGCCATACACACTCTCTGTGCTGTAGGGTTCTCTGCCTGCCACCTGTCTCTCTCTCTGTCCTGTCAGGCTCTCTGCCTGCCACCCGTCATGCTCTCTGTTCTCTTGCTCTCTCTGTTTGCCGCTGGTCATGTTCTCTCTCCTGTCGCGCTGTCTACCCACCGCCCGTCATGTTCTCTGTCTTGCCCACAACCCACCTTGCCCTCTGTCCTGTCTCATTCTCTGTCTGGCATCCATTGCACTCTGTCCTATTTCACTCTCTGTGCGCCACCTACCATGCTCTCTGTCTGCTTCACGTCATGCTCTCTGCCCACCACCCGTTGTACTCTATGTCCTGTCTCACTCTCTGTCTGCCGCCCGTCGTGCTCTCTGACAACCACCCATCGCGCTCTGTCCTGTCTTGCTCTCTGCCAACCACCCATCGCGCTCTGTCCTGTCTCGCTCTCTGTCTGCCGCCCGTCGTGCTCTCTGCCCACCACCCATCGCGCTCTGTCCTGTCTCGCTCTCTGTCTGGTGCCCATCTTGCTCTCTGTCTGCCATGCACCCTATTCTCTGTCCCATACTTGTCTCTGTCCTCCATCCTGCTGTCCTCTTCAAAGTCCTGACAGCAGAAAAGCGAGGTTTTGGACTGTCTTCATTACCTGACGTTAACCCTCTCTGCAGGCCCTCGTGTACGAGCACTCAGGACAGCATGTGGAAATCGAGGTTTTTGACGAGGACCCTGACAAAGATGACTTCCTGGGAAGGTAAAATGTCATTGTATCATTTATCCCATCCATTTTCATTGATCTGGTTTTCCTTAAATCAGCCTTGCCGTGCAGTTAATACATTTTTTTTGTTTCTTCTTTTTGTCTCTTGCAGTTTAATGATTGACATGACAGAACTACACAAGGAGCAGAGGGTGGATGAGGTGAGGATTAAAGAATATTCATCTGAGTAGACAAACAGTAAGTTTATATCCCAGCCGTTTGTTGCAACTGAACATCCAGATACAGGAACCTTCTGCTGGGTAGAACTACGAATCACTTAACTACTACGCCCCCTGCTGCCTGAATAAGAAGCGGCAGCCTGTGGAGAGACTTCTAAGCTCTCCTGCCATTCTCCATTTCCAGTGGTTTGAGCTAGATGAAGTGTCCACTGGGAAACTTCACCTGAAGCTGGAGTGGCTCTGCCTCCTGCCCACGCCGGAGAAGCTAGACCAGGTGAGGGTCCCGCTGGCTGAGATGCGCT
This sequence comes from Gnathonemus echidnorhynchus, assembly GCA_026776725.1. Lineage (NCBI taxonomy): Eukaryota > Metazoa > Chordata > Actinopteri > Osteoglossiformes > Mormyridae > Gnathonemus > Gnathonemus echidnorhynchus. The sequence goes on from JAODJU010000081.1 coordinate 12,123,192, forward strand.
GCCAGTCGAGGCAGAGAGGGCGGCGCCGTCTCTCACCCTCAGGTTGAGGCTGCTCTGGAGCGGCTGCAGTGTAGCCCCTGAGGATATTTTTGGGGGCTTCCTGTCTGGCATGTGGTAACATCCCCCCCACACCCCCCGCACCCCAAATTCTCCTCCCCGCAGGTGCTGACAAGCATCAAGGCGGACAGGGGGCAGGCCAACGACGGCCTCTCCTCCGCCATTCTGCTCATTTACCTGGACTCGGCTCGGAACCTCCCCGTGAGTACCCCCTCCCTTCCCCCGCCAGTCGGTGCCTTTTTATCTCTGTATCTAATTGCCAGGTGGCTTGTGATGGGAGGAAAGTTTTAGCGTTAAATATGTATCAGTGTAATTACGGCTAATACCTTCATGTTTCTGGTTAGTTTGGATGTTGTTTGGGGCTTCCTGAGCATTAAAAGAAATGCGTATCTGGTATGTGGCCTTGCGGTGCGTCTCTGTGTATCCGTGTCTGCGTGTGTCCGCCCAGAGTGTGCCCTGTCAGTTTATTAATGTTTAATAAATTGAGTCACAGTGGCAGCGTGTTAAGTGTACACAAGCCACCGCCGTTCGGGTTGAACCTCACACAGCACTGAGCTGAGGAACGACTTGGCTTCATCTCCCAAGTGACTAGGAATGCCACCCCCCAGGGCTGGAACCCCTGCTCATGACAATGACATCACAGCCCTACTAAGGGGGGGGGGGGGGGAGGGACGACACCACTGATGGTGGCAAAAAATAATTGCGGCAACAAAGCCAGTACTACACCTCTCTGCACCACAAGGTTGTTAGTTCCAACCCAACAACGAGTACTGAATTCCACTAGTGAAATTCTCAGCTGTACAAATGAGTAAAAATTTCAGGTTGCTTCAGTATATTAGCTAAAGATGCAAATAATTAACATTCAGTTTTTAACACGCTAGAACACCTTCTGCCGTCAAAGTGCTATCTTTGCACAGAAACATGAGGCTAGCATGGATTGTGGACCAGCAGTGCTAAACGCTAACGAAGCATGTACCTGAGCGAAACGCAGCTACATACTCCACCCATCCCGGGTCCGGCCTCCCACGATGTCCCACGATGCATTTCACCGGCAGCGTCACCCGGCGTGACACCGGGCGTGCTTCTGCTTCCCCTTTCTGCGCGTGACCTCATCCTCACGGCGCGTCCCCCATTGCTAAGGTCCCGCTCCTTCCCCAAACCCCAAGTCTCGTTTCCGGACTTGCCTCCACCCCCCCCCCCCTTTTCAAGCCCAGCTTCTCAACGGCCAAACGTCCATCACGACAGGTCTGCATGTCGTGTTACGTGTACAGATACGCACACATTAATGCATGTAAGGTGTCCCCTACAGCGATGCTTTCTGTGTTTAGCTTCAGCGGTAACTGTTTGGGGGCGGGGCTTTTTCGTCTCTTAGTCCCATGATTCTCTGCTTTCTTCTCTCCATTCCCTTCCCTTTAAGAGTGTCTTCGAAGGCAGCTTTGGCAGCGGATACTTAAAAGAGAGGAGAGCTTCGGGCCTAGTCTTTTGTGAGAATACTACCTCACTCTATAGAACGTTATTTGTGAGTCTCCTGGAATTTTGCCTTTTAGCATTAGCCGAAGTGTGATTGGGTGTTGTCGTGGCAACCGAAACAACAAGGATGTTTGCGAGAGGAAAAAAAAAAAACCGCATGTGCGAATGCCTCTGCTGCACGGTTGGGATGCTTAACACGGCTGAACATGCACAGTGCTTTCGAAGCCAACGGCATTTCAGTGATGTTTACCTGCTTGTAGTTCGGTAATGCTGTGAACTTACCGGAGGAAGCCATGTAGGTAAAATTGGGGAAAAGATTTTAAAAAAAACAGGCCTTTTTTAAATGGATAAATATGACCCCTCTAGTCTGACCTCTCTCTGGACCATGCCATCATAATTCCTTCATCTCATTGGCTGTATTTTTTCCCCCATCCTGCTGCTGCTGCTTCTGTCCTATCAGCTGCCTCGCATTCTGAGCAAGCCCACTGCATGCTGGGTAAGGCTTCTCTGTTGCACACACAACCCCTCTGCGAATTCCAGTCATAATATGCATGCCAGAAATGTCCAGTGTGGCCCACACCACCACCCTGCTCATTCCATTAAGTCCCTTTGTTCCACAGTTAGTCATTGAAGACATACAGACTGAGCTAAGCAGACATCCCTTTGTCACCTGATTCATTTCGCCTGTTTTTATTTGTCTATTTTTTTTTTTAAATCACTGTCAGACTTCATCAGGGGCTGTACGATCTCTCCTCCCAAGTCAAGCTGTCATTCTGGGAAGAGCTAGGAGTCTGTACACCACAACTTTATCTCAACCAACCCAAACTACACAAGTCTAGTTATTTTTGTGGGAATCTCATCTCATCCTGACAGCAGAGACTCAAAACCCTCTAATCGTTCCTGTCCCTGCCACTGAACCCGCCATCACATCTGTCTTGTCCTTTCGCTGTTTTGTGTTGCTTCCTTTACTTTGTGCCTGTTTTCGGTGCTGGGGTTGGGTGTTTTGTGTCTGGGGGGTGTTCCTCAGGTCGACCCCCGCAGAGGGATCCTCACAGAGACGAGGGGGGCTACGGGTGCTTTAACTCCATAACCATGTCAGTCTGTGTGTCTGTGTGTCTGTTTCTGTGGCCTGGTTTTGATGTACGTCCCCCATCTCTGCATGCCTAAATAACCCTGGTGTGTTCATTCTCTCCTGCCTGGAAAGCGCAATCCGTTAGAGTTCAACCATGACGGGTTGAAGAGAAGCTCAGTCAATAAGGCCCTCAAGGTAAAGTACCAGCAAACACACATGTGGGCCTGAACCAAGGCATGCAGAACACAGCACTCCCTGTAAGCGTGACGGCACTCAGTACCGAACTGACACACACTGTCACAACATGATACGCTATGAGCACATACACTTTATCATGCTGGGATCAGCTATGACCCCACGCTATCATGATGTGCTGTGATCACATGTCATAAACGCTAAGACTGCACACACTTATGGTGTGACACGATACGACCACACGCTATCGTGACGTGACACTCTATGACCATATGTCATAACGTGAAATGCTATGACCGCATGCTGTCATGACATGAAACACTAAACACTGTCATGACACAACACACTACGACTGCGCACTGTCAAGACACGACACACTACGACCACACACTGTCATGACATGACACACTAAACACTGTCATGACACAACACACTACGACTACGCACTGTCAAGACACGACACACTATGACCACGCACTGTCACGACACGACACACTACGACCACGCACTGTCACGACACGACACACTACGACCACGCACTGTCACGACACGACACATTACGACCACGCACTGTCACGACATGACACACTATGACCACACACTTAGTCCTAATGTGTCACTACGACTGTACATGTCAACATGACATTTAGCGATTGCACTGGTGTCCTTGAGCACGCCACCTGACCCAGTCACCAGCCACCCAGTGCACACTCGTCCATCCTTTGCGTTTCCCTCAGGCACGTTGATCAGTAAGTTTCTTCCCTTGTGCAGATCTGAGTAACTAACACTCTTCTTTAGGACAGTATGAGAGGCAGGTTGTGCATTTGTTTGCTCAGCTTGTATGTTACCAGGACCAACTAAAACCTCTAACACCTGTGAACTGAATCTGTGTTCCATGCTGTATATCTAACCATCCTAATTGAATGACCTTCAAGCTCTTGATATGAAAAAATGACTTCTGGGTCTCAGTAGGGCATGTATACAATCTATCCAGTTTGCCTGGTTTTATCCAGTTTTACTCCTTCTTGTCCCAGTTTGATCTCCCTTTTTGATATGACCATCGAGTTGTTGCCAAGGTTCATGGGCCCCAAGTAATGAAACGATTAAAATGCTTCTCTGGGCTTTTCCTCCCCTCCACGTTGTGGGATGTTACGAGAGCTAAATTTACCTCCTCAGCTGACACACGAAGGAATGGCCAAGGGGATTATTGACTGGTGTAGTTCTTATGTCAACCATGCAGTCAGCCTAGAAACGGAAGGATTCCAGAAGTTTCTGCCGAACGTTCCGTTTGCCGCAGGTGGCCGGCGACCACAGCTGGCTAGACGAACATGTCGACATTACGTCGCTTGTAATGTCGTACTCCGGATATATTGGTATATACATAGTATATGTTTAGTTTGTATATATGTATATATGGAATCAATATATTTATGTCGTCGTCGCGAGTTCTGTGGTATATTTAGATGCAATCAGTCTCACTCCTGTGAGTCCAGCATTTGTCAGACTATTTTAATTGGGAGGGCTTCCAGAGATCTGACAGGGATTAATCCCCCACGTCAATCCAAGTCAGTCATTTCAAAGTCATTTCGAACAATCAAAGACAGTAAAATTAGCCTGTAAGCGCTGCTCCTTGGGAGCGTCCAGGAAACACATCAAGCAGCTGAAGTTGTCTGATGTTGAGTAGATGATGAGTTTCTGCAGGGTGATCTCCTTCACGACACTCCTGTTTCCCTTCGCGTGAAATGGCTAATGCGCTGAGGTCCGCGAGGCATCGCGAGGCCTGTTGAACTCTGGCTGGCTTGTCTTGTTCTAGTAGCTTGTACGGCGGCCATTTTGGAATTACGTTAATTTGTTTTAACCTCCAGTCTGGCAAGAAAGTCAGCAGCGATCCCAACCCATTCGTCCAGTTTACCGTTGGACACAAAACCTTCGAGAGCAAGGTGAGTGGGACCTAAGGGCATGGGAGCAAGGGCGCCCCCTTCCTGTGTCTGCAATGTCGCTGCGCTTTTTGGCTCCAGTATACAGACGTAATACATGCGACTTTCTTATCCTGTCGTAGACCCGACACAAGACCAATGAACCGGTGTGGGAGGAGGCCTTCACCTTCCTGATACACAACCCCAGAAGTCAGGAGCTGGAGGTGGAGGTACAGGAATGTGTGTGTGTGTTTGCATAGATCACATTTGACGACCAAATTGTCCCCAAAGTGTAGTAAAACCTGAAATTTCCCTACTTTTGAGGTCGCCATTTGGATAACCTCAGTTTTATAAAAATATGTGAATGCAATCAAAAAAGTAAAAATGCCAAAAGTCTTGTATTTGGGTTGGTTACTTATGGTTAAGGTTAGGGCTGGGTAGGGGTTAAGGGTGTTGTGATTGGGATTAGGGTTTTTCCCATAGAAATGAATGGACGGTCCCCATTTTGATAGGTACACCAACGTGTGTGTGTGTGTGTGTGAGCAACCATACCAGGATAATGTGTGTCTATATCTTCATATTCCATGTCTCTACGCTTTCCCGCCTCAGCGAACGACAAAACGTGGATATGTCTATCTGCAAGTGACATTAATCCGGCCCCCTGCATCTCTCTCCAGGTGAAGGACGACAAGCACTCCTGCTCCCTGGGCACCTTGTCCCTCCCCCTGCACCGCCTGCTGGACACTGAAGACATGACACTCGACCAGCGGTTCCCCCTCTGTAACTCGGGGCCTGAGTGCACGCTGAAGATGAAGGTGGTGCTGAGGGTGAGCATGAAGGGCCGCACTTATGCACGTGTGTTTATGCACGTTCAGATGTGTGATGAAATTTACTTTTGGTTTTTATTGACATGTACTTTTTCAGTAGATGCATTTGTGCGATGAGATGAGGCTCTATGGCAGGGGTGTCAAACTCCAGTCCTGGGGGGCTGGAGCCCTGCACGTTTTTGGGTTTAACCCACCTGATTCAACTCCTTGTGCTAATTACCACACAGCTCTTGAGTCGTTTGTGGTGGAACAGGGAAAGAACTAAGCTACACAGGGCTCTGGCCCTCTGGGACTGCAGACACCCCTGCTATATGGGTTTGGACTGTGCCTGTGATCAGAAGGTCACTGGTTCAACTCCCATGGCTGGCAGAGTGATGTCACTTCAGGGTCCTCAAACGAGGCTTTTAAGCCCAATCGCTGCAGGGACAGTCTGATCCTGCTCTCCGATCCACTCTAGTATATCCCTTTGGAGCAGAACCAAGTTTAACATTTCATGTTTTTTTTATAGCAACATACACTTCCAGTGAGGGACTAGAACCAAATACAAGTTAGCAGTGGGGGGAGAGCTGTACAGTACATTAAAGAACATGGCAAGAACCTGACATCAGGAGAGCTGTACAGTACATTAAGGAACATGGCAAGAACCTGACATCAGGAGAGTGGTACAGTACATTAAGGAACATGGCAAGAACCTGACATCAGGAGAGCTGTACAGTACATTAAGGAACATGGCAAGAAC
>JAODJU010000081.1:12138775-12158142 GCA_026776725.1 Gnathonemus echidnorhynchus
CGGGCCCCCCCCCCCCCCCCCCCCCCAAATTCACTCCTAGGGCCTGACTATGCCAGTTGCAGGAGTTGCAGATGATGAAATTTAAGCCTCCAAATATCGTACCCATCATGCACTGCGGTAGTTATCAAATTCCACAAACATGCTTTTTTCATTAAATGCACGCCTCAACAACATGGATTGACTACAAACCATTTGAAACTACTCCACATAATTTTTTTTAAGTATTGCACCAAATATATATATATATATATCCCCTCCCACTTGACATTTGGCTCCTCGCTGCAGCGGTATGCCTCTGGTCGAAGGGGGGCTCTCGATGTCGCCCCGGGGGCCCGCTCCCTGGGACGGCTGCCCTGCCTACCAGTCCACCCCTGATTATAATTACATCCTTGGTCCCCCGTAATGTTGACTCCATGGCTATGGCCTTGGCCTGGTGTCCCCTCCAGGGTATTCCTTGCCTTGGGGGGGTTCGGCTTCAGGCTCCTGTTAATGATGTTAGCATGTCTGGAGGGGGGGGGGGGGTTGGGCAACCAGTTGATCTTGGGCCACCGGAGGTTCTTTCTTCTGCCTGCTTGTGTTTTTGGTTCCTCTCCTCCGTTGTCATCTGTCTTTCTTCTGTCATTTCTTTATCTCCCCTTTTCCCCATTTTTGAATTATTCTGTATAAGTCACAGCACCCACATGCGGTGACTCTGTTGTGAAAGGCGCTATATAGAGCTGAATTGAATTTGCACGACAGCAGACCCTGTGCTCAGACCAGGTCCTTAGGCCCCGATTCCTTAGACTCCGCCCCCAGCCGCCCTGGCAGCTGCAGCAGTATCCATCGTAAATCCTTCGCCTGCACACCGGCCGCTTTATCAGCCGCTAACACGGGTGCGGGCGTCTGCCACTGTTTACACTCTCTTTCTCGCCCCATAACATGGACGGTATATGAAGTGACAGCTGAGTGTTTCTTCAGAGAAAAAAACCATCCGTCGTGTGACATGAAATAGCAGAGGTTCACTGGGGGATCAGGGGTCACGGGATCAATTCTCACTCCGTGTGGGGCTGACTTGTGTTTCCTCTGTTTGTACGACCTTCTTCGCTCGCATCTCTAAATTGCCTCTAGTGTGTGATCATATGCCTTGTGCTGGATGGGCGGGGCATAAAGGGTGCCCCCCCACTTTGTGACCTGTGCCCCCCCACTTTGTGACCTGTGCCCCCCCACTTTGTGACCTGTGCTTCCTACGAATAAACTGCAGGCTTGTTGTGGCCTTGTGCAGCACAAGTGGTTATGGCAGAGTTTCCCAATCCGGTCCTCAGGGACCCACAGCCGGTCCACGTTTTTGCTCCCTCTGAGCTACTTGTCAGACAGTCCACATTTCTGCTCCCTCCCTGGGAGGGAGCAAAAATGTGGACTGTCTGTGCGCTCCCAAGGACCGGATAGGGAAACACTGGGTTATGGAAAATGGATGAATAATAAAAAGAATTGATTTTGTGTAGCCTGTACTCTCAGTCATGCTCGGTTTACACGCTCTGTCGTCATTTATACACGCTGAAGTCAAAGAGAGTTTGAGAGACCAAAGATTCTTTTTTTGCTGTAGATAATAATTCAGGGGAACTGCAGACGTGAAACGTACCACAGTCGAGGCTGGGGAGCGTCGCCATGACGACAGTCGCCATTGTGACGGTTAGCGTGCGCCGGGAGAGGTTTAGTAAATATTATAATTTTGTTTATATAACCAAAACGACTCGCGAGGAGCCCATTTTATCCAGGAGAGGCTGTCGGAGGCAAACTGTTTACTCGGCGCACTTTGCAAACCGGCTTGGTCCGGATCTGTGAAGTGAGTGAGAGTGTAGGAGAGGTAGCGTGAACAGACATGGGGAAATCGTTCAGGTCTCTTCAGGAAGGCTTCACAATACACGAGTACCTTAAACGTGTCCGTGCACCAGCTCTGGTTTCCTTTAGCAGGAGTATTTAGTTTCTTTTCATACATCATGCTGTGCTTTCCAGTTGCATTCATCATAAAAATAATATATGATTAATGCGTAATGCAGGAAATGAGCTCGACTCATATAGAAATTTTAGCTTGGGGCTAAAGCATAAATCTGCATGAATATCTGAGCGGCCAGGCACTGTGACAGTTTGTGACAAGGCACAATGACTAAATGATTACAGTGGATCTATGATCTGCAGTATCCATTACAACCAGCTGTATCTCCTGCAGTTTGACATATTTACTTTGCTGGTACAGTAAGCCCATTGAATAAATGCTTATACAATTAGCCATGTACTCTTTTGGATTTTGTCAGTGCACACATTGAAATAAGGCTTTTTTATCGCTTTGATTGAAGTTTGGCCGGGTTTTTGGTGTGATAGTGTTAACGTGGGCCTGGTACCTCGGGATCTAGACCCAACGTGTCACTCTGCACCAAACACGCTCCCTGTTGTTTAAACAGCGCCCACAGCGCTGAGTGCACAAACACACCTAATGTTTGCTCTTGTGGGCCTCTATGTGGCCGGCGCCCTAATTACACCCACCTGCTGGCACCAAGGAGCAGGACAAACCCGCTGTTTGTGCAGAGGGTAGGGGGTGTGTCTGCGAGGGCCGGGTGGCCCTGGGGGGCCAGATGACACTGGATGGGCCCCCAAGAGCAGAAGGATATTTTACGTTTGGGGAGGTTTTAGTGTCTAAGGCTGGATGTTGTGTGAGTTTCCCTCCTTGGTTTCTGTCACAATCCACAAACACACATTTTAGGTGGTCTGGTGTCTCTGGTTCCGGTGATTTTGATGGCATGATCGCGTTTGCCTGCGCAGGTGCCCTGCGACCTTATACTCGATTAGGGATCACGGACGTCGGATGGAAGCGGGGCCTGTAGAGGGGATGGAAGAGGCATCGGCGTGTCCTGAGCGGTCATGCTAAGGAAGATCAGCGAACTCCCGCGTGTTCCCCAAAGCAGGAGGCAGCACTGGCTTGATGGCGAACATGGTGGCATCCCAGAATTCCGCTGGGCGTCGGGGGGTGGGGGGGGGGTGGTATCAGGCACACCAAAGAGGGGCAGTGAATCACCGTGTCCCATGCAGGGCGTCCCCTGCCTCGTGTCCTGTGCCTCCTGGGATTGGTTCCAGGCTCTGCACAGGATTCGCAATTATGGAAGATGGATAGATGGATGTAAGAATAAAAGAACTGATACAGTGGATGAATGAGTGACTCCGTCCCTTTAAAATCTAAATGGCTTTCTGACGCATGAACCAGCTCATTAATGGAGTTTCTATTTAAGAACGGGGAGGACTGTGCAGTCACCAGTGAAGGGGGCTGGTCTGTTGCGAGCAGGACGCCAGCCCCCGGTGACAGACCCGCTGTAGCAGATCCCGTACATCCCGGGAGCTGTCACACTCCGTCCCTTTAAATAAACACCCTCTTTACCCAAGGCGTTCCAGTCACAACACCAGTACAGCCCATTTTTAACTGACAAACCACTACTGGGCCGCATGCTTGGTTTAATGCCGTAAAGATTTGATTGCCAGTTCAGAGAGCCAATCAGATGCTTGCATCACTGCCTGAGCTGATAGTATTACTGATTTTAGGCCATGCTGGGCCAATGACAAAAAACCGTTTATTGGTCAGTACTGGGGCTTTGTTCTGGGGTTGAGTCGGGGGCTGGGTGTTTGGTGATTTTGAGCTGGTTATTGACTGTGGGCAGTGGCAGTGTTATAAACAGACCCCACCCTCCCCACTCCAAACCACTGAGCCTTCAGGCCTGCCCCCCCCCCCACTGCCAATGGGGTGATTAATATTCCTTGTGCTCCTTCCCACTGTGCGGATGACGCCCGTCCTGCTCGTGTCCCCCGCCCCCGCATCGCTTCCCACCCCCCGCCACGGGGACCGGCTCTGCACCGTCGCCGTCGACAGGCACGGCCTCGCAGGCAGCGTGCACCTGGCTGGGGAGATGAATTAGCATATTGGGAATGGGGGGGGGCATGAGGAAGAAGAGGGTGTGTGTGCGCGAGTGTTTTAATAATCCACGAGAAGGCTGGCCGCATCCGCACCGGCCCGCGCACGCTGCTAATTAGAATTCCTGTGCTGGCCTGGGGTGAGCGATGCGCGATGTCTGGAAGGATTAGCGAATAAACACGACAGATGAACGCAGCAGCAGGCGGCGGGCAAAGTCTCCAGGCATAGCCAAACGCTCACAGATACGGCGTGCTGATGGATCGCGTCAAGTTGTGCCTTACGGGTCCTCCTCAGGTCTGTTAAAAAAAAAAGAAAAAAAAAGAAAACGTTGTCAGAAAAGCGATCAGCTATTGATTAAGCTGTAACGCCTCCCCCCCGGCTCAGTTTGATGAGGTTTTTCACCCACTGAGGCTTTTATTACCAAACGTCATCACGCTGTTCGGCATATTTATGGTTAATTAAAAGTGTCGTTAAGCCATTGGGGGGCGCCGCTACTGTACGTTTTCTTGTGAATTGTTCAGGCGGTGGCTGCCCAGCATTGTCCCACGGAGCTCAGGGCCCGGAGCGGGGGCCATGCCGATCTCGTAGCGCCCAGCCGGCGTCCCCTAAAGTGTCCCCTCGGCTTGAGTGAAAGCTGCGAGTCGGCCGTCACCTGGAAAGCTGCCCAATCTGTAAACGACTCACACCTGCAAACCCAGGTGCTGTGGCTCGCTGCCCAAGCAATGAGCTCGGTTAATTATGTTAGCACAGAATCAGAGGGGCCCCCTCTCCTCTCCAGCTCGCCCCCTTGTGGTGTGATTACACACTCCCGGTTTATGTCATGAACTTCACTGTTTTCACACTGTGTGTGTTGTCGGCTACAAATCATTTTCGGCGGCGGGGCATTTAAGTTCACCGCCCTGCCCCACGGCAGCAAACGATTTCTCCTCCATTGAGGCCATGACCCCAGTGGGCGGGCATTCTGCCGTTTCAGCCAATGGGTTCCTTTGCTGCTACAAAGCCCCGCCCCACCTGCCATGCCCCACCCAATCCTGCTCTAGCATATCTCCAGCAGGATATGGGGGCTTGTCTTATAGTGATAAAAATCTGCTCAGGGATGAACAAAGTCTGCTATTTGTGTCTCTGCCCGGCTCTGAAATCAGGCTGCCTTCATCGCTGCCTCACAGAGCCCTTCATCTCTTTTGGATGGTACTTTTATTCACGCTTCTGCTTTATTCCAATCCACCTGATGTCTAGACCAATCGCAGCGCCCGGCAGTACCTGTATGACGTCGCTCTCTGTTTAGGTTGCATAGCAGCAGGTGCCTTTAATCTGAGGGCCTTACAGAGCTTACAGAGCTACCTGACTTGCTGTGGTAATGGTCACCTTGCAATCAGAAGTTCCTCCATGCTGGCTGTGCTAATGGTTAACTGGTCACAAATCCAAGGGTTCCTGTTTTTAGCTATTAGGCCCCCTACTGGTAGGAAAGTAGAGTACGGGTATAGTCAGTGGTTAATTCTCCATGATCCAAGACCTATGCTGTTACCCAGAGGAAAGAGTTTCAAAATTACCTATGGAATGAATATAAAGTGGACTGGTTGAACCACAAATGAACAAAGAACAGCATGTAGACTAAATATTTTGACCTGCTCACCAAAATAAAGGTGCAAGCTTCGTGTCACCAGGAAGTGCTGCCACCTACAGGCCTCTGATGGTATTTCCTTCTCCCTGCTTTCCAGGCTGCCTGTTTGAGGACCAGCTCTGCTCCCCGTATGAGATCTGCACCAACGGTAAGTCAAATGCGGAGGCCACACCTCCCCAAGCACATCGTTTGGTCCCTCCGGGGCCCGAGTGGGTCCCAACCCATCTGCTGATAGGCCGAGAAGGCTCGTGGGACGCGGCCCGCTCCATCACGCCGTCGGAGAGGGAGGATAAGGACAAAAGAATTAACCTGAGCGGTCGGATGCGATTAAATCTGTGCAGCGGGGAAGCCGGCAGAGAGGGACCGCCCGGAATTGGAGGAGCTGTCCCATCCTGCCCGGAACACAATTTGCCCGCTCATTTCCTGCCCTTTTCAGCCTGGCGAGGTGGCTTGAGTTCCCTTGCTGGTCCTGGGAGTCACAGGCTGCGTGAGGCGCCGCTCCTGCCCGTCTCTGAGCCCCCCGGGGCCAGACCGGGGCCGCCGCTCCTGTCCAACTCGCCACTGTCACTCCCGATATTATCGTCACCTTCTAGTATTTCATCTGCTGATGTCAGAACCTGCCGCTTGTTTCAGCCTCCTACCGTCTGTCTTATAACCTTCCGGTGGTTATGTCCTGTAGGTTTAGAATCAGAATCTGAAAGATCTTTATTGGCCACGTATATTAAACATACAAGGAACTGTACAGTGGGTGAACTCTGGTTTAACATACAACCCTGCGAGACAGTTTAGTAGTATGAACATTTTGCACAGGCTTTTCACACTATACTGTCTACTGATGCAGTTCTGTAATCTCCTGGTGTTACAGTTTATAACACCAGACGGCTGTAAGTATTGTGACTTGCTAGTTTTATAACCCGCTAGTGTTATGGACTTGTTTTGTTATAACGTGACAGTGTTTTGACTTGCTGGTGTAGCAGTCTGCTAATATCATAGCCTTCCTCTGTTATAACCCGTTTGCAGTGTAACTTTCTGGCAGAGCAACTTCTCAGGTGAAGTTTTAGATAGTAAGACGGGCGAGTAGATTCTACGGGGAGATAAACACTGAGAGACGCTAACTAGAAAGCGCACGGGCCGAATCCGATTCGGGAAGCCAAGCGTGTTCATTAGGCATTCGTAACGCTGATTCTTAACGCTGCTGTGAGAGGGCTGCGGTTCCCCTTCCCGGCGCGTCGCTGGGAAATCGCGGCGTGCCGATTGATGAACTGGGGCGGACGCTGTGTCACGTCCCTGAAGGAGTAACCTGGTTTTTTTAGCATCTCTCCGCTCACTCACTCTTCGGAAGGGCCCCCCCCTGGGACGACGTTTCCTTCCTCCTGCTGCCTGTAAGCAGCTTTCAGCCTGTTGTCAGTAACTTCTTAGCGCTGCTGGGCAGCAAATCACTCAGACTTATGCAAATCAGGAATGGAATAATTAGACCTTTTTCCTGCTCAGGTGCGTTCAGCAGAGAAGCGGGAAGGAATTGTGTTTGACAGTATCCTACAGCTTCCCCCGACATCCCTGACAGGTTTACGTTTTGAAGACAACCCTCACGCCTCTAAAAAAAACATCATAATTGTGCTGAAGGGCTGCTTAGCAACAGCGGGAGATGGTGCAGAGTCGGTTGGCATGGAAACGGCCGGATCCTCTGTCGTCTCCCTTGCGTTGTCTTGGCTCAGGTCTGGTCATGGGACATTAACGCCAGGTTCGTTTGACACAGGTGGCCAGGTCCAGGATTTGTAGGAAGCAGAGGGCAAAGCGTGTCTCTTTCATAGACCGGGAGTACCACGGCATGCGGATCGAGGACCAGTGTTATGTCATGTCAGTGAGGCAGGTGGCCAATTACCTTCTGACAGGGCAGTTGGGGGAAGACCTAGGACGACCCAATCGAGTCTAATACACAGAACAGGATGCATCACTGATGTTGAGGTTGTCATGACAACGTTTGTAGGGACATGCCAATCCCCGTCTGCTCTAAAAGATTCTGTATGCTTACCTAAACTGATTTTGCAGTTAAGTTTTGGACTCATGAGGGAGGTCCGTAAAAAATGTAAGCAGCAGTTTTGAGATCAGCATTATCGCTTGCGTGGCCTTGAAGTCCGTCCACGTGGTACCTAAATCTGTAGCTCTCAGTTGGATGCTAATAGTTGCAGTTCTCATGTACCCATACGGCAGGTATTGTTCCTGAGGCGTCTGTCAATAGCCCAGCTTCCGAAGGGAAAGATTTAATGCTTAGTTAGCTTCACTGCCACGGTTAATGCGGCTGAACACGGTCGGCTGTTTTCCCCCCTCCGCAGTTCCCGTGGTAGTTTCAGATAAGTGCTTTCGGTGAGATGCGCACTTCCGGATTTCAGGAAATCGCAGGAGGTCGGGGTCATGTGTCGCCTCGGTTCATGGGCCTTTTCCTGAAACCCAACTCGGTGTTCCTGGGAAGGCGGGGCCTCCGTACTGTCGGGCACCGGTCCGTTCTTATGACATCGACTTTTTCCTCAGAGTGCATCCCGCTGCTAATAGAGGATGAAACAAATTCTGCTAAATGCCCAACCGTGCTCCCCCCCCGCTCAGGAAGATGGAGCGCTGTACATTTCCCGCGACTCCCAGCAGCTTCGGAAATCTATTGTGCCCCTCCGTTCCCTCAGCAAACCCATTGTGCTAATGGCAATAACGCTCCTCCAGCATGTTAGCGAAAATCTGCCCAGTGGGAGACCCAGTGTGGCTCTAGAACAGAAGAGTGATACTATGCATTTGTACCCCATCGTTTCTTCATGAGCCACACAGACACGTACACAGGTGACAGCAGGACTGAGGGTCACAGTGCAGAGTTGGCCAGTGTCCAGGACCCCTGGAGCAGTTGCAGTTAAGGGCCTTGCTCAAGCTCATGTTACTTTTTTTTTTTACTGACACAAAAATGTTCTGAGGGCAGAAGGAATAATGATTGGTTCAGAGAGATAACCAATCGTATTGAATAGGAGGTGGGTCCAAGCAACTAGAGGGGGCAGGGCCAACCAATCAGATGTCTTGGTCCCGCCTCCTCTAGTTGCTTGGACCCACCTCATCTACAACCTGATTGGTTATGTCTCTGAACCAATCATTTTTACTACCACCCCTAGAACATTTTTATTTAAGTAGAACTTCCATGAGCCTTGCTCAAGGGCCCAACGGTAGCATCACTCTGCTGGCCAGAGGGGGTGTTGGAGATATAGGGGGTACCTGAGGATAATATTTTGCCTATGATATATTTATCAGGTGGGCTCTGGTGGGGACAATGATCACGTGGTCCGAATTAAATTGTGTTTCGCTCCGGAGTCTGCCAGTATCCCAGTATAGTAGGTTTATCTTTATGGGAGTTACAACCAGACAGGGTGATGGGGGGGGTGTATTTTTAAAGGGGATGGTTTTTTGTAAATTTCTTCCCATGGGGGAATGGCATTCATGTGTCTCCCATTACAGCTCGAGCCCTAACCACACGCTGCTCGACACCCTCTGAGGAGCAGTTAGGGTCCAGAGGTCTGTAAGGCTCTTCTGTGTTTTCTTTACGCCGCGTTATTTACTGAGTGACGGGCCGGCTCCGCCTGTACAGGGGCCAAACAGGGTCGCCATTCCATGCTTAGCTCCGTTTAGAGATGCTGGGTATCTGCTTTTATACCGTCAAACCGGCAGCAAGGCAATTTCTCTCCTCCACTGAACTATCAAGCTGTATAAATGGTTCAACTGTCCCATCGCTATGGACAGAAGCACATATTACGGCGTAAATGATAAATAGGGGCCGAGCGCCATCTTATTCCCTCGCCACCCCCGGTCACAGTCAGCCGGTCGTGGCTGTTTTTCCACCAGGCCCTGTGTCACAGGTGACGGCACTGTAAATGGAGCACTGATCTTTGACAAATGTCGCTTCTCAAACTCTCTGTAGGTTTGTGTATTTGTCCTAATTCAGCTAGTGCTCTATCCGCATGATAGATGTGTAATGCTTCAGCGACGGTCCCCATCCCGCTTCGTGAAGGGGTGATGTTTGTCAGCCGCAGACACCATTTCAGTCTCCACCTTGTGGCCATTTTCGTGTATTACATCATTTGAAACGCCAAGAGACGAAAATTGTGCAAGTTACAAAATCCATAATTGTGGCGCTTCTTTATATAAATGTAAATGAAGCACTTGAATGAAAGGACTCAAGCTATACACGTAAACTAGCAAGTATCTATACAGTATTCTAATTACCAAGTAGCGTATTAATAAAGGGTTTATTTCAAATACTCACTATTAGCATTTGTCCCGCTGGTTATCGCATAATTTTGTTTCTGGAGAGTGAAAATGATCCTGCTGTTTTTGCACTGGACCTCTAATGTGATGTATGCCGTGAATGATCATGACAGCTTTGTCAGCCGCTCGGCGGCCACGGGGAAAGGGAAACGCTTCTATGCAGCATCCGTAACCGACACTTATCACATTTGGGTCTTTTATACCTACATTACACACAAAAAATGTTTTCTACTTTTGGTTAACGTATAGCATTTAAAATAAGGCGTTTTAACGAAATCACATAATCAGTAAGACGTGTGATACAAACGATCGTGAAAAGAGTGAAACACCTGAGCCGTGTGTATTAAAACATGGATCAACCTTTTTAAACGAATTAAATGTGATTTAAAATGCACCACACCAGGGGACCCCCTAATAGTGACGCGTGGTCTTGTAGTTACCTAAGGACCGGGTTGTTTTAATACTTCTTATTTAAATAGGCCTATTTCTGGCTCCGAAACGTCTCTCCGGATCCTAGCCCGAAAATCCATGTGTTAAATCACTGAATATGACTGGGAGCACAGTGATGATAAAAGTCTCTGGCCAAACAGCGGAATTACCTTAATAATAATAATTATTGGTTTGGTTGTTTATTGCTATGTATTCGGATAGATAGGGATGGGCTGCGGACCCCCCAGCGGGAACAGAAGATGGATGGATGGATGGATGGATGGATATTAGGATCAAAATTGCGCCTTAAGTGGCTTCACGCCAACTACTCATAGAATGAACCTGAGCGCCACATCGCATTTTTGACTCAGCTTAATATTTAAATGAGACACAATCGATTAAATAGAAAGTATAGGCGTGGTAATAATTCATCGTCTGAACTAATGATCGCTGTGTTAAAAATAGACGGAGCATTAGCTGTTTATTTTAACTTACGACATCAGTCTGAGCATCACCGGTGCTTGTTTTAAGCCCTGTGTTTGATTTGAACTGTACACTCATTAAATCGGCTGTACTTTCACTAGATCGGCAAATTAATTCACAGCTATAAGCTGAAAGAAAGGCCAACATACGCTGTCTCTCTGCCTTGAATTTGAAAAAGTAGTACCGATGTCCGATCGTAATCCTATGTAACAGTGCGTGTCTTTAAAGTCTTTAACTGCTTTTATGTAGATATATAATAATATATATGTGTAATATATTTAAATAGTCGTGTAAATTGTTAGGCAAAACTAAGGAGATAATGGATTGTAGTAGCCTTGAGGGAGGGGTACAAGCGACGACGATGATGATGATGATGAGTTATGCCACGGGGAGGCGACATGGAGCAGAGTTCAAGCGGCCCATCGCAGAGAACAGCAGAGGAGCGCAGAAGGGCTGTAAAAAAAAACAGGAGACAGAAGGTCGGCGGATCGCAGCACAGCGACGCGGATCGCAGGCAGTGACGCTCAGTGCGAGCGGAGACAGACGGAGAGGGGCAGACGGCGAGGCGAGGGGGACGGCGCGGAGCGGCGAGCGTGTAGGCCGGTGTAAGCCAGCCGCAGCTGGGCTGCCGGGGAGCTGGGTGGAGGAAGAGGAAGAGGAGGAGAGCAAATGCCTTTCTATAGATAGAACAGACGGGAGTGCTGGATGACGACCGGCAGGCTGTGTGCCGTGGGTGTGTGATGCAGGTCCGGTACACAGATGTCAGGCATGAGGAAAATAAACCAGCTGCCCCCCACACACACACACACACACACACACACACTTCCTGTCTTCATCCTGTCATAATCACTTCAGGCGCATTTTCGGCCATCATAACGGACTGACAGAACGGCAGTGATTACTTTGGATTTAATTGTTAAAGTGGGACTTTGTCTGAAGGGCCAGGCAGGCGTGTTAGAAGGGCCAAATCGTCTTATTCACTTCTGAGCTCCAAACCCATCTACCGGCACTGACCCAGAAGGTTCAGGTCCAATTCTGGGCTCTCATTTATTAACTGTGCATATAAACAGATCTGTGTGTAAACTGTGCATGCTCACATTTTTACACGTACAGTGGTATTTATCAATTTCTTCCTGTGCATAGAGATGTGCATATACATATTTACAAATACTCCCAGTCACACAAACCCTTAGCAGCAGAGAAGTATATCTGTTGTAAACCGGTCGGCACCTTGGAAACGCTTCGATCCCGCTTAACTCTCACACCTCAATAAACAAATAGAATCATCTAGTTATGTTCACGCAAAGTATGTGCAGACAGCTCAAGCTGATGACAAGGAATCGTTCCTAAGTCATATGAGGTCTATGTCCAAAGACATAATATATTGCTGTCACTAAATATATGCTTTACAAGACAGCTGACTGTCTGGCTCAATTTCAGCAACATTCACTTGTCGGTCTACGTTGGTGCTCGACACACGTTACTTGCTGCAGCCAGTCAAACAGAACCACAACATCTCCGTACCTATTTCTGATCGCCCGGCCTCGTCCATGGGTGGGTGGAGCTGCACTGTCATTGTCACCAGCGGGAATGATTCCTGTTAGGGACATTTCGCTTATGATGGCAGGTATGTTGCCATCCTGAGGTGACACTGACGTGGTACATGGGTCCCCCCCTGTGGCCCGGCGTGGGATCAGTGCACCGCGGTCGTTCTTTGTGGTCATTCTCAGGTCGTGTTGCTTCTTCCTCACCTGTGCCGCCGGTCTCATTACAGGTGACACAGCATTAACTAAACGTGTCACCTGTGCCCCTTGCCAGGTCCCTCTCTGTGACAGGCCACTGGTAAAGGTGCCAAACGCTGCCTATTTTTCTCTCCATTATGTCTAGCAAAACCTTCACCTCATTCTTGGTTCTGTTTTCTGTTTCTGTTTTTTTTCCCCGCTTTACTTTAGGAATAAAGATACAGTAGTATATGTCTCGTCAAAGTTTCCTCTACCTTTCTCTTCTCCTACTGTGCAGTTTGACGTGTTATGCAAAAGCGATGTGCCTATATATGGTTATTGAGGGTGTTTATTTAAATTACGCAGGAGTAATAAATACCAATTTGCCTCTGTACCAGTGATTCATATGCACACATTTAGGACTTGTTCCACGCAGACTTGGATAGATGAGGCCCCTGGTTCCCCACAGCCCAGTTGTTTGTGTGTTGTGGAGATCCACGTTCCTCTAAGGAGTTTGTGCCATTTCATTCCCCGGACGCTCTCTCCCAGATCTGTTGGCTCCAACCCCACATACTTTCTGTGACTCAATCCATTGCTCTTGCATCTACTCCGCCTGACTCCGTTATCGATTGTATAGCCTGGACACGGGGATTAGGAGCCTTGGGAGGCCGCTGTTACCGCTCGGCCGCGGGGCCGCTCCCAGCCGGAGCCCCCGCGAAACGTTTACTGACAATCCTGTTTCCCTTTGTGCCTTAGAGTCGAGACGGCTACCTCTCCCTCATAGAGAGCATAGAAATAATTATACTTTTTTTTTTTTTTTCGTAAATTGAACAAACAGAAAATGGTCTGAAATATAAAAAGCCATCTGTTCCAGACAGTTTGCCAGTGGCTTGAAATAGTCAGCATTGTTTTTTCATATGTAAAAAAAAAAAAAAAAAAATTGTTGCAAGCTGTGAATCGCAGAGGGATGTTTAGCACAGTGCCCCCGGTGGCCGTGAGCGGAGGCAGATGGAGCAGGCTGTTAGTCTGTCTGAGAGGGAGTCAGGCCTGCTGGTCACGGGGTCACTCCCGTTAGGGATTAGTCAATTACTTTAATTAATGAGTTGCTGAGGACATGTTTTGTTTTTCTGTGCTGCTCGCAGATGTACACAGGTGGATTAATTTAAGACGGATGGGGGGGTCGCGCATGTCCGGGGGTGAGGCAAACTCAGGTGACTTGCTATCAATCAAACGTAACTCTGACTTCTGTTTTTTTCTCCGGCCCGGAACAGACGGCCAGGCGCTCATGCCTCGGCCCAGTCCCGTCTCCACGACCTGACGCCTGTATTGTTGTCTTTTGCGTGTTTCCTTCTCCTGATGAGATTACCCCCCCCCCCCGACTACCACTGGCAATGTGGCATGTGACCCAGACTCGATACCAAGAGAGAACTTTAATCCACCAATCTGGCAACACTGTACTTTCAGCCCAGATTTAACATGATCACATTTCTCTATTGGCTCAATGTTACTCCCAGCAGTGATCATACATCTATAAATACTGTTGAAGTCATCATAGGTACCTAAAAACATTTTATTTATAAGTAGGGTAAAACCCGGTATGTCGTTATTAACTAGAATTCAGGGTAAAGTGTAACACTTTGTCATCTAGCATTGATAATCACAGTGCATTCATCTTATAAATAAAACTAAACCGACGTGTCAACTCTAATTAAGTCATTAATTTATAAAACAGACACAGAATCGGCCCCATTTGCCAGTCTGATAAACGCAACACCAGTGCCGACCTATTAAAAGCGGGCTGCTCCCCGGGTCGTTAAGCAGCGTCGCATTGCCTGCGCGTGCCCCCAGGACGCAACTCGAGAGCCGCCGCTGCTGCGGTGCTCTGCATGCAGCTGCACCCACAAGAGTGTGCCGGCTGAATAATTTAACATACAGATCAAACGAGCCTCATTTACATATGAGATGGAAGCGGGAGACGAAATATATACATACACACAGCAAATGTCAAGGCCAGAGGAAGACTCTGAAGAACACAGGGCGATTCAAGAGTCTCTCGAAACAGGGACCTTAAAGAATACATCAGACAGAAATCTGTAGTGCTTCAGAGAATCACAGCTCCTCTCAGTTCCTTGTCTGCTAGGCCAGAGGCCAGACAGACACTGCACTCCCTCCATCACGCTCGACTTGCATCTTCACCCCAGGGTCTCTCCTGGGGGGAGGGGGGGGGGTGTAACCAAAATGCCCCCTGACCCGACTCATACACAGCCATCCACTGAAGCAGGTAGTGAGGGAAGCCATTGCTTTCAATGGAGCCCACTGCACACCCGCTGCCCCCTAGGGGCTCTCGAAGAGGCTCGCAGCCACCAAGCAGCAGGGACTGAATGCGGTCTGCATACGTCGGCCATCTGCCCAAGAGCCCCACCTTAATCCCCAAAAACAAAATAGATGGCTTCATCTGTACCCAGCCTGCAGTACCATCATGAAGTGATAGAGGGCGATAGATACTAAAATACCTGAGTTACGGATGAAAAACAATCTGCAGTGAATATGTAAACACGGGCATCCTATGGTGGGGCTCTGGCTTCTGTCTGCTAAGTGGCGATTTGGCCATCTGTGCCAGGGAGGCCCAGGAACATAGAACGATGCTGAAGAATTCAAGTGTGAGTTTGAGACTGAAGCCTTTGAATTGACAAGCTGTGTGCAGTTTGTGCCACTCCTGTCTTCATCTCCCTGAGGCCAGGAGTCCGTCCACGTTCCCAGACTGTCATATTTACACTGCCCACCGTTTAATGTCCTTTGCTGTGGCCCAGCTGTGCCCAAGACCTTCCTGCCACGCTACACAACGACAGGGAAAAGTTTGCAAGATTCCAAGCCTGTAACGAGACCACGGGCTGGAGATAAACAGGCCCCCTGATCCTAACTCACACTGGAGTATGACACGAAGTATTTAAACGTCACACCTGCATTACGGCCTGAGCATCGACATGAAAACGTGTGCAGCAGAGGTGGAAAATTCAGGTCAAGTACAAATCCAGATCAAGGTTTTGTTTCAAACAACCAGTTGAGTATTCTGAGACACTTTATACTCAAGTGATTAGTTGAAACAAAACATTGGTCTGGATTTGTACTTTCTGGACCTGAACTTCCTTCCTCTGACGTGTAGTAAAAGTCCTTCAGAGAACATCGAGGACCTTCTGTGTGGTTGTGTATTTCATGCTTGACCCATGTGGCTTCCAGAAAAAAAACAGTCATTTATACACACACAAATCTCCCCCTCAATCTCTGCCTCCCTCTGCATGGCAGCCCGCTCTGGTCCTCAAGTTCTCTCTGAATTTTTCATCATTTAACAACGATCAAAGAAACTGATTTCGCTTGATCCCGATAACCTTCAAAAATAACTCAAGGTAGGCTGGCGAATTTCCATTACGACAGGAAGCAATCAGAATCTCAGCATTCAAATCTACATACTAACAGAATTTTCTGTGGTTGTACACAGAAAATGCCAACTATTACATTTAAAACTAATTTAGAAAAAGTTATGTCTGTAACTAGCAGGTATTAACTTTCAGTGCTAAAAACAAATACGCATCCTCATTGAGTTAATCCCGTGCACCAATGACTGTAGTTAAAACTACCAGCAAATGGCGGTCATGTGTAAAAATATTAGCGAATAAATAAAATCCATTGCATGAAAAATTTAATGGTAAACAAACCGCACTCAGTACATTTTTAATTAAAAAATAAACACTCCCCAGTGCCTTGCATACAAGAATTCCATTTATTGGTGTAATTGTCTGCTCATATGACTTCCTTGAAGGAAATAAGAAAGTAGGCACCTAAATAGCCTGGAAGAAGGTGTTTGTCTTTAGACAGACCTGCTACACACCTGCTTTTAGAAATTAACAGGGGATATTTAAAAGCCATCATGTCAGGAACAGTAAAACCTAACACTTCTGCATACTGCCAACATGTTAAAGCTGTTACTGCAGAAGGTCAGAAATGCAGCTGCAAGAACTGGGCAGAAGAGAGTGTCAATGGATGGTGCAGAGGGTCCGAAAATGTGGACTGTCTGGCAGGGAGCGAAAATGTGGACTGTCTGGCAGGGAGCTGGGAGGGAGTGAAAACATGGACCGTCTGATGGCCCCTGAAGACTGAATTGGTAAAATACAAAATACAAACTCAAACACAAAATTGTGAAAACCGCAGGCAGGAATCCATCCATCCATCTATCCATTTTCTGAAACTGCTTGTCCTATTCAGGGTCACGGGGGATCCGGAGCTTATCCTGGAGACTACAAGCGCAAGGTGGGGAACAACCCAGGATGGGGAGCCAACCCATTACAGGGCACACTCACACGTCATTCACACACACATGCACACCTACGGGCAATTTGGTAACTCCAATTAGCCTCAGCGTGTTTTTGGACTGTGGGGGGAAACCGGAGTATCCGGAGGAAACCCCACGATGACGCAGGGAGAACATGGCAGGCAGGAATGAAAGAGAAAATATGGCAAAAATAATGTGTGATTGGGTGCAAGTATGTGTACTGCTATGGACTGGCATCCAATCTAGGGTGAACCCCAGCCTTGTGCTCTCTGCTGCCTGGGATAGACTCCAGGCCTCCTCACAACTCTGACCAGGATAAACAGGTAGAGGATGGATTCTGTCAGGGCATCAGCAAATTAATTTTAAGATACAGTCCATAGTGATAACAGTTTTGAGCTTTGATGCAACAGCAGCCGGCCTGGAATCCCATCCAGGGTGTATCCTAGCCTAGTGCCCTGTCCTGGATGGATGGATGAATGGATGGATGGATGGATGGATGGATGGATGGATGATCACCTGTAATCTGTAATCATGTACTATCAATGCATTTCCTTTAGACGACAAAGCAGGAAAGAAGCAGTTGCTTCCTCAGCACGCAGACAGTTATAAAATGGACTCAAATGCACCACATTTTAATGTGAAATGTCTGCTGATAATTAAGTTACTAGGTGACGTATTTTTGCAGAAAGCTACACGGAGGCACTGGATAAGTTGCAGACGCTGGAGACTGACAGACACCCGGCTTCTCTGCTGAGGGAAGGTGAACCTTCATCATTCCGCATGTGAATTCACATTCGCCCTCTGCGTGCTGGAGGACGACGGCGGCTGCCGGTTACAGATTCGATGTCATTCATTCAGCAACTCGCCAATACAATCATCTTCTCTTACTGGTACTGACTCACTCTCTTACTGGTAACGCTTAGTGGTTTCGGGGGTTTGGGGGATGCAGGGAACAGGTCGCCTGGCCATGTGCGGCCCGATCGTCTGTCACCGCACTGTGCGGAGATGCTCCTACAGGAAAGAGCCCCAGAGAAGGTGGGGGGGACCTTCAGCGAGGGTGGCTGCACCCAGGCTGAAAAACAGCTTTTGTTGTGATTTCAGCTCCTGTTGCTTGGCAAAGCGGCTCGCCAGAATGGAAAAACAACGCGCGAAAAAGCGTCACTGGAACAAAATGCATTCAAGAGTGCTGTTTATAAAGATTGTTTTGGTCTTGGCATCATGCTCCAAAATCCGACTCCTGGAAATTTCGGGATCACTCGCATCCTGGAATGGTGATCCCATCATTGGGAATTGATTTATGGAGAGGGTGGGGGGGGGGCGTCTCTAAGGGAAGCAAGTTTTTGCAGTCAGAGATGTAGGCTATAGGTATAATCACGAGCATGGGTGAATGCACGCACACACACACGCATGCACACACACCCACACGCACACAGACACACGTAATTATATCTTTGTGGGGACTCTTCATATTTCTATGGGGAAAACTCTAATCCCATCATTATGATCTTAACCCCTACCCAGCCCTAGCCTTAACCATGAGTAGCCAAATTAAATACAAGACTTGTGGCATGTTTACTTTAATTGCATTCACAGATCTTTGTGGGGACCTTAAAAATGGTCCCCCCAATGTCAAAACAACATGTTTTTACTAAATTGTGGGGGACATTTGGTCCCCACAAAACAGTATAAACCTAATTCACACACACACACTCACATGTTTGTAATTATATCTATATGGGGATTCTCCATTCATTTCTATAGGGTAAGTCCCTAATCCTAACAATGACAACCTTAACCCCTACCCAGCCCTAACCTTAACCATATGTAACAAACCAACATAGAAGACTTTTGGCATTTTTAGCTTTTTGAGGGCAGTCAGATTTTTATGAAATTGAGTTTCCCCTTGCTGGACCAAAAAAAAGTCCTACAATGGTTTTTATTTGGTTGCCACAATGTAATATACACATGACCCACAGTCACACCTCCGTATTCCACAACCTGAGCAAAAGTTAGACATCCATCCTAAGTAGCTGGAATCAGAATTACACAGAACAGGCTCCGCGGGAACGACGGCGGCGCCCGGATACGAGCAGGCGAGAGCGGCACTGCATCTCCTTTTGACCCTGGATACCATAGCGGGGAGTGGGCATCTATTTTTAAAGCCGCACAAACTGCAGCTCCCCTTGAAGACGTCGGGGAGATATGTACATTTTTCTGTGAAGCCTGGCGACAGCACTCACTTCCCAACACAGGGAAACTGACATGGCGAACAGTGTGTGCTGGAATGATGGGGGGAGGGAGAGAGAGAGAGAGAGAGAGAGAGAGAGAGAGAGAGAGAGACCAGACGTCCATTACAGATGCTTATAGGTGGGGGAAAATAAATCAGAAAAATAACATGATTGGCTTTCACAAAGACAGGAAAAGGGAAAAAACGGACAGGGTGTGTATTTGTATGGGGTGGGGAGGAAAAATATTTAATAAAGAATAAGGTTCTTGAAGCTGAAGAATGAGCAAAAGCCAAGAGGTGTGCTGGCCGGGTGAAATGGGAGCGCATGGGGG
>JAODJU010000081.1:12188296-12203968 GCA_026776725.1 Gnathonemus echidnorhynchus
GGGGGGGGGGCAGGGGGGGCACCCATCCAGGGGTCGCTGGAGATCGTCTGGTTTCGGTGGGCTGTGATGAAACACGCCCAGGTAGAATACTGATGAAATCTGTTACGTTGGCCTTTAACTCACTGACTGTGAAACTGAGAAATTCTGCATTTGTTGGCCTTTGGGCTTACAGTGACGGTTACGGGCATATTTACGTAAATCGAGCTATGAGTAAGAGTTACTCAGAAAGCACAAAGAGGACGAGTCGATGTAATCTTACACCTCCGTACGCGTTTATGTCAAATGGTAAGGAACCTGCAGCAAGCCGACTTTGGGAGACCGGAAGATTAGTCATTGGTCAGTAGTCATGGCGACCTGCGTGGACAATGAGCATCATTTTTAAGATCAAAGAAATATTTTTAGTCCAGGAATTACGGCGGATAAAGGAGGAAAAGCAATCATCTTTGCTGGATAATGACACAGAGCTCCTGGATCTTGTGAAGCAGGGGCAGAGTGGACAGACTCACACACACTGATAAAGGCGATAAACAGGAGACCAAAGTAATACCTAACTATTGCAGGGATTTGATGTTAGATCCTGAACATGTGGTGCGGAATCGCTTTTTAGAGCAATTTAGGGGCAGCGTGTGTGTTTTCTCAGTCTGGTTGCGGAGGAGGGCTGTCAGGATGCACTCCAAGGAATCAACAGGCACTTACAGTCTGGGCTCGGCTGAAGTTAGCGAAGTGAAGCGACGTGGCAGAGGTTAGCGAGCCAAGCTTCTGCTCCAGTCTGATCTGAGCCTCTCTGCTGCCCAGGTCCAGGACTGCTGATGGGCCTGCATCCGAAATCTTTCTGATAGTTTGACTAGTAACTATTAAAAATCGTGTTTAGTAATACGGACATTATGCTAGTCTGTTAAGATGGAGGGCTAACTTATGTCAATAAGTGCTGGTCTTTTAGGTGAAATTAATAATATATTGCTTAAAGGAGAATAATAATAATAGTAAAAATGAGTTGCACGTCACTTTCGGCTTTTAATAAAGGAGCACTTGGGTGAAACAAGAGTTTAAAAGTTCATCTCCATTAGCATTTGTGTCCCAGTAGACAGGGTGTCCAAGGCATCTGTCCCTGTCCTGGGCGGGTGGAATGATGCTTTGAAAAAAGGGGCTGACTCTGTCCTCTCGGGCAGCTCATAAGAAGCCCCCCCCGCCGCCCCCCCCCCCCCACACATTTCCAGGACCAGTATAGGCGGTACAGAAAACTGGATCGGCATTCGGCTGCTTAATTTGCTGAGGAATTAGGATTTACACTTGGACAGTTAATTAAAAATCCCCTTTGGCGTTAAAGGTAATCCATTACCTCTGGTTTGGAGACAGTGATTAAGGGAGCTTGCCTTCATGTCAGGGCAATACTGTCTGTTTATTCTACCGGATTCTTCTCTTTCATTAGTTTTTGTCAACACTGAATGTAGACTCAGTCATTTTTCTAAATGAAGGAAGCTGATGTGTATATTTAAACATCACGTCGGGTGCGGAGCGGCGCGCTCGTGTGCGTGAACGCGTGTGGGCTGGTGGTCACGGGACACGGGAAATACATCACTTACAAACGAGGGACGAGCTGACCGCGGAAGGATCTGGAAGGTTGGAGCCACCAGTATCGTGAAATTCTTTCCAACACTGGGTCTGACCACATGGGTGTAACATACAATCACATGTAACGGAGGATTTGTTGGTGGACCTGCGTCAGAACTTCCGGAAAGCCATATCTGGCTCCGTAAACGGTATCTCTCTGTCTGACGAGTCCGCCGTCTGTGCCAACCTCACGGGTGACTCACCTCGCAAAATGGCCACCATGCCGTAAATGGATTATTCACAGAATTGCCAGCCAGGTTGGCATGGGAGTTTGGAGTCTCATGGAAGAATCTGGGCATTTCCTGAGTTCAGGATGAAGGTCCCATGCTCAGCTAAGTGTGTGTGAGTTTTATCATCAGAAGGCATTAGTAGCGTCTGTTAAGTTAAATATGGTTTATGGTTTTGACTTGTAACAGCTCAGCTGTGATCGACTGCAGGATTACTGAATCATCTCCATCCTCATTTGAACTTATTTTCATCTATTCAACCTGCCGTGATCGATGGTTCCTGCGTTTTGAGAGCGGGTTCAATCAATGCATATCAGACCTGCTTAAGACAGATCAGCCTCCCCATTAGGCTGGACAGGTTTATCTCAGGGTGCCCTGTCTAAAGCGGGTGACAAGGTGAGGCCATCGATTTACATCTCGCTAGCTTGACTCATGCCTATAGAACGTTCTGGCAGTTCTTCCATAGTTCCAAACTACTCGCCTGGCCTGTATAGAGGCGAGTCAGTCCGGTTCAGTCCTTCCCAAGTTGTCTTGAGATGTCTGTCTCTTTTCCCACAGTCCCGTCTGGATTTGCTGGTGGAGCGCAGCGGTTGGCTGAACGCATTGAACGGCCAGACGCATTGATTGGCTAAGCACGTCGATTGGTCTGACACTTCGATTGGCCCGCCTCACCGCGGACGCCGATCACAGTTGCGTACACCTGTGTGTAGCGCGACGGTAACAGGCTCCGCTTTAATTTCCGATATTTCAACCCACATCAAGAGCAGACATTTAATCAAACGGTGCAAAGTAAACTGTTTTGGTTTCGCTTTGTGGTATTCGGGAAATTTGATATACACAAACTGTTATTTAGGCATATAACGTCGAAAACTCAACAGAGGCCGGTTTTGGCAGCGAGAGCCCTATCAGGAACAGACGCGCTCCTCGGCTCGGAAGAGGCCAGCTGGACGGCTGCGGGGAATCCGCCGCCTGGAAGCGGCCGGACCCAGCCACTGGCCGCAGTCTCTCCGCAGCTTTCAACAGCTTGTTGTCTCCAGAATGCCAATGGCCCCGCAGAGGAGGGGATAGACGGAAAGATAGCAAGGGAATAAGCCTTTCCCAGCCTTCTCGGCGAGGCCTGGGCGGGCCGGCGGAAACATGCGACGTGCCTCCGGGCGTTTCCTGCACTGATCGCAGCCGGGTCAACGTGTAATCACTTTCTAAAATGCGTTAGCGGGGTATCTAATAAAAAAAAAAAAGTGAGGGTGTTTAGTCATCTGAAGTCACGGCACAGAAGAAGGACTCTTTTGTCTTTTGGTCCGAGTTTAAGGAAACGTGGGTATGTAGAGCCGTGTTTAATTAGAACGGAACGAGCTGCAAAGGAAATTAAACTGCGAAAGTGCATTACGGGAGCGGCGTGGCGAGGAGACGTCAGGGAAACAAAAGAGAAGAGAAAACACCGGGAGCAGCAATGCGCAATTAGTGCCGGCAATTTGTCATGAAAACAGCCCAGCGCTGGAAAGCCACTCTCAAACCGCTAATTCCATTTTCAGCTCAAACGGAACACAGAGACGGGTCCGTTGGTGGATTTGGGACTGGCGGGCAGGTGGGAATGTCGGCGTGAAGCCGTCCCGGGTCTCTGTGTCCTCAGCTAAACATGGGTTAAGTTTCCCTGTCTAGTCCACTTAACCTGGGACCTGCAGAACCTGCAGCGATTTAGTGTAGCGTTACTAGGCAGCTAGGCAAATTTATCAAGACATTTCTGTACACTGTACCTATATTTTTTATTACCATTATCTTTTTTTATTAATTATTACCATTATTATTATTATTATTATTATTATTATTAGGGTTAGGATACTGTGCCTGTGATCAGAAGGTTGTTGGTTCAAATCCCATGGCTGGCAGAGTGATGTCACCTTAACCCTCACTTGCCCCAGGGATACTGTCTCAAAATGTATGTCACTTTAGATCTCATAAATAATAAAAATATCTGGTGTCCTCACACTCCAGGGCAGGGGGTTTAATCCCTGCCGCCCTCTCCGTGTTGGTGTGGGCTTTATATCTCCCCCCATACGTTTCTCCCAGTTGCACCAGTTTCCTCTCACAGTCCAACATGAATGGGGTTCCTTATTCTCCGCGGTGCGTGTGAGTGTGTGTCCTGTCATTTGTCGGCAGGGTCGAGTAACCAGCCTTGTGACCTATTGCTGCCCTGGAACCTCGACTTGAGAACGCAGTTGATGAACATATGGATAAGGATTCAGGGATTCAAAAGCTTGAATCCATTTGCACAAGTACAATGAAATGCTTGTGTAACTCCCTGCAGACTTAACATATATAACGAGGAAGAATGAATAGCAATAGCAGAATAGTGAACAATAACATACAATATATTCATGCAAAATACATACAAGTAGGACAAGGTGCTGAGATTTAAAGTGGGTAATAATATGGCTTACGCTTGTGTGACGCACAGCAATCGTCATGGGCTCACGACGCACTCACTACACACTTCTGGGTGACGATGTCACGAATTAGTAAAGGAATTTCATGTTTTCTGATTCGCGATTCACGAATGTGACTGAAAATACGTCCGAGCGCTACGCGAGGCTTTGGGTGTCAGATGACGGGGATGCTGACGTCCCTAAATCACTCGGAAAAAGTGCCTGGGAAACTTTGCCACTTGAATTCTGTAGTGCGCGTCGTTCCCTTTTTAACACACATCCCACGGCCGATGAGTCACCAGCGAACGCGAAGGCGGCAAGGTCCACAAAAAGTGCTCCGCGGTCTGCCACGTAGGCGTGCAACGGCGAGGGAGATGCCGTCAACGCCGGGCGGCAGGTGGTGGATGAGCTGCGGGTCTCGCCAGAAGGTTGCTGGTTCGAATCCCATGGGTGCTGAATGGGAGACTGAAGATTTTGCCAGTGCTTTAGTAAATATCTAAACAGATATAGGGTTTGTTCTTCCTGTAAAGTTGTGACAGTGCGTGAAAGAGAAGCCAGATGGGGATGTGTTCCAGAGCGGAGATTTATTGGGGCAGGCGATCATCAGAGTCAACACGATCCGAGTCAAAACCAAAATGGGCAAAAAGTATCCAAAAAAACTGGGCAGTAGTCAGAAAACAGGCAACTGTGGGGCAATTACTGATCAGACGATCAAAGGACAGGGCAGACTCAGGGTCTTGGGACAAAAAAGTGTATCAGAAAACGTGACGGACTCGGAAGAAATCACTGGGACAGAAACGCTCAAACTCCCAGAAGCAGAGAACATCTCGCCACTGCCCAACGTAACACAGGAATTAAAATAAGGGAAGTAATTAGCAGCACGCACCACAGCTTGGAAAGGGCATGACTGCGCAGATAGATCTCAGTGGAGGTCCTGGGGTGGGGACTGCGCAGGGTCTCCCTGAGTGACGCAGTAGAAGATTCCCCGGGCAGGTCTGTGACATAAATGACACTGACTAAGATAAGGGATGGGTACTCGTGGACATGAACAAAGATTCTTCTAGAATGGAGGTAGTCTGATTCCTGGGGACATTCCTGGGACTTAAAAGTTATTGTAAACATAAAAAGATTCGATCAAACATCCATCTGTTCAACTGGGTCTACAGTCATAGGAAGTAGATGGCTAATTCCAAACCACCGTCCCTGCTATGAATGTGACCTGAACCAGTGCCAGCAGTGTTAATGCTCATGGGAGTTAAACAAAAATGTTCTCAGGGCAGAAGGAAAAATGATTGGTTCAGAGAGATAACCAATTAGATTGTAGAAGAGGTGGGTTAAAGCAACTAGAGGAGGCAGGACTGACCAATCAGAGGTCTTGGTCCCACCTACTGTAGTTGCTTCGACCCACCTCCTCTTTAATCTGCTTGGGTATCTCTCTGAACCAATAATTTATCCTTATGCCCTCAGAACATTTTTGCGTAAGTAAAGCTCCCACAAGCATTGCTAACAATAAAGTAGCCATTATGGCTAACCTTGTCTGTCCTTTTAGGATCTTATGCTACCAGTCTAAGATTAAAGATTCGTGCTTCTCTGTTGTCATTTACGATCTGGAATCACTCTCACTGCTCTCTCCTAAGCTCATTGCCAAGTTGTCAGGTGTGTTTGTAAGCCTCATTAGTGCAGTACACAGTCTTAGCAAGACTCCCTTGCACTTACAGAATGATGTTTTTCTCACCAAATCATCGTTATGGATTGGTGGCACATGAACTGCACTATTCCTATCTCCAAAATATGGTAGCTTGTTAATAATTAGCTGCTGTAAACATACTGTCAGATTTGTTTGGTTTAAGATCAGTTGAACCCTTGAGTACATATATGCTAATATTAGGTAGCGCTGTAGGCGTTCTACAATAAATACTTGTCCTCTTCAGTAAAAACCTGTACAAAATATTAATTTATTCCATTTGCTGTTTTCTTTTCATGTCTCAGTCTTCCATCAGCTTTATCTCATTGTCTGGCCGCTTCTACTCTCGACTAGAAAAAAATATATATTTTAATGTTGTTTTCACCTTCCGCAGCAAAGTAAATTTCCCTCCTTTGATATTCTAATATGCACAAGTTCCTTTTTGCCTGTAATTTAGACAAACAGCCCACTAAAATCTGTCTGAAAAAAAGGCAGCAGGTCCAGCTGTGTAGCCTAGTTGCCCAGGAGATGATTTAATGGAAAACAGCCCCGTTGGGTTTGATTGACATGCCTGTGCTCCAGTCAGCCTTGTAGAAAGGAGGTACCTTCTGTATCAGAGGTGGAAAGTTCAGGTCCGGAAAGTACAAATCCAGTCCGAGATTCTGTTCCTACCAATCAGTTGTGTATAAAGAGTCATAGTGACAGCATGCTAAACTGGTTGGTTATAACAAAACCTTGGGCTGGATTTGTACTTTCCGGACCTGAACTTTCCACCTCTGCTTATATTCTTCCATCTGGGACAGACCGTCAGTCAATGAGAGCTTTAAAAAAATGAAAGCTTAGCTTATTCTGGGAGTAAGTACAAGGAGTCAGTGAAGGTACCCCCCCCCACAGGTGCAGACAGACTCAATGGGTGCGGAGAACCTATAGTATTCTCAGCGGGGTTCCAGATACATCTGGGATCCAGAACCGTCCAGACGTTAGCAGCACGGTGGTGGTAGGAGGCGAGAAAGAGCTCCTCACCTTCAGCTCTCCGAGAGCCTCGGCCCACATGAAACGGCCCTAAAAGGCAGAGCAGTCCGCTGCCGTTTGATGAGCCGAGAGAGACAAAGACTGCCAGAGAGCTTCAAAGCAGCCAGCTGACATTTACGGCCTTCCCCGGCTTCAAAGTCGCGCCTCACTCTGCCTCCACTTTCAGTATAATTAATATGTTTTTTTTCCCTCCCCCCTTTCCGATGGGCCCGGCTGGATTAGAGCGTGGATTAGAATTTGCTTGCGAGTTCACCGCACATTCTCTGCAAATAAATAAATAATGGATTCCTGGCTTTCAAAAGTGCCGTCCTTCAGATCCGACCCTTAAAAAACAGGCTTATTCAGACGGAACAAAACCCACGAGGTTCTTTTCTGCGGGTTGGCTCAGCCGTGAAAGGTCCGTACCTGGCGATCCCTGCATGCCCGTTCGGCTGGGGTTTCATTTAAAAGGATGCTGGGCCCTAGCATATAGATCATATAGATTACGGTTTATTAATGCTGTGACTGCTAATTATTTTATTTCATGATCATCACGTGGCGCCCAAAGGCCTTTTAAAATAAAGAAAAATTGCTACGTGTGAAGGTTTTCGTCCTCAAACAACAGGGACAAGGAGCTGAAATTTTTATCTGAAGAATGTGGGTTTGAGTTCCAGAATGGAATTCTCTGCTATATGTTTGAATCATTTATTAAATTCACTGTCCATTTATGTATACTGTGAATGGCCTGTATGTTCAATTTCCAAATGATTCAAATAAAAAACAAGATTTAATTTATTTTACCAAAAATCTGAGCTCGGATCCCACATTGAGAGATTCCTCTGGGATCAGTTTTCTCCCATGAAGTACATCCACTGAAAACATTCACAGCTCTTTTTTTTAAACTAAATGTCTCATTATTTTTATTACCTAGTGGGTCAGAGATCCTTGACAGGCTGGTGGCCGCAACCTGACCGGGGTGACAGATTCACGCTGGCTGTTTCAGTCTATTTTTCTCAGCGCAGAGGTGCATTTAATTACATCCCAATGTTTTCCGCAGAGCGCGATCTGAGTTTTGATACGACCCACCCGTGTGCTACAGACACAGTGTTGGTAGCAATCTAATCTATACCGAGCCGAAACAGGAGGCTCACGCTTAACTTGTGTGTGTGTGTGTGTGTGTGTGTGTGTGTTTGTGTGTGTGTGTGTGTGTGTGTGTGTTTAGCCAGATGCCAAAACGTTGCTGTACATCAGGACTCTGTACTGCCACAGTGTTTCAGTGGGTAATGCTGTTGCTTCACGGCTCTGCAGTTAGGGGTTCAAATTCTTTCCTGGCCCTATGTGGCTGGATGGAGCCACTGATTTCCTTCTGCACTTAAGTGAATTGGTATCTCTGAATTGCCCCTAGTGCCCTGTGATGGACCGGCATCCCGTCCAGCGTGTCCCCACTATGCTTCTTGGTATAGACTCCAAAGGCCCCTGTAAAGGGTTAGTGGTTGAAAGGTGAATGCATGATTCCATCCATCCATTTTCTATGCAGGGATGTGGAGCTTAGGGTGCACGACAGGGAATAACCCAGGACAGACCTCCATCCCATCACAGGGCACTCACATCTATTATTCTCATTTTATTTATTACTGTTATGTTTTTTTTACCTGGTCTGTGATGTTCTCCTGTACAGATACGTTGCCCCTACCGGCCTTTGGTCCCAAGTTCTCTGCCAGCTCTCATAAAAAGACACACGGACACGTTACCTTCACTGTCCGTTCAGAGTTGCTGCCCTTTTGCTTAAGAACCGTTTGCAGAAGGGGGCCGGGACGCGGTCTGATGTCTTGACGTCTCGACGGTGCCGCGGTTACGAGAAGCGACAGAGAGCGGTTTCCCAGGGAGCCGCGAGCTTCCGGCGACGGGAGCGACATGCCTGTCCCACCTCCCGGGCCATTACCTGCACGACCCGCCGTTGCCGGGGCGACCGTCGCCCAGGGGAGCCCGAACGCTGTTAGGGTAATAATTACTTCATCAAAGGCAGAAAGAGCTGAGGTTCAGCAGGGGGAGAAAACCCCACGGCTCCCCGCTGAGGTCGTCGATGGCCGGGGGCAGGTGCTGCCAGGCTGAATCCCATCCTTAGAAACGTTCTTTTTCGCATTGAAAGGCATAACTGATACGCAACAGGGTTTAGTCCTTCTGATTTTGGGGACATTGCAGGTGCAGGACCAAGGTGTCCCTAGTGCTGGCTACATATTTTGTGCTCCTGTACCCAGAGACCCACACGTGAGAGGCTGCAGGTGAGCTTGCCAGACCGGGCAGTGGGGTCGGGCCTGAATTACAGCCAGAGACAAACGCTGATCTCCGTGAAAAGTCAAACACCGGAGCCAAACGCTTTTAATCAAGGTGTCTGAAATCGGGAGGACGAAGTCAGAGTCCCGTACAGGCTGTGCTAATTCTGACCTGTGCTGTCAGACGTAGCTTCAGAACCAGACTTAGGATGCACGTGGAGCCCAGATCCCAGACACACTCTCTCCTTTTGATATTTTACTATTTTTAAACCTGCTTCAGTCTTTTGATGTATACATTTTAAGCAGTTTAATTTTAGCTTCAGGTGCAGTGCTTGGTGCTCATTTTAATACTCATTTGAATGCGACTCCAGTGTGTGTCTCTTTGCCGGTATCTCTGTGTCTGTCTGTGACGGGGCTCCTTTCCGGTGCATAAAGCTGGTTCCGTTGCCATCTTTGGTGTCCCCCAGATTCCCATTTTACACGCAGCTCTTAACTTGCTAGTGGGGGACCTTCCAATACAGTTTTTATGCTCAGAAATTCCGAACGCGACGTGTCCAGCTGAGTACGTTCTGGTCTGGACACCTGTCGTCTGAAAGTGACATCTAAGCGAGCCGTTTCGTCACTGGCACAGAGGATT
Organism: Gnathonemus echidnorhynchus; assembly: GCA_026776725.1. Taxonomy (NCBI): domain Eukaryota; kingdom Metazoa; phylum Chordata; class Actinopteri; order Osteoglossiformes; family Mormyridae; genus Gnathonemus; species Gnathonemus echidnorhynchus. The sequence continues at coordinate 12,198,163 of JAODJU010000081.1, forward strand.
ATTTCCGTGACTAATTCAGCCCACAGGTAATCGCCGCGCCCTGTTCGCTCGAACTCCGCCGTGCTGTCACCCAAACCGACAGTTCTCTTATGCAGATCTGTCCGTGAACGCTTGTGTTGTCAACATGACGCACGACACGGGGCTTTCACGCAGGTTTCATGCGCCTTAAAATCGGAAAACCGGAACCCTCCGCGGAAGCACTGGAGAGACAACATTTTGTATTTGCGGTTTGATGCAATTTATCGTTTCTGACAATCGCTGTGACCTCGTATGGCAGGGGTGGGCAGTCTTATCCAGAGAGGTCCGCTGAGTATGTGGATTGTCACTGCCACTCCCTAATTAGATTACTAATTAGAGGACTGATTGGCTGAGGAGTCCTCACACCTGGGTTTGAACAGCGGAACATAAAGGTTATCCCAAAAACCTGCATACACACCGGCCCTTTGCGGATAAGATTAGCCACCCATGTTGTTTGAATAAACGGTTGTGGAATTTAGATAGATGGGAGAATGTATAGACTTCTTATGGTACTTTTAATTATGTTGCAGTCGTTTATGGTGTGCTTGTTCAGATTTCGTGATTATTGCCGATTAACCAAGTTGCCGACCATGTTCAGTTAGACCAGGGTTCTCCAAATCTGGATCTCGATTCCAAATCCAGGCCTTGTTTTCAGTTCTCCCAGGTAGTTAGTTTAATAATCACTGATTCTGATTGGTCAGAGGCTTCACACCTGGCTCACAGGTAAAGGAAGGCTGGAAAACCAGCAGGGCTCGGACCTCGAGGACAGTGATTTGAATAACCCTGTGTTAGACTATAAATCGACACCCTGAAACCCTGTACCTCTGCGGACAGCCTTCGCTCTGTCCCACCGGCGCAATGCGCCCTCCAACCATGTGAGAAACACGCGACTGCGGTTCTGTTCTGAGTCATTTCCTTTGGGGGGGGCAGGGGGGCAGGATGATAAACATGTTATGTAAGGTGTCAAGTGAGGACCTTTATGCTCTTGCTGTACTCCACTCAGAAAAGGCTATTAGACATGTTTTGTACGGTGTTGCGTGCTTCTGTTGAGTATCTGCGTTTCCATTGATATTTATACGTAATCACATCTAAACGATTCTATATATTTTTGTTTAGTGTTTGTTTCAGTTTCGTTTGTAAGGTTGCATCTGATTGGATGTTCTTCCTCACGGTTGGGTATGGTTGTCAGGGCGAAGAGGCGTGTGAGGATCGTGAAGTTAAGAGCTATTGTCACGTCCTGTCAGAGTCACCCATGGTAAAGGAGTATTAGGAGAGATGCCAGACCAAACTTACCCTCCAGATACTGAGCGGCAGTGATATAAGACTGACAGAGCCAGGTAATTACAGTGATGACAATGGCGATGACGTTACGTCAGACTGCAGCAAAGAATGGCAGTGACAACCCACTTCCGTACCGTACCGAGAAAAACCTTATGGACAGACACGCCAGAAGGGATGCCGATATAGTTTTGGAAGACAGGACCTTCAGGTTGGAAGACACTCAGCTCGCTGTGGCGGGAGAGCTGAGGATTCTTTGGAGTTTGGCCGGTGTTCATGACGAGCTTGGATGGAAGCCTGTTGGACGTCCAACCGCTGACTTTGCCACGACGGAGAAGAAGACCTGAAGCTGCCAAGAATGAATAGCTCTTGGAACGCAGAATGTAGAGAGAGCATGATCCAAGGAAATCTGGATGTGGTAAACGGATCACTTACAAGTCGACAGCTTCGCAGACTTAAATGGACTGGGCTAGGACGCTTTCAGCCGGGCAGAAACACCAGACAGGCCACTCAAGCAATAGACAACGGAGAGGACATGTTATGGCAGGTCTCTTCAAATCTGGCCCTCGATTCCGTATCCAGGCCTTGTTTTCAGTTCTCCCGGGTAGTTAGTCACTGATTCTGATTGGTCAGAGGCTTCACACCTGGCTCACAGGTCGAGGAAGGCTGGAAAATCAGCAGTGCTCGGACCTCGAGGACCTTGACTTGAATAGCCCTGCATTATGGCTTTTGTAGTAAGCAGGGACACTGGAAAAACCGTAACTGGATACAGTGCTGTGAGTGACCAAGAGATATCAATTCGATTTCGTGGACGCCCCTTCAGAATGATATTTATACAGCCTTATCCCTGAGCACCTGATGTGGATGAAATTGAAAAGTTTTATGATCAAGTTCAGGCTGAAATTGGCAGGAATGCGGAACGAACGTCTAATCCCGGCGACAGGAGGCAGGTTTGCTGAAGCCGGAAATGAGAACATGGGAGACACCTTTGGCCAGTATGGACTCGGAAGCAGAAATGAAGCTGGAGAGCAACGAATGAGACCAAAAGATAGACTGTCCTCTCATCGCTAAACAATGGAAGAGTTCGTCTCAGACTGAGGAGGAAAACGGAACTGGAGAAAATGCCCACTACCTTCAAGGGAAACGTCAGAAACCGATTTGGGATGCTGGATTAGCTCTAAAGAGAACCAGAGGAATTGTCAGGAATCTAAAAGGAATCTCAGAAAAGACAAAGCTATCGGGAAAGATAAAGACCAAAATTACATCATCTGCAAAATAACTGGAACGAAACTTACAAAAACAAGGGGTGTTTTTCAGCGTATCTGTCAGATTAAAAAGGCTTCAGCACAGAGCTGGTATATTTGACCTCACAGGCAAATAATAACTGCCGGAGCAAAGATCAAGCACTGAAAGGAATACACAGAAGACCTCCACAAGAGAGACGCCAACATTCGTGATGTATTTAATGAGGTCAGGAATATGGTGGAACCTTCAGTAATGCAATAGGGGTCAGGAGCTCTGAGATTATGGGAATGGCAGCTAACATTAGTGTTGATGATGAAGACATAGAGGTTATAGACGGCTTTCACCTACTTGGAACAGTCACCAACAACAAAGGATGCAGCAGTAAAGAAACATGTCTAGAAAAAAATCTTCAAGCCCACTGATGTATGTCTTAGAACAAAGATCATAGTTTTTTAGAATATGGTATTTTCTGTGCCTCTTTATGGATGTGAAAGCCGAACATTAAAGGCAGGTGAGGAACGGTATTGATGATTTTGTACTTTGATGCTCACAGACTTTTAAGAATGCTACGGACTGCAAGGAAAATCAGCAAGTGGATTATTGATCGAATCGTGGCAGAAATTTTACGCAGAACGTAACAGATCAGACTAAGGTAGTCTTATTCTGGGCATTTCATGAGAAGATCCAGTGAAATTGTTGAACTTAATTCTTGGAAAAGCTAAAGGTGAAGACTCTGACTGGCAACAACACCCAATCGTCTAAGCATCCAGACAGAAGGCGGAACATTCTGGAACAGTGGAATTTATACGGTCAGCAGTCAACAGCGCCTTGACATCACCTAATAATCCATCTTCCAACTGCTTATCCTGAGCAGGGTTGCAGGAAGTACCTAAGAATAAAAATCTTACTTGATTTAGGTTCCTTTTGTCCTTTTCTTGACAGGCAGCGTGAGATTGTTCTGTTAAATTATCTCTGTTCCTCTTATGAGACCCAGAATGTGCCCAGCAAGTCCTTCTTGAAGTGAAGATCTCTTTGCTTTTGCAAAGAGAAATAGAAAAAAAGATTCATTATTTAGGCCAGAGGAAGCGAATCTGTCCCTCATCCTTGGCCCTCAGGTCCCCTTTAAACCAATTCTGTCGTATTTTCTTGTGGGCTGGTGGGGAGGGCTGCACACCCTCCTCTGTCTCCCCCCTGTCCCTCCACCATATAACCGTGTCATCATATCTACACTGCCTTAGCAGTCAAACAAACTGTGACCAGACGTAGACCAACGACCCCGGTCTGCCTCGGTGGGATATCAAAATAAGCACAGGAATACAGTCGGTGAAATGACACTCAATCCCATAGCTGTCTCGCTATCTACTCGTTCGGAAATATGATCATATTATCATGATAATATTATTAAATATCCCCTGTCCAAACACATCAATCAGTCATTGTCAGTGTCACATAATGGTTATGCCTTCATTGTTGTTCTTCATCGGATTACATTCACAAAGATCACAGCATCTATTGTGATAGGAAACCAGCTGGAGGAAGGCAGGGTAATGCCTTGTGTCTCTAGCCTTGCGTTCCGCCCTCTCATCAGCAGCTGTGGCCGTCGCCGCGGCGATGTTACTATGACATCACAAACGCATTTGACTGACCAGATATTTTGAGAATGTGATGAAACAATTCGGCAATCACCATTTTCATACACACACAGATGATACCTTTTTCGCGTTGCCATCTATAGTTCACTGTTATTCACTTTAATGGCGGCGAATTATAGTAACTTAACATCTCGGTTCGACGGTAAGGAGGGCTTCCCATTTTCCCAGAAGTGCTGCAGACGTTTTAGACCTTTAAAAGCTGTTCTAGAAACTGAATTAAGTGAGGATCTGGTTCAATACACAACCCAGAGTAAGCTGTTTATATTTCTGCTGGAGAAAAAAATAATAATAAAAAAAAATAGCCGTCACACACTGTGAGCGTGGATGGCGATTTCGCATTCTGTCTGGCACAATGCTGGGATTAGTATTTATTTATTCTTTTATTTATGGGCTGTGGCTTCAGAAGAAACCCAGATGGATAATTGTCTGCTAAAAGGTTGTATACACTGTATCCAGGAGAGGGGACATATCATTATGCTTTTTTTTCCCCACATAACGGTCTCCTTGTCAACACATTTCAGACAAATGCCTCCCTCCCAAGATATTATTTAGAATGTGTTGCATTAGCACCCCGAGGTGTAAATAGCTGAGACTGAACCCTATTACTCAGATAATGAGAAAGGCTTTCTCGTACATTTCCTGTTAGCGGCGGGATGCTGAGGAGCCCAGCCTCGCGACTTTAGAGCCCATGTAAATAAGAAAAAGAAAGGAATAAAAATAAAATAGAAGTATCACGTGCAGGCCGCCCCTCCCCCCACCTGCGCCGGCTCCCAGACCGCACTCTCGCAGAAAGATATGGCAGGAAACATCATCCACACCGGTGTGCGTCTCCCTGTGGACCTGTGCAGATTGGCCACAAAGATGTTCCGCTTAAAAGCAGGAGGTGTGCTTGGCTTTGATCCAAATAAGATTTATTAGTTGAAGGTTTCTGCTGCATCTTCTGTACTCTGCTGGCCTGTAATGCTCGATGCCTGTGTAGGGCTCATTTACGTGCGTACAGGCACACGGACACGTGGACCGGTCGCCCGGGCGATGGGCACAGTCCGACACTCGCAGGATTACCGGGGTCAGGTTCTTGGACTTTGCGGGACAGAACTGTGTAGCAGTGATCCATGTGATAGACTGGGTCAGAGTGGGTCAGAGTGGGTCAGAGTGCGTCAGACTGGGTCAGACTGGGCCTGGTTTTAGTTTTGAGCAGAATCAAAGCAAGTGTGGGTGTGGGTTATGTATTTATTACATTGTTGGGACCAAATGTCCCAGGGACCATTTTTTTGTCTTTTATTTTGTTTGTTGATTTATGGCTCAGTTTAGGGCTGGGTAGGGGTTAAGGCTGTGTTGGGATTAGGGCTTATTTCTATAGAAATGAACGGAGTGTCCCCACAAAGATATGAATAGAAATGTGTGTGTGTGTGTGTGTTGGTAAGGTTTCACTTGTGTTTGTGTGTTTGGGCGTGTCAACTGTATGCATTTGTATGTCTGGAACTGTGTGTTTGTTACTGTATAGCAGTGTGTGTTCGGGGTCTTGGTCTGTGTGTCTGTTACTGTATAGCAGTGTGTGTTCGGGGTCTTGGTCTGTGTGTCTGTTACTGTATAGCAGTGTGTGTTCGGGGTCT
>JAODJU010000081.1:12211551-12229909 GCA_026776725.1 Gnathonemus echidnorhynchus
GGGGGGGGGGGGGGGGGGGGGCACATAACATGCTTAACAGCAGCGTAAATGAAAAAGCGTCTATTGCAATATTCTAATCTGACACTGATGCATGTACAGTATGCGGTCGCCATTTTTAAGCTGTTAAAAGTAAACATCATGCTGTTTTCATTTATTTCCCTTTGAATTACTCTTATTTTCATTTAAAAAAGGGCTTAAATAACATTTATTAATGTGTTTGTCCGACACAAATGTTGCTCACCTCGGTACTATGGACTAGAGCAGGAGGATTAATGGCGGCACAGCGTAACGTCGCGGGCAGGATGTTAACAGCCTTGCCGTTAGCAGTTTGTGTCCCTCGATGTTTATCTCTGCCGGTCGATGCGGGACACGCTGATAATGAAGCCGATTTTAATCTCGTTTCTCGCCATCGCTCCGCTCTCCGCCCCGCCAGGGTATCGACCACTTCAGGAGAGGGGGTCGGGGGGTTGGTTGAGGCGGGTGGTTATGCAGTGACCACTGGGAAAGCGGTCGCAGGAGCCGAGCGGAAGTGAGCGAGATCGTCAGAATCAGGAGTTCAGTGCTAAAGCCTAACAGACAGGCAGGGAAACTGGTGACCCCCCCCTCCCTCTACAGCAGCGTCTCTCAAACCAGTCCTGAGGGACCCCCAGACAAAATATGGACTGTGTGGCAGGGAACTGGAAGGGAGCAAAAACGAAGACCATCTGGAGATCCCCGAGGATCAGATTGGGAAACGTTGCTCTGTACATCCCACACTCAGTGGTACCAGAAATTGGCCAGACACACAGGAGAAAAATCTCATTTTAGAAGCAGGTATAACATTTGTGGTAAAGAGGAATGAACCTTTAACTGGACCGACGAGAGCAGTTTGAGTCTGATTTCCAACACGAATGACTCTCCCCGCCACATTATCGTAAGCGAGACTAAACATCGCTTCACCTTTGACTTTGACCGTTTACATAATCCGTAAAAAGACCTGTAAGTCAGTGCTCCGCAAGACCACAACCTGTAAGTCAGTGCTCCGCAAGACCACAACCTGTAAGTCAGTGCTCCGCAAGACCACAACCTGTAAGTCAGTGCACTGCAAGACCACAACCTGTAAGTCAGTGCTCCGCAAGACCACAACCTGTAAGTTAGTGCTCCACCCCACACCAGCAGGGAAGGATGATTCAGAGGCACCTCATGATGGTTAGATGTATGGAGGTCAGCCCCCCCCCTATCATTCTGTATTTATTATTTATCCTGCTCTCACCTCAACCCTGGTCCAAGTTATTAAAAGCCCCCCCCCACCCCCTCCACTGAGAGAGGCACAGGGCTGGCCTTACACACGCCCACAGAATCACCGCCAACAGCCAGCACACCCCCCCACGCCCAGACAGTCCGCCTTGACGATAAATGTTTCCATCTCGCCACGTCGAGGCAGAATCGATGGCGACAGGCAGGTAACCTTGGAATCGCGGCCATGGGGGTGAGCCGTCGGAATTAGGAAATCAGCGGGGGCTTTCAGGAAGCCATGCGATCCATGGATGCGAGACGCGTCTCGTCCAGCGTCTCCTGCAATCTGCAATTCTATCCCATTAATATAGAAACGTCCAACAGTCGCATTCAGTGAATACCGGGCTTGATCCTGCGACTGCGTGCTTCACCCTCAGCCCTTATAACACCTGCAAATATCCATATGCACGCTATGTACCGTATGTGGACACCAGCTTGTCCGATACCTCAATCTAGGAGTATTAATTTGAAGACAGAGAGGTCTGTCCTTTGTTGTTCTGAGAAGACTTACCATTTGCTGGTGGGATTTGCTGCCATTCAAGTTTTGGTTTGTTTGGTTCATTCAGGTATTGATGTTGGGCTATCAGACCCTTTTCTGTGAGATCCGACCACTTTGCGACAGAACTGGCTCCCATCACTTGAATCACTTCAATTACATTTGAACGAGGCAGCTCTAGCGAGGCAGCTCCAGTGAGGCAGCTCTAGCGAGGCAGCTCCAGCGAGGCAGCTCTAGTGAGGCAGAAATGCAGCGGTCTTATTTACACGAGCACAAATTCTGCTGCCAACCTTTGTTGTTGAAGATTGCATGTCCGTGTGCATAATTACACACCTGTTTTAGCGATGGTTGTCGCTTAATTAGCCAATTCCTCTAATTAATAGGAGTGTGTCCACATACTTCTGGCCATATAGTGGTTATTTGGAAAATATTTGGATTCGTACTCGGGTTTTCTGTTTAAAACCTCAGGAAGACTGGAGGCAAGATGCTTTTCAAATTAAAATGGACTCAGTTTGACCTCCAAAAGCAGGACCTCCTGTCCGCGCTCAGTGTCCACCTGAGCATCTGATGCTCTTCTCTTTGCTTGCGTAGGCTTATTAGAAGACTAAGATCAAAAATTCAGTAACAGGAACCCCCCCCCCCAGAGATCCTAACAAGCTGGTTTGTCTGCTTACCCTACAAGGTCATCACAAAGCTCATGGGAGTTACACAAAAATGTTCTGTGGGCAGAACGAAAAATGATTGGTTCAGACAGATAACCAATCAGATTGTAGAGGAGGTGGGCCCAAGCAGCTAGAGAAGGCAGGACAACCAATCAGATGTCTTGGTCCCACCTCCTCTAGTTCCTTGGGCCCACCTCCTCTACAATCTGATTGGCTATCTCTCTGAACCAATCATTTTTCGTTTAACAAAAACAGTTTAACAAAGCCCCGTCTTTAGGCTGACCCCAGACATCTTCCATGAGACAGGTGAAGGTCCCATTGCGCCCTAGGAGAGCTCCCTCCTCTTCCTCCCTGCCGTCACTCTGTTTCAAGTTGCTGAGTCGCAGTGTGAAAAATATTAGCGCAATATCTGTTATTGTTTATGAGCTGCACACGCTAACTTGCCCTGATTCCCTACTTGGGGCAGGAGGTAGGGGTAAAATGATGGCTGACCAATTTTTGGGTCTTAATCTGAGATGAAGGCTCCACGACAACCCCTGCTTGACCCCCTCCCCCCCATCCCCTGAGGACTTCCCAGGAAACATCTTCTAAATCCTCTAACTGAAGGAAACACATCACCACAAGGCTGTTTTTGCAGATTTTCATTCGATAAAATGAAGTCCACTCTGCCCTGCCCTCCAAAGCAGAAACCCCACCCATTTCCTGTGAAGGTCCCAGCCCCAGGTGTCTGCAGATACGGTTCCATCCCATGCTTTTAATTTTATTACATATTAGCTATCATACTGCCTTCGCGAAGCTGTACGTCTCATATTGCTTGTGCTCCATATTGCAGTTTAAATTACTCAAGGCAATATGAACAGGGAGAGAAGAATCATTTGAACAGATTGAATGGTGAAATGTTGATATCAGAGATTAAATTAATGCAAGCGAAACCAAAACAATATCTAATTAAAATCATTTGAGAAATGACTTGAAAATTGATTCTGACATCGGCGTTTACAGAGCCTGTCATAAATATCACTAGATGTCAGGCATGTTGTTGTTTTCTTTTTCTAACACTCCATGGAAAATGGGCGGGAGCAAAAATGGACACCCCTTTGTTTTCCGTCAAGGTCCAAGGCTCGTCATGTCATAATAGCGCATTCGTTTCCACGGCGATGGGAAGACGCTCTGATATGATAGGCCGCCGTCAGGGAAACCCGTTACACCTTTGCACCCTGTCATCAAAAAATGGGTTGTATGGGAGGGGGGGGCATTTCCTTATTATTGTCACCTGAGATGCATACAGAAAATGGTCTTGTGTCTGGCATAGTCATGAGAAAAAGGAAATTCACCCCCTTAAAGTCTATGCTTCTGTTTATCAGGGGCTAAATATCAATTGTGAGGGTCCTCAGCAACATCCACGAACAAACAAATCTAACCTTGGGTGGCAAACAAAAAAACACAACAGATTTCTATATGTAAGCAAGCCACCATTCAGAAACTAGGACTATTCTCTCATGCCAGTCCCCAATGTGTTCTGCAAACATGAAGAATTTTGTCCCCTGGGGGCTGCTTTTATTTTATCATTTACATTTAACAGATGCTTTTGTCCAAAGCGATGTCTAATTGAGAAAAGCTTGAGGACAGAGAGCTGGGTGGGATGCTGTCCCTGGAGTACTTGGGATCAGCTGTGGGATTTGAACCCACAACCCTCTGGACACGGGCACAGGGCTGTAAGCCCCTGAGCTGCATGCCCTCTTTCCACCCCTCCCACCATGAGAGCTGATGTAACAGGAAGCAGGCAGTGTGTCAGATGACTGCTACTTCATTCCTGTGTGGAGGATGGGACAGAGAACCCTGCTTTCTTACAGGTTACTATGCAGTGACGCGCATCGTGTGAGCGGTGGGAGTCGGGAGATGGGGTCGCTTCTCTGTTACCAGGCAGCCTCTGGGAACCTTTCTCCAATAGCCTGTTCAATTTGTATTTGACTTAGTTTTACATACAGCCTGCTACACTTACATTGCAGTGCCTGGTGCTGCAGCTGCAGTGAAGCCAGAACAAGCAGCTGTCGGTGTGGTTTCTGCAAAGAGCACCAATGACAGCAGCTAATTAGCTTAATTGATCATTTTATTTTGTTGACGGGCACAGGTATTTGGGCCAGCGTCGACAGCCGAAGTCTGGGACGTTCCAGGTTAAGGACATGTCCGTGGGGGCATAGGAACAGGTGGACGATAAAGAGGAGGAATTATCGGAATAAAGGGTGGGGTCCCCCCCCGTCTCATATATAAACGTACGCACATATGACACCTAATTCAACTTAACACCTACCGTATTGTTAAAGCAGACGTGTTCGGTGTAGGAAACGCGCTCATACAAAATTCAGGGGAAAACTAAATGAATTCTTTGGAACAAGAGATGGCGTGTGCGCGGGACGGAGACTGTAAATAGATCAATAGCCCTTTGCCATCTGGAGCATAAAAGGATCTTTTAGGGAAGGGGATTCTTCGAAGGTGATAGGGTTAGAGAAGCAGGCAAAATGCATGCATTTTATGGAAGCTGCGATAAAGCATTCGGTGCGTGTGTGGATTTCTGCATGCATTTAATTCAGTAATAGAGTTTATCTTTGGCAAAGAATAGTCTGGGGTTCACACACACACACTCATATATATATATGAAATGTCACCCACAATGTAATAAAAACCTATTATTTTGACCTTTTTTCAGGTGCAATCAAAAAAGTAAAAATGCTAAAAGTCTCGTATTTTGTTTGGTTACTTATGGTTAAGGTTAGAGATGGGTAGGGGTTAAAGTCAACATGTTGGGATTAGGGTTTTCCCCATAGAAATGAGTCTCAACATATATAATTACAAACCTGTGTGTGTGTCTGTCTGCGTGTGAATGTGTATCTGCGTGAGTGTGTATGTGTGTTTCTCTGTGTATTTGTGATTTTGTGTTTGTATGTGTGTGTGTGTGAATGTGTGTTTGAGTGTGAGTGTCTGTGTGAATGTGTGTTTCTGTGTATTTGTGATTGTGTGTGTGAGCACGTGTGTGTGTGTGAAAATGTGAGTGTGTGTGTGTGTGTATGCGTGTGTGTCTGCTCGTGCAGAAACCCTCAGACTGGGTGCCTGGCGACTAACCGAGACACAGCTCTGGTCTCACATTTTTCCAGACTGTCCAGGATCTCTAACTTACGCTCATTACGGCAGAACTCTGCACTTCATAGCCGCCTAATAGACTCGCCACTCTCTGGCAGAAACCTTAATTAGGACCTCTGCAGTTTCCCTCTTGATCGCCAAAGGAGATACACTTGTAGTATTATCGGAATGGAAAAGCTGAAATATTCCAAGAAAGACCTACAGAACTGAGTACTTTTCTTTTTTTTCCTGGGCATTATTCACCGCCTGCTTCTGCTTAGAAATCCGCTTTCTCGCAATTATTTACGACGGCAGTCTGTCGCCGAGGCAAGTTACCTAAAATGCACAGAAATCCGGTGTTGTACTACGTTGGTGCTGTTATACCGACGCACCTCCACGTTGTCCAAGTGTCCATATGCTTTTATATGGGTGTTCCTACCGGGCTGTGATTGTTACACACAGGTGCCTCCTGTTGATATTATAACGGCTCTATTAATTTGATCATTTTCCTGAGGCCGGCGTACGTGGGCGGGTGTACGAGGCGCTTCCATCTCTTTTTTTAAAAGTCTCATTTCTCCTCATCCTCTTCATTTTTAAAACGACGATACTTTCCAGTTTACAGTAACGAGTTTGCGACTGCGTCATACGTTTATATAAACTGAGCTAAAAAAATGTAAATACACATAGGTGGGCTACTTAAACGATCGAAACGAATTACTTTTGGAAGGGAATCTTGCATGTCTAGCTTTGGTATTAAGAACCGCATTAAATTACCGAAGACGTCGTTTTAATGCATCCTGTGTTTAACTTTTTTTTTTATTTGACTGCTCTTCAAATCACATAAATTAATGCGCAATATTATTTTCACTGTTGCATATTCATTACCGTCAAGTAGGCCTACCTGCCTGGAGAATGTCAGTTTCAGCGTGTTCCATCGCTACTTGGTTTGTGTAAGTAGGCTACTTTAATAAAGTAGATTAAGTGGGAGAATAATACAGATTATGCAGCATAATGGCAACGCCGCAGATCCATCAAAGTAAGCGGAGCACTTCGCTTAGAAATGCTTAAATGCACGCCTCCCTTCTCGGCTGTATACGGCTTCAAGATGAATAACAATAAAATAAAGAGCGGCTTTAATGCGTGGAAGTTAATCAGGTGCAATTAAGCAGATGCTGTCTGAGAGGATATATGCGGGGCAAGACTCTTCGCTCCAGTATTAAAATTTAATACCCGGTACTAGAGGGGCATCTCAGGGCGGGTCACCGCGATGGTCCTGTAGTCCGGCCCCCCGGAAAGGGGTGCTGACCGACCATTAAGGCGCCCCATTGTCAATGCGATCACTCTCGGTATAACCGCCTAGAAGAGCATCAATCAAATTATTCCTCTGATGCTGCAGTACGTGCATAATTATATGGAATACTGCATATAAATTCTCAAGTGCACGGAATTATTCTGATAGATTAAAATACTAATTAGGTAGGCATTGCAGACTTTTGAGAACATTACAGGGTTCAGCACGCTCGCGTGATTTGCATATTCTTCATCTGGCGAATGTGTCAACAAAAGGACTTTTTCCCCCCCCTTTGTAACGCATTCATATGCAAACAAACAGCCTGGAATTATGCATCATTTTATAAATGCGTTTCTGTTGCGTGTAATGCATCGAATGCAAAATAAATAAATAAATGGTGACGGCTTAGTAGGTTTTGGTGAAGGCCTCATATCACCAGTCCACTGTCAAAGGCCGCTTGTCCTGGTAATCTGGCAAGGGTGCTCCTGTTGGAACTTTAAACTTGGGGAACATGCCCTGTTGTGTAATCAGGCTGCATGATAAGTTTAGAAGCTGCCTCTGTCCTGATCGCCCTCTTTCCACACTGAATCCCTGTTCTTTTCCACAGCTAAACAGGAAGATAAACTGGGAAATGAATCAGGAGTGCGCATCCTTCAAGCAGGAGTCACGGACGTAAGTCTGGATAAAAATTCCCGTTTTTCCCCCTTTTTATACGTTACTGAAAGACGGTGATTCATTATGCTTCAAAAGCACGCACACAAATAAAAGGAAATACAAAAGAATAAGGGTGAGTTCAACAAAACAAAAACGATGGTAAGTATTCATGCGTTGCAATGAAGCGTATGTGTGTGTGTGTGTGTGTGTGTGTGTATGAGTGAGTCATTTCATATTTTAGGGTCTCAGCAGATCTACGGCATGTTAACATGGCACTCACAGTAACATTGCCCGTCAGCACTGACGTGATCTGCTTCTTTGTAACCGGTTAACACTCATTCACACCAGCCGAGGCGAACACAATTCCGTGCCGCCGACTCCCGATTTTCCGGCCATCGGCACGGGAGGGGTGGCAGACTGAGGCGGGGCGCCGGCAGGGTCCCGGGCTCCATCCAGCCTCCCGTATCGGAGCCGATGACAGCGCCGCACCGCCGCCCGTCTCCTCGCTCCCGTCTGCGGGAGCTTAGTGGCGATTTGTCCTACGTGACATGAATAGATGGATGCAGGTGTTGTTACATAAACACGTACATAAATAATATATTTGCATTTAAATTTATCTTGAGCGCTTTTCTGAGTGATCAAAAAAAAAAGAACCGTCAACCTAACGAATGGTTTTGCCCAGCTGACATAAATCAAATATTTTTCTTCCAGCAGAGAATAAAAAAAGCCCATCTCACAGCTGAGCGGGGGTTTGTATTCTCATAATCCGAGGGTTAAAGCATCATTTTTTATTTTATTTATTTATGGCAATAACTCTCTACGGCGTGAATAGCAGAATACTGTCGATATCAGAGGTTTTTGTAGCATCGCTCTGGAGTAGAATTAATCCTATTCCCCATATTCATGCTTTGCTTCTGTCTAATACAGGAACTTTAGGTCTCACGCTGTCTGGAGGGAAATTAATTAGGAATAGAGCTGTTTTTAGGTTGCAGATTGAACTTACTCTGTGAAGAGCGGCTTTCGTACTGCTGCGTTTTGTGTAAGACTGAAGATTTTAATATATAATCTGCCAAATTCCCTGCTAAGGAAGCGTCTGCTTGAGATGCTGTTCTGTCGCAGTGGCGTTCACTCTGATGTTTTTAATGATACTTCATTATTTAACAGGGATTGATATTTTTTGTATGGATTAATGTAAAATTCATTCTGACGAGCCAAGGTGCTTTGATGAGCGTGCTCTGCATTCGGTTACAGTTTGTCTTGTATGGAGGGACAAAAACGTTAAGTATACATGTCTTTTCGAACGAAACCGGGTGAACATTGTGAATCTAAAACTTGCACTACAATTTTGAATATCAGACTGATCAGATTATTTAATGGGAAAATCCCATTCCGCGAGCATTTTAAAGCCGAGGCGCCGCATCCAAACAGGGTCAGATATGCAGATGAGCCGGTGTAGCCAAAGGGACGCCGGGATGGCGCTGAAGGTGTCCCGCTCGGCATCGGGCATCTGGCATCTGGCGCTGCTGTTGATAACAACCGAACAAAACGCCTGGGTCACCTCCTGGGTCAGCACCCCCCCCGAGCCCCCCTTCAGCCTGACACCCCCCAACCCCCCACTGGCTGTCACCCCCTGCTGGCTCTCCTGTGTTAATTGTTTCCTCACACTCCTTTCCACATGCGCATTGGGTTGTAGCTACCTGCTTGCGGGTCTTTCTGTGTGTGTGTGTGCCGAATATGTTTGTATTATAATGTGGAGACCAAATGCCCCCCACAATGTAGTAAAAACCTATTATTTTGACATTGTGGGGACAATTTTTCAGGTCCCCACAAAAATCTGTGAATGCAGTCAAAAAAGTTAAAATGCCAAAAGTCGTATTTTGTTTGGTTGCTTATGGGTAAGGTTAGGGCTGGGTAGGGGTTAAGGTCGTCATGGTGGGATTAGAGTTTTCCCCATAGAAATGAACAGAGTCCCCACAAAGATATAAGTACAAACTTGTGTGTGTGTGTGTGTGTGTGTGTGTGTGTGTTTCTGTCCGTTTACTTGAAAATGGTGGGTAACTCCAGCACCCATCACCAAAAAACAGGCAGCGGTGGAGAATTTTTCTGGTGTTTTCCTTTTTTTTCTCTGGAAAGTCACTGTGAGTCGGCTGGAAATTAATTTGCGCCGCGTCATTAGCGGAAACAAAGTGTCCCCAATGTGTCACTGTTGTATAACGTTACTTTATAAAGCTTTCACCTCCGAATGGAGAGGTATATAAATTAACCTGTGACATTGCTCAGATCGAGGTAAGAAGGCAGAGAGTGACAGTGAAGTGCTCTCCTGAATGGGTCCGATTCGCCGACAGGTCCCTCGCCTACCCATGGCGTCTCTGATGGGGGGGTGGGGGTACCTTCCTGTCACACAGCCTCCCAGGTGTCATTTAAATGACAGCAGACGGGTTTATGAGCAGAGTCTGTGATGGGGAGGTACAAACGCAGGGCTGGGACCCAGGAGGGGCAGCGCGACTGGGCAGCTGATAACGGCACCAAACTACTAACACCTCCATTGTCATTTATTATTATCACTATGATTAATATTCAATTAATCTGTTTTCCTTAACTGTTTATCTTGGGGAATAGAGGTAAGTTTGGTGCCTGTCCTAGGATACACAAGACTCCCAGTATTATTATTATTATTATTATTATTATTATTATTATTGGTAGTAGTAGTAGTATTTATTGCCTTCCAACGGACTGGCATCCAATTCAAGGTTTGTGCCCCCATGTGCTGTAAAGTGGGGGGAACTAAGGAAGATTCTTATCCTGCGTTCAATTATCTCCCGGAAGTCTGAAATTCCGAGGCGCGTGACGTCACGTCCGACCAATCTCCCACTCGAGCTACCCACATCTCGGAACAAACATGGCTGCCTCCATGAACACGCTGCTGTGTGTTGTTGCTTTATATTTTACCAGATTTGGAGTGAAATTCTTTTTTTCCGAGAGACAAACAAACGAGAAACACAAACTAGTCAAACCACATTAAAATGAACTCGTCAAACCACTCTAAATCAAACACGTGCAATTACATTTATGATTATTAATAAATTTAACAAAATAAACGTCTTTAAATATTTCTAAAATAGAATTACTGTTGACGGTGTAAGCTGCCATGTTGAAATGATGTCACAGGGGAATCTAGGACAACTAAACTATGTCCGACATTAACGTCAGAAAGGAGGTGTGTTTGACGGGACGTGACGTTTTCGTGACGTTTATATCCGAGTTCCAACTCAGAGAGAGATAATCGAACGCAGGATAAGGTTCATGGGAGTTTTACTTTTGAGGGCAGAAGGAAAAATGATTGGTCCAAACAGCTAGAGGAGGCAGGACTACGACATCTGATTGGTTGGTCCTCTGAACCAGTCATTTTTCCTTATGCCCTCAAAACATTATTGTGTAAGTAAAACTCCAGTGAGCTATTCCAAGGGCCCCAGAGTGAAAAGGGCCCTGAAACTTTTTTTAAAATAATTGGATTGGTTTGGCTTGCGGGCCCCTGGATGCTCTCCCCACACAACTCTGACCAAGATAAGCAGTTTCAAGATGGATGGATTATTGGTATAATGAAAGTTAGAGGTGTCCATCTGGGCCTTGTGCTACACACATGACATATGTCATAGATGTGTAAATCCCCTCGACTCTGACAGTCAACATGAATATGGTGCCCAAGATAAGATTAAGGCAAATTGAAGGATGGATCAATCCTGCATGTTGGACAGGTGCCGGACCGGCCAATGGGGACGGGCAGGATGAGAGGTCAAAATGCCGCGGGAATCGCGTGACCACTTCATTCTAATGGTGTACTGTTATGTCACAGCGGTGACTATTGATCCAGTTCGTGTGTCGATGTTCTAGCTATTCTTGCGTGAACACAGAAGACGGAGATGGAGATCGAGACGGCTCAATTACACGAATGGAGATTTATTTTACTGCTATCGTCTCCGGCATGTATCAAAAGTTACTAATTTTCCCTTCCTCCAATAAGCAGCTTTTTGACTATTTTTACACAGGAGTGTGATGGACTGGTCGGAATGCAGCACGAGTGGCTGTTATACGATACTCAGAGAACAGCACAGCAGTTGCGATTAAAAACCCTTTCAAATGGCACAAAAGAGACACGTTCCCCTGAGGCTAGAACGTGAAGCACTTCTTACATTGGTCCAGACCTTAAACTGCATTAAAAACAAATAACCCTCCAATGTTTTGGTCAAAGCAAAAGCTCATCTACAGTCACCATACTGCAGAATTTATTAATCAGTTTTTTTTCTTCATGGACATAAACCACTTTTTTCAGTTTGAAATTATTAGGGAGGAAGAAGTCATAGAATAATGTATTGTAAATAAAAGGACACCTCTATTGTCCATAAATGGCAGAAATTAATTGAGCCACATCCCTGATTAGTATTTGCTGTCTTTTTTTAATTGGTTCTCATCTTCAGCTCGAAGGAGCAGAGACACTGTATTATCTGCTGAAGTCTTAGAACTCAGATGACATTTCTGCAGCTTTTGAAAACAGCTTTGGTTTTGTTTTATTTGAGTTCAGCCACAGAGGGATAATTAGGAGTTAATCAAAATAAAACACAACCTAGCTAATTAGTCAAACAGTTTAATGTTTTTTTTTTTTTTTTTGGTTTTTATTCTGTTTCGACTCTTTGTGTGAAAGTAGCAAATTGCAGTATGCTAATTCTTGCAATTATGAAATAATGTCGCTTATAATAAATGAATAATATAATACATCTAAATTTAAATCTAAATTTGAATTGCACTATTGTTCTTTAGAATTGCTTTACTGCACTGTTTGGACTGTAGAGGGTGTAGTCATTAAAAAACTGAGCTAATTGATTAGAAATCGCTCAACCCGCGTAATTTGGTGGGATAGCTCTGGAGGTGTCCGTCTCAGCCTAAATTGCTGCTCATGGGAGTTTTATTTACGCAAAAATGTCCCTTCTGCCCAAGGAACATTTTTTGCGTAAGTAAAACTCCCACGAGCTAAATTGCTTCAGTGCATCCAGAGAAACGTTTATAATGATGAGTCCGCAAGGGTTTCTGGGTAATGTCATCTTAAGGGACAATTTAGCATTGTGATGTTCAGACACACAGTTTACAGCCCGTCCTGAGACTGCGGGTTTATGCCTGCGCGGCGGAGGACCTGGACGTCCGCTACGGCGGCGGCGATTTTTTTGAAGCCCCCGGTCATTAGCATTTATAGTGCTGTTCCGTGCTTTCCTGGTAATTCGGTCCCCCCGGAGGATTAATGCCACGCACTGTTTGGTCCAGCAGGTACCGTTTGCTCTCCTTGTTCCGGCTGGCGCCTGCGATCTCCTGCGAAAGGCAGAAAATTCTCCAAAAAAAAAAAAAGCCAGACGTCCGAGTCGTTTCACATTCGTCGGCTTTGCTGACGCAAAATGTAAACCGGAGTGTGTGTGTGTTGTTTTTTTTTCCTTTGGTGTGCGGCTGGTAGATGATATTAAAGCTATTTGTCACCAAATTAAGGCTTACTGACATTTGGGCATTCGTTAATCAGGAAATCCCCGCGCTCCGCATTATCGAGCAGTACAGGAGGCTTCGAGCAAATTAAACAGGCTGGGGTGTGCGTGCGTGCGCCTGTGCGCATGCGCCTGTGCGCCCGCCAAGGGTCTCGGTGTCACGCCTCCGTTGCGGCACCTTCACGGCTGTCAGTTAACCACATAATGGAATTGGACGGCAGGTACTTAAATACATGCATATAATCTCAACATACGGTGAATGGAGTGGAGGGGACCCCCCCCAAAGACAACGGGGACCACTCACGAAAAAGGTCAGCGGTGACCTCACACTGTTCAGACTGTTTTCATCAGCAAGCCCCTCTCTAGGTTAAAAGGGGGGGCGTTTTCTAGTGATGCCTGTCACTGTCATCAACTGGTACGTTTATCTCCGTGGAGACTCTTGCAGATACAAATTTCTGCCGTAACAGGTGCACAAACTTTGTATACATGAATACATTCCTAATAATATTTGAAAGAGCCTGTTGTGTTAGCTGCTAAATTTTATGAAGAAATTGCAGGGGGGGTCATTTCATCACCTAGTTTCATAATAGTTTCTTCACTTTGGAGATAATCACCAGCAAACTGCACGTTTGTGAGGCGACTTGTTGTTTTCAGACGCCTTCCACGGCGTGACGGGGGGGCTCGTCTGTTTACAATCTCAGAGAGGCTTCATTTATTACCTAAAGGGCCCCCGGGGCTGTTTTCCGGGAAAAAAAATCACCAGCTTGGCCTTGCCGTTTGCATCCCGCGTTCTAGTGCCTCTCCCAAGCTGAGGCTAATTTTAGCCTTAATGCGCAGCAGGAAAATGTTTCAGCGCTTAGATTCATATGAAGCACTTAGCCGGACGTTTGCATTGATGCAGTATGTAAACTGACGCTGATGAAACTGTTAATTGTTAGTTTAATCTCGCTGCTATTAAATATTAAATGTGCAGTTAATGGTTTCTCCGGTAATAGCGATAAGCTGATCCAGGGTCAGATCTGTGAATGTTGTCATGCTGTTTACGTCAGGAAATTCGACACTTTTACCCAAAGCAGATTTAACTCTCCGCCACGTATCTCCTCCATTTTTATCACTTGAGCGGTTGAGGTTAATCACGTTCCGCTTCACTGGGCTTAAAGCAGGCGCCTAACAGTACGCAGCGTATCCTCGGTTTCATTCCAGCTGAGCCTTTAATTAATTGTCCTTTAATTAGCTCTTGATTGAGCGAATTGCGTAATTCAAATCGGGTTAAAACAAACACGTGCGGCAGGAGGCGGTTCTCTGTGCCGCGGTTAAATCGGAGCCTTTTGCCGACGTGTGTGTGCAATGGCCGAGGCTGCTGCAGCTGTTTGAGCAAAAACGTGTGTTTTACGAAATCAGAATAAATTAGTACCCACTCACAGCAAAAACAATGGTAGCACTCCTTTAATTACGTGACTTGTGCAGTTCCTCCAACAACGTCACAGGTATCCAGTCGTTTAGTCAAAATCGGTGTTTCTCAACCCAGTCCTCAGGGACCCCAGACAGTCCGCGTTTTTGCTCCCTCCCAGCTGTCTGGGGCCCCCCCAGAGGACAACGTTGAGAAACTCTGCTCTAAGTCATTTAAAGTCCCCAGGACGATGGCCAAAAATCTTCTTATTTGGACGCAATAATGAGGCTCCTATCAGCATAATATAAGCCCATAGTCTTATTTTATACCATAGTCTAGTATTGAAATTTAATAGTAGATGTGGTCATTTGATCCTTGTTGAATCTGGGTGCTGATTGGGGGATTTTATGGAAGCCCCGCCCCCGTGGTGCATTTCATCATGGGTGCATCACCGATGTCCGTCTTCAGTAATAACAAAGCGCTGTTAACGCCCCCACCCATTTTACGGGGTCCCTTGGTGTAACTAGGCAAAGGGGCAGTAGAGCTTCAGTGGTGGGGGTGTTGATGTACTTCTTTTTTATTATTTAAATGATGATTAGCTGTGATATTAGTACTGTTGTTCCGTGGGTAAATTGTCCCGAGTTTAATCAGGACACAAACTGTTTAGCGCGCTATTAAAATGCATCTTGGTTATTTCCCCTGAGCGGCCTGTTTTCACGCCAGCCAGGAATCAGCGGGACGCGCGTCTGCTGCTGATTTTTTTGAGTGCCTCTTAATATGATGAGCGAGCACTTCCTGTCACATGGTCCAAAGGCACCTTATGGGATGGAGGGGGGGGGTGGGTGGGCGTGGCTTCCCCTCTCCGCCTGGCCTTGGTCGCCTTTATCATCTAATTGCTTGTGATTGCATCATTTCTGCGGGGGTTCCGACGTGTCTGTCCATTTAAAAGCCGCGCACGTATCCTGCCCCCCCTGGGGGGGCAGGGTGGGGTCACCTGCCTCCTGGTCCATGTTCCATCGGGCTGATCGCCTCACTGCTAACTTGGTGAGTTCGGCTCTGCGGGAATCACCCTGAACCTGGGGCCCCTCATCAAGCTGATGCTGACACAGACTGATCTGCGGGGCATCTGTGGCCCCTGGGAAGGGTGGGGCCGATTCGAAGGGGCCCGAACATGCCGCAGTCACATTCAGGTCCAATCAGGACGCAGCCGTCATGCACACCAATCACGGTCGTCACGGATAACAAGGGTGCTTCCTTTCCGAGGCCCAATTACCAGCCAGCTTCTGATCAAGGCACCAAAGCCAAGCTCGTCATTCCTGCTGTTACGGGGGGGGGGGTCACTGGATCGTCATTTTACATCGGCCAGTTTATTCTAATATTTTTGGCTTTAATTTAATGCATTTCTTCAATTCGTAGCATAGTAACTTGTGCATTTTTTAATGCAAAATATATCAGGTGAGCTGAGATCTATGGCCGTATGTCAGACTCCGTTGGTCTGCAGGCTGGAAATCAGCCCCTGAATTCACTGGGGCGGATTTTCACTGCGGCATCCTACATGTGATGAGGGACTGGCCTGGACGGGCACGTCGGTGCAGACAGACCCGTTCGTGTCTCGCTTCATCTCTGAAGATGCAGCCCCTCTTCTGAAATCCTCTGTCCTCTTTTCATTCAAACGAGAAGAAAAAACACACACACCGTCACAACAATTGCAAAGCCAATTCATTACCCGACACTGAGTCGGTTTGCTAACAAGAAATTTGGTAATGAAATATTAAATTATTTTGCTGCTTCGTTTTGGATTTAATTTAGAGAGGTGCTCCATGCTGTCACGCAATCAAAATGCTAATGCCGGCTGGGGTGTGGTTCCAGGCTTAAACTGACTATGAATATTTTATTCTTACTCACGTCATTGTTTTTCTACTTTGTGAAGAAGACTTCAGAATTTGAGAATACCATGGTGGTGCTTTATGCATCCCTGTGGGCTTTTCAGAGATCCATGAGAGACTGTGACACGTGTATACAACTGACGAGGGAGTCTGGGGTACGAGAGCACGAGCAGCCTGCGTCCATGGAGCTGTTGGGGTTAAGGGTCTTGCTTAAATCCCTTAATGGTGGTATGATTATTCTACCTGCCATGGGATTTGAGCCCACAACCTTCCGGATACAGGCCATTAACCTGCTGAGCTACACAGAGTCCTAACAATTGTCTGTCTCTGACAATCTGGAAGTGCAGTGCAGTGGTTGTCAGGAGGCTGTGGCGATATTCGGGTCGAGGTGCAGGATTGGTTGAGCCCCGTGTGTAGGTTGCACCATAGGGTTAAGGCATGCCGGACAGCTCTGCCAGACCCGATCAGCGTGAGGCTTTGGTCCAGAACCGGCTGGTGGGGCACCGCGTTGTTGAAAGGCAGGCTGGTGATGGTCTAAGGGGGGGGATCTATAATTCATGACCTTTAGCCACTGGGTGACCTTTTCCGAGATGGAGTTCCGTCGACTTTCCTCAGAGTCAGGCCCATCGGCAATGATGTGCGTGGTCTGCCTCATGTTGGGGGTGCGGGGGGGGGGGGTCATCTGGTGGCGTGGTAGGGTAGCATGATCAGCAGGCCACCTTGTGTTGTGTGCATCACTAATAGGGATGTCTGCTTGCTGCCAGAGCCCAACACGGGGTCCGACACACACACACACACACACGCTTGCTCTCACTTTAATATACTTGCCCTAACAAAATGCAAAGTTTTTCTTGACTTTTAATTTTACCTCGGGGCCCTCTGCAGGGTCTTCTTGCCTCAGGTTGCTGTCTCTGTGGGTGGCTGGGATGCGTTTAGGATAAACACGTACATGAACGACATCGCGGCCTGGATGGCTCCGGCCCGCCGTCCCGGGGGACCGCCTCTCCCGAAGAGTGTGCCGTGATGTGTGGGTCGTGCTGGGGGAGGGGGGGCGGGGGTGTAGCTGGAGCAGAGTGGCCCGCCTACGTTGAAGTGCCGAAACATGCCTCCCCCCTTCCCGTGTGTCGACCTACTGCTGGCTGAATAGATCTGGCAACCCTGGTGACGTGGACACACCCACAGCAGAAGCGGATTGGTGTGTTATTCTGAGGTGGGGGGGTGGGGCATACCTGAGTTTTATTTTAACAGTTTGTGTGTGTGTGTGTGTGTGTGTGTGTGTGTGTGTGTATGTGTATGGGTGGGTGAGTATTGCCATGTGTATATTAGATGGTGGGGTCTAAATGTCCCCACAATCTGATAAAAACCTGTCATTTTGGCATTATGGGGACCACCTTTTTGGTCCCCACAAGGGGAAGCGGAATTTTACAAAAATCTGTGACTGCAATCTGTGTGGCTGAGTAGGGGTTAGGGTTTTCATACCCATAGAAATTAATCGAGAGTCTCTACAAGGATATAGATAACTAGTGTGTGTGTGTGTGTGTGTGTGAGAGAGAGAGAGGACAACAATTTCCCTTTTCCAAGATGGAAACATGGCTTTTTCCTATACATACAGAGGTCTTTCTTCATTATCCAGAAAATACGTTAAACTGTGGCACATATTTTAAGTGAAATTTGCAACACGCCTATATTATATTGTAAAATATTTTATTAGATTAGGCAATCCCTGCTTTGCAAATAACATATAAACCAGGAGGCTTAAATAATAATATTTCATTTTTAAATTACCCTGGTTAATAAGTCTTTGCATTTATTCCCACAGCTTAATTGAATTGATAGCACTGCAGCAAAAGGCAACTTGGTGATTCTCTGCTTCCCCTTCATGTTAAGACCATAAAAGCGGCTTAGATCTTCAAGGAGACGGACGCCAGCAGAGAGCGACTTATCGAGCGCGGCGTCACTCAGCGAAAGCGGGTGAATTAACACGATGCAGCCGCCGATAGTGCCAGCAGCTGGGAGGCGCCGGCGAGCTTTAATGTGATCGGAGATGATGTGGAGGGAGACGCCG
>JAODJU010000081.1:12298458-12308513 GCA_026776725.1 Gnathonemus echidnorhynchus
CATCACGCCTAATAACCCGCCGCGTGCGTAACCTCATCACGCCTAATAACCCGCCGCGTGCGTAACCTCATCACGCCTAATAACCCGCCGCGTGCGTAACCTCATCACGCCTAATAACCCGCCGCGTGCGTAACCTCATCACGCCGAATAACCCGCCGCGTGCGTAACCTCATCACGCCGAATAACCAGCTATCTTTCAAACCCCCTTTAATCAAACAAGCTATCATTTCTAAAACACAAGAGGGAGGGACAGAGTCCTGCTGACACAAGGCAGCCAAGGTGACGAACCTGCTCTCCCGCTGCCCCCATACTGATGTCAATGACTCCAAACCAGTAGAGGGCGCTCCTGAATTTACCGCAGAGCGCATAAAGGAGGAAACCTCATCCAGGCAGCTTATTTTAATTCAGATAAGAACCTACTGATCAGTCTTGCTGGCTTTTTGATATACATAACTACATGAAAGATGAAGTTGTAATGTCGGTCTCTCACCATCGAGCGTGGACTGCAGCGGTCCGATCCGGCCCATTCGGCGGGCTCTCCACACGTGCCGGGCGGATGGAACGTACAGCTGGGTGACCTGCGAGCGGAGAATCAGCCAATCAGTCTCTTCCCTACCTGCAGCACTTCAGAATACTGACCATCTGTGAGCGTCTACGAATTTACACGACTGCTGTAGAGCGACCCCTGCAGTCAGCAACCAGAAGTTCAGCTCCTATCTACGGGGCCCCCTGCCATGCCTGCACACCCGTAATGCTAACATTTCATTAATGCTGCTTATGACAGTTTCTTTTTAGTTACTGTTTCTTGAAGCTCGCTGTTCATGTGGGGACATGGCAGCCGTAGCTGCAGCGTGGAGGAGCTCAGAGTTGCATAACAGATGGGAGCACAGAGCAGCGGACAGAGATACAATCCTCTGGATTGACCCTGGGCTGCAGGGGTCGGGTACCTTATCGGCTCGGATGTTGACCTCCTCGGAGAGCCAGTGGCCCGCGGGGCAGAAGGGCCGCCTGGTGTCTCTCGCCTTCACCATCTTCACCAGGTTGGTGATGACCTGAAAAGCCATTTCAACATGTCACCCTCCTTAAAGGAATACCTCCTTCGAGAGACAGAGGGAGACCAAGGAGGTCCACAGTATCATGTATTTGTATGACACCCCCACTTCAAGAATTTCTCTTGGTATTTTTTGAGATTTTTAAGATATGAAACCCTTATTTAATACTATTTAAATACTATTGTTAATCTCCCACCATCAGTGATACCTAAGGATTCATCTGAGGCCATTTTACGACCAGGTGCTAAGTCAGCTGACCTAATAGATGCGCACCCTGACAGAGCTCTGAGGAAAAGCTCGACTCCCCCTACAGGACATGAGCAGCTTCTACTTTAAGGGCTTAACTATAGGCCTTCAAAACCCCACCCACTCAGGCGTAAAGCTCATCACAACGCAAGCAGGCAGAAAGCGGGCAAGATCACGGCCCGATTCATGATCTGAACCCGAGCTCAGAGCCTTCCATCCAGAGTTGGAAATTTCAGGTCCAGAAAGTAAAAATCCAGAGCAAGATTTTGTTCCAACCAGTTCATTACAAAGATTCAAAGTTACAGAGTACTGAACTGGTTGGTTGGTTGGTTGAAACAAAATCTTAGTCTGGATTTTTACTTTCTGGACCTGAAATTTCCACCTCTTGCTTCCATCAAACATATTTCTGGATACCAGTGTTAAACACATCACCTAAAGGTTAGTGTAGGAATTAATCTTTAAATCCGCCATGTGCCTCTCACTGACACCAAGCTGACACACCTTCTAGAAACTTCATCCTACCCTCTCACAGGTATGGAAAGGGCATCACGCACCATCTTTCCTCCCCAGAAGGGCTAGAGATCGACTGCAATCACACAGATATTCCAACACATTCTACCAGTGCTGCTTCAACACATTCGAACCTCATTAAACGCAATGAAATTCAAGTTTGAAAACACAATGCAGTAAAACTGGCACACGGTTTAATAAACAAGCGTGTAAGTGAAACACAAACATCTGCAAAGTGTTTCCTTCCAGAACCAGATGGTTCTCTTGGCTGCATTATGCTGGCAGATTCCCGAAGAGCTTTGGAAATGCGTTCTGGCTCATTTACACGACCATCGCCATGGCGCTGTGCGAAACACCTGGACCGCGGGGAGCACCAGCGAAGCCATCTGTTCAAAATGCGAAGCAGCACCAACACTGCGATGTGGTGAAGCGCAACTTCGTAAAAATACTCGGGGGGCAGAAACGAATAATCTCCACACGTCAACAACCCAATGGCCCTGGTGAGTGGCTCAGTGGGCTAAGCGTCTGGCCGCAGCAGAATAGTCACATGACGGGGGGCCCTTAAGGAAGGCCTTAACCCCCCCAGCACTGGGGCGCCGCTGATGGCTGACCCGTCACGGGGCCCCCCCAAGCTCGTTCTCACCGGCATATGTGTCTCACGGAGAGCAAGATGGAACAGACGAAAGGAGAAATTTCCCCATGGAAAGCAATAAAATATCATTACACCTGAAATTCACGTTTCCTGAGCTAGAATGGATTAAATACTTTTAGAAACTTTTAGCCCTGATACTTTTAGAAACACTTATGTGTGCTAACTTACAAAGAACCGTATTGGGACAGGGCTTGATGAAGATAATGATTTCCGTACCGGGTGAACCTTCACGCGGTCGGGCCTAGAGGGCACCCCAGCTCACCTTGAAGAGCTGCACCCAGCGCTTCTGCTCCGCCTGTATGCGCTGCTGCACGGTGGCACTGGTGCGCACGCCCACGCTACGGAAGGCCGCCACGTACTCCTCGCGGTGCTCGGGCTTGGTGTCCGGGTAGGCCAGCTTGATGATGCCCAGGCAGGCATCTCTGAGGCAGCGAGACAGCGACACCAGCTCCGCCGGGGCGAACGGCATCACCGACGGCCGGCTCAGGCCCGCAGGGGCAGCGTCTGGGATGGGGAGCATGACTTGGGTCAAATCCCCACCTCGTACTCTTTAATAGCCACCTACTCCACTATGCTCCACAGTGCCCCCTTCAGGCCATGCCTGGTAACAACCCCCCCAAAAAAAAACAAAGGCCTCTCTTCTTCCATCACTTAATGCTCTTTTTCTTGCATGTGTGTATTTATGACATATCCTCTAACAAGCTGATATCCTGACTCGACTAAAAGAGGCGCTAGCAAGACAGCTTAGAATATATTATTGATGTCAGTTAGCTTGGCTATAGCAGGTGTTTCTTGGGACCAATCATTTTTTTAGGTAGCTGATGTTCCATCTTAAAAAAATCACGAAAAAAAACACCAGGACTGGAAACCACAGCCCCCAAATTCAACAACGTTCACGAGTGGTGACGTTTTGCGGAGAGTGGCGGTTTCCTCAAATGACAGAGCCGGTACCTTCAGCAGAGTAGCCGAAGAACTCGCTGTCATGCACGGAGATGAGCAGGTGGCTGAAGAGCGAGCTGAACAAGTAGAAGAGCGGGATGATGCGGTTGGAGTCCTCCAGGGACATGGGCGAACCCCGCGAGATGACCTGCAGCAGGGGCACCATGGACCTGAGAGGAAGGCGAAGCGAAGAGGAGCAGGAGGAGGACGGTGAGACAGGCAAGAGCCGGTACACCCCCAGAAAATCTTAAGCACCTATAGGCAGCCATATTTCAGCTTTGTTGGTAACTATAAAGGACAGACACACCTGAAGAGAACTGCATAGTTAATTAGGATCTACAGGTGGACCAAACCCAGCAGAAAGGGGAACAAGACAAGTGTCAAGGAGATGCCAGGGGTTTGTGCGCTAGAGGCCACTGCATGGGTTCTGGCATTCCTGCCCATACTCACATCAAACATCTAAAGGGTTAGACAGGCAGAGGGAGGCAGGGGTTATGGAGAGGATTAGGTCCTACCCTGTGATCATCTTGGTTGTCATAGATGTTATGAGATGCCACAGGTGCCTCAGGAACCTGCCATTGAAGGCCAAGCTGTAGAGGAGCCTGGAGGGGCAGGACAGAGAAACAGGAGCTTGAAGACGTCAGTACTATTTAATGAAAAAGTCGGCATGGGCCGGCATGCACAGGAGATACCTTGTTACTGAACCAATCATATTCTAATCAAGTGCAACCCAACGTTCTCTAATCTGATCAATCTGCCATTTGTGATTCCACTAAATTAGGACCAAGGGTTGATCAGCAACGTGAAGCCCCACCCCTTCAGAGAGTCCAGCTTTGGTGGAAACCCGCTGATCTGGGGCGTCCAGGAAAGACCAGCAAGGGGCACCTTGTTAAAAAGGTGCCAAATTCCTCATGCAAAGTAGGAAAAGGGGCAACTCGATGGCCCTTTACGCCGCATTGAGCCGGGTATCCGTCCACAACTAGGGAGACTGGGGGGTGATGTGGACTGGGGT
The DNA here is from genome assembly GCA_026776725.1 of Gnathonemus echidnorhynchus. NCBI lineage: Eukaryota > Metazoa > Chordata > Actinopteri > Osteoglossiformes > Mormyridae > Gnathonemus > Gnathonemus echidnorhynchus. Next base: position 12,302,870 of record JAODJU010000081.1, read on the forward strand.
CGTAAAGCTGGCACTGGCTTCCTGCCAAGCACGTCTAGGTTAACGACGCCCGCACGATGGGAAAGGTCCGCATCATTGGCAGCGAGGGGCAACCCCCGAAATGGTTGCATGCTTCGACGCTTCTGCGGAAATGCAAAATAAAACTGCGGGGGGATGTGGGGGCAATTAGGGGCAATCAGCTTCCACACAGCGACTCCAGGCCCAGGCTGCATGTACACAGTAACTAAGTAACAAGGCCGCTTGTGTTTCAGGTCACAGTTTCAAAGATGCCCCCCCCCCATATCTCTCAGAGAAACAGGGCAACTATCACCAGCTTGAATATCGTCCTCCTTTGGTGTGAAGTTGATCACCCACACAACACCGGCAGGCAAACGAATACGTGACAGACTGCAGAAGGGAGGGTGGATGGTAAGGTTCTAGAAGGTTCTACGGTGACGCGTGTTCTACTCATTTTCATAGTGTGACAGTACTGAAATGACTATCGAAGCCTGTATGTTTCTGAGCGACTGGAGCGACTTACAGCTGTAGAGACAAACAAAGCTCCCAACCCAGGAGAAGCAATATTTCCGTGACAAAACATGGAGGAACCTGACAAAACGTGACCATAAAAGAAACTTCAATTACAACAATTACAAAACCCCTGCGACAGACTGGCACCATGTCCACTTTGTACCTCTTCCCTGTGCCCTGTGCTGCCAGGGATATACTGTAGCCTCCCTGCGATCCTGACAAAGATAACCAGTTTGAGGATGTATGGGATGCACTACTCCCAGCAGGAAAAGAAAGGAGCTGATGGACAAACAGCCCCAGAAAGCTCTCCTTTCAGGTTGGTAAGCAGATAGGGCCACCATTACAAGCCAATTACGTCACCCCAAACCAAAATGAGGAATACTTCACACCGTCATTTTAAATATGCTAAGTATAATTAAGTGGATAAATACGAATGGATCAATAGACATGGAAATAAACCGAAAAGGGCTGAAGCCGCTCACCTGACCCGGGGCACCATGAGTCGGTGCTGCACCATGAGCGTGTGGCAGACGGATGCCATCATGGTGAAAACCTCCTCGCTGGCGGAGTCCCTCCACACCAAGCTGAGGAGGGCGTTGGTCTGCTGCTTGGAGTCCAGCTTGCGGATGCACTCCTCTGTGATCAGCTGCACCGACACGCGCCCGTCCTCCTGCAGCCGAAACGGTGCCGGGTCCTGTCACTAAGGGTTTAGCCGCTCGCGGGGCACAGCTGCATCGCTAAGGGATTAGCCGCTAATGGGGCATAGCTATGTCTCTAAGGGTTAACCAGCTCAGAGAGTAAAGCCACAATACTAAGGGTGTAGCTGCTCATGGGCCACAGCCACATGGCTAAGTGTTAACCAGTTCAGAAACCAAAGCCACGTTGCTAACGGTTTAGTCACTCATGGGGCACACCTACGTCGCTAAGGGTTAACCAGCTCAGAGAGCAAAGCTACGTTGCTAAGGGTTTAGCTGCTCATGGGCCAGAGCTACGTCGCTAAGACTTTAGCTGCTCATGGGCCAGAGCTACGTTGCTAAGGGATTAGCTGCTCATGGGCCAGAGCTACGTTGCTAAGGGCTTAGCTACTCATGGGCCAGAGCTACGTCGCTAAGAGATTAGCTGTACTCCTGGCACTGCTACCTTCCCTTCCCATCAGTTCATCACCACACACATGGCTCACCTCTGCAGTGGGCCCCGTCACACCGACGTCATCTTCGTCCTCTGAGTCGCTGGTGACCTCCTGTCGGACGTGGGTCTCCGACACGGGAAGCAGAGGCAGCAGCGACTGCAGGGCCTGCAGGTAGAGCAGAAGCCCCTCCTCTGACAGGCGGCCTGCAGCACAGAACCGGCGCGGCGAGTCAAATACCGATGGGACTAACACACACCCGTGAGGCACTTTACCCGCAAGGCACAAAATCCGCAAGGAAGCACTAACAAAGAACTAGACGGCGGAAAATCACAGCTAAGCAGTGCTAACGGTTTCAAAGACAAGCTACAACACCACTAATTTAGCTAATTATGCAGCACTAAATCGATCACTTCACCATTTGTTGTTCTTATAGCACACAGCTACCAATTAATAGTCTATACTACTAGCTATATAATACTAACTTACACAAAGAGTTCTCTGTTTAAAACATGCGATGATAAAATAAGGTGTAATTAAATTTAATATATTTATATTAATATAATATTTAATATAATTTAGCTACTAACACGACTCAACTGCTGATTCATAAACAAGGTTTGTATTGAGTGACCATTCAATATAACTGGAGTCCCAGAATGAAGGCCACTTTTCAGTTAGAGATGCACATCAATTTCATAACTTTTGCAGGACAATTTAACACACCGGTATCCTTCAGCTGACACCCTCCTGCACCCTCTAGTGGCGACTTTGCCTTACCTATGTTCTCCTCGCCGACAGCCAGCACGAAGTAGAAGAGCCAGGGGGCCTGCATCTTGGCGACCTCGGAGGTGACCAGCGTGCCCCGGAGGGAGGCCAGGAAGCCCTCGAACGGGAAGGCGCGCCGTGGATCGGCCAGCGCCGGAATGAAGAAGTGAAACATCTGCTCCGTGAAAGGGCCCGTCAACAACTCCTCGGTGAAGACGGAAAACACGTACTGTCTTTGGGGGGGGGACAGCAGGAGGGGCAAAGGAGGAGAAAACAAGGGAAGTGATTATAAGCAGCATCAGTTGACATTATTTATCTTCTATGATACATTAATCATCTGCATAATCATTTGTCCTGAAATTATTTAGGTCAAAATACACCCCTTAGATTAGGTGACAAGAAATACCAAGTATCTCTTTCATTGTGTTAAACATGAACTGAAAACACATACATTACATAACCTCATGGGCGCCTCCTACTGAGACAAACTGACCTTGCGCCTGCCGTGCAGGAAGAGTAGGTAAAGTGCAAGGGTTTGAGCGTGTGTTCCAGCAGGGTGCCGGCCAGCGGGACAGACGGGGAGTCGCTGTAATCCAGGCTGGATGGAAGCTTGTGGTTCACCAGGACGTACAGCGACCTGTAGTAACCTGAAAAGCGTGCAGACGGAAAGGGCAGCGTGGTCACGAAGGGCACGTGGCGACAGAGCTCGGCACCAAGATGGCTCCCCCTACAGGTGCTCATTTTACGGGCGTTAGATTACCACGAAGAGCGAGGATCCTATGGTCAGTGTCAGGAGGCTACAATGGGTGCTATCTCAGAGCATGTTCAGGGAACAGGATTAGCTACGAGAAACACTACTTGCACGCTACCCAAGTGAACGATAGTGATGTCCGATTAGTGAACGAGTTGCTCTTTTGAACCGGTTCTTTTCAGTGAATTGTGCATCCACACACTGCACAGATCAAAGTCTGAAATTCTAACGATATTCGACAAATTATCATATGAAAACACACAGCGTCCTTTTCAATTCACTTACATTTGCTTTTCATAGACTGTCTGTAGCCATGTTGCCTTCAGTGGGCCTCCGTGGACCGTAATCTGCTGTATTTGTGCTGTGTGCATGTCCGGCCACTGGGTGGCAGTGGTTCACTACTCCAGACTGTCTCCAATCGACAAGTTATCGAGTTTGGCACGGCCAGTAGAAGTGTTTAATACGCAATTCTTATGGGGCTCAAAAGACCCATAGGAAATGTTTATGATATAATTTATTACTGTATTATCATTATTTAAAAGGCATATAATTACATTATTGGCCACTTGTATCACTGTTTTTATTATTTATTTTTTGTTTGGCGTAAGTTACTAAGTTTTGGAGTCGCATTTCCCGAGCCCAATTTTTCACTTTGGAAATGTGTAGTAGGTTTTCTTTCGTCGCAATGTAGTAAACATGTTTTTACCCCCCCGGGTAAAACAACATCAGACCAGGGCTGAGAGACACTATGCCTTCTTTCCTGCAGGCCAGACTTCGGGGGCACCCACCACAGAAAAGGTGCAATTCATATTCAGGGTTGTTGAAAAGAACAATTGTATTTATACTCAAAGTATTGTGCTAAATGCAGAAACCAAACTGCTACCACTTTAGCCAATACATACATCTGAATTACAAGAGTCCACCTTCAACTGAAAATGACTAATTCGCACCTAACGAAGGTCCTGGTTGAAATATGAGCGCACAGGAGCGAGAGATGAATCATCGCCAACGTAAACCATCAACACGGTGAAATACAGTAGAGGTTGTGTTACCTTTCTGAACCATATAGTGCAAAATCTGCTCGATTAGAGATGCTACACAATTAGCATCTTGGAGAACGGGCAAATAGGTCATCTCCGAGGAGAAAATCTCCAGCATTCTCATTGGCGCCGTGACATTCAGATTCTCTTGTCTGCAGCTCTGCAAAAGCCTGGTAGGGGAGAGGAGGACAGATATGTTGAAAACGAGGCAATTCCCGTCGACACTGCTCCCCCTGGTGGTCTTACTGGCGGCGGTTTTCATCACGCCGGCAAATCAAGATGGAGGTTGTTACTGCATCCTGTTTTCCAACGCCTTGTGGAGAGTGGGGGCCAGACTTTCTCTCACCTGCAGCACAATCCCAGAATCCTCTTAATCTGAAAGACGCACGTGTGCTTCTCAGGTCCCGATAGAAGCTTCACGAATTGAGTGTTGGCTTTCACCAGGCACTGGGACATCCATATCTGCGAGGGAGGTGGGGGTTTGACAACAAAATATAAGTCCCAATAGCAACAGGAAGCAGGAGGTCTATCACTGGAGTGCCAGAAATACGGGAAGTCGCATCGCTCAGCAGGTTAAGATGCTGTGCCTTTGATCAGAAGGTTGTCAGGTCAAATCCCAAGACTGCCAGAGTGATTTCACCATCAAGCAAGGACCCCCAACTGCTTCTGGGAATGTCTGACTTGAGAAAGAACTTTATTGGTGCAGGGACAGGGTGACCCCTATACGTTGCATTGGGTAAATGTGCCTGCTAAATCAATAAACGTAAAAATATGTTTTGTTCCTTGTTTTGTAAACCTTACAAGACAATTAGATTCATCATACGCAATTATTGCAGAGCACGATGTTCTACAGCAGTGGTTCTCAACCTTTTTGCACCGCGACCCAATCTTTACCGTGACAGTTCCGACTTTGCCTCGCGACCCTTTCAGAACTTGACCCATAGGTTGAGAATCGCTGTTCCGGAGAGAGCTGGCATATAAGTACTTAGAGACACAAAGACTTTGAGGCATGATTTTGACATTGCTAAGAACAAGGATTCCTCTCTCTAACTGGCACAATGGAAGGAGAACTGAGTGCGGATAGAAAGTTCGGTTGAGCCTTACCAATCGGTGCGAGTCTTCGCTCTGCCGATAGAAGAACAGAAGCTGGCGCACTAGAAGACTGAGGCTGGCTCCATCGCTGACAGGGATGCCCCCCGATGTCTGTGCTTGGCAGACCGAGACCGAATGATCGAACTCGCTCCTCTGAAGGGCGTACTGAGGACAAGAGTAGCAGCAAGCCGTGAATATACACACATGTACCTCAAATGCACCACTGTTTGGAAAGATAGAGTCTCAAAGAGCTACTTTAAATACTAATACAGTGGTACCTTCAGTTCTCGAACTTAATCCGTTCCGGACTCCGGATCGAATCCTAAAAAGTTCGAGTTCTGATCGAATTTTTCCCAT
>JAODJU010000081.1:12324440-12349040 GCA_026776725.1 Gnathonemus echidnorhynchus
GTCATATCCATTTGTCTGTTTGCCTCTGGAATACTGATAGAAACGCCATGTAAAAAATATTGATATAATTCAGATTTTTAATAATGTTTTATCAGTTTGAATTACATTTCATGTCATTTTTTTGTGATTGTTCATCAATGCATTCTTAATGATTCTCCAAAAGAACCCACCCGACCCCGTTCCACGGTCCTAGGCGCTTTCACACTGCTGGAACCTGTGAACTTTTGTCGTGCTCATACAGCAGGAACTCATCCCGCTTGTAGCTCATCGAAGGCATTTCCTGAACCATTTTTAGTGCCCACTCCAGACTTGGTACTCGGTACTTCGTTCGAACACGATTTACTGCATGCAGCTTGCTGATTGTGATCACAAGTGTGAAGTATCGGCGGTAAAACTTGTAAGTTACGCGGAAGTGCGGGGAAGATGGATATAGTCAGCGGACCAAAAAAAATGAGCAGATGTAATTATTTCTGTACCCCATTTGATGCATCGATGAATACATTTTTGTTCACCGGGGCTAAGTTCCGAAGTTTTGGTGTGAAAGCGCGTTATGATTTAAAGTGCTGTATATAGTACATGAATGACGAGCACTATAAATTCGTATTTGTATACCATTTCGCACCACAAGATGGCGCCTCCGTTTAAGACTTGCCAGTTTTATTTAAAGGCGTTGTGACTATTTGATTTCTGCCATAGGATCAATGCGTATTTCTGATTAAATCTTTTAATAAATATTTACTGGTTTTTAAATGAGGTTCCAAGACAAGTCATATTTCCAACAGTGTTTAACATATGGTACAATATACATACCCTTTGTAAAGGTAAATGCTGGTATAGATAATCTGACACACAGCACATGGCTTCATAGAATGTACAAGACAGGGTTAGAGAGCAGGTCAGCCAGCATCTGTGAATGCCCAAGGCCCCAGTGGTGATAGAATTTCTCTTTTGTGCTGCACAGGCAATCAAAACAACCAGTACAACCTAAAGATATCCATTCGTATAATTAGATTAGATTTATATAACTAGATTAAAGAAGCAACTTAATCCAAATTAATCAATCGATGCTAGAGCTATATTTGCCGTAATCTGAACCTGTACCAATTTGGGAGGGTTTACTTACAGTCACCAGTTACCAGTGAAAGAGACGTCGCTAAGAGAATGCTGACAGAAGGCGTATAGACCCCGCAGCCTTACCTCACCGTATACTATGATCCTTGCCTGCTCTGGGTGGCCATTTTCGGGGGCAGTCAGCCATAATTGACTGCAGTGAGTTTCTGAGATAGAGGCAGGCATGTGTGAGGCAGGTGAAGGACACAGTGATGTGGTTGAGTTACTGGCTTAGTCACAGAGACACATAACCTACAGAGATGCAACACTGCAAAAACCACAAGGCAACGCTTTGCGTCGCTGCTGATCAAAAGGGTGTAGAATAAAAGCAGTAATCAGTGTCATTTCAATGATAAAAAACACTTGAATATTCTTTAAAGGTCATTACATTTATTTTGGATCAAAACCCCTTGCAGCTTGTTCCCCTTCTCGTGATCAGTACATTCTGGGATTTAATCTAAGATCAGCGCGATGTGGTTTAGGGAACATGAACGGATTATTTTGTTTGCACGTTTACCCCATGTCACCTGCTTCCGCGGCCACTCCGTTTTTTGCACAGTCCAGCACACAGTTCGGTAAATTAGCATATCTAAAGGATATGCAGTGTGTGTTCGTACGTGGTGATATGTACCGTGCCATAGACTGGCCTTCTGACCAGGATGTTCCCCCGCCTTGCGCCCGAATCCTGAGCCGGTACCCGACCATCGTTACCTGCGTGGGAGCAGATTGTTCCAGTAATGTATCCCTGAGCCCGCTCGATTTAAAACGACCAAATTCGCCAGAAAAAAACTTCAAAAAAGCAGTGTAACCATCGTGAACCTTACCAGGGGAGTCCCACTCCCTCGCCATGCCGTTAATTAGCAGCGAGGCTGCAGCCCCGATTCAGATCGTCCATAAAGCCGACGGCACAATAAGGTCGGAACAAAGATTTCCGTTTAATCCACTTCTATCCTGTGTCACAGTTTGAAACGTTCCTGGTTTATGTCCGTCTTGGCAAACATACATAAAAAATTAGCATGTACTGTAGTTTACGGTCCGGGCACGTTTTCTGCAACTAATTTGTGTCGGGGGAGGTTGGGGGTGCCGTAATAAAATAATGGCCAAAATCGGAGGAAGCTGGACCCTGCCTGTCTTTTTATGGCTTTGAACTCTTTCATTTTGCTGAAACCGTTTCTTGCTACTGATCATCCATCCATAAATTTGCAGGGAGGAAGTGCTGTTCAGTGTTAGCTACACGTCTCCGCATTACCGGTGCGCGGCAGGGCGACTTTCTGCGCCGATCCCTGCCCGAGAAAGGCGCCCTGGACTGACATCAGTGTTTTAAGTAGCTTGTTTCTGCCCCACAATTGTCCATCTTCACGATAATGCTACGGGACATCGCCTTTGTTTTCTGTCACTGCTTCCCAGCTGGGATTTTAATCTTCCCCAGCTAAGGGAACGAAACGATAATAACGGCTTTAATGTGTTGTTATAAATCTCAGTTTATGCCCTATACTTTATTTCGTCAGTGAAAACGCACGTCCGTTTTTATGTTATGGGAATTTAATTTATTTCAGGAATGGCGAGGCTCTGACCTGAAGACTGACTTTTGCTTACAGAAACTTTGGTTTCATGGCTGGTGGTGCGATTAAATTACAGAATAAAAAGCGCCCCCCCCCCCTTCCGTTATGATACCCCCCTTAATATTCATCATGATCTCAGCTTTTTGTACTCACCTTTATTGCTTATGGATTGATTGGTGTGCTGGGGTCCAGGAACTTGTTAAACTGTTAAAACTAATTAAATAACTACAAAGTGTTCAATACGAATGGTTTAAGTAAATATCCGTTTACGCAGGTGGGGCAAAACATTAATTCACCATGGATATAAGCGGCCATTTAAGCAGGCATTTTACACAATAGTTACGTTAACTTTTACCACCTGCCATGCATTTTCACAATGGTATGGTTCCAAAATGAGTTTTTTTTGCATGGTTTGTGACCCTGACAGGATAAGCAGATGGATGGATGGATGGATGGAATGTAGGCCCAAATTTACATTTCTGTGTAATTATCCTGCCTTGTTGGTACTCTTATCTTGGAGGTTTTCTCAAGAAAATGATGTGGGCTGAAGACAAATAAAATTATCACATCCAACATATTTTTTTCAAACTCTTTCTTTCACTTGGTTAATACAAACAAATTTGCCGTACAAAAACCGAGATCCATGTTTGCGATCCTGTGTTTACTTAAGACAAGATTCACTCTGAGAGCAGCCATTGTTGTGTTCAGTCGAAGACTTTAGGTTTTTAAGCGTAAGTATCGGGTGATGTTATATAAACACTGGGGAGGAGTTTAACCGCTTAGAGCGACTGATGGGTTTATTCTGCACACAGTAAAAAGTTATGAAGGATCCGCGTCAATCGAACCAACAAATGTTACGTTTTATCAGTGTGTTTTGTCGTTTCTGACACGGAAGTCAATAGCTGGCCTCCCAGTTACGTAATTTGGAAAACAGTAAAGGGGGAAAGCACTTCAAAAGTGGAACAATGACTTCCTGGACATAAATCCTTAAAGTAAAATTTGATTGTATGGGGCCAGTTCTAGTCCCGAAATACCTCTTTCTGAAGGCCTGGTCTTGGAGGCAGCCTGAGTGGACGAGTGCTTTTTTTATTGCGGTGTTTTGCAGGACGCACCGTGGCCCAGACGACGCAGCGACCCTCCCGGCCCGGCCCGTCTGCCAGCTCTCTGCTTTCTGTCTCCGACACAGCGACCGCCGGCCTCAGCTAGGACGCCCTAATCATTGTGGCCTGACATCTGGTGACTCTTTAACGGGACTAAATGCGCCAGTTGACGTGATAGCGAGCCCCCCCCTCCCCCAACACACACACACCTCCTCTACTGCCCTCCTGTTCCCCCCACCCCGCAGGAGAGATGAGCAGTGGCCCTTCTCCTGCTCCCTGACCCTGGGCTCTTAAACGATACTTAGACTCGTGTGGGATGTGCAGCCTCCACTGCTGCTGTCTGTTTTTCTACGTCTCCCACGTCGTCGCCAGTCGCCTTCATCGCGGTTTCCCCCTCTTGACTGATCTCCATCTCCCCACAGGTGATGCCCACCGGGAGAAGCTTGAGATGCGATGACACTCTGGAGCTGTACAGTACTAGTCAGACCTCTGAGTACCCTTGCTGTAAACAACCTTGTTCCTTTTTACATCAGATACGGTATTTTTCTTGTAAACAACAGACATTACAATATACAAGAGAAATTATAAGGAGCACCGAAGCAGGTGTTCTCTCTATCTCCATAACACTCACAATAGCAGTGCCCAACAGCGAAATCACTCTGCGGAGTCTGGGATTTGAACCAGCAAACTTCCGCTTACAGCATCCCAACCTACTGAGCTATACACCCCCCCCCCCCCATTACAGGTTCAGTGGGATTTAAGTATGGAGACAAGTCAGGCCAGGTCAATAGTTTGAGATACCATTCACTCTTCTTCTTTACCCGATAGTTACTGCCTGGCCTCGTATGGTCTTCACCACTGCCAGTTTCTTCGAAATATTCAATGGTCTTGGTCACTGCAGTTATAGACCCCTGCAACAACTTAGACCCCTGCAAAGTTGTTGCTATTTATCCAACAAACCTAGGAAAAGGTGTCAGTTGTAGGAGAACTGTTCTGTTATCCACAAAGACGTATGAGGTCCACTGGTGACGGGAGATACCATGGTCTTAGATCTGTGATGATAACCTCGAGTGTCAATGTTTCGGTAAGTTGAGTTCGACTGTGCAGCCCACCCCTGAGAACCGAAAACAGCCTCCCAGGGAGAAACTTTTGGAGAGCAGCCAATCAGACTTCAACATCAGCTTCAGCCAATCAGACTTCAACATCAGCTTCAGCCAATCAGACTTCAACATCAGCTTCATCCGACTGTACAGATGCGAGCCGGAGAAAACAATGAGTGTGTGCTGAGCGCAGGGTGGCCGGTCAGATCTCTCAGCTGATATCCTTGCCGTTTGTGCTACGACAGGCTAAGGAAGCTTCATTCCGCTGAAGCTTCACGCCAGAGAGAAGCGGCTCAAGGGAAACGGCGTGAATCGTGGCTCGATCCAGACGCAGCCTCTGATCTTTCCGACGTGGCTCCGTTTTTGAAAACAGAACGCCTCGTTGCGTGCTTCTGAGGCGGCAGGGTAAAACCCCGCCCACTTTCCCGCCTGTGCAGAAAGGGGAGGGTTACAGAGAGCTGGGGGGGGGCGGGCGGTTGCTTACTCCTTATCAAGAGATCCCTTTTCCGACACGCTTAGGTGACAATCACAGCACCCCGCCTTGTGTTAGGTCTTTTGCCGTAGGATCACAAAAAGTTCAAGAGCCACACACTGTGAAAAGCCTTCGTTTACAAAACGGGAATGCAAAATATTCACACAAGTTACTATTTCATCTAAGATATTTATAAAATAAAATACTTGGATGTAGGGTGGCGTGGCGGCTGATTGAGTATCGTGGTCTGTGTGTGCAGTCTGCATGTTTTCGCCCCGTTGAGCAGTCTTCTGGAAACTCCAAAATCATGTGGTTATGACGACTGATATCTGTAAATTGCCCATAGTGAGTGATTGTGTGTGTCCTGCAATGCACTGGCACCTCATCCAGGCTGTCCCACATCCTGCGGTTCCAGGGTTGGGCTCCAGACAAGCCTGTAGTGCAGTGTTTCCCAATCCGATCCTCGGGGACCCACAGCCGGTCCGTGTTTTTGCTCCCTCCCAGCTCCCGGGTCCCCGAGGACTGGATTGGAACACACTGCTGTCATGGATAAATGCGTAGAAGATGGATGAATTAAAATACTGAGATATTAACCTAGAGCTTCAGGTCAACTGTAAAGTTCAAGAAGCCTCCTAAACTATTTTTCCAGCCAAGTTGCTCATCCAGGAAAACAGGCAGCAAAATGTCAAAGTGCTGACTAACAGGTAACTGAAGACCTGCAGCAGATGAGGAGTTACATTGACCAGGGTTTTTATTAGACCTGAGATATTTGTATATACTTTTATACAAACACGAATCCATTTCTCCTATACTGGTTGCAGTGAACCCAGCACCAGTGACATTAATGTCCCCTGCTTCATCTCACTGTCCACCCACAAGCCACCCAAATGTGACCATGCTTACTGGCTTTAGCAAACAGCTTGACAGTCATATCCAGGGTGGAACAGTGACGGGAACCACGTGACATGGGGACAATGGGTGCAGGCATGGAAATGGGTTTCATAGAAGACAGGGGAGGAATGAAAATGGCTTCAGCACCAGGGAAACACAGAAGGGGAAAAAAACAGGCATCTTGGGCACTGCAGAGTCACTGCGCGTTACAGTGGAGAGAAAACAAAGAAAACCACAATGCTATAGAAAATCAGACACAGGCAAAGTGAATGAATGTATCACATGACTTCATATCTCAGGATGCAGTGCCTCCATGCAGAGTTGGGTAATTCACGTTCAGAGAGTAAAAGTCCAGACCAGGATTTTGTTTCAACCAACCAGATGAGCATAAAGCAAGGGTGGGCAATCTTATCCACAAAGGGCCGGTGTGTGTGCGGGTTTTCGCTGCATCTCACTAATTAGATTACTAATTATAAGACTGATTGGCTGAAGAGTCCTCACACCTGGGTTTGAACAGCTGACCTACAGGTTATCCCAAAAACCTGCATACGCACCGGCCCTTTAAGGATAAGATTGGCCACCGCTGGCATAAAGAGTCACAGTCACGGAGTACTCAGCTGGTTGGTTGAAACAAAATCCCGGTCTGGACTTTTACTCTCTGGACTTGAATTACCCAACTCTGCTTCCGTGTTACAGCCCACAAATGATGCGATTTTGTTAGTTATTAAATAAGACTCAGTGACAAGGATGATGTACGACTCCTTCCTAAAATGACCACAAGATGTACAAACAGCCCAACATGTTATAAGGTACATATTATCAGAAATGAGGGCATTTATCACGAAGCCAGACAGCAGGACATACATCACCGGACATGGCCGAAGGTGACGTCCTGATGGTTTTTTTTTACCCATGACAAAATGATGCTGCTTACTGATCAAGTTCAGTGACAATTAAGTGTATATTTTTTAGAAAATGCTCGTTTCCACCTGAAAAAAGAGTAGATTGTAAGAGCTAAATTTCACCGTCCCTCTGAATGTAACGTCACTCTGAATTGTATTGATCCTCACGGCCCTTGAGCCCTTGACCGCTTCAAACAAACAGGCACTTCCCTTGCCTTACTTTGCAGTATGAGGATGTCTCTGCTCATAAACGGTAACAGTTTGACCTGGATGACAGGCGGCCGTCAGCGGAGGGTGAATTCAGATGTGCAGAGCTGACTCTCAGGAGGATTTAATCTCACTGGTTTTGTTTGTGTTGATTTGTTCGGCTGATGTTTCACATCAGACACCAACAGACAGCGCTAGGAGCTGTCGGCTGTCATTCTCGTTTTGAAAGTGAAACCTGAGAAGGTGCCCCGCGGTTTCTGATGATTACCGGTGTTCTTCCGCCAGGTCTGAATTTCCTAAAATAATCCAATTTTGCGTTCTTGTTTTCTTTAGCATACCAGTCCCGAGTAAAATCCCCTAATTACTCTTGCAGTAGGTGGTGTTCCTTCTCTGGCATGCCTGCCCGCCAACTCGTTTTCCTGCCAGACGATCTGGACCCGTTCCCCGGCTTTGATCTCCATTCAGACATCGCAGATATCCTCCTTAGTGCTAATCGATAGTGCCGACCGCTGGATAACCATCTTACCCCTGACGTGTCGCCGTCTTCCCTCTGCGCCTCATGCACAGTCGACGGACAGTGAAAAGCCCGTCACGCAAGTGGGCAGGCGAATGCCTTTTTTCTCTCATTTTCCTCCCCTGCCCGTCTTTTGTGTCGGAGACGTACGTATCATGTGTTGAACTGCAGATCAAATTGTCTGCCTGGCTGAATGATACAAGATTAAGGGAGAGAACAGACGGAGATGTCCTGAAAATGCTAAACGGCACGTGATGCATCGGCTGAAAAGATGAATTCGATGAGAATAGCTACGGAAAAAATTCCTGGTACATAAAATTGTTTTAACGTTAGAATTGCAGCACGTTCAGTTCTTGCGGTTTTCCCCGTTAAAACATGCTTAAAGCAACCTTCTATAAATCAACCTGCCAGTGCGGAAACACTAGAGTGGGTTATGACTGACACTGTAATTTACCCAGAATTCCTCGGGAAATATTCCAGTGACTGGGTGACCAGGCCAGTGAATGGAGCAGTAGTCACTAGCCTGCTTTAAGTGAAGCCAGTATCACTTATCCCAAGGTGTCATTATCGAAAACAAAATCACATCTACCTGCTTCACATGCTAAATATTTCCGATTCGGCTCCTTTCCAAATCCCAACTGCAGAGACAAAGAACCAAATACTCAAGAAAATAAGTCTGCTTGTTTGCTTTGTTTATCCTGGTGTTATACACTGGTGAATTTACACCAACATGGGTGATTTAAGGCACAATTAATGCTGGAACAGCGACCAAACTATATATTTTGCCCCTCATGATATCAAAGAAATGGTCCTTACAGTGAGGTATCAGACCATCACCCAGTGCAGCCGTTTCACAGTTTCCTGCCCAGTTGTGCCTTCATACACTGGCACTGCGTTCAGTGCAGGTCGACTTGGCCTCCCTTCTCGCCCCCACTGCCGCCTGCATTGTCATCCTCTGGCATTCTCGGAGGACCGGACAGGGCTCCTCCGATGAAGCCAGCCTTGTTCTGTGTACGGGCAGCATAAACACCAAGCAAAGGGCTCTCCAGAAGCTAAGGGAGCCATCGAAAGCCCATACAGCATGAGATCCAAAAGAGCTATTCTGAGTTAAAAAGTTCATTGACAAGCAGTCTCACTGGGTGTTTTTAAATTAGTAACACCTTTGTAATAAAATAAAACACCAAACATTCGTGTTTAGCATCCCTTTGGGACAAATGACTACAATTGCAATTCATAGCAAAATGAACTGAGAACAGAACTAAATGAGTCAGTCAAATAATTATGACACTTAAAAAGAAAATGTCTGTGTGGGAGATATATGCTGAGATGTTAAATATTGCTTGTCTGTGGACAAAATTGCAACATGTTTACAGAATTAAGCAAGCATCCCAAGACTTTCTGCGAGCGCTGTATATACTCGAGGCGTCTTCTGTGGTCTGCGTAATGGAGGTATTTATATGGCATTTACCTGAGAACAGGTGTGGTTCATCAGAAGCCGGGTAGGATAGAAAACCTGCAGGACAGTAGCTCTCCAGGACCGGAGCTGGAGACCTCTGCTCTACTACGTGCACCAGCTTTGTAGTTACCCGTTGGCTACTCAAGCAAGGCCTTTAAAGATCTCTTCTCGAGTGCCGTATGAATGGCTGACCTTGTACTGTGACTCCAAGCTTCATTCTCCTCCATGTCTCGGAGGAGTGCAAGATGGGAGCTGCGAAGACGAAGGAATTCCTAAGTGCTTGTACGACTGGTGGATAAAGTATCATAATTATCATTATAACCTTCTTCCATGCGGTAAGAATAAACAATTCTAAGGTTCTATAAACAGATAAATGAAAAGGTTTTATGAAATAGAGCCTTATCTGCACAGGGCTCTCTGCCAAACGAATCAGTGCCAACAGGAACCAGCAGCCTGACATGCTGTCATTATAATTACAGATCATCCAGTCTGAACAGGCTAAGTCATAAGCCAGGGCATCAGGTGACTTAATCTAGGGTTCTTGCCAACCTAGAACTGCGCAAAAGTAGAAAATCACTACTTTTCCCCACCACATCTAGCTGTACTTTTGGGCCAATATCCCTCAAAGCAATTCCGCTACAGGCCTGTCATGTTGGCATAATACTATGGCAGCGTGTGATCTTGTTGTGGTTCTGCAGAAATTGCTAGCATAATTTCCTATTCGCTGCTCCTACACGCTTAATTCGAATTCGTAACTTATTTGAGTTGTCGCTGCTGTGCGATACTACGTGAAGATGAGCGATCACACACACTGATGCTCCACACCGTATGGCAGTATAGTCTTGGGTGCCGAGACTTCAGAGTCGAGTCTTTATGCTTTTTTTCCACCCCGTGATTTACTGTCTGGCTAGAGAAGCAGGGCCATAAACCAGATTCTGGCCCCTGTAAAGAAGAGTCAATGTAGACAGATTAATCAGCCTATAAAATTATGCTTGGTAGCAATAAAACCACAATAAAAACTGGTAATCAACATTCAGGGTGGTGTTTTCAGTCCCCTGCGTTGAGGTTATGGTGAGAAATTGTTCAGCTGGGATCCTTTTATGTGTTACTCTAAGTGGTGTTAAACATACACTTGTATCCTGCTTTTGTGTCTTTGCGCTATAGCTAATGAGCTTGAACCGGGTCTGTATAGGGCAGCACTGGGGCTCAGCCAGAGTTTGAAGTCAGGATGTTCTCCCAACGTCACGTGAGATCCCTCCAGGTTTCCAGTTTCCTATTTCAGCCAATTTGGATTCTCAAAGTCTCTCATACTTGTGTGAGCGCCTGTGCGCCCAATGGTAGTAGGCGATGCAGGGAGTCCTCTGTCTTTTCCCCTCTGCTTCCTGGCGTAAACTCCAGGTTCATGGTGAGGATGGAGGATGGATGGATGGGTGGATGAATGGATGGATGGATCCAGTATAATGTCTACCGTTGTACACTAACACAAACATAACTGAACCAATGCACTTTTAATAATAACTAAACATCAACTGAGAACCTTGGAACATTGGGCATATAGAACCCTACCGTATTACAATTCTGGAACCTTAGAGTACTGGAGCTTTAGAACCTTACAACACCGGGAACGTAGAACTGAACCATAATAAAAGTTCCTGGTGCACTGGAACCTGAATAAACGAGAGGACCACAGTATGAGCAACACCATGGGACAGGACAACTCTGAGGACATTGTGGTCTGACTTCAACCCTCTGGCATGGGCTGAAACTTTGTATTGAGGTCCATGACATTTAGCTTTTGTACAATTTCTCTGCTAAACCTTCTCTATATCTTTTCCTCTGTTTGCCCCAAATGTGACCTTTTCAAAGACTATTTTCCATGACACTGTTTCCTGGGTGGGTGCTGCTCTTACATTGTGCTAAAAGGCCACCAATTTAATTGCCAATAAACTGATCGTACAGAAAATGCTAAACTCGCATCAAAATTCGGCAGTGTTACAGAAGTTAGGAAAGAATGCATGAGGTCCCCATTGTCCTTTCAGTGTGAATAAAGGTTTGTTTGTCATTCATTTTCAAAAGGGACCTTTAAAAGTCAAAAACCTCTGCAGAAAACATTTTTCTGGATTTTCTGAACAAGCTTTGGCAAGTTTATGAATGGCGCACATTTTTTTTTTCCCCAACAGAATTAAAATTACACTCCTATTCTCTTTGATGGCTTTATTTTAGGACATCACTCAACGTTCGTTCGCCACCCTAAAATGTTTTCCTCTGATCCCTTTCTGTGTATCTGCGCATGTCTTTAAACTCATAAAATACTTTTCTGCCTGATGACATGGAGACTCTGATTCCATTGTTAACTAAGCTGAGCAAATACACGCTCGTTCACTTACGGCCTTGCAGATCTTCTCCACGCCACCTTTACTGCTGTCAGCAAAAATGTAAACCGAAGTAAACTCTGAAGCACATTTAAGGTCTACATTTACACTGAACCAACCGAATACAAGGGGACGCCCCAGATTCCCCTACAATAGAGTTATCTGTAGAGAAGGAGCTCTACAGTCTTAGTAATCTTCAGACAAACACTGAGCATCCAGGAGACAAGCAACCAGACATAATGATCACATGACAAGTGTTCCCGTCTACCAAAGATGGGTTAGCTGACTCTTAATAACCATCAAGAAGATGGATCATCTGTCTACACCAGTGGAAAAAAAATAAATCTTCTGGACGTCATTAGTCAATTCTACTAATGGCTGAGATATGTTCCAAACCATACTGGAGACACTTGTCCACCTGTGCCTTGGACGTAGAACCCGTCTGCCAAGACGTCCAGCAGGTGCCTGTCTGTGACCAAAGGTGTATTTTCCTGAAAGCTTATTCAAGTTTCTCTCACTCGAGAAGGTATGACGGCGTAAAAGGGAAAAGTCACACGCTCTCACCTCATGCCAAAACAAGGAAGATGTTTTTAAAGCGTGGCCATAACTCATGTCGATGGTGTCGATTTTGAAAATGGACAAAAGCAATTAAAACCACACCTTCATTATCCTTGAGAAACACGACCCTTCGAGGCGGTGACCACACTATGCCCACATTCCTTCAGCTGAAAAGGGTGATTCTTGTTTGCTGTGCAAGGCAAAGCCTACAGCATTGCCTCACTGTGATTTTTCGTTTGAGCTCCTTGGGTGAGATTGACTTTGAGGTCAAGGCAAACGAATGACCTTGTAGGACAGCAAAGATGTGGGATTGTCGCAACACTGAGAAGATTGTCGTCTCAGACACTATTTACACCAGTTTAGACAACTGATTACTCAACCTTGGTGTTAGACAGTCTGTTGGTGATTCTATATTGAGACTGTCAGTCTGAACTTTCATTCCGGGCCACTCCACTGTGTTTGCAATATCTGTCGCAATTAATGCAGAACTTATGTGTTAAGCTTATGGAAATGCCGGCACAATGCAGCAATGAAATGCGGCATTTATTTAATCCGCTGACAAACAGCTATAGACCTCAAATCCATGAAAAATGTCAATAACTTTGAAAGGACTGAATTAATTAAGGAATTACTGGGAGGGAAGGAGAAAAATCTTGCAGGCACATGTCTGACACCCCACCCCCTGTAGGGATTGAGTTTGACATTCTCCTGACATAATTACGTGAACGTGTCGACTGGGCCCAAGTCTGGCCCTCGCTCGCATTTTAAGCAAACAGTCGCATTAAAAGACGCAGAGGGGTGAGCTCAGCGCCGCATAAAAGGCCGCTTTCTTACACCTGTCATCAGAGCGGATTTCGGAGCCCGCCGTCCACACTGTTTGCCTTTTTCATCCTCCTCCATAAATACCATTTTAAAAAAAAGCTTTTCTGTTTAACTTTTGTCTCTCTGAACCTTTACCTGAGCGCGGTATTTAAAAAAAAAAAAAAAAAAAGACAAACATTTTTGTGTAAAGAGCCGGCGACTTAAGAGAAAAGTAGAAGGGGCCTTGGAAGGCTTGTGGGGACGTGTATAGGGTACGGTGCCTAAATAAGAGCATACCTCCGAACGGGAGGTGGGATTGGGAGGAAGGCAGGAAGGGACCAAGGCTGCTTCTCAATATGCGTACTTGACTGTAGGTGCACTCTCACATACCCGCTTTACGTCATCTTTCACTGCCAAAGATCGGTTTCAATATTAAGATCAGAAGTTCAGAGGACGGTAAAAATCCCCGGATGTTGTTCTTGCCCCGCCCCAGATATCCAGGATGCATCGGTTGTATCCTCGCCAAATGAGACCAATCCCATGATTCACTGCGCCCCAAGTTCGTTCTTGAGTTAACAAGACCAGTCTTGTCAAGACCACAAGCATGGTCTTTGTGTTCTTGGTATTGAGAAATACCCCAAGAGGACAAGGTTGCATTATTGGGCCAGCAGGACTTGCCATATAATGCACCACGAGGTGCATCCAGGTAGTGGGGCTGATTTTGGCTGCTTAGGCATTCCGAAAAGAGTTATGGAGTCCTTAAGGATATTTATACTCCGATGTTTGTACAGCTCACTGTCAGCAGGGGGAGCTGAAGCGGCAATGCTGCAAGAACGAACTCTCTGAACCGAGACTGACCACCCAAAAGAGACTTATTCCGAATATAAACCAACCAGGACAAGCAGAAGAATGATCACTTGTTTGACCATGACTTATGAACTTCGGGGATGCTTGACATGAAGACTTAGTTGCACGTTCAATGTTCGACAGAATGTTGTTTGGCAAAAACGGCAGTTTTCCGGGTCTGCACTTCCAGCTGAAACTGTCAGCCAGTTAGCATCACCTCACCAGACGACATCTTCCTCCGGCAAACACCGACATTTTGAACAAAGACCTTTCTTCGTGTGGCCTGGCGACCTCTTGCATCAGTGACCACTCCGATAATGGACTTGAGCCGTCTTCCATCCGGGAGCTGTGAATCGAGCTCCATGCTCTCTTTCATCAGAGTGACAGAAACTCACCTGTGAAACAGTGACTGCAAGAGTATGTCTTGGCAGTCGACCGGAATGTCTTGCCTTTGGAATCTATCAAGCAGTGAGATGTGAGATCGCAGCCGTGTCCTGTTTGGGTCTACGTGCCCTGCAGCTGCATTCTTTAGGACCCCGAGGGGAAGGATTTGGTTAAAAAACAGGACTGTGTTTCTCCTCTATCTCCGAGCCTGATGATTGACTGGATAGACACGGGACCAATGGGGTTGCCCAACGCACTATCGCATCACCTGGAGTGCTGCGGAGGAAACTACCGCAGAGTGTCACCTACCCGTGGCGGCGCAAAACAACAGATAAGTCGCAGCGCCGGGGTGATAGAACAACCCGAATTTCTTTTTTTCCTCTCTTCTAACGCGCTTGTATGCATTCTTCACATTTTTGGGCCGGCTTCAAAGGGACTGTAGCCACAAAGAAAGCTTTTTCTCTCAAATTAAACACTCCAGAGGATAAAAAGGCAGGAGCGGAGTGTTATAAATGCAGGCCGCTGTCAGAGTAAGGGAGCATGACGTGTCCACTTTAATGCAGCTTCCTGTGTGTTTCACGTCGGCACCATAACAGAAGTGAGACCTACATTACTCACATAGCTGAGGCAGGTGAAGACTCTATCTGACTGATTCTGCACAATGCCGCTGAGATAAACCACAACTTTTCGGCAACCTTGTCATCCCGCAGATGCTAAACGTGCCTGAAAACGTATGGGGAAATTAAACATAAGTTTTGCTAGGCAGGAAAACCTGGAAGGGTCAAACTATGGTCTATGTACTGGTGCACTACATGCCCAAGGCAGAGTCATGTGACCAGGCAGAGTCATGTGACCTGCCTGAACCACCTCTGTTTTTATGCTGACTGACAGGGTCTGAAAGCTACTTCCCAAAGTCTGACTATGCCTGTCCATCAACAGATTAAAGTTATTGCCCCTGTCATCTTCCCCACCCACCCCCCCCCCTCGTTCCCCAGCCCCTAAGCAACCATGCACAATGCCAGCATGTCCCTGACAGTGGACAGGACCCATATGGGTGGCACCTTGAAATCAGTTTGGGTCTCTCTGACCAGCACCTCCTCTCGATTGTTCTTGCTGACATGGGTTGTTGCTGCTCATGCTCCCCCACGTACTTTACGCCAATCTGGAGGATTTAAAATTATGTCCACTAGGAGGCAGTGTGAGAAATGATTGGCTTGGAGAGCATATGCAGAGCTTATGGAAAAGTAGCGGTAACTACACTAATTTTTTAACATATACTAGATAATCTTAAAAAGAAACGATCTTTAAAATTGCATTGTCTCCTATGACAGAGTATAATTGTTTCAGCGAAGGTAAAACCCGCCTTTGCTCGGCAAATTTTATCACCGAGATTTCTAACTGGAAAACAACGTTGCTTATGAAAATACCTTATACATCCATGCAGTGTGAAGGTATGCAAAAGCCTGAGCCCAGCTGTCATGGTCCTTGCGAAGTAAGAATTGCATGTGCATAGCATGCAATGTCAGTAATAATATCACCCAGCCCTAGTCAGGATGCTTCGTATTGTAACATTGGACAGTGCACAATGCACAGTGATGTTAATTGTCTATAGTCTGTGGTACTCAAGTAAGAATTTCATTGTGCTTTTATACATATGGGGCTGCTTTCTTAGCTCAGACTGAATTGGGAAACAGAAGAAACTTAAACTGGCCTTAAATTTTGCAAACACCATATATGTTATTTTTGCATTTTGGTTTCCCAGAGAACATGATTTTATTGCTACAGAGGCAATAATTTGTGTCTGAAATATTTTTTCCTCTTCCCTCTGAAAGTATCCCGTTTTGATCATCTTCCAGCCAAGCATTCAAAAAAATAAAATCCTACTTTAATCCCAACTGTATTACCCATAAGCACGTAGTCCAGTGACACAACTTGACCACACTGCCCCCAAGGTTTTTGGTGGTACTGCATCTCACGCACGCGTAGCTGCACAAATAATGCATGTTGTGAGCGTTGAGTATAAACCAGCCCTAACACTTCCATCCTGGTCTAGATCAGATTGCAAAACCATCCCTTACAGCCCCCCCATTGGTCTAGATCAGTTTGTAAAGCACCTGTGTAACCAATCAATCAGTCAATGGAGCCACTGATAAATCTTTATTGCCCAACCAGCTCTCTGGTCTTGCGGCTGGGGGCGTGTCACCCGAAAGGAGACACTGAGGTAGGTTGGGTGGCACTGAGACAGATAAGAGAGATAAGTGGGACGGGGACAAGGACTGTATTTACAAAGGTGACCAAGCCCATCAGAGCAGACGCGATGTGCGTTTCGTGTGAGGCCGCTTTGCTGAACTTACCAGCAAATTTTCCATGGAGTAGTGACATTTTATACGTAAAATGAGCCTCAAAATTACATTCACATTTTATTTGCGCAACGGACACTTTTGCGCAAAGCGACGTGTTTTCTTAGAACCCAGAGTCAGCCGGTCCTCGGAGCAGTTGTGGCTTAGGGGCCCTGCTGAAGGTCTCAATGGTGACATCACTCTGCTGACCCTGGGATTCGACCCGGCGACCTTCTGATCATACCGATCCTTTATACTTACATCTGTTTATTTAGTAGACAGTTTTTGTTCAAGGTGACATACACGCAAGGAGTCATCCAGCATCCAGCAACCCTGGAGCAATTTTAAGCAGGGGCGCCATAAAGGTGGGGGCCTAAAAAATGACAGGGGGCCTAAAAAATTTGGAACATAAATTGGATTGGTCTGGGTTGGGGGACCAATATGATATGCATACAAAATTTGTAGCGATGCCCCTGGGTTTAAGGGCCTTGCTCAATTGGCCAACGGTGATATTATTACTCTACCAGCCATTGGATTTGAACCCATGACCTTCCGGACATAGACACGGGTATTGTCAGTATTTCCATTAAAATCGCTAAAGCACATTCACCGTCATTATACTCTAAGACAAGAGACTTTCTCAACTCAAGAGTTTTAAAGTTAAATTTTTAATTTGTAATTTGCTTTTTTCTCATACACTTCATTCTCGTTGCTCTCTCCGGTGTGACGGAATTATATAGCGCCTCAGCGGATCCTGACAGGTGCATCTCCCTCCATTAATCAGTCTGACTTACGCTCCCTGACAGTTCTTTTTCCGCAATGGGAAAACGCGCAGGGGCAGGGCGGGGGGGGGGGATTTGCTTTCTGACTCACCGCACAGCGGCGCCCCTCAGGGCCGGAGAGTTGTGGAGAACTGGGGAACCCATGGAAGCGTGTGACGTTGGGAGGGGAGTTAATGGTTCTTATGGCTGGAGAGGATTGGTGTAGAAGGCCAACGCTGTAACTGGGAGCACCGGCACCGGGAAACGTGACGCGTGAGCGGAGAATAACACAAGTGGCATTTAAAAGGGAGACACACATGTCCCTTGCACTCGGCGCTCAGCCCCCATAACCACCCTGAGGACTGGGAACACGTTTCATCACCATGGATACCAAGCGACTCACCGCAGAGCTGTTTAAACATCAGCGGAGCCCGTGTCCTAACCCAGCTCCCTGCCATGGGTTTAATCCAGATTTCCTGGAGATGACTTATAAGTAGAGCAGTCCTGCCACATGCCCACGTCCTTTCTCTATTCTGCTGGATTAGCCCATGGTAGTTTTACTTACACAAAAATGTTCTGAGGGCAGAAGAATAAATGACTGGTACATGGAGATAACCAATGAAATTGAAGAGGATGTGGGTCCAACTGGAGTAACTGGAGGAGTTGGGACGAACCAATCAGATGTCTTGGTCCCGCCTCCTGTAGTTGCTTGGACCCACCTCCTCTACAATCTGATTGGTTATCTCTCTGAACCAATCATTGCTCCTTCTGCCCTAAGAACATTTTTGTTAATGCTGGAGTCCAGTAACTCCTGAAGCTTCCGTGACGTCCGCCGCACGTCACTATCGGTCACGCCGTCTCCAGTGGAGGTGTCCTCGTCTGTAACCCATTTGTCCTCAATGGCTGTGTAATGAAAGTCTGCATTCCTCAGCTCCTGGTGCTTTTAAGGTAATGCTTTGGCAGGGAGGAAGGGATTTTTACTGCAAACCCTGAGATGAGTCAGCAGCCCCCCCCAACGCCCTCTAACCACGGGGACTGCTTTCAGGGGGCTAATACACTAAAAATTACGTAACACTCCATCACACTCAGGGAATATGATGGTTCTGCAGTCAACGCTTAGCTAAATGTCATCCATTTAACTGGTTAAGAAGCTGGTTTAAGTATATGTTGCCAAACGTGAACAAGAAATGCAACCAGAAGACATAAAAATAACCGCCAGGGGGAATCATTCTAGATTAAAGAGGGATCATTATTTTAAACCTGGCTTTGAACAAAATTTGTATCACTAATTGACCAATCATTTTGTGTGGGTGGCACCAACACACTATGATTGAGTAACTAAGTAACAATTATCCCCACCTCAGGATAATGTGATAATTAACTTATTGCCCCTCATGTGGAAATTCTTTTTATGCCTCCCTCAACTTGCTCCTTGTAGAACAAGCTGTCTGTGAAGGGCAGCCACCTGTTGGGGCACCCAAGGAACTGGGGGTTAAGGGCCTTGCTCAAGGACCCACAGACATGCTGAGGCTGGGTTTGAACCGGCAACCTTGTGATTACAAGCACACAGACTTAGCCCACTGAGCCACACGCTGCCCCCCAACGTGATCCTGTGTCTGCGTTGATCGCTGAGTGACAAGATCTCTGCTGAGGGGAAGCATTTAGCTTGTGGTTTGGGGCTTTTGTTGATAATGCCCTCTAGTTCTTATCAGGACCCAGATAAGGGCCTTAATTGCATTATCAAGCCCTAAAAATCTTACAGCGCCACAGTTTCCAATGTTAGCGGCCACGTTCAGGTGCGTCGTAACCTTTTAACACGACTCGCCGAGGATTCTGTCATTCACGCCGGGTAGTAGGCATCCCATCCATTACTTTTTGTTCCGTCGTCATGGAAGAACGCGACACCCGCGGGTGAGAAGGTCTCTTTCAGCCCCGATCCACCGTCCCAAACTGTGTGCCAGCATTGTTCCGTTTGGAGGAAGGGCAGGAGAGTGGGACCGCGGTGACGTTGGGATTTACGGCCTGACGAGGTAATCTGAGCCTCTCATTTAGGATGCATAACAATGACATCGTGTGTTTAATTCCATTAATCGTTACCCAGCCGTTCCTCTCAATGCCGTCCTCCACAAAAAGCTCTCTGTCCGTCATCGTGCCGCTGTAACATTACAACAATAGCCACATATTTCTGTCTAAGGGGTCATTTCAATGGCTGTAGAAATTTACACTTGTTTCATTGCACAGAAAAAAAATATATGAAAATGCATTTTAGACACAGTGGACTCACACATACAGGGCTGCAAGATATGGGTCCAGACCCACGTTGTGTGTGAAATTTGAACCCCCCCGATCCAATGAAAACTGTTGGAAGGTATGGATGGATGGAGGAATGGGTATTTTACACTATATAGACAATAGTATTTGGACATCTGTGGCCTGTACTACGAAGTGAGGTTACTGGCTTATCGGGGAAACTTATCAGATTTAAGGTAGTCTGGGCAAAATGTAAGTGAACGAATACGAAGTCCATTTAAACTGTGGTACCTTAAATCTGATAAGTTACCCAGTAACCCCGCTTCGTAGTACAGGCCACAGGTCATTACATCCACGGGAACTTTTATGACACCCCATCCTAAATCCACAGGCATCAATATGGAGTTGGTCCCCCCTTTGTAGCTATAACAGCTGCCACTCTTCTGGGAAGGCTTTCCACAAGATTATGGAGTGTGTCTGTGGGAAATGTTTGCCCATTCATCCAGAAGAGCATTGGTAAGGTCAGGCACTGATGTTGGACAAGAAGGCCAGGCACAGTACTATGCCTGAATTAAATAAGCTCTTCAGAACGACATATTCCTTCGCAATTTTTTGTAAACCTGACTGCATGACAAGGTGCTTGGTTTTATACCTGTGGCAATGGGTCCGAATGACCTGAATGTATAGTGTATACAATAAGAACATAAGAAATTTACCAACGAGAGGAGGCCCATCAAGCTCATTCGGGGAGAATTAAACTAATAGCTTGAAGCTGTTAAGATCTTATCTAGATCTGATTTAGAGGAACCCAAGGTTTTAGCTTGCACTACACACTGTGACATTACAGCTGAAAGCAAAAGGAATAAGTGGAAACCATGACTAAGCACAGACAGCTACCCAGAATCTCAGGTCCTCAGCCGCGATCCTGCTCTGACTCCCCAGGACCCCGTCCTGCGACCTAGCGGCTATCGGGGCTCTGCGCGCTCCTGAAACACCAAGGGATTCAAATTAATAGAAGCGGTTTTCCTAAATTAAACGCTCATCATAAATTTTAATTGTGGACTTCGGTTTTTACTTCATTTGCTAAGTGGTACATTACCTCATGCTTTGGTCACAACAATGGATTTTCTATAAATCTTGGACGCGGCAGAAATGCGAAATGGCCGCAGGTATCATTAAAGCTGGCAGCCCACATTAGCACTTGAGAAGTTATCGACCGCCGGTTTGTGATTAATCTTCTGCGGGAGGCGCTGGCGTTCAGCCCCGCGGTGCCGTCGGCGCTTTCATTTGCAATCGGTGTAGGGAGGAGCTGGCTGAGCAATTGGTTTCCAGTAGTATGATTATTTAAAACTCCATCTTATTTGCCATTTCCTCTTTCGGAGTTGTCTGTTTCGACGGACGACTTTGCCTTTACTTGACTGAAATCGTATACAGAAATTGCAACGCGCAGCGACTCATCCAAAGGAAAGAAATAAAAAATCGAAAATGGTGAAAGAGAACAAACAGTTCGTGATCGCGCCAGAATAAAAGCTTCTCACTTTTTACTAACCACTTAAGTTTTTGAAGTTTGCATAAAAACACAAATAATAACACAAAGCGCTCAGGTGTCGAGCGTAAACGGGATTCAAAGACCGCTTAAAACAGCCTTGGAAATAAAATGATCACTACTGCGGCACGGCCAGTAGCCCAACTGGTCTTTATATATTAATATTTTTATTATATTTTATATCCAGATCGGGGCCAACACAAACAGGTGCACCTGATCACCCTGGGAAGCCTCTTCCAGACTTTGGACAGCGTGAGCTGCTTGGAGGTCAGACGCTCCAATCACTGGGGGGGCTAGACCATTTCAACTTGGGGGGTGGGGGGAAGACTGGTGACGGTTGATATCTTAGGTGGGCCAGATGGATTTGACCTTAATGTCCTCCAAGGATCACACTAGACGTATTACACTGTCAGCATTAAGAAGCAAGTAAGTTATTTATACAGTCTGTTCCCAACGCACAACATTTTAGCCCACATATACAATTGTGAATAATAATAATAATCATAATACATTTATTTCAGATCCAAGTAGCATACTTTTTTTTTTTTTTTTTGGGGGGGGGGGGGGGGGGGGGGTGCATGTTGTCACTGAGGCACTGCCCCCACCCCCAGAACCGCCCCTGCCTCTGATTATTCAACGAGATTTTAGTGTTATAATATATGAGTTGTTATATATAAAAAAGAGTGACACATATGAGGGAACTCTCATCTCCTTTTAATAAAAGGGGGTCTCATCTACCTGCCACCCCCCCCCTGCTGGAGAATAGTCTTGACTGAGTAAAATGACCTGGAAGTATCTAAGTTGCAGTCATCATAAGAACTGTTAGAATTCCCTAAAATGCTAAGGTGCTTCAGTTCCTTTAGCACAAGGTATGCTGGATCTTCCTTTCTGAGATAACAGTATCCCATAATGCCTTGTGGGAGCAACATTTCACGTGATGCTTTTTGTGGTTCATCCTCGGAGCATAGTGTCACGTGGCTGACCCACGTCAATGACATCTGCCATCGAATAACTGTGTAGCCTATTATAAGTGCGGTCTATGGAAGAGGATTAGGGCCACCATGAAAATATTATTTGAATTCTGACTTTAATCTCAGAATTCTGACTTTAATATTTTAAACGGGAAACGGGAGCCCAAGGAACACAATTTGGACTTACAGTCCTCTTCGTTCGTATGTCTGAAAGTTCATAAGTTGAAATTTCGTAAATAGAGGAGCGTTTGTATTTTACTTGTGTTATTTATTGCTTGTTCCTTTAGTAGTTCCTTCAGGTTTACAGAATTAACAGATATAGTAACAAATATAGTAACTGCTTGAGATAAAACATGCATCACGATTCATTAATGATGAATTAACATGAGATCAGTATGTAACTAAGACTTAGTTTGTGGTTTATTAATACATAAGTAATAGTATAATACTATATTATCTGTATAAAGAACTGACTTGAGGTTAGTAGCTATGGTAATTTGAAGGACACTGAAAAATACTTGGAGGTGTAAGATTCCTGAGGCACAAGTAATGAATTATACAAACCTAAAGATAGACAGGTCTTGGGTGGGCTGCATTTTGGAGGATCTGTTGTGAGGTGTGTTACCCATCTTCCCCCATGTTCTTAAATGGTGTTCCTAATTAATGCTTATGAATATTTAGAGTACAGTTTTCTAAGATTTTCATGGATTTTGCTATTATATCCATCCCGTTAAGTGCATTCTTCAGTTTGTCCAAGATTTTTATCAAACACACATTTTTGCTTCCTAGATTAGGATGGCGTGAAAACGAGTTCAGGACAATACAGAGAGAGTACACTGGTAGATCATTGGGGAGTCGTCTCTCTCTTCCTGAAAAACAGGATGATCTATCGCAGAGTAGGCAACAAATTGGTCATCTAAATGATGTACAACATCTTAACTGTGAAAGGTTCAGTCACTGCATTATAAATCACTGTGACCTACTTTCGTCTTGTACAAGACAGATCGGCCAAATGAACTGATGCGATGTAACATGCCCCTGTAAACATACATTCATTTCAACTACTTCCAAAACATTATACAGTATATGTAATTCTTGAACTGTGTTTTTCTGATCTTACAAAGACAAAGTAGTTATTTGTTGGAATTTGCCTGAAACATTTTGCTGATTTTTCAGACTGTATCCTAGAGCTCAGTGCTTAAATCGAATGTATCCAGTAAAATATGTATCTTATAGATGAAAAAGTAATTAAACGTTCTTTGGATAAATAACATTGATTTCATAGCTTCCGGTGTGTTGAAGTTCAAACTGCTAGCTTGAGCAACGAGGTCGTCATCACTTTCTGTTCAGACTTACGGGCTCCATACCACTGTTGCCCAAAGTACTTACAGATCAGTACGGTTCAGTGAAAAAAATGTAAAGAACAACCCACGTGCGCCGTATCGCTCAGGGGGCAGGTAGGCACAGGCGGGAGGTGCCCTGTGGAGGCGGAAAGACCCGGCAAAGCCTGGCATCAAAGGTACATGGCTGCGGCCTGTTTTCCTTCACATTTTCAGGACCATTCGGCTCTCGGCCTTCGGGAGGGAGCGAGCAGACACAGCAGTCTGTGAGGTTTGGGCCGGTCCAGCCCAGCTTGGTGTATTTCGAACCGGATCAGGCAGGTCATTAGCATACGGTCATCAATAATTAATGAGAAGACCACGTTTGATGATGTCCGTGCGATGGAGCGAACTTCTGCCACGACCTCACCTTATATTTCACTGCGCTCAACCACTGACTGCTCTGTTAGGACTGCAATAGTCTGTGTTAAGGTTCAAGGTTCTTTACTTGTCACATGCATAGTTATACGGGCACAGCATGCAGGGAAATGCATCCTGAGCCGCCCTTTTGACTGTGCAACTGTTAGAATGATTCAGGAAGGAATAAGCAAGAATACAGTTACAAGGGATATGAGAAAAAAAAATAAGTTTTAAGATGGAACTTTGACTATAATACAGATTGAAACAGATGCGCTATATGCAGTTATAAAGTTAAAGTCCTCCATTAAAGCTGTAGCTACCTTCTAACTGCTTATGTCACAAGTAGGGGCCAGCTGGCTAGTTAACAGGACATGTTGCTTCAGCGCCTCCAAAATATAGAACTTGTCTAATTAATATTAAGTGTAGTGACTGTCAGTGGCCAATAGGAGGCCCAACCTTTAGATAACCCCCAGAAATGCATGGTTTTGAGTGGCGGTAAACGGTCAAAACAGGATGTAGTTGCTTTTGAAGCGATGCCAGGCCATCACAGTACACACACTAAGAACAGGAGCAATTTAGAGCCATCAGTTAGTCTGACTGGGGCGGGTGCAGTGGACAGTGCTGTTGTTACACACCCCTGGGATCAGGGGTGGAGTCTCTGCCATGGCTCTGTGTCTGGAGCCTGCATGTTTCCCCTGTTTCGTCCAGGTGCTCCGATT
>JAODJU010000081.1:12349347-12393748 GCA_026776725.1 Gnathonemus echidnorhynchus
CCCCCCCCCCCCCCCCCCCGCGACGCTGAATAGGATAAACGGCTACAGGAAATGGATGGATGGCGTTAGATCGGCTGCAACCAAAATCCCACACGACACAGGCAAACACTGCAGAGGGTGTATTTAAAGGGCGTCATCTGGGCTGGATTCCTTTGGATCTTTGAGAAAACGGAATCAACAGTAATTGTCACTGAATTGTTATTTGAAAAAATGTGCCATGAATTGGAACAGGAAACTGGAATCAGTTTGTAGACGCAGCTGTCAGAATATTGGAACTACAACGGGACTTTTCGTTATGTATGTTAAAAAGCCTAAATAGGGTAAACAGTGTAATCTGCCTAATCTGGTTCGGTTAGGCTTTGACACTGTATTTTTTCTAGCAAACTCCATCATAAATGATTTCTTGGAGGTCAGGTACAAATATTAGTCTCCACATTCCTCGCATTGTTCCTCTTCAGCGGGTCCGAAGCCAATGTTAGGCCGTGCCTGTTTGTGTCGGTCACGCTTGTGTGACCAGTTGAAGAGTAAAGTCTTGCACGGCCTTTGTTAGCCTGCGGTGTTACATCACCGAATCGGCTGAGTAGAGCTGTCAGTCAGGAGAAAAACCGCTCGTCCCATCGTTTGCTAAGGGGGGTGGAGGCCTGGGGGTTCCTTGCCATAGACTTTGTTTTCCTTCAGTGGTTTCAGTGTGTTTTTACAAGCCCCGCCAACCCGCAACGTGAAACCGTGACAAGACTCGACACAGACCAGCGGTCAGACGTGCTTCGCATGGCCTGAGCAAGCGGGTCATGTGACCTGTCAGCTCGGTGTTGATGGACGACCACGGCAGGGTCTGGCAGTGCACGCGCTGAAACACAAACGAGCGTCCATTTATAAAAATTTCCCGATTGCATATAGTGCCAAATATAATCGGCATGGTTTGAGAATCTCCCCACGGAGCTGGTCAGGAGATGGAAGCCTTTCCATACCTTTTCACGCAGAAGGAAGGGTTTAACCTTCGTAACGTGTTTCACAGCAGTGAAAAATATATTTTGCGGCTCAGGTTTCACAGCTAAGGAAAGACTCCTCTAAAGGTCTCAGGATACTGCTGTTAGCAGCCAAAGCTAACTCTTCTCTTACGCTTCCTGGAAGGGGCCTTCAGGGCCCATGGTGGCTGGAAATAGCGTTACCCCACCTTTCCCAACCTATTTTTTGACAATAATTGGTTTCCTCATGATAAAGAGACAGCTGAGTGTACTTTAGAGTGACAGTCTGTCTTTTTTTAGTCAGACTTTCTGGACTGTTTTTAATATTTCCCAGCTCCATTGACTCTTGTGGTTTGTAAGTGAAATTTTACAAATTTTTTCGAGGTAGGTTGTGTGGCTGATTCAGCAGGGAGTCAGGTGACTGGTTTTCTAATGCTGATTCTCCACATATTTCCAGTTCATAACTAACTTCAATTAATCTCTATTCTTTCTTGACTCAGTAATCCTGACTTATCCAAACTCGTTTGCTCCCCAACTATACCCTGAACCAATATTTATCTTTCTCCTTGATTTTTTTTTGCATTTCCACATGCTACTGTTTAACCTCAGGTTTACAGGGACTCAACAGTGATGAAGTTACCCCAACTTCCCTGGTTTTGTCTGCCATCCCAACCAGAAGAATTCTCACCCTCTCTCTGGTACAGAATTAGAGAGGATAAAAAACAAGACCTATCGCAGCCTTGGCTCACTCAATATATAATTTAGCTTCAATATCAGCTGAATAAATCACCCCAAAAGTTTGGCTCATACACATACATTCCCATTTAGCACCCCTGGAAAACCTGGAGGTGTTGTGGGACTTTTCTGACACATTCCCATCAGTCTGCTCACTGTAGCACTACACACAGAGACACGGTGACCTTTGACACGAAGATGACTGGACATCTTCATCAACATATAAATGCACAGGAACACCACGTGATCTCATCCTCAATGAAATGTTTGAGTCTGGTAGCTATATAATCAAACACGTCGTAATGTTGTGTGGCGCTTTCGCGATTTTAATTCATCAATCAAAATTTGCTTTTTTGATTTCTCAGCAGGCTGGCGGAAGGAAGACACCACACACAGGATGAGGTTCCAAATAAAGAGCAAAAGCATCATTTGTGTGGAAGCACTTCACATTAAAAGTCTGTCGGTATTGCACACTTCACATTAAAAGTCTGTCGGTATTGCAAAGCAGAACTTAAATATTACCACAGCATGACTGCAATGTAAATACAATCTTAAAAGAAGATATGCAGGTTTGATGGACTCACTCAATGATGTGATCCTAATTACAGCAAGCAGTTAGATGGATGGATGGATAACATGATATTAAAAGGTTTTTAAGATGTTTTTAAAGACTTAGCAGCACCAAAAGTGTTATGCAATTCTCGCAGCAATTAAAAAAAAAATTCATTAAGATATCCTTACTGCTACTCAGGATTCTTTGATGTAGACACACTAGAAACATTCGGCTGCCTTTCTCGATGAGCCACTTTGTGAAACAAATATACAGAAAGGCAGCTATTCTACCCAGAATCCTCAACTCAGCCAGCATGCTCTACTCTTCTACCTTTCCCAGGTACGCTGTGTGCCGCCGGATCGAACAGGAGCTGTCCGTCAGAGGGAGTCTTCATTAATCCCGGACAGACATATTGATTTTGTCTACCTTTCTTATTCCCCTCCTCCACACGGGATATTTTCATTTACCTTGTGGAAATGCTCCTGAATCCCAGTCTGAGGCCCGGGATGGGGGGTTGCCATGGCGATGATCTGCCGAACTCAGGTTCTAATGATTTTTTTTGTCTTTTTTTTTTTTGTCTTTCTGCTCCTGTTGTCTCCACGCTGCATCATCCTACCTGTCACTCCAGATGCCGCTGAGGGCAGGTCACCTCAGGGCAGGGGACACTAAGTCACATAAATATTCGTCACATAAACATTGACCAGTCGGAGATCCATCGGCACATCTGAAACGTAAATCAGTGTATGTCTTTAATTCTTTGATACAGATCCCAGCTGAAATATGTACAGAATCCCACACAACAATAGCACAATACCTCCTGCATACAGGCACACCTACCTGGGTAAAAAAAGAATAAAAAGAATTGAAAATTCTTGAAAAAACACCTTAAGCTCCGTCTGGTAAGCAGATTCTAGGACATGTTGCATCACTATCATTCAAAGAGCGGCACTAATAATTTCAAATGGATTGCAAAACTGTTTTAGCTCCATTTGAAAAAGACTCCTGTTGACCTTTGTAACAATGTTCAGCAGCAGGGTTAGGCTATATGTGGTTCCAAAATGCCGGTTTACTCGGAGAGACTCTCTGGGAGTCATCCACGACATCATTTTCTCACGGGAAACCACTTTGGTCGGATTAGGAAACCCTCATTTAGAAAAGCTTGCCTTTAAATACTTTTATCTTTCATCAGCCTCCATTCAGTTGGCATTATGTGTATATTCCATAGATAATGCTGCATTATTTCATTTGTCATGTTCTTTATGTATCACTGTGTGTGTTTATGTTTCTATATCGTTTTTGGTACCCGCCTAGATATGTCGGTTTTACATTTAGAACCCAAAACATCAGATATGCTCTTACGGAATTGCCCGGTCCTGATTCAGTTTTACCCTTAATAGTAACAAAAACTCCTTCAATATCTTCAGTTTATTAATAAATTCAGAGTTCAGACAATGAACCAATCTGCTTGTGCCCTTTCTGATTGGCTGACGCCTAATTGGCTGAATAATAAACAAGATCACACAAGCCGACCAGAACGCCAGGCTACCCTTAGGTACATCCCTGTTTTAACCTGCACTATGAAGACATTCTACCTGCTGCTGTCATCTAATAAATCTATTAATAAACAAGGGTGGGATTTTAAAACAATAAATTACGGAAAATGTCTCGTCCCTGGGAGAATAATGAGCCCAGTTGCCTCTAAGGCTGGAAGGTGTTGATATGAACCTGCCATACCATATATGATCAGAATGAAGCATTATGGAGGTTAGTCTGACATCATCACCCTTTGTGTTTTCTGGCAGCTTTTCAGATGCATTTCTTCACTAATCCAGCTGGTGGAGAATCACTCCATCCATCCAGAGTGCCCTCCTGCCCTGTGCCCTGTGATAGACTGGCATCCATCCTGAGTGCCCTCCTGCCCTGTGTCCTGTGATAGACTGGCATCCATCCTGAGTGCCCTCCTGCCCTGTGCCCTGTGATAGACTGGCATCCATCCAGAGTGCCTTCCTGCCCTGTGCCCTGTGATAGACTGGCATCCATCCAGAGTGCCCTCCTGCCCCGTGATAGATTGGCATCCATCCAGAGTGCCCTCCTGCCTTCTGCCCTGTGACAGACTGGCATCCATCCAGAGTGCCCTCCTGCCCTGTGACGGACTGGCATCCATCCAGAGTGCCCTCCTGCCCTGTGACAGACTGGCATCCATGCAGAGTGCCCTCCCGCCCTGTGTCCTGCGACGGACTGGCATCCATCCAGAGTGCCCTCCAGCCCTGAACATAGAATATTCTAGTTCCTCGTAACCAATTGAGGCCATTTCTTGATGCAGAAAACAACATCAACCAGGATGCATATTGATCTGGCATTTGCCAAGTTGTTAAACATCTGTGTACATATTGTAACTCTGGGAAAAGGACTAATACAGGTAGCTTGTGAAGTCCACCGTGATGTTGCTGTTCTGGGAAACATGCTCTCCTTTTCATCTTATTTAACATCAAAGCCTCCCCACAAGGTGCTTTTGCATGGATCCGTTTGCAGGTACCTTGTTTCTGACTAGTGGAATGCCTTCCAGGGGACAGACCTGACCTGTTTTAAAATGAGTTAGATAGCATTTGTTGACCTAGATCTAAATTAGCCAACCAGGCCCACAAGAACACTATACCAGTGTTTCCCAACCCAGTCATCGGGGATCTACAGACAGTCCATGTTTTTGCTCCCTCCTAGCTCACAGTAGGGTACTGGGAGGGAGCAAAAATCTGGATAGTCTGTGGGTCATCGAGGACCGGATTGGGAAACACTGCGCTGAACTATTGCCCTTGTGAATAATGTGATGCCTGGTTTTGTGTTGGGGCCAGTAGGCAGCTCGCACTATTGTATTTTTTTTTCTTGGGGGTCTTGCAATGTCCCTCAAAGCTTAAACGATGCCCCCACAAGTAGGACAGGCAGTCCCATGCTTTGTGGAGGAATAACTGATGATATTCATCCCTGCAGGGCTAAGGGCTTCCTGGGATTTCACTCATACCAGCACACACACACACACACACACACACACACACACACACACATACACACACATACCTTTGTGAGGACTGTCCAGTCATTTCTATGGGTTAAACAGAAATTCCACCTGACGACCTTAACCACACACACACACACACACATACTATACATCAAGAACACTTTGTCTCACAACAAATTTGGGATGACATTGGATTTTACCTGTCAAGCATACACTGTTGGTATAGGTACTCTAACTGAGAAATCAGTGTGAGTGTGGGGGGGGGGGCTGTTGGGTTACACATAATGTTATAATATTCTATGCCACCCACTTGTCCAGCATATCTCCAGCCAGTTCTCCACAGATGTGTGGAGTGGAGTTCTGTGACCCGACCCAACCCCCCCAGGTCCTGACAGTGTGTCAGCTTTTGGGCCGGGTGCCACTTGATCTTTTATTTTCAACTTTGGGCTCAGGTTCATTTTTTTATGCATGATTTTTTGTAATAGACAAATCCCTTTCTGCACTTACGAGCTCATTTGCTCATTTCCATACCACCCCTAATAATCACCCCCCCCCCCTCCCGCCTACCAGGTACGAAGCAAGTATCCAACCTTCGATGGAAGAAATACAGCAAAAGCTTTGCAAATCTCTCAGTTTATAATTATGACTAATATTTCCACAATTTCAGGTTCAGGTTTTAGATCTGCTAGTACCATTCGGGTCGGGTCGAGTTCCGTCTCAGGGTCTCGGGTGCAGGCCCGTACAGGACTCTAGTGCGAGGAAGAGGATGGAACCACTGAAGTATCACGCTCTTCATTAAACCCGATTAACCAAGCCTAATGTAGGGCAGTACCTGGACATTACAGAAATTCATTCACTGATGCCGGTCTAGTTAAAAGAAATTATCTCAAATAGGGATGATTTTCTTGGGAATGTCAATGGAGACCCTTTCTGGACCTTCATGGAGTTTACGAATGGAAGTAATGTCTTCTGCAGTGCTATCTATACACACAATGGACTCTACAAATGTAATGACTGATGTCAGAGGCTGTGCGAAATATCCATCCTTTTCCATAAGCGCTATCCTGGGGCACAAGGTGAGCAAGATGCCAGTCCATCAGAGGGTAGGCACTCACAGTCCGTTATTCAGATTATGGGATGAACGCAAGGGGAGGAGATGCCAATCCCCTACACACAGAGCCATTTGTGAATTTAACAATTTATAAAAGAGAGACAAGGAGAGTGAAGGAGTGTGAAAGTCAAAACATCTCTTGCTGTGCCTGATGGCTAGTAGTGTGATTAACGGTCGTATTATTTTTCATAGATACAATAATGCATTATGGCAGATGCATCAGGAGAGGCACGGGTGTACGTCCTTGCTGACTAACAGAGGTGAGGGGTGGCGATTTTAAACGATCTCGGCATCAACGGCTGCGGGAAGGTGGAAGGATATTCCATTTTATGGACTTTTAGAGGACAGTGGATACAGGAAGCTGGAACAGAGATGCACACTGGTGGAGTGATATCACGAGCGAGGCTGCGGGTCCTTCAGGCAAACTGGCGGAGTGATATGAAGAGCGAGGCTGCGGGTCCTTCAGGCAAACTGGCGGAGTGATATGAAGAGCGAGGCTGCGGGTCCTTCAGGCAAACTGGCGGAGTGATATGAAGAGCGAGGCTGCGGGTCCTTCCGGCAAACTGGCGGAGTGATATGACGAGAGAGGCTGTGGGGTGTCGGTATGCCAGAGAGGTGTTTCATTGCTTTTACTAGGATTCTAGGGCCAGACAGAAGGTTAAAGTCATAAATCAGCCGAAAGTGGGTAGAAAACAGTTCTGTATTACTCAGCACAAAAAGGGGGTCTGATGAAACAATAAAGCAACGAAAATCATCAAAGGAAACACTAGTATTTTTACTATTATTAGTAATTGTTAGTCATTAATTACTGGCTTTATATTTTATTGGAGAATTAAAACATTTTACTGGAAACTGTATTTACGTGTCTGTCCGACGCTAGAGAGCAGCAGAGATGGAGGAAAGCTCGCTTTATTCTGAGAAACGTTAGAGGAACTCATCCCAAAGCCAGGTTTTGTAGGTGGATCATGAGTATCTTAACACGGTGTTTTATTGAGTGAGTCACACATGTGGCAGCTTTCAAATATGATCATTCTTTAGACAATGATTTGAAAAAATTAGTAACCTCAGTCCCTAATGTTAAGTCTAGCCTTTACCCTACCTACACGACTAAAGGTGCACCCAGGGCCAGGTAACTGGCTCCTAATTCCGAGGGCAGCTCCCCCCCCATTCTCTGAGTGTCGCAGGTGGAATATATTTAGCAGCTTAAAAACATCTCAAAAACACCCCCCCGTAAGACTTCGAGACAGATTCGAAGGGCCTTAAATGTCGCCTGAGCCTGATCGCTACTCTGATCCAGGCCACGTTAGACGCTTGTTTGTTGCTGTGGATTCTTCATCCAGAGTGGGACACCCAAGCACGGAAGAGAAGCCGTAAATGGTGACAAACTGAGCGGCTGATGTAGCAGTTTACACAGGCCTATTTATGCGTGATACGGGGTCTGGATGGTCCCAGCTTTTGGGCTCTGTTTTCATACCATTCAGGTTCTGCAATTACTGCTCCCAAATACCATGTACCTCTCCAGCCAAAGGATTCATTACAACAGAATAGAATAGAATAGAATAGAATAGAACAGAATAGAATATGAGATACTTTACCCACTCAGACGGGGAAATTGAGTTTCTGCATATTCCATCTTGCTCTCCACGAAACACACAGATGCATATAAAAGTGAGAAAGCTTGAGGGTCACAGCAGTGGGTCAGCCAGTGTGCAGCCCCCCCGGAGCAAATGGGGGTTAGGGGCTTTGCTCAGGGGCCCATTATGACTGTGATGGACAGATTTAGCAGCATAATTTTCCACTGCTGGTGATAAATTAGTACAAGTCAGTGCAAATACACCACGTCTATCAAGAGGATTCAGCGTCGGTTGTTCATCTCATCGTGTCTGACAGCACTAACGTGTGAC
The DNA here is from genome assembly GCA_026776725.1 of Gnathonemus echidnorhynchus. NCBI lineage: Eukaryota > Metazoa > Chordata > Actinopteri > Osteoglossiformes > Mormyridae > Gnathonemus > Gnathonemus echidnorhynchus. The sequence goes on from JAODJU010000081.1 coordinate 12,357,629, forward strand.
TCTCAGTGTGACTCGCTCACTCTTACAGACATCAGATTTCCTCAGAAAGTAACATCACATCACCGTTTTCTGGATAAATATGAATGGACAGTATCCGAGGATTTGTCTCACCTCAAAACCCATTGTGGTAAAATTAAACACTTTGGATTCATTCCCAATTACTGTCTGTCATCATTGCTGCACAGTTCAGTCTTTAAATAAAAGAAAATACATTTTTTTTCTTGGCATTGGTCTGTGATATATAAGACTGCAAAGATACTGCTTTCCAAAAGAAACAGTACAGTTTCATTCCATTATACTTATATATGGAACAAAAAATGCATTTTTCTCTCTACCTCAGCAGTCTAATTTAATTGGTTAAACGTTGTCACGTGATCACCGCAGGTCACCATTAACTCCCTTTTAAGAAGTTTAAGGGACTTTACTTTCACATCCGTGCCAACATCAGTGGGCCCAAGACATATCACTTACAATTCATCTTGGCATCCAGGAAAACTACTCTAACTCGGCTTAATTTGCTGATTCAGTAGCGGATGGAGGGAAAAGGAGACTAAACGGAGTTTAAATGATTAATTAAGCTTTTCTTGGTAGACAGTCTACAATGCTGCCAAATGGTTTTAGCCAATACCTCAATTTTTTTTTCTTTCTTTTTACAAAGTGGCACTTAATGCTATATTAAGTCGTTACGTTAGTGAGGCTTCATTGTGAAGAGCCCCCAGGCCGGAAACTGCAGGCTGATGGGGGAGATTTGTGGAATATCCACCAGATGCCATTATCACATTGTATCAGCCAATGGGGATCGCCGCAGAGAGGAAGGCCTCACCTCTGAGCCGCTGGGCGCTAAAGAGCCACGTCTTTAACGGATTTAGAGTTGGGCTCAAAGACGCCTGATTAGCTCTCATTTTCCAGACAACTCCTGTGATTACTGCTGATGTTAACTATACATCTCCTGTAATTACTGCTGATTTTAACAACATATGCCGTTATTAGCGCTGATTATGGCTATACATCGTCCATAATTGCAGCTGATTCGAGGTGTACGCCCCCCATAGGGGGCCTTTCTAAAAGGTGCAGGAGTGCAACCCGGTTGCCTCACACCTCAAGGGGTGGGGGGGTTTGATTCTCACCCCTGCTCTTTGTATGTGGAGTCAGGAATTTCTTTCCATGTTTGTACCATTTTCTTTTTGAGGTTCAAAAACATAGTTAGGTGAACAGGAGTCTCTGAATTGTTGGTAGTGAAAGTGGGTTACATTTCTGGCTCACTGGGACCCTGTACTGGATCTGTGGTGATGGATGGATGGATGGATGGATGGATGGGTGGATGGATGGATGGATGGATGGATGGATGGATGGATGGGCGTAGGTTTGGCTTCAGCATTGGTAAAGACCAAATCAGCCCCAAACCCCTAAACACATACTGTACTCCCATAATATTGGTACATGTCCCTACCATTCATACTCAAATCTACTCCCTTCGATGGATGGAGAGATACATAGAGGGATGGATGAAGGAGAGAAGGACAGAAACATAAACCCCAAAGGCAGCTTCAAGTTCTGGGGTGGATCCTACTGCTATACAAAAGAGTTAAAGCATTCAGTTGAATCCCTTCAGAAACATCTGACAATTTAAAAGAGCAATTGTAGAAACGGCCATTTGGATCAGAGTGTCTGTCGATGCACTTTGTTCAGAGAGAAGCACCAGATTAACATCACGGAGCGAGCTGTGAGCAGTGAGGAGGGGGTGACCTAAAAAAAAACCCCTGTCTATATTCAGACACACCCTGCAGGTCCTGACAAGGCTGAACGCAAAGCCTGATCTCGGGGGGGTGCAGCAGAAGGCCACTGCCAGCTCTGACCGCCCCCACAGACACCGAGAAACAGACACTTTCCAGAAAGAGGTCACTTTTCAGAATAATACCACCAGGTCTGCAAATTGTACTGATCGAAATGAAAACCTTAATGAAGACTGCATCTCCTGAAAGGTATTAAGCTGTCGGTCACAGCTCACTCTATGAAGCACTACAGCCATCCGGACATCTACCAGCTGTAATTAGCAGGAATGAGATTACAGGAACACCAGTAAACCACCAGTTAATTTTAGCGATAAGTCGTGGCATTTGACGTCTAAAGCATTGCTCTTTTTCATATTGATTGGATGGTCTGTTGCCTTTTCTCACAGCAGATGTACGTCCTGTAAAAACCACTCACTCTATTGGAGGCCAGATTCTTATCAGTTCTTTGTACCAAAACGGCTGACGTTCATGCAATACTCAAATTACATGTGGCATATTTTGTATTTAACTGTATTTTTATATATGGGAAATATTTCATGAATTCCAATTTCATGAATATCTCCCCGTAAATCTCACAATGAAGGCTTTACGTAAAACGTACTAGAATTCTTGTGCCATGTTTTCTTGATTTCAGTGTCCTTGTGCATTTTGGACGGACACCTCCATACGCGCCCCGAGTGCAGTTAATCACTAGGCACTGCAATCACGCTCTTTCACGGGTTAATTTTACGACCGTGAAATAAAGAGCATAATTTCCAAATTACAGGCACCACTTGGGGCATTTGGCAGCAACGATTTATGTCAAAAGCCTCATCTTGTAGAGGGACTAAGTACCGGCCGAAAATGCTCTGAAGTAGATAGGGGCTGGGCGATCACGTCCTGTCACTCAGGAGAGCTGTTTAGTCTTGGTTAGCGATGAGTGGGAGGACGCGACAGCAAAACTGACAGATCCGATCAAAATAAACTCACTTAAAAAGTCACTTTACACGACAGATGCTGTCACCTTGCCATCCTTTTACTGTGTGGAAACGACTAAATGAATCCTGCCGAACACAAAATATTACGGCACGTGCCTATGAATTTGCGTCAAATTATCATTATGTTTATACGTAATTTACCACCTCATCCGGTAATGAAGATGCGAGAACTTTAAAACAGTTTTTTAAGCTGCAGTTACATCCTCTCTCTATAGCAGGCGGCACCTTGACTGTCAGTGGTACTTTAAACACAAATGGATTACAAATGGCGAACATTTTAAATAGTGTATAGTAGCTATACCTGCCTCTTGCCCTGTGCTGCCTGGGATATTATCCAGGCCCCCGCCACCCTGCTCCAGATAAGGGGTTAGAAGACGGACGGACGAACCTATATTTATTTATACTGGATTGCGGACTTCTGTTAAGTTTACGTCTGTCAGGTACATAACAAGACTAGTGTCAATGGTACAAAGAATGAAGACTTATAGGCTATTTCCGGTAAATGATAATGGTACAAAATATACACCTTTGTACCTTTTAAGCCGAACTTTAAGACAATCGGCAGTAATCACCAATAAATTGCACGTAACGTTAAATTGTTCTGAATTCTGAGGCAACCGGTATTAATACAAAAAATGAATCACCCGGTTAGTAAAAACAAAATATCGACAGCACCACATAAACATTAAACTATTAAATATTGCGCATTTCACTTTTTTATTTTTTCCTAAGTACAAACCGCGCCAATTTGAGCCTGTTTTCTGGCGGGGTCTACACGGGCTACAGCTTTTCCGACAGGTTATTTTTGTCATTCCTCTGCTCTCTCGTTAAAGGGATGACTATGTAGCTAAAGCCCATTTGGGCGCCTCGGAGCACAAAGAGCGCGTCTCTGAGGGCACGGCCAGCCTTTAGCGACAGCCAGGAGCCCCCCTGCCACTTAGCGGAGCCCAGGGTCCAGTCGTGGCCCTTTCTGTTTTCCTTAAGCCCCAAACAAAACAGGGCTGCACTCGGCCGTCATCACCTCTGCCGGCCGGGAGCGGCTCCTCCGCAAGATGTTTGCTTTGCGAGATTCGTGCAGAGAAGTTTTAAAACGCAGCGTTGCGCTGAAAAGCATCGGACATCAAAGAAGCGGCGAGGATTTTCCCTTTGTTTTTTTGTGTGGATGGAAAAGCCGATTGGATCTCGGCTCTTTTTCCAAAAAAACCAGGCCCAGGTGATTCATCATACTCCCTGACAGAGACCTTTTCCACAACATGACTCTAACAATGCCGCCGTGATTGCAGAGAGGAGCTCCGATTGAAAGATACGTACATCTGACACCTGAAGCCGAGCGCCGCCGATTACCGACGTCCGACGACGGCCACTTTAGATGCATCTACAAAATGCGGACCCTGCCGATTTTAAAAAAACAATTTAGGACCCTCTTTCATGAGAACAGGAACGTCAAGTAACTGTAGTGGAGTTACAACCACGCTAGACGTTGGAACGTTATCAGTGCTTTTGATTGTAAAAATCTTGTAGTTTGTTTAAAGAACTCATGGCTATAGGGCTACGTTGTTCTTTAAAGCTGGTGTATCTGAGAGAGGCAGCTTCCCAATGCCAGTTTTCTCACTCCTTGTAATCTAACCACAAGCTGAAGCCACTTGACTGCATGCATCAATCATCCTCCAAAATCTGCAGCCATTTTGGACACACGGCTGGTTCCTTCTTCACACCCTTCATGGTCTGAGAACATGCATATCTGTGTTTTCTGCACGAGGTATATGTTGCTACAGACCATATTCACACAGCTCTCCAAAGAAAGATAAGAATTCAACACCAGAAAGATTCACTATTGTTCCCAAGGCTACAAGACATGTTTATTTGTGATGTGTAATGCATTTTTGCCGCATGGACTCAATGTAACTGCTCGGGATAATTTAAAAAAAAAAAAACATCGTAAAGTGTTTGAGTTCATCTCACTTGAAGTGTGTTAATTGCGAGTATTGGCATTTTTCTCCCTTGATGACACTCAGGGACACTCAAGGCTCTGGAATACTAAGGGGCAGACGGGGAATTGTTTTATTGGGAACTGGGCTTTGAAGACTCTAATGGTCCTTTCTGGAGCAGATGTGAAGGTTGAGGAATAAAGTAGTCATCACAGTATAAAGCTGTCAAACAACTATTCTGGAAAGCCAGGTGCTCCTTCCTGTGGCCTGGTGTCAGGGGTCTTGCGCTGTGTACAGCGTTGCTGAACACCTCTTCCTCGGTAGGGCTGACGTTTAAACTGACCCCTCCAGCGTCCTGTAACTCTTTCACCTACACCTGCTTCAACAGGTTTGCTTTTGCAAAAAACATCCACCCACCCATCCGTTTTCCAGTTGATCATCCAGTAGTGGGTTGCAGGGGGGGTCTGGAAAGGGTTCAAGGCTGGGGAGTATTCTGCACAGGTCGCCAGTCTGACACAGAGCGAGAAATCCACTAACCCATTCATCCATCCATCCATCCATTTCCCAAAGCTGTTTATCCAATATAATGCTTTTCTCCTTATAAATGACAATTACCGCAAACATGTTGTGCATAAGCGGTTTGAAAAATGTATGGATGGGTGGATAGATGGATGGGTGCATGGATGGATGAGTGGAAAGATAAATGCTAATGTTTATGACCACAGTTCAGTCACTCGTTTGGTTCTTCCGTGCCTGTATAACTTTCAAAAGAAACTTAATGCTGGACATAAAGATGACTCAGGCTGCAGGTTTCTGAACCAAGATTCACGCGAGGAGAGTTTCATTTAACAAATTGGTCCTCCGCTTTTTCATTTTGATCATTCAATCTTTCATTGCATTGCACCATTCAGAATGTGTGGGATGAAGTCATCATCTAATCCTGAAGAAAAATGGACTGCATATTCTTTTATTGAGTTAAATGAATATCTGAATGTAACGTTCCCCTCATGCCAAGATTAATGGTGTCCAGTTCACTATTAAGGTTTATTAAGCGCACTTCACAATCAGTGACTGGGCAGTTTTTCCGGATCACCGTTTGCTTGTCACGCTGGATGACGGGTTTGGCTTTCGATTCCGTGAGCATGTTGCATTTTAAAAAGCTGAGTGAAGTTCTCCATTACGATCGCCGATGTTCAGCGGCTTGTGTTACTATGCAGAGGAAGATGATTTTCTTTAAAGACACACAAAGAGCAGTTGGCCCCTTATCTTGGACAGGAGAATTTGGTTAATTCTAACAGTATGTTGTATATTTTTAAAGCGACATTGTGAGAACACGATGGTCCAAGTGGTGAAAAATATTACCAGTCCAGAATTATTACATTATAATCATAAACCCCATCTTTCCACTGAAGGAATGTACTGCAGGCAGAAAGTGTGACTTACTGGGAATTATGGCTCAGGACAGGTGAGCGGGTAAAGGTGCGCAGGTTCTCAAATCCGCATGTGAGCATGCGTGATATTTACCCACTATAGAACGTTTTTCTAACATGTTTTAATCCTCAAGACTTTTTCAAGAAAGCCTCTTAACATGTGTTATAGCTTTTGTACTAATTTAATTTCTTTCACTGGTAATTCTTTGTCCTAAACATCTTTTTTTTAAGTGTGTGTTAGGTCCAAATTTCTAGAAAGTTCTTGACTGTTCTTTGCGCCACAAAAATCTGGAAGTCTTCAGAGCTGAAGAGTCAGTCTGCTTAGCGCTGCAGACCTGGTGCACCTGCGTGGGACTGGAGAAACGCACGAGGCCTGATACTGACCCTATTCTTACGTCCTGGTTCTTCTGAGTAATATACAGCTGTGGGTGGCTTGTAAAATCATAAGCTGTGTATTTTTTTATGAAAATGGTAGCTGCATCATGGAATAACTCCTGCCCTGCGGTGCCTGGGATGAACTCCAGATGCTGCACAACCATGTATTTAGATAGAAAGAGGAGGATGGATGGATGGATGAAATAACGTGTGACTGAAGTGAATTTGAGGACACAAATGAAGCTTCTTCAAAGATGATAATTGTGTATCCCATACCCCGCCTATAATTTATGACGACAATTATTCTGCCATAACACTGACCTCTGATCAGTATAAGGTTAACGTACAAAGTCTAGAAGGACGTCTAATTGCCCTGGAACATCTAACTGTTTCCTGTGCGTCCTGTAAGCCATCAAGCACACGCTATTCCAGCGCTGACCTGGGAAAGTACAGCACATGACCCCCCCCCCCCTTCTTCTCAGACAGGGAAGCAGTGTATCATCTCACAGGAGCAACAGTTCAAAGGTCACCGTGCCCTCCGACGCAGGTTAGAGCCTCGCGTGGCTGCTTCACCGGACTGCAGCATAAACTCGCTGGTTCCAGAAAGTGCTTCTGCTCCCTTTGAGCTCCTTCAAGGTTTCTGCTCAACTTTGAAACACTTCTATCCTGTTCCCTTTACATCCCCTCCTCTCTGCTCCGAATTCGTCGGCCGGAGCCTCCCGTGGGCTCTCGGGATGGGGGTGTCAAGACGCATGGAATGGGCCTTTCTCTGAGGTCAAAGTTCATCGAAGAGAGTAACCGCCGACCAATTTGTTCTGTTACCGTGGGAACAGGTGGGTCTGACGTCAGTCACATAAGAAGAACAGAATGCGGGTCAGTAAAAGAGGACCAGACACTCCTGCGACCACAAAAAGCCACTTTAATGGCAGCAATAATAATGTCTTAGTGACGCTTACAAGGCCAGTGGCATCTGAGACATGAAGCAGGGTGCTTCTATAGTACTGATGGAAGTGGCTTTGAGTCTAATTAACAAGTAATAAAATTCTGAGGGATAGTTTCCTGTGGTTTGAGCAAAATTAAGCTACTAATTGAAAAAACTGTCAGTCGACGTACAAAAGATCTGGTTTGTTTTGGGGGGGTTTAGTGTTTTTTTTTTTTGCCGTTTCCAGTTACTTAATTTTACAATAAATAGACTGCGATGACGAATGTTTAAGCATCAGTGTGAGTCACGGACGCTTTTCACTCACGCCGTTAAATAAGGCTGGTTATGACTGTCCACATGTCAGTCCCACTCAGCCACACCTCGGCCTACAAAGAGCCGCTCTTTCCTCCTTTCATGAGTAGCTCTCCAGCTCAAGGTCCAGCATGAAGGTGCATGGAAGAGTGATTCCACCAGCCAGCTTTCCTATTCACTCAGCTCACACTTTTATCCCAAGCGATCACTCGCATAATTAGCTGAACATTCTCTGTGAGGCAGCTTAAGTGTCTATAGATTCTAGAATCTGGAGTTTTGATTTAATGTCGGAATGAGAACTTCAGTGCAACATCTGTTTCACGACAAATTCCCTAACATCCACAAACCCTGCTACATTCTCCTTCTCAAAACTATAGGAGATGCTTATTTTGGCCAGTTCTGCTGGCTATATCTTCCCTTCTGAAATCGGTTGGGGTGACAGTACTTTGGTGGAGGCTTGACGGAGGTCTCCATGACCGACCGCAACATTGCATGCAAGGGTGACCTTGTGGGGTCGCAGAGAGCCAGCATTTCCTGCCAGCCATCCAACAAGATCTGCCATATGGCCAGCAGGACCTGAAAGTCTTCTCCTTCCACACCACCCCAATGTCAGTGTGGCCATCTGATTTAATGTAAGGAAGGGATGATGGTGGTAAAGTATGTTCTATTGAAGTAACATCAATTCTTTCAGTCACTATCAGAAAAGTGGAAGGTATCCCATACCAAAGAATTTAACAAATCTTCTAACTTATTGATGCATCAAGATCATGACTGTTACATGAAGCCTTAATTGATATGAGTAATACACTGTAAGGTGTCCAAGTTCTGCAAGGTGTCCAAGTTCTGACATTCCTGCGGCTGATTCATGGTCTGAGGTCACTGGTTAAAACCCATTCAGGCTACTGGTAGACAAAATAGCATGATACCTACTGACAGGTGACAGTCAGTCATATGAAAGCACTGTGCTTTGTATTCTAAAAATAGAGTTTATGTAACAGTTAAATATCAAATCATCTTACGACTGCTTATCCCATGTAGGGTTGAGAGGAATATTTGAGACCTATATCATAGGACACAAGGTGTGGTCACGGTGCACCTTGGACAGGACGCCAGTCCATCACTGGGCACACTCAAAGTCAGCCATTATGGGCAATTTACAGATGCCAGTTAGCAGGAGGAACCTGCACACGCCCAAGCTTCTGCAAAGCACCGGTGGATGCCCAGTTCTGCTTCCGCACGTATGCACCAATGACGCTGTGAAGTGACAGGCCAAGCAGCAACAGGCCAGCGGGTCTGACCTTCACAGGATGACCGCTAATCGAATGCAAGTGCTGATATGCTAATCTGGCATCATGGAGCTGCTATAGTACAGGGGTGTCGAACTCCAGTCCTGGGGGGCCGGAGCCCAGTGTAGTTTAGTTCTTCCCATGATGTACCACAAATGATTCAGCTCAAGAGCTGTGTGGTAATTAGCACAAGGAGTTGAATCAGGTGTGTTAAATGAGGGTGAACCAAAAACTGTGCAGGGCTCCGGCCCCCCAGGATTGGAGTTTGACACCCCTACTATAGTATGTAGGCTAATCAGCCCCACTGCAGAAAAGTAATTTCCCCAAAGTTTGCCCTACCTCCCTACGAAATATTAGCTAAACAGAAAGAAGTGGGAGAGGTTAATAACGTAAATTTACATCTAATCCCCTTTTCTGGACACTTCCACAGTACAAAGGGAAATTATAGTGCAGGCACTGCACGTGGACCCGCCGGGAAGGACCGAGGCTGCGGGGGGGCAGGGCAGTCTGACTGAGTCCTCGTGGCCGCTGACAACCGGGCTACTGCTTGTGCATTTAAATGATTGGCTGTTTATTCTGGTGAATATATTGTGATATGATGTTTGTGATACATGACCAGGCATTTGCCGTAATTGGTCGTATGGTTTTCTCATATTTTAATGCCATTTCATTTGCGGTAATGCAACTAGGAAGTTAAATCGGAGAACCTGGAACCTTCGGTGGAGTTTCTCCCGTAAATGATTTGCCGCTGCCACCCAGGATATTTCTACAGATTACAAAGTTTCCTCTCTGCTGTAACTGCCCCAGGCTAAAACATACATCCATATATTTTTACTAACTGATTATCCAGTTAGTCTTACGGACAGGTGGGAAACCTCGTTCGCGCATTTAACATGACAGGTTTCTTTCGGTTATTGCCAGTTCTGTATGCACAGCAGCCCAGCGAAGCATGTCTAAATAACTGTCAAATTATTGTGGGTTCTGAATACTAATATGTTAAAAGATATTTGCAATTTAGTAGGCCTATTCTAAATAAACCTCTTTATAGGCTATGTTCAATAAGCACGATAAACTCGATGCGGTCTTTCTTTCAGTGAATTATTTTGAAAATAATTGTGTTACGATTATCAATACATGGAAAATATTGATCCGTCTCATTTTATACCGTTTCGTTTGCATCGCCACAGCTGTTTAACAGCCACCTGCTGTACATAATATAAAAGAAAAACACGACTGGTTTATGTATTTTACGTTGATACATAAATTGTAATTGTTTATGACCACTTCTTTGAGGATAAATGTTTCAATATGATTTTCTTGGACACGAAAAGGGTCATTTTACTGGCCTACTTAAATTCCGATATCCAGTTGAATCGACAAGTTTTAAATACGTCTAAGGCAATTAAGTCAATGTAAAAGTCAATTTGACCACTTGTAAGCAAGTCGTGTGCGCTCGTTCTTTATAGAATACTCACATGAATCAGTGTAGAGACACAAATAATATGTATATATACACATTTTACAGGAAAGCCAGTGTCCGAAAATTGTATATTTAAGTTCTATCATGCTTTTCTGAATGCATGACTGATGTTTTCCATTGAATTCAGCCCCTCCCTTCAAATCCAGCCTTCAGGTGAAAAACAAAAAAATCTAAAGATTTAAACATCAGAGGGGGTTGTCTGGTTGAGCCAATCAGCTGTCTTCCCTGCCATAGATCACAGCTATAATACACAGTATTAAAGCCAGACTCTCCTCGCTAGCGGTTGTATCCCGCATAGAATTTGTCCACAAGTCGTTTCTTTTTTCATCTCTTGCTGCAGACACTCTGCTCCGATGCCTTTAGTTACCAGCAAAGCAGACGCTGCCGTTTACACACCTGCATCGGTGCGGATCACTGGATAAATACCAGAGCCGGAGGGAAAACGCAGCGCTGGAGGGTTTACGGGACGGAGTGCAGCAGTGAGCCCGAATACTGCCGGCTACATGTGCAACGGCTTATGAATTATTTCAGTCAGCTGGCGAAATGCAGACGTTAATGAGGTTTATGCTGGCGGCTTTCGTCTGCGTCTCCTTGGCGTCCTCCGGCTTGGCGTGCGGACCGGGCAGGGGATTCGGCAAAAACCGGAGACACCCGAAGAAACTGACCCCTCTGGCGTACAAACAGTTCATCCCTAACGTCGCTGAGAAGACGCTGGGGGCCAGTGGCAGATACGAGGGCAAGATCACGAGGAACTCCGAGAGGTTTAAGGAGCTGACTCCTAACTACAATCCTGACATTATCTTCAAGGATGAAGAGAACACGAGTGCGGACAGACTGATGACACAGGTACGCTGGGGGACTCGAGCTTATGCCTTGGACCCTGACTAACCTTTAAATGATCTCCAAAGTTTAAATCCACTATCCATTTTCTGTGCTTTGTGTTGCAAGAACTTCCATATTAGCAGTTGAAAGAGGATTCATAAATATATCGGAAATCACCCGGCACAAACAATTAATCCATTAAAAATCTGATGTCGCATCTCTAATATGTATTACAAATTCATGCTGCGCAAGTTAAATTTGGTTTTCAATGGGTAAGTTTAAGTATGCATAGACGCACAATGTACATACACTCATCTTCTAAATTTAGTCCACTCTCGTTCTCTTGCTCTATGTCAATCACATGACATCTAAATATAGACGGGAATAAAACACGCCGGTATCCTACAGGAGTCTGGACGTCAGAGGTTAACTGGCAGGATACACCCATTCTCAGCTGTGTTCATTAGGGAAATATCGACGTTTCTAAGAAGGGATGTTCTATAGATCATTACATTGGATGGTGATGGACTGTGGGACTAGATACGAACATAAAACCTTTGTCTACAGGTGAAAACGTGGTGATCCGCTTATAAGGGAAGGTGCATTTAAGATTGTTGGGAAAGAAATCGGTGACTTCTGGTTAGTATACGACCTGCGCCAGATCTTCCTGTCGTGTTTCGCGTCTCTGGTATTTTAAGCGGTGATGCCCGTTGATGTTAAGGGTCCCATTATACACTGTAAGTGTATGAGGAAGCGTGGATCTGTAATCTTCTGATTCGCTAGATGATGTACTTAGGAAGCCTTTTTACTTTTCTGTTTTGTATGTCCAGATGGTAATTGAGTGGATTTTAAATGCAGGATATGCAGGATCGCGGACACATTATCTTTTATAAGACAATGACGGAACGAACCTCTTTAATATAGGCTATAGTAACCTGCGGTCATCGTCGTTCGAGGCTGTGGTATGTATACAAAGGAAAACACTTCGGTTTTTGGTCCTTTATCGCTCGGGACAGGTGGAAGCTGTATTAGCATTTCGGTGAAGTGTGTCCTGTCGTACTGCCTTGGATGGATGGATGGATGGATGGATGGGTAGTTCTATGAAGGTGAATGTAGCTTTGATTGGAAACTGTCACTATGGGACGAGTCTGTCCTCCTCTGTATCTTTTCAGGCTTATGGCGATCAGTGTCCTGCGACTCAAAACTATATCCTACTTCCTAAGATATTTACTCAATTCAAAATGTTGAGTAAAATCTAAGATCGAACGTATTATGTTTTAGTTCCACTTTTACAGCAGCGACAGACTGAAAATTATAAGCTCCACTATGTAGTATGAAATTCTTGCAAATCAAGGAGGAAATTTAACGAGCTCATCTTGCATGTGTTATTATGTCAGGTACCTGTTAAGTGTTTCCAGCGCCAGTTAATCTGTGAAGAGGTTAGGAGGCGGTAGTAAGCGGTTGTCGAACAAATTTATCTGGGCACAAAGCCCTAAAAAGAGCCCCGCCGAGCTTCGAGGTAGGCGGGCAGAATGCGGCTTGATTTGCGGCACATGATCCCGTGAATTAATACATGGTCTTGACGGTTCTTTCTGAACGAGACTGAAGACGTTTCTTATCCCTGCGCGCCACATGCAACGATTATCTGCATCGTTTGTTCCTAATATTTTACAATGTCTCTGACAGGTCACCTGTAAATGCATACAGATGTTTCAGGTTTTATTGCAATCGTGGCTTTAGTGTCGTCTGCTCAGTTCTTTAGAACTGGTGGAGGTGGCGCGGAGGTGTTTGGACCACAGGCCCACGTTGAATGACATAAGTGCTGATAAAATGCAAAATACGTAATGTTTCTTGAATTACTATCCGGTTTTAAATGGATAATCGCTTCATTCTGATTTATGGACACGGGTTTTGATGTCTTAAAACAGCAAATCATCTGTGCACTTTAACGTTAGAAAAATGTATTAAAATGTAATTAATAGACACATTAGGCCGAGCTTCAGGTCATTCTACTTCGCGATCATACTGCCGAAATCAATGGCTGCAGTCAAGATTTCAAAACTGTACTGCACTCAGATAGTAAGGGGATGTTAATTTAGTAAATTAAAAAAATAAAAATGCATTGTTTTCATCCAAGACCATTCCAAAAAAAAGCAATACCTCGGGTTATGTATATTGATTGAAATATCGCTTATCTTCCCGCTGAAACTCAGGACTTGGCCATTGCATTACGGTGTAAATATTTACACATCCATTCATCCGCCCATCTTCCAAACCGCTTATCTAATACAGCCTGTATTATACAGGGTCGCAATGAACAAAGGTTATATTTAAGATCAATATCATTTGCACGTTCATTTCTTAAAGGCTGTCTCTCTTTTCTCAGAGATGCAAGGATAAGCTGAACTCGTTGGCTATTTCGGTCATGAATCAGTGGCCGGGAGTCAAGCTTCGTGTGACAGAAGGCTGGGACGAGGACGGGAATCACTTTGACGAGTCCCTACATTACGAGGGAAGAGCCGTGGATATAACCACCTCTGACAGAGACAAAAGCAAGTACGGAACCCTCTCCAGGCTCGCGGTGGAGGCTGGATTTGATTGGGTTTATTATGAATCAAAAGCCCACATTCATTGCTCGGTCAAAGCAGGTGAGGGCGTTGACTTTACCAATGTTTACAGTCTTTGGGATAATAAAACACAATGGAAGTTCCGAGTTTGTGTGGGTGCATATCCTGTGTCTCCCCAAATATTTCCCCGAAGGCTTTGGTGCGGAGCATCGAGTTATCCTCGCGACTGGATTATGCGGGTCTGTCCGTTTAACCCGAAGTGCTCATTAGTGTTTACTAATTAAAACCCTCCACATTTAAGAAAACATTCAAACGGGTTGCATTTCAATTGCTATAATCATCATACATTCAGTTATGTTTTGCTTTAGGTGTACTGCAGCCGCTACAAATAGATCAAAACTTTGCACAGTTGTTTATTAAGCTTTCGCTTAAATATTTGACAAATAAACGTAGACGGTACCAAAATATGTATCAAGAACCATTTTCATCGTTTGTCACCAAGTTCCATTATTATTGCACTTAAAATGAATAACGCCCCCAATAAAATGCTATATTTTGGCCTGCTTATTTGTAAATGCAGCAGACAAAAAAAAAAAGAATCATTTACACAGAACAACCGTTTTATCGATGCGAAAGTGGCGCTTTCGTTATTTATAGTGCTTATAATTACGATATACATATGCGACTTCTGGAAAAACAGCATCCTAAGTTCTATTCGCAGTCAAGCCTATAACGCATAAATTTAAAATTCATCCTGAGGTCTTTAAGGACAGCATTGTAAAGCTTGTAAGTTCTGGGACCTGTCCCTGAAACGATTAAAACAACGACATATTGGGCCAAGGCGGGATCTGGTTTTCAATTGACTTCACGGCCAAGAACTTGCATTATGAATAAACGCTTAAGTGAAAACCGGGAATTTTGATTATTTCTGTTTACCGAACGCAGGCCTTTGCTCCCAAACGCCGGAGCACAATGAAGCTCGCTCCGAAAACCTGGATTGACAACGTAGCGGATAGTGTTAATAGGAATAACAGGGCGTCAGTGACAGGCAGCTCTAAGTATTTAGGGCAACTATACCTTAATTTGCAATTCAAACGCAGGACTTCGTGGCCTTGCAAAGCCGGCTCCGCTGTGCAAATACGCGTTGCAACTGCCCGGGTGTCTGGGAGTATGTGCGTGAATTAGCGCATGGGGGCTTCTGCACCTGAGCAAATAGGGACATGGCAGCTGGGAAACGCAGAAGCACCAAGACAAATCCGAATTGCTTTCTAATTAGTAGCGCTAAGTCAGCCTTTCCAAGACACGGACTTACGCCCATTTTATTTAACTGGTCGAGAGGCTTAGATAACAAAACTGGCTTTGTTCAGCTGCATAGTTATCTTCTCCGTGTATCTCTTTAATAATATGCAAATTAAGAATTAGCATACATTAGAAACCCACTTTAAAGTATTTCTCTAAACTGTATACGTAAGCCTACAATAATATAGGCCTAAATATGCATATTTAACATTTTTAATTATTAAAAGATATCTACGTTTCATTGAGTTTACATTTCATATTTAGGCCTATGTGGAAAAGAAGTTTTCTGCTATTCTGTTATCGCGCTCTTATTTTTGTTGAGTTAAAAGTGTCAGTGTTCTGTTTACAGAAAACTCGGTTGCAGCTAAATCCGGCGGCTGCTTCCCTGGCGCGGCCTTCGTCTCCCTCCAAGACGGACGTCAAAAGCGTATCAGGGACCTGAGGGTCGGCGACAAGGTCTTGGCAGCTGACAGTCAAGGGAACCTCGTGTATAGCGACTTCATTATGTTCATGGACCAGGACGTGAACACGTCGAGAGTTTTCTATGTGATCGAAACGCAGGAACCCATGAGGAGACTCACCCTCACGGCGGCCCATCTCCTCTTCGTCCTCGACAACAGGACGGATTTGTTCGGCGGCATGAGAGCCGCTTTTGCAAGCAGCGTGAAACCAGGACAAATGGTTCTGGTAGCGGATGACCTAGGAGCCCAGCTGAAGGCAGTCACCGTTCAGAGGATTTATACGGAGGAACACAGAAGCTCGTTCGCACCGGTTACAGAACAAGGGACCATCGTGGTCGATCAAGTACTAGCGTCGTGCTACGCAGTAATAGAAGACCATGCGTGGGCTCACTGGGCTTTCGCCCCCGTCAGGTGGAGCTACAGATTCGTCTCATTTCTATTTCCGATAGGTGGCGCAACGGCAAACGATGTCCTGAAATCGGACGGCATTCACTGGTTCTCGAAGCTGCTGTACCAAATAGGAACGTGGGTGCTGGACAGTCACTCCTTTCATCCTTTAGGGCTGTCAATAAACTCCAGCTGAAATAAGAAATATCGTGACGTCGGACGACAAAAAATATATACACAGAAAGGGCAAAAGCCCGGAGTAATTTCCGGATATTTATTTAACATTTAAAACTCACCATCTTTAAACGAATAAACGGACCTGTAAGAGATTAAAACTTATTTCGAGTAATTTATTATCGAACTGTCAAAATTAAATGAACTGTCGCTGGAATCGTATGGACTAATCGAGTGTTTGCGCAGAATTTATTTTTGTGAGCTTAAAAAAAAAAAAAAAACAGACATTACAGACACAATGCCCCACGGATTTGTGCACTTGCCTGTTTTATTGTGGGAAATTAACGTTCTTCTCGAAGTGGGAGGGAAAATAAATTATATTTTTTTACAGAATTGTAAAATAGTTTATTACTTAACCATGTCTTGGAAACAGTGTAACATATGATGATATTTTATTTAAATTCTAACTGCTGCAAAATATTAAGTCTAGAAAATCGTTTAAAATTAGGTTATTGTTGTTATTATGATGTAAGCTACCTGTTCAAATGCTAAAATTGGTCAGTATCCACTGCGTTTTGTGTCTTTTTTTCGACAATGCAAACATGAAAAATAAAGTATAAACTGCTGTAAGAGTAGGATACAAGCAGATATTTTTTAATGTTTAATACGGAGAAAATCTAATATACGAGAAACCTGAGATTCACACTTACGTTGATCATACATAATGAGACCGCACGCCGTTTAACTGTCCAAAGTGTTAATTTGTAAAGTTTAAAGTGTGTGATTATTTCAAAGTGAGAAAACATTCAGTGTTCTCATCTTTCTGTTAAATATGCTGACATTTATGACTGAATGTAACTGCTGCATTTAGCTGTGACTGAATCTTCAAATGTTTCCAGGTTGTACTGCAGCTGAAAGCGAAACACTTGTATTTAAAATCATGCTTTCGTATCGTTTCTTTCAGCTGAGCTCTCCTTCTTACATCTATCTAGCAAAGATGAACTGAAACTACAATGGACCTACTTCTTTTTGTTGGAAAAGGAAATAGTAAATATCGATAACTTACTTTTAAGAATCATATCCTATATAACATACATTTAGTTTTAGGTAACTGAAGAAGTCAGTCATTCTAAAGGTAACGCCAATGCACGTGACCTCACCCGCAATCCAAGGACGTTCACGTGGGTGGACACGACTTTATGGCGTCTCTTGGTTCAAGAGAAGTTACAAGTCAAACGCAAAAGGGGCGCTGCTGGGTCCTACACGCTTTGGATTGCCTACCAACTGGATGAATTCATAACGGTATTTGTCCCTATTAATGTAGTTCTAAAATAAATTTCTGTTCTCTTTACATTGTGGACTCGATGATACAGCAGTGCCATCTTGTGGTCAAGTTCGGCTAAGTATCATTTTGCAGAAATTCAGCCCCGATGATTGTATTTCCTTATTTAGTTAACAGCGGACACTTTCCAAAAGGGCCGTAACGCATGGTTTCCCACTCTCACACAACTGGCGTGGCACTCGTGCGTTCAGACTCTCACGTTCAAGCAAGAAATCTTACGGCAAATCTAGATTATTCCGTTATAAACCTAAAATTAGCTACATCAAAAGCATTGGGGTAGTCTGCTAACCCTACAGGCCAATTACAAGGTTATTAAACTGTTACATACATGTAAATGAGCGTGCAGACTCACGCCAGCCAGCTGAGCAAAGTTGGCGACACTGATAACCATAGGGAGTAAGTTCAGTCGGTTTAATTATTTAACCCTCCTGAAGGATTAAATTGGTTTGATATTGTGATATTCTGACAGATAAATGTATTAATGCCATCACATATACCTGCTAGAGCTCTTCTCCAAGCCCAGAAGAGCTTGCATCATCCTGTTCACATTGTCTTTACATCATTGTAGTGTGAACATCAATCACAGGTTCTCACAGCTACACAAACATGTCTGAAAAACCACATAGTATCAACTATAATACACCTTCAGAAAAGACAACACATAGCAGTTATAATACAGTTATCATGATGCAATTTTGCTAAACGTCCAAAGCATGCAACCGCAACATGCAACTAAAACACCAAAGGGCTGAAGAACGGCAGCTGCACTTTGACAAGCCTGTGTGCTTCTGGTTGCTAACCTGACACTGCGTGGTGAAGCAAATGGGTTTGTTCTTGGTACGCCTAGAACATGTTCTCCTGCCTAGAACGTTTCCCCCTGCCTCCTGGTGCCACGACAGCCGGGCGTATCATCACGGTCTCATGAGAAAATCCACTGGATGCATACCTCTCTGCGATGCCACCTGCCAAACGGGTGAACGCGATCACGGCCTCATCTGGCCTGAGATGCGTCGTCATTGCGCAGAGATCCCGGCCGAACTTACAGAGCAGCCTGGGAGAACAGGAGAAGGGAAGCATGCAGGCCAGCTGCTGCATAAACCACCTGGTCTCCAGGTGCCAACAAGTAGAGCAGAAATTTAATCACAATATAGCTTCAGGGCTTCCGCCATTGAGCTGCTAGCTTGTGCTAGCTTCTGTTAGCCTTACTAGACTCCCCCCCACCCCCCGAGTCAGATATCCTCTCTCCCTGCCCATGACAAATACACACCAGCTAAAGACAATTAGGATAAATATGCAAATAAACAGTTAGCAGAGACAGAACCTGTAAGGTTTCCTCGGACAGCCAATAAGATGTCAGCATCATGAGAGATCATCAATCTGCCCACTTAACATCCTCCAGTAAAGCCCTGTTTCTATAGCGCTGCCCCAGCACCCAGGCAATGCACTCGGGACAAAGACAGGTGGCTAAATACTGATGAATGATCTGGACAGGCTGAAAAAAGAACAGAAAAACTTTAATTACTTAATGGAACAGGAAAGTCATGGCCTGCGAACACTGTGTTACAACAAGAAGCGGAATTCCACCCACATCTCTCAAGCATCCTACACTCTGTTGACACTGCAAAGCTGAAACATGCAGGAGACCCGGGAGCTAAGAGGAGCTGTGACCTCGGACTCTCGCAGGTACAAAAGGCACCGCGGGAGGACTGCATTCCTCGGCACCTGGAGGATAGGCCTCTTAATCTTCCGAGGGTTTGGAATCTTGCGGACGAGAAGCCAAACAAGACATTCCCAAACGCGAGCTGTCTGGTCCACTGCAAACATTTGGGAAATTTCAGGCTTCTGTGGCGAGTGGAGTTGAGAGAGTCAAAAACAGGTGACACTCATTTCAAGATGGTCCCCCACCCTGCATTTACAAAATCAGGCCTGCCGGGAACAAAACAATGGAATCGTGAATTTGTTTTGGGGGCTTCCAAAGAACGTTAGACTTACATTCCTAGTCGACATAACAGTGGCTCTAACGTACACATTTACACCCCATCAAAGGTGTCACTTTGCTCTTCTCAGAATAGCCTCCAGACTCACCTTCACCTGTGCTAAATTACTGCCTATTGGAAATGGACGGACGGATGGAGCATTTGTTTGTCCTGTAATGAACTCGCATGTCATTCTGCGTGTCCCCTCTCTTCTCCATTGGGTCTCCCTAGATAGACTCCGTCCTCGACGCAGCTTTGTACTAGATAAGCTTTCAAAAATTAAGACATAGCGTTACACCACAAGGCGGCGCTATTCACTCAAAAATGACATATTGAAAACCGTGAAACGCAGTGACTATGGAAGAGTATTAAAGGCAAGCTGACATATAAATGCACAGATATGCATATAGTGCGCGCGCGCGCACACACACACACACACACCTATACATCATCAGTGGTGTGAGGGCTAAAGAGGCACAATGCGCTTTCTATTGCCAGAAATGTTCACTGACATAAGTGCATGTGGTCAGGCACGAAGCGCTAGTCTTTAGACATTTTCAGTCGCTAGGAAACAAAATGAATTCTTTAGTACACGCAGCTCAAGCTTTGACATTGCACCTCTCAGTGCGCAATCGAGTTAGTGTACGTTTCGATTAAGAAAAAAAAAGTCTCATTTTAACAGCCTTAGAACGTAATAACTATAACTTGATCGATGCAAACTAAATATCTCCACGTTGGGTTAAAAAAGGGCACATTACTGTGTGCAGACGTGAATACCATTGTATAGCTCGAGAGCCGTCAGATTACCCCGTCTGCCTGATTTACGTTTTGCAATAAGAGGGAAAGATTCGATCATGTGATTTTGTCGTTCGCATAGGAGTGTCCCCGCTAAAGAAAAAAATCGACTAAAATGTCGTTACCTAATGCAAAAATAACT
Source organism: Gnathonemus echidnorhynchus (assembly GCA_026776725.1). NCBI lineage: Eukaryota > Metazoa > Chordata > Actinopteri > Osteoglossiformes > Mormyridae > Gnathonemus > Gnathonemus echidnorhynchus. The sequence continues at coordinate 12,378,097 of JAODJU010000081.1, forward strand.
ATTTTGATTGCGGTAAAATTGACATTCGGCTAAAGCTACAATATATAGGTTAATAACGAGTACAGTAACCGGATCAAATGCAATTAGAAGCCAGTAATTTAAATGCGCACGGGAAGCGAACATCTTCAAATATCGTAGTGATTTCTCAGTCCTTGTTGTTAAAAGCTTATAAAAGAATTTATCTCGTCATTAAATAAAGGGCTGTACTGCCAACCAAGACGCACCTTTATTGGCGACAGATCTTCGGAAACGTAATCACGGATTACAGAAAACGTAAATGTTATAAAAAATGTTGAATACTGAAAAATGACACCACGGTAAGACGTGTCCGCCGGTATATTTCTGCAGAGAAAGGTCAGATCAGCATTTCCTGGACTCAGCGAAGAGCTCGTCCAAAGTCATTCATAAGTTCATCTCAGCAATCGTTTAGTGACGATTGGCGACTACTGAACCCAAGATGCGAGATGCATAACTTTCAATGGAGGATTAATTATAACACCCAAAACGGAAACCCTATACGCTTAGTGCAACTATTTTGCGTCACCATTGCTGATCGATGTAAGGGTTCGGTATTGAACCTTAATTGTTACACACCGATAGGCAATAGTGCTTAGTATATCTCCATGCGCTATGCCTTCGAGTGGTGTTTTCTGATAGGTTACTGAACGTCACAATTTATGCCCAATTACTGAAGCCTGGTCCCTGGTGCCCTGGCATTGCGCGCGCCTCGATGAACGCCACGCTGAACTGAGCAGGCGCTTGCGTGTCAGCTCTTTTCCCATTATGCAAGAGAATGGGCAATGTCATTACCTTAATCAACGCGTGAAAAAAAATCCATACCGTATCGGCCCTTTATCAACAGGAAAGCGGCCTCACTTGTTTTCCCAGACCGAGGGAAAGCTTACCGCGACAAAATGGATGGAATCTGCAGGGGTCCACGATCGATAACAGACAATCAAAAGGCCAACCAGTATTCATTACGCCGTAATAGGTAAACTACTGGGGTCAAAATGCGCGAGCGCTCCTGCTGGTAACTCTAATATCGCGACGATCATTTGGGTTAGTCTCCAGTCCTGTCCGACCCGTTTTACATTGGAAATTAAGACTCACTTTCAGGGATCAAAGAACACATGATCCGCACCTTGCATGGGGCCGTGTGGAGGAACAGGAACGTGGGAGAGATCCACATCAAAGTCCATAGTTAAAATGCAAACCCACCCATCAGAATTCATTACGATATAAAGATGGTGCAAACATTATTGGTTCCATTGTGACTGTATCTGAAATCCTCAAGAGCAACAGCGAAGTCAAACATTTTAATAGACCCAAGAAACATCATGAATTATTTAGTATTTTAAACAGACAAGAGAATGAGGTATATTTATACTTAACGAAAAAAGAACCATTAGTAGCTAAAAATTATTTTTATAACTTTCCAGTCAAGATTTCCAATTCCAACAGGGGACTGAACAGAGCAGCAAACGGCTGCAAACACAAACATGCAATGAACACAAAAACATCTTAAGATGACATCATCTGGTACGATTGCAAACTGAAGATGTAACAGATCGCCATTCCGCGTGGTCTGGGTCACCAGCCTTTGCTATCTTTGCACAGTTCCAAATGTGCGCGTCTTTATCTGTGGGTCTTCAACAATTGATGCGGACCACAAGACTGGAGTGCCCCCTAGTGGTAGCTTCGACGCATGCGCTCCACGCCCCAGACCCCAGAGCCCTGGAATGACGTGGTGAGGGGGCCAGCTTTCACAAACAACAGGGCTCCGTGATCAACTGACCCACAAAGTGGCCATTCAGATTAACTGCTTTGAGAGTCAAACATTTTTACATACTTCAAATCAAAAACTAACAATAAGTCGAAGGTTAATCTAAATAAACTAAACAAGCCATTCCTTGCTTGCAGCTTCATCACTCACGTTTGGTGTCCTCTGTCCTCTCCAGGCTGCATCTGTCATGGGAACAGACAGATACACATGAGACACAGGGCAGGTAATGACACAGCATTAAGGAAGGCACAGATTAACACACCTGTCCTTCACACAGTTATGGTATCAAAACCTGTGCCCAATACCCATCAAGCCTTTAGGTGACATACCTGAGGGGGTGCAGACTTAGCAATGCCTGTACCCTCAGCCATGGGCTTAAGCTGACCTGCCGCCTCTTAAAAAGCTGTTTAAGTCCAAAATAATACTGCTTCATTGGTCATTAAATAAGACTGCAGCAGGTGGAACTGCAACCAGAACGTTTTTAGTTCAAATCCTAAGGCTGGGAGGTGTCCAGCATTAGAGCTGAGTTCCAGCAAAACAGCCAGTTATACAAGTAAATGACAAGAAAAACCAAGTACGCAGTCAGATGTAAATATCCTCATTATCTTAATGTTGAACCAGGAAAGGTCAAAACAGAGTCCATTATTACTTTATTGATAAGCAGTTTACACACTAATTACTAAAGTGTAAGATCTAGATAACTAAACTGGCAAAATATCAATAAGAACAAAACTGCAAATGTGATGAGATGTACACTATATGGACAAAAGTACTGAAACACCTGACCATTACATCCACAGGAACGTTTATGACACCCCATCCTAAATCCACAGCCATCAATATGGAGCTGGTCCCCCCTTTGCAGCTATAACAGCTGCCACTCTTCTGGGAAGGCTTTCCACAAGATTATGGAGTGCGTCTGAGGCAATTATTGTCTATAGATCCAGAAGAGCATTTGTGAGGTCAGGCACTGATGCTGGATGTGAAGACCTGGCTTGCAATCTTAATTCTAGTTCATTACAAAGGTATTTTATGGGGTTGAGATCAGGGCTCTGTGCGGGCCAGTCGCTCCACAGAACGCGTTTCCACTGCTCCAGAGTCCAGTGGCAGCGTGCTTTACACCACTCCATCCCGCACTTGGCACTGCGCTTGGTGGTGTGAGGCTTGCATGCAGCTGCTTGGCCACGGAAGCCCATTCCATGAAGCTCCCGGCGCAGTTTTTGGCTGGAGTTAACGTCAGGACAAGTTTGGACCTCTGCAGTTACTGAGTTAACAGAATGTTGGTGACTTTAATGCACCGTGCCCCTCAGCTCTCGGCAATGCCGTGCTGCTACTGTACGCGGTCTGACACTTTGTGGCTGAGTTTCTGTTGTTCCTAAACACTTTCACTGCAATAACACCACTTACAGTTGACCGTGGAATATCTGACTTATTGCAAAGGTGGCGCCCTATGACAGCACCATGTTTGAATTCACTGAGCTCTTCAGAACGACCAATTCTTCCCCAAATGTTTGTAAACCTGACTGCATGGCTAGGGGCTTGATTTTGTACACCTGAATTCAATGATTAAGAGGTGTGTCCCAATACTTTTGTCCATATAATGTACCAGACTACAACTCTGCATGGAAGATGGATACATCAGTTTAAACATTTCAAAATACTGACAGCTGCACATGCACTATAATCCAGGATGTTGGCGCACCCATAATGCACCTGTTCTTTCCTGTTTATGTATGCTCTTACAGAAGATCAAAAGATCGCGAAGGAACGATCGATGGAGACTAAAACTACAATCATGGCACAGGGGGTGTTTTTATGAGATTTACGTGAACATTAAGTGGAAGCACAGCCTGTGAGATAGCTGTGCTTCAGCTTAACTGGGCTCTCTGTCAGTAACGCACCCAGGATCGATAAGAGCGACACGGGAGAGGAATAAACTGTGAATGAAACGTCGGCGGCTGAACTCCAGAATGGCTGTAGGAATCACCATCGGCACTTTCATTCTTCTGTGTGTCTCTGTATCAGTGATACTGAAACATCTAAACAGGAGTGTGGGGGCCGGTGGGGATGAGTACCCCCCCCCCCCAACCCCTTTCTCCCCCAACCCAGCAATGTAACAGCAGATTCTGTATTTCAGGGATACTCAGCTATGTGTGTGTGGGGGGGCTTCCCCTATGATAAAACTTTGCCGAGTGGTGGTTGGGGGGGGGGAGTGTCAGATGACGAAGATGAAAAACACTTTTTTTATTTGGTGACCCCCCGAGGTCCATGTCCTTCACTGGAGCTTGGGCGCCCCCTCCAGTCCTGTTAGTGACGTCCACCCCCATCCGCTCTTGTGCCACATTCCTGTTGACCCCCACCTTTCAGTGACTGGAAAGGCAGGATCCCGTTTGCTTTCACTCCTAGTTTAATTTCCCCCAAACCGGCCCCCCCTCCCCACCTCAGCCACTGTTTGGATTTCTCCATAATCTAATTTCAGATGCTTTAATCAGCATTTAACACTATAAATTTCTACAAAGGGCATTATTCACACAGTGCCTGATAAATGGAAATATTACATCTGTATCGGTCTTGGCTGCGCAGTTCTGTTTGCAAGTCTCAGTGAGGAGACACCACAAAGATGGATTCACTTCATGAACTCTTAATAATCGCTATCATTAATCACTGCTGCGAATCAATGGTAATTATCAATAAATACAAGCTCATACTGTGTCCTAACTGTCATAGATCACCAAGGGATTCCTTATGTGAATGTCAGTGAATGTCAGGCAGGGAATGACACACCTTGTTCGTCTGTGACCAGAACAAAATACACTGGGGGTTTGGAATGTGAAAGTGTCACATCCCTATTGTGCCGGTCTCCACTGGGACTCAGCTGTCCAGTAGATGTGAACATGTCATAAACCATTGAAGATTTTACAGCTCTTTTATACTTAATGTAATATTATTATTATTGTTGTTTTTATTTGTCAAGCACTTAACATTTGAAACGAATCTCAAAGTGCTAGGAATTAAAAACATCATAGTAACATAGTAAGCCTCACTTAATGTATATTTAATGTAGGGGGGCACGCTGGCTCATTGGGTGGCACTGTTGCCTCACACCTCCCGGGTCGAGGTCTAAATCCTATTTCCACTGTGGGGGTGTGGAGTTTGCACGCCCCCCCTTTGAGTAGGTTTCCTCCTGGAGTCCAAACACACGCAGTCAGGCAAATTTCCATCACTAATTTTATATATATATATATAATTTATGCATATATGCATGCTGACTTAGGTTGATCAATCTTCCAACTACTACTCCTGGTCATGAATGGGGGGGGGGGGGTATTGCAGGCAGCAAATGGCGTAATTCTGGGCATTAGACAGGCTGCCAGTTATTTAGACTCATTTATATTTATGTACGTTTAGTTTTCACAAGGGTTTGGCAGCTGAGTTTAAAGTGTCACTACCACCAATGGAATTATCTCCTATCAAGAACATGCGGGAACAGGGTCTCACCACAGGGGGCGCCAGAGAAGTTTCCTCTTTCTCCTAAGGGAAAAATGTCAAAGGAGATTCACGAGACTGAACTTTTATTTGTAATAACAGTAGTATTGATTTGATTACACTAGCTTAACTAGACTACACTAGCACAAATCTGAGCAATTTAGTATTGGCGTTTACGCACTCACAAAAACTTTTTTTTTGCTTGTTTAAAAAAATGTCAAAAGTATGATTTGACAAAGTTGCACGACTTGCCGAGGTAACACAGGGCTGGAGGCTGAAGGGGCAGAATGTGTTTGCTGTCCCACGGCTGTGTGTGTTTCTATGAGACTAAATTGTTTTGGATGTGCTTGCTGGTGTGTGGATTCAGTCATCAGCTCCTGCTTATTTAAACTAGATTAGAGGGCTGAAGCCAGTCAAGGGGGAGAAGGGAGGGGGGGGGTGCTTTGTCACACAATGTATAATGGGTCAGTGACCACAATCCCGGCTTCACAAATGCCAATTAAGTGAAAGTAATCTCAGAGGTGCTAATGTCCCTGCCCACCCGCGGCAATGAACAAGACGCCCGTAATGACTTGTCTTTCCCTCTTAGAGGAGCTGTCCCAAAGTGCATTACTGCATGTCCACTTCACTCAAATACCCACAGCTACCCTCACAAAGTGGGCTGTGACCTCATCCTACACAGGAGTCATCTGTCTGCCTTACCTTAATGACCAAAAAATATGCCAAAAGAGAAAGTTTTCTTGAAGATGTTTTCCAGTCCAGATGGTTTATTCATTAGGGATTTTATCCTTGTGGTGAATCGCTAAAATCCCGTCTCTATGTGCTTGTCACCATTCACACCAAGGCCTGGCTTAGACTGTTACGTTACGTATGAAGGCTATTTGGAGGCAGCTCTCCTTGAAGGAATCATGGAACATCCGCCGGTCTTTCAGGTGATCACGGCCCCGGAGAATCAGCATCACAGAAAGACTAAGGCTCGTTCCCCGTTTACAGGGATAGACACGGAGTTTGGAGGCGTGGTAGAGAATTGGGCACACACACGCGTGGCTTGTTCTGAACGTAACGCGTGGCTTGTTCTGAACGTAACGCGTGGCTTGTTCTGAACGTAACAGGTTGACGCCTGGTTAAGAACATGGGTTGCGTAACATATATACACTGGACTTGATCTGCATCAATCTTAACTTCATGTACTGTTCATTATTTATAATAAGCTACAGGTCTTTTTTTAAGTGAAAATGAAAAAGTAGATTAAAAGCAACTCGGCGGAGAAGTCAATGCTCGAGCATGATAATATATCATTAGTGAGCTGAGATACAACTCACATGCATTCATTTCCTCAGTTGTACTCATCCATCACAGGGACACATCCAGACAGGATGGTTTATAAGGACTCACAGTCACACACTAAGGCAGCGGGGGGCAGTCTTATCCTTAAAGGGCCGGTGCGTATGCAGGTTTTTGGGATAACCTGTAGGTCAGCTGTTCAAACCCAGATGTGAGGACTCTTCAGCCAATCAGTCCTCTAATCAGTGACCTAATTAGGGAGTTGCAGCGAAAACCCACACGCACACTGGCCCTTTGCAGATAAGATTGCCCATCCCTGCTCTAAGGGCTATTTAGAGCCAGCAGATAACCTAAGCAGCATGTGAACTTCACAGCCAAGAGCCTGGAAGTATGAGGGCACAGGGCTCCCCGCTGAGACACCACAACACCCTCTAAGTGAATTACCCGTCAGTCTTATAGCCATTTACCCCGGTTAGGCGGGGGTGGGGGGGGGATTATTCCAGGCAGCATAAGGCTGGTGATCACCCTGGATGCTAGTCTACATGCACACAGTATGGGCAACATAACCATTCCAGGGACCCTGAGAAATCCCATGAAGCATGGGGAAAATTCAAACCCTCCACCCTGGAAGCATGAGGCAGTAGTGCTGATCACACATCGACATATATTTATAATAATTATGGGTTGGTGAATATCATTGTCTTATCCTATTATTTTCTAGAATTTTCTTTATAATGACTCCACTACTTCTGACCATAATCACGATTAATCGTTTTGAAATAGGAATAATCTTTAACATATTTTAAAATTCAAATTTGTGTTGCATTCCCACCAGTACAGAATTTCTTACCTTTGACTGTAAAAACCTCTTTTAATTCGTTAAAAGTAACTCTGGGCTTAACAAGTTCATTGCATTACGGTCTATGTCATTTCAGCCATTTGTGGGTGGGACTACATTACATTACCTCTCTCGCCTCTTTCAATTGGCTGAATTGGTGGAGACACCCGAGCTCCTGATTGGCTGGGAAGAGCTGTTGCAGTTGCTAGGATTCTGTTGCTAGGATCGCCGCCGTCTCCAGGTTCCGCAGGAAACATGTAATGAATTATGGATGGATGATTTTCTCAGAGAGGCCTAATCTGTAATGCAGATGAGCTCAGGCTCTCCCCCCCCCCCCCACCTCTTCTTCTGGGTTCATTAAAAAGTCGGGAGTTTTAAATTGGGAGCCGGCGTTTGCGTTGTCCCAGTTGCCACAACTGTGGCTCCAGAATACCGATGTCGATTTGTATGCAGAGGAAAGGTCAAAGGTCAGTATTAGTTATTTGTTCCTGAAAAGCTGGGGGAGGGTGGGGGGGCTTGACAATGATTACTCTGATCCCTGGGATTATTTATACAGGGGTGACAAAAGGCTGGTAGGACAACTAGAGGGACCACGGGTGGAAAAAAGGCAGAATGTAGCCAAAGAGCCCGGAGGATTGTGGGTCTCCATAGTGAGGGTGTTTTCATCCACACCTGTGAACAATCGCATGGATCCAGAAGATACACTAAGTCAATGTCACAGAACACAGTTTGAGGATATTCGGCGTTATTGTAGAAATGCAAGGAACTGATTAATAATCAGATTCATTCTGCCCCCGGTGATGGTCGCAGTCCAATAAATAAGAATCTCGATACAGGACATGTGCATATTTGGAAGAATGTGAACTTGTAAACAGACCTGAGTCTTGCACAGTTTGAAGCAATATTTAGGATTTATAGGCATAAAACAGCATAAGTGTCACAGTATTCAAAGACACTCTCGCTTGTAGACGCAGTCTAGGTTTCTGAATTATGATTTTCAGTCTTTTCGTTGTTTCAGACCCTGTGGTGAAGCAGCCCCGCAGATGGCAGTGGAGCCGCCAACAGATTTGATTTTCATGTCAGTAGTTTGATACATTAGCATACAAAAGAAACTTGTCTGGGCGACTGCATAATACATGTTTGTGGTTATATAACGCTTGCATGTTATATTTAAATGATGCAAGTGGTTATTCACCGACATTATGACTGCAAGTTCTACATCTAGTAAAGTGTTTTAATGTGTATATATGCAGATAGGACAATGAGGGTGTGTGTGTGTATATATATATACACACATATATACACACACACACAAACTGGAAGATACTTTGTCTATCTATATATCTATATCTAGGTTTGTGTGCACATATAGATACACAGATATAGATATAAAGATAGATAATATAAGTAGCATTCAGTTTTGACACAGCTTCCCCCCCCCCTTTTCTAATTCTCCCTTTCAATTTAGATTTTCATTCTAATTTGCAATTACACAATTGTCAGCGATCTCCTTATCGATTGTAATTACGTAGAGGAGGCTTTCTTCATCAAGCACGGAGAAAGCAATTTTTGTATGCAAATAGTTAAAGTCTCCGGTGAATAGGGAGAGCACGGGCGTGTGGGTAAACTCCATGGCGGTGAGTGGCAGGTCGCAGTATTGGGGTCGCGCCGGGCACTCCCAGAGATGACACTGATGAAGATGACCGACAAGATGGCGGGGGAGAGGTCCTCACGCAGAGGGAGCGTCTGGGCCAGACTGTTAATTGCCGTTTGGGAGCCTCGGTCCGGGGCTGGGGGGGCTGTTACCGCCATTACCCAGGACACACGGAAAGCCAGTGGCCCATTTTATTGGCCTGTTTCCAGGGGGGGGGGTGCCGTAGAAGATATCATCTGAATCCACAACACCTACAGATGTTTTACGTCGCTTCTAGCTAGCTTCAAAGAAGAACGGAGTTACGTAAATAATGAAAATTACGGGTTACTAGACTCACTGCCCTCACTGAGAACAAAACTACAGAAAAGCGTCGAGATCCTATTTATACTCCAGCCCGACAACATATATTAAACACGTCGGATGTCAGCCTGCTGGCTTCCAGTCTGCCCGTTTACGCAGCTCACGGTTTCATCCTCCGCTAACGACAACACGCTGATGGCGTGCTGAGGCTGCTTTTTACTGGGAGGGGGGGCATAATCAGGGCTTATTGACTTTAGAAAGTAGGTCTCTTTATATCCAATTTCCAGTGGTGGACCCCGAATTATACTGGGACCCGCGAGTTGTTTTAATGGTGTCTGCAGTCTGTATTTTCAGAGAGAGCTATTCTGTGTTGTCAGCGGGATAATTGGATTTCTCGAGAAGCGCGGTTCAGCCTGCACTGAATCCGTATGAGTCACGGCACCGCGTATCACCTCTAATGTCGACCACGGAGCTGGCTATAGGACAGCAGCTCAGCGTCACATTAATGGTGTACGCACCATGCTTAAAACGGCAGGCCTGTCGGACGCGGTTCCGTAGGACCCCGTTCCGGAGAACCCGTGGACTCAGAATCCACTCAGTAAATGTCACCTCACATACACATATTCATAAGTCTGGCTTTGTGGCTATCGAGGCTCCATAATCTGTATTCAATGATTCTTGTCAGTTAAATCTTACCCTCTAATGTGACTTACCCTGATCCACTGAAGAATTAAAAGAATAAAAGAAATCTATTTGACCGCCTAAATCTGCCATTTGGGGTGATGGCTCAGCTGTCAGAGAGTGATTAATGCAAACAATCTTTTCAAAAACTGCTTGGGTTGAAATGAGATTTGGCGTAAAATCGGTTTGGGTCATAATGTCTTTTTAATGCCAAATTTGAAGAGCTACTGTGGTACCTTGATCAAGGGCCCAAGAAAAGACCAGCTTTTCGGACTGAGAACCTTTTGGTCGGGCTTCTGCCTGGAGAATGGACAGACAATAAGGATGGATTATCACAAGCAGCCGGTCTTGATTACTTTTTTAATACACACTGTGTGTATTAGCTATGGACTCAGCGTCTTCAACCTTGAAAGTTCACAACAACTTGTTTAGCAGGCTGTCATTTTCAGGTCCAAAAAGTCGGCATGCTCCCCCCCGCCCCCCCCCCACTAAATGATTTTTGACAGGGGCTTTTCTGGCACTCAAGCTTTAGTCTAATTTCACGTCCTGATTTCGAAAGGAGCAATCAAACCAAACAGGTTTCTGAGGAATCACAGAACAGCGAGACCTCTACTCCGGACCCAGGCGTAAATAGGGGTGAATCATCTTAAACGAAGCCATGCGCCATTTTATCAGAGAAAAAGACATTTTTTACATTTATTGCTGTACCAAAATCAATTTTTGCCTCGGGTTATAAATGCCTGGAGGATGGTGCCATGGAGTTCAAATTGCAATGCCGACTGGATGGGCGACACAGTGGTGTGAAATGCCACCAAAGCAGCCCGTAAATCAGAATGCCCAGTGTAGTAAAAGGCTACTCCCTGTCATTTATGCCAAGACTCGTACCCACACAAGCCTTGCATTTCACACCTAAAAACAGCACCTGGCTCATAAATGATTGATGTCATTAAGCCAATTCTGAAACCGTCTGAGTATGACGGATTGACCTAACCGGCTCATAATTTTAGACAAGTAAGCTATGTTAATGCTCTCAGACCCGATAAGTCGGTTTGTTAATCCTGTCATTGTCCTGAGGCATTGGTCCACCGAGGAATAGCCCCTCCCTACTTGGGACCGTCGGCCCAGCTTTACTAGTGATGTCGCAATGGAACGGCCCGCGTTCTCACGAGTCCCATTGCATTGACGTTGAATATCGTGAAGGTGGTGTCAAAATGGAGTGCAGTTCATCGCCGTAGACACCGCAAACGCTGTCAGCAGGCTGACGTGGGATAATGTGTAGGTGCTTCTTTACTCACAATGACAGGCAGCGTGTTTGTGACACATCCACTTAGGCTTGGCAAAACAAGTCTGTCTTTCACCACGAGTGTGGAAATTATTAACGCAAAACTGACAGCGACGCAATTTCAATATTCACAGTTTTCCACAGACAAAGCAACTTTATTCACAAGTATTTTTTTTTTTTCCCCTTTTGTTTACACAGATAGAACAAAAATATCTTTTTCTGTCATTTCGGTTGTTATGTACAAAGAACTGGACAATAATGGGCGTGTGCATGAGGGCAGCGGGCAGAGAAAATGGAGGGTGGAGCAATCAGCCACACGTACGGTTATCAAACGAGCATCGCGGAGTGATGATGATGGAGAACGCACGCCCCGTGAATGTCACCTTCAGCTTTGGAAATGCAGAGGATTACATCAGGATAAATATTTCTACAGGCACCTTATCTCAATCCTTTGCTGTGAAAACGTTAGATAAACAAACAGCTTTAATGTGGCGATAGTATCCTTGGCATGTGTGTGGCCCCGACCTCCCCTGACGTACCTGTTTATTGACTGGCTTATCTGCTGGCCCACGTGTGCCGTCTGATGGCTCAGGTATCTCTGGTACAATGGCGGCGTCCTCATCATCATTCCCGGCTCGTTCCCGGGCTAATTCGCTCACGTCTTACTCACTACCCGCTAAGCCTCGTTCCCGCTCCTCAAATCTCTCCTTCGCTCACGCGGCGGAGGATGAATTCCTCCCCCAAACGGCATTTATTTCTTTTTCCCCCCAGTGTATGGCTGCAGACGGATGGCATTAAGACAGAGTGACTGTCGACGTGAGTCATGTTCTCTGGATTTCACGAGGATACGTGTGGATATACGATCCAACATCTGGCTTATAAATCTTACCATTGCTTTCAAAACCTGTTTTTTTCTAAACATGATTTTAAAAAACCAAAAAGAAACGTAATTGGTGAAGGACTTGCGCAGTTGTGAAGGTCTTGATAAAAAATTTTATGGAAACGGCTACTCAATCACTACTGTTCAGGAAAGCGGATCGAAACCACTGACCCAAAAATTATAGGGGCGCAAATTCAAGCCTCTGCAATATGAGAACCTTACACCATTGGACCAAATTCCAAAAATCACAATAAAACCCATTTTTTCCAGTGAATTGACCCAAATGAAGGTGATGCTTGAAAAATAGGCGTTTCATTAAGCTACAGGTCATTAATTTTGCACAACAGATCTCACTGCTTGGCATCTAAAGCTGTTCTGTTCTATGAACATTAGCACAGCTGGCTAAGTACGATGCCAGTGGCCTCCATACGGCACGTGCTTTTACCTTCTCCCAGAGCGATTCTTCAGCCACATAATAAGACGGCGTCACGGAAACCGGCACAAGATCAGCGTCGCTCTGGCAACCAATGTCTCGGAAGTTCCTCGTCTGGCGCACCTGACGGTGGTGCCTTAGCGGGTTAACAAGACGGGTGAAACCAGCAGCGTCACTGCGCATATTTAGCCGAAAAATCCCACGGCTGTGGGATACGGGGAATCACGGCACAGGGCGGGAAACACAAACCGGCAGCAGCAACTGGACGTTAGCTAAAAAACCGAGATAGCGGCTAATATTTAATTAGCGCAAAGATGGTCAAAGTACTGACAGCGGATTATGGAGAGCAGGGCTTCATGTCCGATTGCGCATTAAGCGTATTACTGTACACGGGTCCTAATAAAATAGTTAGCCGTCAAATACGAAACGTTATATTGCTTATGTGTAATTTATTACTGAAAAATGTCTAGCCTTCACCAGCTGGAAACGAATGATGAAATGATGAAACATCGCACATCTTGGCACTTCTACACACCTCTAATGGTCCCTAATGTCACATGAGGAAACACGCTCACGCACGGCTATTTTCGACACCTCAGCCGGCAGCCGAATATCTTAAAAAGCCAGGATAATAGGTACAGCTCAGGTAAATACATCTAAGGTCAGAATGGCCTGGGCTCGGGTAGCACCTGCAGCCAAAACGTGACGATTTCCTGACCCAAATTATGATGCACACTCACAATCTAAAACCGTTTTTAATCTGATAGATACTGTACTCTATTTACAGAAATGGTGTTTTTTTTTTAAAGCTGTTTTCATTGTCAACATTGAAGTGTCAGCTTGGGAAGAACTCCAGAGCAAGAAGAGAGAGCGAGAGAGAGAGAGAAAGAGGGAGAGAGATTTAGGGGAGAAAGAGACGGCTAAGAACAGGTTAGGGATCTGGTGCAACATCCACAGAGACAGACATGTAGGGCTGGGTGGTCCTTGGGGAGAGAGGAAGAGGAGGAGGAGGAAGGGCACAGGGCCAGAAGCCTCTCACTGAGGAAGAGCTTTGAGGATGGCGTTCACTTCTTCTGCTACAGCTGTCAGCGCAAACTCGAACTGTTCCTGCGGGGAGAGAACCAGACAGTGTTGTTTCACCCTTAATTCGCTGAGGCATCATGGGAAACCGCCCATTTCCAGAATCGACCGCTTTCTGACCACGAGCTGTCCCGATCCTGCTTAGGCAATGTGAGGCTGACAGCTCGGGTGGGGGGGGGGGGGTCGATGTAGAGTGAAGCCTTCCTCACTTAACAGGAAGCTGGGCAGGACCTTGAGTTTGACCATGCCCTATCTTAGCATACAGATGCCTTCTGTCAAATACTTTTAAAATTTAAGGTAAAATTACAGTCTTAGGTCTTCCAGCTAATGGAAGCAGATGAACATCTTTGATCACTGAAGCCTGTGCTAACTCTTTGGATCACTGAAGCCTGCGCTAACTCTTTGTCACTTCAGGCCAGATGAGATCCATCATCGTCTCATTTCTGTTTAGCTAAGTAAATTAAAGTCTCCTTTAGTCCCTGCTACAAGGGGCTTCAAATGTATTTTAGCTTTAATCCATTACAAGCTATGCAGGCTGAAGCACTTGGTTGTGAAATAAAATCTAAGTTGATACTGAAATTGCGCGGCTACACAATAATCAGTTTATGTTATGATTTATAAGTGCTGTGCAGCGTTTTAGCCACTTTATTTAACCACCACTAGGGGGAGACAAACCGCACGTCGCTTGACTCCAGCCCGGTGCCAATGTGAACCCATAGTGCGGGACGTCAGTCAGGATTGAATTTTCTCAGAGATAAGGAGTCTTTGTGTCTCATAACTTTATCGGGCATTAGTATCATCTCAGCATCCCCAGGCTGACGTTAAACCCTAAATGAGCTTGAGGGGTCCTTACTGGTGCAAAAGCCTGATTACATTTAAATCCATCCACAGCAGACACCTGCCCCCACACGGGGGGGGCACATGGCCACCCGTCTCCCTGGCCCTGTGAGAGGCCACCCCACAGCCCGAGGCCTAAGGGAGAAAGGTCACAGCTCTGCCTGGTGCCGCCAAACCCCCCCAGCAGGGCGGCGCTGACTTACAGATTATAAATAGAGGTGCTGTTAGTGAGGAGGGCTGTGCCCCGCTGGGGCTGCTGGGAGCTATTAAAATGTGCAGTGGGTCTCTGCCTGAAACAAACTGGCCACGCTCCCTGCTGGACACGTCACTCTCTGGGTACAGACTGCAAATCGCTGGGCCTCGCGCCTCAGGGAGTGGACCACGCCATTCAGCGCCGATGGTCTGCTCTGGGTAATAGATGCTCCCAGTTCCTCTTGTCCCAGTACCTCCTCCTCCCCCCCACCCCTACAGTCCTTGGCAGTCTGCTCCCTAGCGCCCCTTGTGGGTCCCATTGAAGCAGCGGTCTGTACCTTCGTCTGCACCATTCCTGGTCTCTGGTCCCGGAGGTGCTCCAGAGTTGCGGCGATGTCAATCTCCTTGGCGCCTGCAAAGGACAGCAGGCCGGTCAGGGTCAGCGGGGTTAGGGTCAGCGGGGTCACGGCAGCCCCGCGCTGCGTCTCATCGCGCCGATGGAGTACTTCTGGATAAGAGCCTCCTTCACGAGGGCCCCTGTTCAAGGCTCCGCTCCACCTCAGAACTGAAATCCCGCCCGAAGCGAAAACAAGCGGCGATTGGTCTGTGTTGACATCACCCCTTCACAGCCCCAACTGGCCAATGGCGGCCGGCTTCAGAAAAAAAGTTGCTAACAAAGATTTCTTGGGATTTTTCAGGACCTCCTGCTTCGTTCCCAGCCCATGTGGGGCGCCCTTTCTTATACGGCCCTTGTTTCTCACTAAAAAAGTGAGATCTCCATTCCACACAAACATGGAAATGATTCTTTTTTCCACGAACGGCTCTTTCGTGTCATTTTCCCCCTTGAAAGCGCGCTGTGAGGTGCATTGTGCTTCAGTCGATTCTTACAGGCAGCCGGCCCATTATGCAGTTATGTGAACAT
>JAODJU010000081.1:12404189-12423115 GCA_026776725.1 Gnathonemus echidnorhynchus
GGGGGGGGGGGCCACGGGGAGCAGCTGCAGCTCACTGAGAGCCTTTGGGAGGCACAGCGGGTACCAAGGGCAACACAATAGGAGGGGAGAGGCTGGTAACCAGGCGGAATTCGGGCCATCTCGCAGCCACACCAGCACGGGGACACCCATGCGTGACCACGCTGGGCCCCGCGAAAGGGAAGGCACACCAGCATAAGGCACAGGCATGTGTGCACACGTGCTGACACACGCACACGCACACGCACACGCACACACACACAACCCAATTTCACGCAGAATAGAAGCGGCGAGTGTGGTTACAACAGGCAGGACAAGGCCACAAAAAAAAAAAATTCGCAGAGCCCCGTTCATGACACCATTAAATGTCACAGGAAGAGGAAGCCAGCCAAAGGGGGGGGGGGGGGGGGCTGGCATCCGAGTTTCCCCGTGCTACATCAAAGTTTCTGGCCCGCTAAATTAAAGGACACCCTTAATTATGTCTTCTACTATTCCTAGGACTTCATTTTTTGTATTAACACATTTATACGCTAATGACATACAGCCTAAAGTAATAATCTAGAAATTCATCTGCAACCAAATAAAATCGGGGGACATGCCCCCCTCCCCCGTCCTCCATTAATCTCGGCTGGAGCCTGGGGGCACGATGGCATCTGAACTAAGGCATCCCCCACCCCACAGACAAGAACGCACACAGGCGCTGGGTCCTTAATGGCAGAGATGAATAACCCTCGAAAATGGAAGGGGGGGGGGGGTGTCACCCTCCCCCTGATGAGGATGAAACAAGCAAAACTCAAGAATAGAAACAGCCTGGCAGGTGAATTAATCCAAGTGAAAATCGTTAACCTCGTTAACTCATTAGCCGAACGTAAAGCAGTGCCGTCGATACTGGATTCAACTGGAACTTTCAATTCAGTACTCAGGCAGACGGGGATGGAATACTGGGTTCTCAGGAGGTGGGGGGGGACCTCCTGGAGTGTGTGGAGAGAGAATTCAGGGTCACGGACAGCACCTAGGGCCTGTGAATAGCCCACCAAGCTCCCCCCCAGGTAAGAAGATGTCGATTGGGGCTTCACCTCCTGCTGGGTTCTTCCTCAGCTGTCTAGGTGCATTACTGTTTGTGGTGAGACAAGGCCCACGCCAACACACTGCGGACACGGAGTCGCCCCGTAACACCGGGAACGATCTCCTGATCGCTGCTGGCCAGGATCTAGGATCCCAGAGAGGCCAGAGCATCTGTGAGCATGTTTGTGTCCCACCATGTAACACAGCTCATAATGAAAGTTAACACTGTTAACAAGAGTTTCATTTGTAAAGCGGAACTAATCAAAAAAAAAAAAATGCCTTCCAGAGCGAGTGATCAAGAAAACAAAAGTCTTTGCTCAAACGTCATTTCTGGGAATTAAACTTGAAATAACCCCTTCATTAAATTTAGCACCTTAACCACTATGCCCCCTGCTGTCGAAATGAGGATTAAGCAATCGAGGGCTGCCGCTGGTAACTGTCCAAGCTCACGCCAGCGGCTAAGCTGTCTGCAGTTAATGGAATAATATGCCATTTCATCTAAGCGCCGGTTTTTCGCATCGTAGAGAGAAAAAAGCACCTGGTGCTTTATATGGGAGGCGCACGATGGCTGTGGATAATTACACTCGGCTCCTGGCCTGTTCGGTGGGTAATTAAGTCAGGCGCGATAACGAGAATCGGGACTTTTAAATTCAATTAGACAGGTGTTTATATTCCAGGCTGTATCTTCTCAGAGATTAACTCGCACAAATTTCATTATTCGGTTCTGTTATCCTGAATTACTGCAAATTCACAATACAGACAGAATATGACCTGAAAAGGCTTCAAAAGGGATAGTCTGAACTCAAAAGACATCCCAGGAGCACCCCAATGAGCTAAACGAAGCGATTACATGGTCCAGTAGAGAAATTTTTTATTTTCCCTTTTTAAAAGTACATTACACTAAGTCCTAAGTAAAGTGTGAATTAAATCCAACGTACAGCTTTCTGAATGGACCACGGCCAAGTTATTTAGTATAATCCATGTATCAACAAGGGTGCGAGCGTCAAAATAGGCTGCTTAATTGACATTTTGAAAAGCAAACAGGGGCCATGCCACCAGGCACAGTACAGAGGGAGTCAGATAAACATGCATAAATTCACAGCATGTGACAAGCTTGGCAGGGCTGCAGGCACAGGACAGCTAATATCAAAGGTAAATATCAGCAAGGATTATGCTTTCATCCCTGCTACCTATTAAAAAGGGCGAATATTGAATTATTTCTGCTTGATGACGGCAGACAGTTCCAGGCTGTGCACCTTGAGGAGGCCATAGTGAAAGGGTAAACTCAGAGTGCTAACGCTAACGGTGTATGGCTTCGCTAATGGTGGATAATCCCACTAACGCTAACAGTGGGTGACCTCGCTAACAGTAACTCTGCATGACCTCGCTAACAGTAACTCTGCATGACCTCGCTAACACTGACGGTAGACGACCTCACTAATGCTAACAGCAACTCTGGATGACCCGGCTAACGCTATCACTGGGTGAACTTACGAACGCTAATGCCAGCGGCCCACCATCGCTAACGCTAACACGCTTGTAAGCGCTGACTTGCGCCCGTTAACCTGCCCGGAGCGTAACAGTAGAAGAGGAGCAGACACTGGATGTCCAGGAAGGCCGTCACCTGTCCTCTGTGACCCACGTCCTGCAGCCTGGGCGTAGAGCAGCCAGCCCTGCCTCCTCGCCCCCTCCTGCCGAGCCGGCCTCGTGTTCGCGTCGTCGCCTGGAGAAACAGGGTGGCTGCAGCCTCCTCCGAAAGCTCTGTGGGGGGGAAGGGGGGGGTCAAGTGAAGGCGTAAGGGGGGCACGGCGTGCTACAGAGGGCAGTGAAGACCATTTAACAAGACAGCCTGAGCTGGGAAAATACAGAATAAAAATATTTTAACTGAAACTTTAACCCCCTCCCCCTCCAAAAATCTTATGTGGAGTAAGGGGGTGGGGGGTGGGTCTATATCATAAAAAAAAGTCTTTTTCCATTTTTTTGCTCCAAACATAAACAAATCCTTTCTGCACACCGTGGTACCCCTGAACCACCAATTACTCCCTCTGCGCTGAGTGTCAAGATTAATTTCACCGCGCTCCATAACAGCATGGTTTCGGACGACATCTTCAATCAGTGAGAAAGGGAGCTCTCCTCCACTGGAAATAAGCTGTCACATAAGGTCACCAAATGTCGACACAATGGAAATTGCATTTGTAACTTTAGCTGAAATGTCAATTGGCTTGTTAAATGTTTTTTTTTTTCCCCTCCGTTAGCCCTTATATGATTTGAGATGCAGGAGATGTTCTGGAGTTTTCTTTCGCAAGTGTCCAGACAGTTGCTTCTGTTTTGAAACAAACTAACATTAACACTTTGCTCTCTCAACTGATGATTAAAGACAAAAAAGCAGTACTTTAAAACAGCTCTGTATTACACAGATCATGAGTCACTCAGTACATCAAAAGAGTACTTTATACACTTGCATTAGATATTATTTTGCACTTTTATTATACATAATGCGCAACCATAACTGTTACCTTTACCCAGACAGCATTACTCATTAGTCATTTCTAATTTCTGTCCAGTTTCCAGTTTGCCTTGTTGCTTCTTAACACAGAGGAACACGAATTCTCACATATAACAAATTGCAGCACAAAGAAAATGTTATTTCTCAAGGAGAGTCGGTGTACCTAAGGTTTCCGGAATGTTCCTCCGTTTGTCTGCCACGGATGAGAGGGGAACTGCGGAAGCGTCTTTTCGTTCTGTCTTGAAGCGGAGCCGATGGGATTCCTGGCCTTCCTCTTCATCCTCCTCCTCCTCCGACAGATCCGACTCCCTCTTGAGCTCCTCTATCCACGTTTCATTCTGCCACAGAAAAATGCAGTTTGAAACCAACTCAAGTGCGAGAAACACTCTGAGATCGTCCACTATTTATTGGGCCTTACAGACTAGAGACATTGACTTATTTCTGTTATCCATTATTCACTAACCCCATGACTCTGCTCAGGAGGATGGAAGGTGGATGGATGGATTATTTACTTAAAGGAGATATCGAAGCTATTTACTTAGTTCATCCCAAAATCAAAATCAAAATAAATAAATAAATTCCCAGGTAGGCTGCAGTGCTTTTTATTCATCTAGATCGTTAGGAGAGTTGCCTAGTTTTACAGATATTTGGTCGCAGAAATGTCAGTCTTCTCTCGAATTTAATGGGACTGAATGGCATTCTTTCTGTGGCGATTAAAGCACCTTTTAAGCTGGTTAAGTGCCTCTCTCAAGGACACAGCAGCGGCTTCAGTCTGCAAGAACGCTACTGTCAGACCCTAATGAGAAGCCAGTTCAGGAAGGCCTAGTTCACTTCTCTAGGCACACCTCTTCCTCCTCGCTAACCGCTTCTGAAGTCTCCCCTCTGTCAGCCTCATCCTCGACAGTCTCTTGGACCTCGACGTTTATTGGCGGACTCCTGATAACTCCAGGAAAACCATCATCCACCTGGAAACCCGAAAATAAACAAAGGTTGCCAAATGGCTTTCAGGTTAAACAGTGACAATGTTCTGAACAGCATTTCAAAAAGCAAATGTAATTAAAGGGCAATTAAGATTTTCAAACTATGTACATTCAGAAGATGATTTAAGACAAAGGGCACATAGAGTAACTGGCAAAAAGCTTCTAAAAGGACAACAGCAGTATTTACTTAAAGTCAACGTTTATAGGTTCAAACCCTGATGTTCTGCCCATTCATAAAGCCACCTTAAGAACATCCAGCTGTATCAGAGGGCATAAGAACTTTCACTTTCTCTAAAGCTATCAAGACGTATTGCAAAAACATTTGGAAAAGCTTCAACACCGAGTGAAGAATAAAGATTTCACATTACCAAGAGCAATCCGGTGGCCCACATGACAGAGAGATAATACACCCGTTTAATCAGTATCAACTTAAAGACAAAGACATGACACGGCACATCGATCCCGTGGGAAAACACGGCTAAATCCCCCTAAAAGGTTCCATTCGGCAGACCTAACCATCAGCAAACGAGAGTGGGAAAGCCCTGGAATCTGACAGAAGCATCCCACCTCACCCTGTGACTGGAGATGCAAGCAGGAACGCAGTTCTAGGAATTACGTTTATGTGCTGTAGCACGGCACTGACAGTAAGGCCAAAAAACAAGATGGAAAACCACAGTTTGGCCAAATAATAAGGTCACAGAGAGCACAGCAGTCACCCTTCTTACACCTATAGGTCAATCCCTTTCTTCAGTTTCCTACAAGGTCAATAACACAAAAGAAAAAAATTAAGGAATAAACAGACAAGAAGGATCAATCCCTTCCACAGCATTCAAACCCTACAGGTATGTTTTAAAAGGTCAATAATGTTCTCTAAGCAGCAGATTATCAGATCCCTCTCTGAAACCCTCAGAAAGAGCATCCCATCAGCCACCGCTGCCAACTGGCAGCGCATCACCACGACACAAAGCACCCCCACAAGGTCACAGCACTGCACGGACAGAGAATTACCTACCGCCAAACAAGCTGTCAACACGAACTTTGTCAGGAAACAGATAAACATGCTGGCAGACAGAGATAATGGATCTAATTCCCCTGCCCCTCCCCCAGCTCCCTGGGGACAGAAATAGATTTGAAATCCGTCCCAAACCAAAGCAAGGGGTGGGGGGGGGCACGCATTATCTCTGGCTATACAATGGAGAGGACGTACTTGAAATTCATTGTCCAACGAGCCACCAATTCCGATGTCCACCACATCCTCAGCGCTGACCCCCCCATCAGCAGGGACGCCGGCCTGGTCGTCCACCCTGACGACACCCGGGCCCTCGTCACCCCCGGGTCGTCCTACTTTGGTCGAGGTCTGCGAGTTGGGGTCAAATGTCGAGTCCTGGCCGGCAGTGACACCGGGACTACGGGACGACACAAACCGCAAGCAGATACACACGACACTCTCATACACGAGCACTGAAATATCCCGAGGAAGCAGAGCCGGCAGGCAAAAACCCAGCTTTATATCCATAATGGTCATGCAGTTAAAGCCCTGGAGATCCCTGACTGCTGACAACTGGTTACTGCACCTTTTATCTGTCAGATAAGCCAAAATCAGGACAAATCCACCCTTTGCCAGCTTAATAGTGGCAATTCATCCGAAACCTAAGGTTACCGGATTGTACGTTGCCATCACTGGGATCAGGGCGAGATAATTATCAGCCACCCTGTTATGGATGGCGGTGGGGGGGAATCCAGCAGCCATTTATGAGTGACAGGCCTGGCATTCGGAGCCAAACCCCTCACCTCGGACCGTCGTCGTCACTGTGCAGAAGGTCATCGTCCAGCTCTTCATCCTGCATGTCGGAGAGGGTCTATGGGAAGAGCATACCCTGTAGGAAAAGTCGCATGCCGGGCCAGCCACAAAAAATCGCTGCAAAATGACAGCTTCCCGTCTGTACCCTATATAAATTACACACTCAGTACGCCAAACTCCAAGTCAACACACCTGCATACATTCAAATGAGGTTTATGTACCGCCATGACAACACGGTCTCCAGGCAACCACAGACATGGCATCCCATAATGCCCTGTCTTCTGTGTGTCTTAAGGCTTCCCGATGGCACGTTCATTGTTGAGATGACTGATGTATGGCTCAATTCATTAAGCATTAATTACCAGAACTGCACATATGTAATTGAATTTTTTTTCAGTAGATTGAAAACAATATGAATATAATTGTGATTTCCTTAATTTCCGTTATGTTGTGAGAGGGTAGGCCTGGGTAGGTAAAGCAATCATTATTAAAGGAGAAAATCCATGTCTGGAGTCTGAAGGCCTAAGCAGTTCCTACCACAGGATTCCTTCCCACAGGAAGGGGGTATGGAACACGCTACATACAACACTCCTCATGTTACGTGTAGCTTGCCACGTGTACTGTGTTGATTACACGCCAGCGTCCATGCGGCAACGAAGAGGTTAACACCGCATTTGTCACGGAGAACCTGGCGGGCTCTGTCTACACGGCTCGTCATTGGCCGAGGGGGAGGCGCCGAGATTCTTCTGGCATCTGAATCGGGGCCGATTCCCCCGTGGAGGAACAACCTGTCACGGGTTTGCAGACGGGAGCCTGTATGTAGGGGGCCCCCACCCCTACGTGTCTCGCGTCTACCACCGATGCCCTGGGCGGCCCCATACAAGAGAAAGGGAGGGAAAAAAAAAATACGCAAACAGCGGCAGCAAACGGAAAAGACACGGCGGTAATGCTGAGCTGTCGCCAGGCCGCGGGACGCCAATGGGCCGTCGACTGACCTGCACGCCTCTCTGCTGGAACCGGCATGACCAGCGGTCTTTCTGTCCGCCCACCTGGCTGTTTAATTAGGCCGAGACGCCCGGCCGGCCAAAAATAGGCAGGAGCCACAGTGCGGCAGGCACGCAACGGCATCGCTGCGGCCCCCGTGACCTGCACTGGACCCGACACCCTCCGTTGTCACCCTCGTCTGACATTTCGGATCCCAGCGGCCCGACGGTTCCGTAAGACGAGAACCGGCTGGCACGTGGGCTTTCCGGGACCAGGGTGGAAGACCTGCAGACCCCATTTTGGCTCACACATTCCCGCAGGCAGGTAAACGGCTACCTCACCTGTTTGGGCGCAAGCCATTCATCTTCAAAGAAGTCACCCTCCAGCTCACTCTGAGGGACAATTAAACTAGGGAAGTATTTATATAGATGTTAGGACAGTCTGCTATTGCAAAGGGAGTGTCACAATATTTTAGGTCCTATTTAAAAAGGCATAAATAAAAAAAGAATTAACATAAACAGAGGCCACCAATGAAATTAATAAATGTTGAATAATTTAAGTATAAATATTTATATTTACAAATAGATGCAATACACATGATACAGATTATGTGGTTTTATTCACAGATGTCTGTTCAAGTCAATCAATGTAAATAAATAATTTTATACTTTTTTCTCTCCTAAAATGATATACCTCTAAGCCAGCAGCAACAAAACTGAGCAAATTACACCCCAACACATGCCTGAACACTCGCCCTTTCGTTTTACTCCTTGCTTCGGGATGCAAATCAACCAAAAATAAATATTTCTCAAATCAAACTTGCGCCAAGAACCCTCACTAAATGGAGACCGGCAATTAAGCTAAGCTAACACTGCTAATTGACGCTCTTAAACAGAATGGACAAGTGTCAGAGGTTAATCCACGCAGCCAGCGGGAAAATTTAACACGCCAGCGAAGGAGATTAAGGTCTCCGTCACGCTTCTCCCTGGCACAGAGCTGCGAGCCATACCTGCCCGAATTGTCATCGTCCCTCATCCATTTGCACCACCTCGTGCCCCCTGGCTCGTCACACTCGTCAAAGTCATCGCCTGGGAGACAAGGGGGGGGGGGGGTGGCGGCCATGTCAGTCGCCTGTTCGGTAAATTGTGATGTCACACAAAGAAGGTGATGGAACGCAGTGGTCGATATGGTTGTAGGAACTTCCATGATCCACAGCCGGATGAGGGGCAACATTGGCCTCTGACCTCGTGCCCTCAGTCCCGTAGGATCTGCAGAAAGCTCTATATCAATCCAAAAACGGGGCCAAAATAAAAACCTCAAAACGTTTTCAATGGCTGGGCTCACACTGAAGCTTCCATTTCCGGGTACCTGAAGAGTTCCCAACCATTAATTTCTCTTCATCATCATATAGCTACTAATTGTCCATCCTATTTATCCCTGTGTTATAAAATACAGTAAGTCTTCAATACACAGCAGGACAGCTGCTATACGTCTTCTGATAAAAACATGCTAATACTGTTATTTGCTATTCACAAATTCATTAGCCTGTGGTCCTCCAGGAATTAAGCTTTACGGAAAGAGGACAGAAGCCACCCAGGGCTGATTTCCTGTAGGTGTCACAGCTCCCAGTTATGTGTCAAATATCTGATGAGATGAAGCATTATCATGAGAATAATGCCTCTGTGAAACCGCAAGAAAAGGACCACATGTAACAAATACACAAATAAATTACAGGGTCAGAATGTCGTGATTTCAAAGGAATATATGCAACATTTTTGTACAATGGGATGATTTTCTAGTGGTTACACACCAAATGCTTACTCACATAAAATAGAAAGTACTCTTCAAATACATATTTATTGTACTGTTCCGACTCATTTTATTGTATTTCCAATTGATTTCCAACTTCCCTTCCTGGCTGATCGCTAGATTTCTAAGTTGCACGCCAAGATTTTATAACCACTACGCCCCCTGCTGTCCTTTTGTCGCCTTATGTCATGTCTGTAAACTACAGCTGCTGTTAACAAGCAACTTTTACTTACAAAGGGTATTCACGCCGTGACTGGATAGTAACGTCTGGTTTTGCTAAATATCCCCTTAGCTTGTTAGCTTTGCAGCACCATGTTAATTAAGGGCGATATAAAAGACCCCGATTTAGACAGAACCCGGGTTCACCTGGAGACACTTAAAAAGTAAACTCAGTCTTCCTGACAAATCTCGCCTATCGCTAGTCACCAAATAATCCCCAGAGACAAAAAAAAAATGGCGTGACTCAGTTATGAATGCACTATTTAAACCCATTACTGGTGTTTAGAAATAAAAACATTTCAAGTCCCCTTCGGCACCGGGAAAAACTTTAATAACGTCTCTTTAATTATGCAAATACTGTGTTAAACAATAGCGTTGTCTTATAATTTCATAGTTTATATTCAGTGGAACCAGATACCGAAATGCTTTCACGGGCGAGAAACGTGGCCGCCACGAGAGCTGGAAAAAGAGGAACTATAACTTATCATTTATGAGTACAAACTGAGATATCATACCTCGGGCGCTGCCGGCCATAACTTGTGGTCATAAACTATGGAACTTAACTCAACTTTTATACAATATTTCACAATAGTAAATTTAAACCAGCTAGCTGACTGGGCCCCACTAACGTTGCACCGCTTGATTAAAAACGGCCAAGTAGGGGATTTAAACTCGGACCAGAGAGTTCTGAGCATGCGCAGTAAATCCCTCTGAAGGCGCGGCGTGCGTCGCGCATTACATAAACCGAGGTTTTAAGCCTGACTGTATAAACATGAGCCACCCATTCATCCATCAACCAATCCATCAGTTTTATATTAAAGTAATTATAGAAAGTACAGGGTCTCAATGACTGCTTTATAGACGTTCCCTAGAGAGCGAACTGCTTCGCCCTAAAATAATCACACTAGAGACTGCAGGTTAATGGTTCACAGGTGACTTGACAGTAGTTATCAGAAGAGTCGCCAACTTTGGTCAGATTACTAGCGTGAGATTTTCAATAAGAGACAAGTCTGCACACGCATTCACATGTTTGTAACCGTTGTATTACCTTGTAAATAGTCAGTAGGATTAGCAGACTGTCCAAGCGCTCTTGATATAGCTAATTTCAGGTTTATAATGGAATAACGTAGATTTGCAGTAAGATGTCTTGCTTGAGAGTCAGTCAGAAAGCGTCAGTGTCGCGCCAGATGCGTGAGAGTTGGCGACCCTGTATCGGGTTAAGCCAGCTTGCAACTATCTCATTACTTGTTTATATTTTCTTTGTAGTTTTCCCATGTGTAATTTTAAAAGTTCTCTTATCGTCATAATGTAATCTCCAATAATATCATCTTTTGGAAAGGATGAAATGTAGGTTATAACCCCCTAAAGCCATTGAGAGTAACTATTTTTTAATTATAGAAAGACGAATGAGGATAAACTTTGCATATTACATGATTCTTTGCTGCTGAGTATACAGTGTATAATGAGGTAAAGATGGAAAAAGGTTATAAATCTGAAATTTTATCCGACTCGGTTTTCCCGAGTTTTTAGCGGATGTGACGTAATATCGGAATCCGAAAATCGGATCCCAAGGCAAATGGAATGCACGAAGAGACTGCTGCCGATAAAGATTCATCAAACACATGCACCAGTCCCCCAGGACCAAGTGACATCAACATAGACTACAGCAGACACCAAGAAGGTGAGGACAACACAATCTCATCAGTATTAGGGCTCATTATGTGGTCAGATGACGAAGAAATGTCAATACCTTTCTCAGATCAATGCTTTAAGGCAACTTAGATTTGGAAGATTCAAAATTTAAGAAAGTGTATAGGGGCTTTTCTTGAAAAAGACAAACAAAAAAATCCAAATTGACTTCCCTGTTCCTGTGTTTTCACTCGCTCAGATATCTCTGATAAAGCCTAGATCAGTTTCCTTTGTGTCCTTGATTTTATAAACCAACATTTTTTTTTTTTTATCACAATAGGCAAATAATTACTCAATGGCATTAAATATCCAACAATACAATGACTTATCAACAACTATTTGTTTTGAAATTGATAACTTGAGAAAATTTGCATGGTTTGTTAATATGTGGATAGCCTCTCACTTTGCGGCTCAGTCTCACTGGATTTTTAGGCAGGCTTATACATAGAGCTACTTGGCTTTCTTCAGACTGGGCCCAACTTAAAATATTTCAAAAGAAATAGGTATTGTTTCTATTCCTGCACCTAATAGATGACCTTGGAATGTTTAGTTTCAGAATTATGTCTGTCTATGGGAGTGCTACATGATTAAGTGCTGGGACCTCCTTATTTTACATTTTACTTCATGACACTTTGTTTTTCCTTTCTTCCTAAGGACAATAAAAATGTGGATTTAAACTTGAGTGAAAACTTGGACTTGAAATCTCACATACAGTTGTAGTCAACTCTCATTTTCTACAATCTTAAAACACATGAAAAGAAAAAAATGCTAACTTTAAAGAAGATGATGACTTGGAATCATAATATACTCACATGAAACCCTTACATATCTTGACCACCTGATCAATGTTTCATGTAAAGGTTTTTTCCCAAGTATCTTATATATATATTCGGGTGCCAGAACAAAATTTTATTTTATTTCAGCATCACCCTTTCTCTTATACTCAGTGATGTAATTTAGATGGAACTGGGTTTTAAAAGCAGGATACACGGGTGAATTACAGGACATTCACACATCAACACACATTGTAAGGCAGGGATGGCCAATCTTATCCAAAAGGGCCAGTGTGTATGCAAGTTTTTGGGGTAATCTTTGGGTCAGCTGTTCAAACCCAGGTGTGAGGACTCTTCAACCAATCAGTCCTCTATTAGTAACCTAATTAGGGAGTTGCAGCAAAAGTCTACATACCCAATGGCCCATTCTGAATAAGACTGCATGCCCACCCCTGTTAAAAGGGCTAATCCTGGACAATATGTCTGTTCAATATGATAGGAAACTCAAACTTGTGAATCTTAATAACCACAATGAGGCAATAACAATTGCGTCATCTTGGCTCTGGTCGGTTCCATTTGGTGTTTAAAGTTTTCCAATATTTTTTCATTTAGCATAATATTCAAGCCAAGCGAGGCACCTGGAATTAAAACCCTACCTTAAGCTTAAAAGATAAAAACTCCTAATATAAATGACTATATATTTTTGTGGTAATTCAGGCTAAGAGATCTTGCTCTGCCATACAAAAACAAAGCCATTCTTGGGATCCTCCCAGTCCCAGATCCACTATGAAACTGGAGATTCTTCAAGCAATGCTGCTGCAACTGAACCACAGTCTTTTGTTAAACACCAGCACGCCGAGAACATTTTCCACTCATCCAGAAAGAGGCATTTCTATGTTGAACAAAGTCTAATAATAACATCGATTAAACTGCCTGTAAGCAACAGGAGGCTTGGATGCTGAGATATCCCGCGGATCACAATCTCTGCCATTTAGATGCTCAGCAGGAATGGGTCACAGCAGTCAACAGCCTAAATATGGCCTACCTAATGAAAACCTGAACATGCCATTGGGAAGCCTGCAGACCCAGACAGAGGACGGAACTGTCTAGAGAAATGTCTCCTATACGGCCTGACGCCATCGGACCATCCCCCTGTTGGCAAAAACAGTAACTACACGATCAGTCCCAACAAATTCTTCATCTAGATGGGCATCAGAACACAAACGAATCGGCCGAACGGTGCCTACCTAAAAACTGGAACATTTAATATATTTCAGCTAAACTTTCTAAAATGTTTATATTAGTTTATATATTATATGTTTATATTAGTATATTAGTAGGGGTAAGTGTTAAAACATGTCTGTTTTATGTAGTTACCAAACGTCAAAACCTCATTTAACCACCTGCAAATGCGCATCAGCATGCAAAACCGAGACAGGCTTAGAGTTAAACATAATCTTTGAAGGAGGACAATCGGTTTCAGTTTGTGAGCCAATGAATCGATCTAATGCGTCTCGCCGCACATCCGGATGTTAAAAAGTTATTCCCCCGCTTGTGATTGGACAAAAGCTCCATATTTATAATTCTATTGGCTGCCTGGCTGTTCATCTTTCTTAGAGCCCTCCTCCTCGTCGATCGTGGCAGCGCCACAGACAAGCACGTAAGTGGCCAGTGTCTCTTTATCTGATGCAAAATTTACATGCTTCCTCTAAATGCATTAATAGAGCACAAACGGATAAAGACACATCACTTTTTGAAACTGGAATACAAGCTCAGGGTGTAGCTTGTCGGAGCAAATACATAATCTAAACGTAATCCATTTATTGCCTACGCTGAAAAAGTTTCCCATATTCTTTCTCACCTTACAGGTTTTCATTTACACTCAGGTAAGGTAGCTGAACTTCTGGGACACCAAGCCGTGTATTTTTAAGTTTAAACTTTAAACATTAAGTCTATTTTGTGTCTGCCTTAACATACGGATAATGTAACGGAACTTTTCTTAGTCGGTAGAAAGAGGATTTAGCTACAGGTATCCGGTGGATTTGCTGTCCACTTCTCATGTATAATTCCTCACGGGATGACTCATCGTTTTGTTTACCTAGCAAGATGAATACATAAAATGTGGGCTACCATATGGTTAAATTAAATAAACAGGCAGATGAGCCTGTTTAGCTTAAGGCGGACTCATAGATTTAAATTTTTTTTTTATTTTTTTGCCTGCTTTTATCAAAGTTTCGTATAAACAAGTCGCGGTTCCCTTCACTGATACAAAAAGATTCAAGTAGATTGTAGTTTTTAAAATTAAGTTTTTGTTTTCACCCGCGATAACACTCATTTCTTCTAGTAAGTTTTTCTTTGAAAAACATCGTGTATGTTGAAATGTCGCTATCAAGTTTCGCAATACTAATGTTAACTGAATGGAAGTTCTGGTAACTGTCCCTGATAATATGTTTACATTGGGACATTTATATCTGCCCATATTCACGGCTGAGGAAAGCCTTGGGTTTTAAAATGCATTTTGCTGGGATCGGACTCCTGCACTGTCTTCAGCCGGTCTTTCTGGTTCCTGACGGACCTGATCCTCATGTCGCTGTTGGTGTAAAAGCGCAGGTGCGATTTCGCGAAGGTCCAGCGGGGCATCTGGGTCTTTCTTACCCAAAACAACAAACAATGCTTGACAATTTAACTATAAATGGGAAATCCGCTTACCAAATTACCAAGAAATGGTCATGTTTGTATGGGACTTAACTATAAATGAAATAGTTGTGACGTCAGACCTTTAGGGACATTTAGGTGTAAATCTTGCGGTTGGACGCCTTGGTAATAAGAACTTAACTTCGAATATTAAGCAAGTGGGTTGAAATAGAAATGAGACAAATATTTTTTAACTGTTTTTATATTTTAGACAGCTAATTATGCCGGACTTTATGTGCACAGTGCATCGTTTTATGCAGTAAATGCCAGACAAGCGCATTGAATATAGTGTACACACAGTTCCCTTTAATTATACAACACAATAAATATTAATTATACATATTACATTCGGTGGTTATTGGAGGTCATGTTTTTCTATTGCATTTTTTGTGTGTATGTCAAAGGTTAGCCATTAAATGAGCGACATATCTGCTTTAAATTCCGGTGCACGTGTAAAAATGTTTTCTTCATATGACGATGTTGATGATGCACAAGCATCTCGTTTTCGTTCAGATGATTTTTCAGAGGTATGTCGCCACTGAATGTTCGCATGTAGTTTAGGCCTTTGAGAAAGACCTGCGTCTCAGTCGTCTGCTTGACAAACCTGATAATGGCTAAATTTCATTTTTATTGCGGGTGGGGGAAAATGTCCACCCCAGACTGGGCTCCCTGACTTGTACATAGCTTCTATGTTTGTGCAGTATATGGACTTCAGTCGTTAGATCATGGATGGACGCATGAAATGTTTCAGATTACCTGTATGTTAAGATGATTTAATTACAGATTCCTTAATGGCCTTATTTGTAGTTTGAACTGTGCACTTGGTGTACAATAAAGACATTTTAAAAATGTATTTGAATGCATTTGTGTGAAAGTCTGGCACAATATGCTTATCTGTACGTGTTCTGGTATCTTTTATAAAAGTCAGTAGAGGGATGTAACGCTTGCATCTCAAAGCACTGTCTCACTTCGTCTGGCCCAGATTAACAGTGATGATTTTATTTAGTATCTACTGTCCTCGCTTAAGCTCTGAGGATTTTGCGAAAAGTGCAGAATCAACTCTTTCCGCACTAAACATAAGGAGTGCAGTCCAGACTTCTTTAGCAGTTTAACATTCACGCTAAAAACATCCACATTGCATTTCAGGATTTTAGGGATATGCCAACCATCTCACTGATTCACTGTCTCAGCTCCAGGTTATTTTAATTATTTGTTGAATACTAACTTGGTTTCTCTTACAGTAACTAGTGGTTTAAATCTGGTTATGGCTATTATAACTAGCACCCGGGGTCTGTTATGTTTGTATCTATCAGCTATTTGACTGTTCAGAGAAAGCAAACGGAAATACCTGAAATTTAGGTTCTGTCGAATGCTTGATTAATTGGAAGGAAATTTAGGAGCTTTTATTTAAATTCTGCTTAAAATAAGCTCCAAGATCTTAAGATCCGAATGAAAACTCGTAAAGATGAAAATAGCTGAAACGGCAGCCAAGGTGTAGAGTGCTTGAATCCGGTCCGTATATCGAAGTGGGTGCCTGTATGACAATCTGTCCTGCCCATCCGCAGCAGGCTGAAATGGCTCCGTGCCTGGCTCGGATGACCCTGGTCGTCGTGGCGATGGCTGTCCTCAGCAAGACGGCGGAGGGGAAGAAAGATAAGATGCTGTACTGCTCAGGTGAGCTGTGAAGTGGGGCGACCAGCACATGTGCCCGGCTGTTAACGGCAGTGAGGCTCCTGTTTTTACTGACTGCTGTCATTTTACACGGGAGCTATGATGTTCACATCAGTTCTGAGAATTTAATCTGTTACATCAATTTCTGTTTCCATGGTTATAGATTCAAAAATATTGTGTAAGGTTTGATAAACACCTATAATAGTGCTGATTATATTAAATTATGCTACAGAACCTCAGTGATCCACCCAAACAAAAATATCAGCTGATTTTGGTAGTTCCTCAGTCTGTAAATCTTGCACACATTTAATTTAGATTTTTATTTTTGTTTTTTCTTAATTGTTGTTATTTTTGTGGCCTTTTCTGATGTAGTGGCGATTTTCTATTTCCATGTCCTGTGTTTTGTTTTATTGGTTTCGTGACGAAATGGCAGGGGAAGGAGGCCTTTGCTCCCCAGTGCCCCCCCCTAGCCCNNNNGAATCCCGCAGCTTCTGCGGTGCTTCAGGAGGGCGGGTGACTGACGCTGGGCCCCCCTCGCGGTGCTGCCGTCGTCACAGGGGTGGCGGCCTCCATTTTGACCCGTGCGGGTGTAGACAGAGCCTGTGCACGGGCGTTCCTAAATCTGGCTTCTCCTTGGTGCCGTTTAAAGGCCTCACCTGAATTGGGTCTTCATTTCCTGTCTTTATAATCTTTAGGGGCTTTAGGGACTTTGGAAATCAAGCAGACTTTTCTGTCCATTATAATAATTTTTTAAAAAATCAAGTAATTTGGCCCATTAAATGCCAGCCTGACCACCTATGATATACCTGGTCGGTCTTTGTTGCTCTATCCTAGACACTCGTTCAGTTTCATTAAAATTGAGTCTGTGCCACTGTACGTCCAGCCGCTGGAGTGCACTAGTTTACACTGTACGTCCAGCCGCTGGAGTGCACTAGTTTACACTGTACGTCCAGCCGCTGGAGTGCACTAGTTTACACACCTCATTGTGTCTCACTGGCAGCTTGAGTTATTTGATCGTAACCGTCGTGTCACAGAGCGAGGAAGTGTTTCTTTGTCCCTGTTAGAGACCGGTCTGTCCAGATTCAATGCCGTTTTGATACAGCGAGGCAATAAGTCATTATCTGTTGAAGAGGAATTGCATTTGTACTTGTACAGCATCTAGTATGCAAGGTTTGGCAAAGCAGTTCCAAAAATGGATTCGATTTTAGGGTGAATGTTTAGTCATCGTGAAGGTTAGATAGTCGCTATGAAGGTGTGTATTAATGGCGCCGTTTGCTTGGGCCTGGTTTATGCTGTAATTGCTCCAGCAGACTGCGAGCGGCCTGAGAGAGCCGGTCCTGATCTCTCTGTGGTCATCTGAAGCCTCTCCGTCTCATCCGCGGTGAGACGCCTCCCTGTGTTCCCCTGAGGTGCCTTTTGAAGAGGGCAGCCGGAGAACCTGGATTAGTGGAGTGCCTTAATGGCGGCCCGCAGTTCTTGGCTTTCACGGCCCGTCGATGACCCATCTCAGCCAGCCGCGCATCTCAGGCTCTGCGGTGCGTTATGAGCGACGGCGGCTGACCTCAGGAGAGGGCTGATCGACTCGGGTCCACATGAAATCTGTTTTTTCTCAGACTTGGTAACCCTTTTTGTTCATTACAGTTTCCTCCCACTGTTTAGCGATAGCCCCCCCCCCCACCCCCCTCCACAGGGTATCACTTCATCAGCATTAGGATATAACTCGAGCTAAAAACAACGGCTTCACGGAAATTAGATAAGACGCAAATGTACTCTGCTCCTTCAGAATGATTCTCTATAATTAGTTTAAATTCTCCTGCTATGAAATTATTTTCCCCACAGCTTATGTAATTACGTAGCGTTTAAAATTTGAAACTGCATTAGAAGTTTATGCAGGAACAGGCAGATTTGTATTAAATTATCAAGGATTTGATTGCAGACTGATTCAGTGTCGTTAGTGGTACTTTCTAATGTAACTGGAAAGTACTAATTTTGTTTATTTGTTTTTTTTTTTTTTTTTTAAATAAAACGTCCTTTGACTGTTAATGTCTCTGAGCACGGGCAGCAGCGGGAGTTGCGCACTCGGCGTCGTTCGGCCGCGAGTCGGCTACGGCGGCAGTCCTTGGCGCCCGTTTTCGCCAACGGCACACCAAACACATCAGGTGTCCGAAGTCGGAGTGCGAAGCGCGCTGTAGATGGGCTGTCTTTCGTCTGCGCGTCGGTATCAGGATTTCCAGACATTTTCTAAGAATAAATTGATTTGTGTGCATATGCGAATGGGTCACCTGCAGGCCTTCATGTACCGAAGATTTATCCTGTTGACGTCTGGTAATGTCAGTCTTAAACGAATAGTAGTTCTTCTGCGATATATTAGCGTTATCGTTAGAAACAAGCGTTAGTTTTTCTTCGTTTTTGTTCGGTTTGGCCATTTCGCGGCGCTTTTGCCTCCTCCACCACGATGCTTGACAGGCTAGGACCCAGGTGCATTGTGGGTTAGGGTTGGCCGGCCCACTTCCCAGTAGGCGTGCGCGGGAGTGACTGCCATACCTGGGTGCACCTGCACACCAGGTCCTCGTGCCTGTTTTGCCGCAGTTTTTATGGCTGGCTGTTCACTAGGTGAATATCGTGCCAGGGACAGAATCGCGCCATCGCCATCTCTCTCCCCCCCCCCCGGCCCAGTGGCCCCCGTGCTCTGCTGTCATGACTGCGGCGAAACATCTTATAAGATTGCCTGACCTTTT
>JAODJU010000081.1:12427011-12452461 GCA_026776725.1 Gnathonemus echidnorhynchus
CCCCCCCCCCCCCCCCCCCAAATCTTGTGACTTCCGCATCACAAAAGGCTCCCGAGTGACACGGACATTAATAAAATGGCTACAGCACGGACCCCGATCACGCTGCAGACTTTACGCGACGATTAAACATTCGTGACTTTAGGTTTGCGAAAAATCCTGTGTTCTGGGGGGGGAAAAAAGTCAAACTTTCAAGCAGTGCGATAAAAATGTAGGGTTTTTTTTTTTTTTCTTTCGCGTTTGGCATCCAACGCAGGAAATTAAAAAGCTCTCGCGCCGTGACAATGACGGGTGTCTCCGAAGGGGGGGCTGAATAGGGGACACCGGGCCTGTGAAGCCTCCTTTTCTCTGGTACCAAGGCCCAGCCCCCCCTTTTATTCCTCTGCAAATTCCTTATTGACAGGTTCTATTCAAAACCCTCAGACTGTTAAGGGAAGGAGTTTAATTCTCTCCCCCCCCCCCCCCCACCCCATTGCTCCATAACTGCTGTCAGCTCAGGCCTCAGCATACGTCTAAAAGATTGTGTTTATTTTTTTTTAATTAAAGCTGCACTTTCAATAACACGAACCTTTTATGTCTGTGTGGGGCTTTTGAAGAATTTCCTTCCACCGAAGGCCGTAAGCTGGAACGCACGTTAAATGTTCAGTCTCTCGACGCGACAGTAACAGTGACTGCGGACTCTTTCTTTATTGCCGTTCGCCCAGCGATGACTTTTTTTTAACTTTTTTTTTTTTTTATTATTTTATTTTTTTTAATTACACAAATGTGCAAAATGAAGAAGGTCCATACAGACCCGAAATTTTTGCTTGGTTTCCGAAGCGTGAGTTGGCTCCATACTGGCCGCAGTGGTCACCTCTGTCGCTTTACACCTTTCTGTGTTGGGGGGGTGGGTTCTGGGGCTCATTCTCTTCCCGGTACTTTTCATCCCAGACATCAGCAGATGGTGGCAGCCCCGGAAGCCTCTTTGTGTTAGCGTGGCACACATGTGAGAAAGGGCTCCATGGCTCCCTAATGCAATCCGTGGGGCCGGAAGGATCCGTACTGCGTCTCAAAGAGCACAATGGGGGTCGCGGACACATCCACGTCGCTGCGATCCAGTTCATCTGCATTTTGCCCACCCCCGTACGCCGCCCCACCCCACCCCTTGGGGTCACCCCCTACCCTAGCCCCTCTCTGCCCTTTGCCCGGGCAGTTCACATCAGGGCTTCCAGCTTTGATCAGCTGGCCAGAACCGCTTTCAGGGGCCAAAGGATGACTCTCCTGTTTACCCTGCACTTGGCTGCGGTTGACACCCCCTTCCGGAAGGCTCCGTGGCAGTGGGGGGGCGGTGGCGGATAGGGGCACTCTGCACCTTGACCTGTCTAGACGCTTCCGCGTTTCCCATCCCGTTGCCAAGTGAAAGGGTGACCTTTGACCTTTAATGTAGTTGGTTTAGGGGCACAATGATGGCAGTTGGGGCTTTTTTAAATTAGAGAAGGGCGGGGACATCGAGGTGACAGAGATGCCCGCCAATGTCACCCGCAGATTTTGCTAGATGATCCCAAAATGAACTCCACTGATCTTTATTTCCAGTCCAAGTTCTTGTTTTCTCTGCAACCTGCTTTAGATGGAATTACTGCATCGGACCTGCAGGTCACCACTTCTCTGTATGTGGCTGTTCCTTTCAATAGGTTCCTCTTGCTAGATCGGAGACTCACCTAACCGAGCTCCTGGAAGAGGTCTGCAATAGCATGAGTGACTACGGACTCCACGTGGACCCAGACACCAAGGAAAAGAGCTACAGGCGGTTCGCTCCCAGGGACAGTGGTGGGGGTGACTTTCCGAACCTGAAGGACTTCCAGTTTGACGGCCCTCACGGCTCGGAATCCCTGAAATTCGCCGTAAGTGCATCGCGGTCCAGTTTCTCTGCATGAATGGATTGCACCATTCACGTTGTGTCATTGTACAGTGTGTGAGGTGGGATATTCGTCATTTATGCAATTATCCGGTAGCTAGTTGTTTGCGATAAATATATATATATTTTTTTTTTATTATATTTTTTTTAATTTCAAACTAAGATGGCTGAAGAAACCTGTTATTTTGCAGCGATTATCTGAAGCTCAGTTCCTGAATTTCTGTGTCCTCGCTGCTCTTAAGTGACGAATGAATATTGTTACTCCGGCTAGAATACTGGGTCGCAGTGGGGTGGTTGTGTCCCTAAGGTCCTTCATGCAGGGAAGTCAGAGATATGGACCCAACTGCTGTTGATCTTATTGTAACTGTACTGAACTGCGCACTGTTTGTATTGCAAGAAAAGTTACATATTGCATAGTCCCCAACCTCCCCCCCCAAACTGAGAACTTTATAAGGACATTGTTCTGCCAGTATGTGGCACGTAAACACTCTTTTTCCCACCCCCCTATCCCCCCCCCCACAGTGTGAAAGCATAGTGGAGGACTATGAGGATGAAATCATCTCGCTCTTCACGCAAGGGGAGGACCACGTGGTCGACTCATTGTGCAGCAAAGTATCAGGTACGTTCCTGGGTGTGGGCCAGGCTCTCACAGACTTTGTAACAAAAGAAAACACTCACAGAAATGTCTGACAGTCATTCATTCATTCATTCATTATATATATTTTCAAAGTGTCATTGATGAAATGGAACTTGTATGGCAATCTAAATACAACCAAGTAGTGTCAAAGATTTGTCCAGATATCCACTGTGAAACCAAGATGGCTACTGCTAATGTTTCCTTTTTATTATTAATGCGTCCCGCTTAAATTTATCCGAGCCTTTTTAATGTTTTACAAACACAGTACACTAATAATTCTTGGTTTTTGCTTGCTCTTAAAACGGGTGAGTATTTTTACATTTTTTATCAGAGTATTTTAAATACCTGATTACTTCTACGATATTTCCCAGTTCAGCTGGAAATGTGTCTTTTCCCATATTCAGGTCACTGCAAAAGTGCCTCATCTTCTCGTGCGGAGCTGTAACCCAGCTGATGACGCTCACGGTGAAGTCGAAATAAGAACAAAAAATCCCAATATCAGAACCATTCTCAGACTTAAAAAATTGCTGGAAAGTATAACTTTGAACTGTGTTTTAACCTATTTTTGAATATTTTAATAATAAAGTTTCTATTTAAAGAAAAACTCCTGTGTGTGTTCAATGAACCCCGTCTTGCACTGATCAGGTTTGGAGTATCAAACTTTTTTAAAAAAAATCTAGAACAATAGCAGTTACGTGTACAGTATTAACACCGATTCGACTGAGCTTGCAAAGACTATTAATGCGAATCAGAAGCTGTTGCCTGTAGAAGTGTGCAGGTCTCTGCGTGGCATGCAGGTACCGAGAAGGATCAGGCTTGGCTACCCAACTTCGACATGTTTTTGGCACTGACCGAATTACTTCTGTAGAGTATCGAATTACTTCGATAGAGTATCGAAAAATGTCTTGTCATTCAGCACCACAGCTCGATACCTAAAGAGTAAATCTCATTGACGCGCACAGTGGAAAACACGCTGATGGTAAACAAGCATTTTAACGTGAAAAATCTTCCATCGAATTTGCTCACTACGATGCGTATGTTGTCATAAACGGCAGGTCTGCTGTAGTGATAATTGCTAAGAGAATATTTGGCAAACCGCGATTAACTTAAAGCCTAATGTGCCAGTTTCACTCATAAATATTTTGTAGGTTGCGTGTGAGTAGTTAACCCTTAATGGGCTCTTGGGCTACTCGGCCTTTCAGGTGAAACCAAACCACATTCTGGACTGTATGCAGTGGTTCTACTTCTTAAAGGAACAGTATCACAATAAGATGAACCTTCATTTTTCAAACTTCATTAGTGATCAGTTGAACCCAGATGATGTTTGCCTACATTTAAATATAGATTAATAATGTTTTTTGCAAATCTACAAGCAAACAGATCTTTGTTTTTAAAGTGTGTACCATTTGACCACATTTATGCTGTTGTATTTCTATGATTCATGCGATTTTATGCAGGCACTGAGGCAATAGGTGAATTGCTGACAGGAAAAAACAGGGAAAAACCCATATTGTGGGTTTTTGATTGGCATAGCCAAAGAAACTTGAGTTAATAAATAAATTATAGATTGGTGCAAGCATGTTTTCTTTGTAGAGATTTCTCAGCCGTTTTGTAATAAAACTTATTACATAATCGTCTTTGCATTTGTGGCATCTGTGTATAGAGAGGTTAAAGAACCTCGAGTCCTTAGCAGAATTAATACATTTATTCATTCGTTATAACTGTTTCTGCTCAACTCCGTGTGCTGTCCTGTGCGCTATATATATATATATATATATATATATATATATATATATATAACACACACACCCTGCTAGCACCAATGCTAGCCCAGTGAACTCCTTTACTTTCTTGAACTTAATTAAAATGTTTCTTATGTTACAAGTGCATGAAAATGCCAGGGAGCTGAAAATTAAAATGAGATTTGTACTGTAATATGTAATATAACTTTCTTTTGGTTAAAAATTTTAATTTCCTAAAATCTTTATCACAAAAAGTATCATTCAGTTACTGGTACTGGTATCGAAATTTGACCGATACCCAGCCCTTGGCAGGGAAGGGACCCAGTATCCTGGAAGGGGGCGGGGCCAGCGGCTGAGAGCTTCGCGTGTCGATGTCATCCGCTCATCGTGGATGTCCAGCTAAAGGCCACTCTTCCTTCTCATGGTTCAAAAGGTTTCTCATTTAGTGGAAAAATACTTTTTTTTCTCACCTCTTTCAGTCTACATCTGCAGAGTAATTTTTAAAAATGAAATGTATATTTTCAGATATTTATTTTGCGAGTAAATGCATTATTTTTTTTTATCAAAGCACTGCTGCAGAATACTTAAAGGAATCTACATGGCTGTGTCACAGACTTTTACGTAATTAAAATTTCCGCACAAAGAGAACGTAAAATGCAAGTCACCGCGTGCCTACAACATAGACTATTTGCTTTAATTTCCCGTCCTGTCATCTTGAGTACTGAACTAATTAATCTGAATCGGAGACCTACTTCTGAATGTTGTATAGATTCATCATTCTGAAATATCACGCCTACATATACATTTTAATTACAAACTCTCTAGTTCCGTATAACTTGAATTTGCCTCCTATAAGCAGGCCTGCAATGAGACGGATGCTTAGTGGTTTATGCCAGTGTTTTTTTACACACAGTGGTTTGTTACTTTGTTTAATTTTGACCAGCTCATACCCGTCTACCATAAAGTATTGAGTGTCCATCCTGACACATTTTATTTTAACTAGATCTCATAGAGCTGTATTCTCTCACCGGTCCCATACGAATGTCCCTGGGTCTCCAACTACCAAATCTGACGCTTCTTTCCTTCTGTTATAACAGGAAAAAAATCACTTTTTTGACCAAAATACTCCAGCCTTTGGTCAAATTATCTTATTTGCGTTATTAATTTTACACTATCTGCTGTAATCATAAATACCTTTTTTTTTTTTTTCTTCTGCCAGTAATCCTTTGAAATGTTTTGGTAATCAGGTGTCTGTTCGCTCCAGGCCAAGTCATCAGCTCTTTGTCTGCCTCCAGTTCATTACGGCGTTCATTAATTGGCTTGGAATGACTGTTTAATGGCTGCGACTCCAGGACCAAATATACACATCTCTGAAGCGTCTCCGTCCCAAGTCTCCAAGGTGCCCCCTTACATGGAGCCTGTCAGTTGTCCTTTCCAGTCTTTGTCCACGAGACGCCTGCTATTCTAACCCTGTAGGTGTCTATCCTGCAAAGTCGCCAGAGCAGGTCTCGGCTGGTCCTTCCTGCTGCCGTCCATCGATAAAACTTTACCTTTTCAGTTCTGTAAGACTTGATCCATTGTTGGCCATTATTTGTGTTTGTCAATAACGTGCAGTATATGAAGGGAAACCCCTTGTACTTTATATAACTTTAGCTGGACTTTGCGTGTACAATTGTCATTTTTGTTCATCCTTTCCTAAAGCCAGTCAAGACCATCTTCTGTATCCATAAGTTCTCTATATTCCCACAATGGATGATCAGGCAAATGGCAGCTGCTCCAAACAGTTGGGGATAGCTGGCCTCTTATTGAGTGGTGTTAAAACACTCTGTTCCTTTTGACTGTCATCCCTTGATGTGCTCTGCCGTCATTGATGCGTTACCTCTACGCACAATTGCCTTGTGTTTGTGTGCTGCATTACTGTCTCTGCCCTAAGGGTTATAATTATCATGTGATTTTTCCAGTCCATCTTCACTTCAGGCATTGACCATAAATGAAATAATACATTTGCACTTCAAATTTTATTTTAGACCTGAATTTTACCGATTCACAGATTCTTCGTTCAATTTATTGTACTGGTATACTTAAAAAGGAATATCTCTCATATTTCAGCACAGCCGGCTTGCTTCAATGTTCTGTACTGCTTCGTGTTGTATTTCATTGTTCTTTATAATAATGGAAGTAAATATTGTGATGTTTGACAATTTTAAAATTATGACTGAGGTTTAAATAAATCCTGTAGGAATGTGGATTTTTATCAGATTGTCTGACTACAACATTATAGCATTTTTCTTTCACGTAGCAGCATTTTAATTGTTTAGTATTTTTCCCGGCGAAATGTGTTACCTTCAGGAGAGTGATTTATTTTACTATATTGCAGAAAATATGAAGTGCATGTTGAACTGTTATATAAAAAAACAGATTATTCTGATTCTTGAACAAATTCCAAAATGTAACATTTCTTAAAATGAACTTTTGTTCTATCCTGAGTGAAATTACATTTGTTTGAATTTTTTTCCCTTTTTCACCAGAGCACAGTATATTGGTTTTCTGCTAAGACTATCTCAGACAGAATAATTAAAAATCCAGGTCATACGTCTGCATATGTGGGTGAAGTTTGCTGTATAAAATAACTGGGTGAGAATGTGGATGTTCGTGTTCGGTAACGTGGTACATTGTTTTTCTAAACGATGTTTAATTTTGGCTGCATAGTAAAACAGATAAAACCTGCCAATTTTTTCCTGTAGGATGACTGTTGAATATGACATATTTTTCACTACTTAATTTTTTTACTTTTATTATGTATACTTTATAAAATGTGAAAGAAGTGGCCTTAAATCTCCATGCTGTTGTTGTTTTATTTATTTATTTTTTAGATGTTACATTTATTACGTTTATGCTGATATTTTGAGAAGTGCTGTTCAGCTACTCATCACCTACACATCAGCTACACATAATTCCCCGGTGCAAATCCCCACAAAAAGTGCACAAAACGGTCACATGTAAAACTGTGAAAAGTGCCGAGCTGGAGATCCACACTTTCATCTGACGGAATCCTATAAGTCTTAGATCCCTTTCAATGATTTAACTCCTCAACTACTCAAAGACAACAATTACACGCCATACTAAATGAGTTTAGACAAGAGCTGCATTTAACAGAAAACTGCGC
This sequence comes from Gnathonemus echidnorhynchus, assembly GCA_026776725.1. Lineage (NCBI taxonomy): Eukaryota > Metazoa > Chordata > Actinopteri > Osteoglossiformes > Mormyridae > Gnathonemus > Gnathonemus echidnorhynchus. Next base: position 12,434,448 of record JAODJU010000081.1, read on the forward strand.
CAAACAAATGGGGAACCCCGTTTTTGAGAATCAGTTGGTAAAGAATAAATTCTAGACCACAGTGTCTGTAAATATGCTTGGTTTGTCTTGTCTTCTCTGTGTAAATCCGATGATTGTGATGTTTATGTCCTAAGGCTGCCAATGTAGGGCTTTTTTATTGCTGAGCAAAATATTTTCTTAGACTTTGTGAATTTCAGCTTTTGCGACTGATTTTTGACAAATTATGCTTGTGAAATTGTGGCACCTGAGATAGAAGGAATATACAGACACACGCACTTAAAACCTAATGAATTCTTGTGCTGCATCAGGCTGTTGAAATGAGTTTGCTACTGACTCAGGAGTGTATCTGTTCTCCTTTGTGTGCCTGACCGTCTCTGAATGCCCAGGGTCTGAGCCTATATACATGACAGATCAAGGGTTGCCAAGGTGCTGGGGTGCGGGACTCAACGAGGCAGGACAAACCAGGCAGCTAAATACTCATTTCCTATGCGTGTCAGGTGCCTTCCAGGGGATTCGGGTGAGGTCGCTGACTCGACTTTTTTTTTTTTTTTTTTGGTAAAACTTTTTTTGCGCCGTGCATGACCGGGATTGCAGTCGGTTTTGCTAAATAAATTAGTAACTTGGAGTCAGCGAGAGTGCAGACGTAACCCCCTATTCACGAACTGGCGAGTGGATCTCTCCACTCTGACAAGGTTCAGCCACTGAGCTACAGCATTAACTTGTATTCTAACAAGATTAAAATATATTTGTCCTGGGGATTAGCATACTTAAATGGCCTTTGCTTTTTCGGTGGTGGCAGTGGGCTTTGATCTGCGTTGCGTGGCAAGACGGCGGCTTGGACTCGGCCATTCGAGTGCCAAGTGTGAAATTAGCCTGATGTCATCCCCATTCTTCACCTTTAACATCTTTCACCAGTTTAATCATATTTCCGCCACAAAGCTCGGCAGCTTCATTGCATATTCAAGTTTGACTAGGAAGCATTTTGAAACTATGGAAAATGACTCCGTGGGGGTAGAGGACAGGACAGTCTATTGTGTGCAGAGTACACAAGAGACGTCAATACGTTCCTGATATATATAAATCCTGCCTGACTTTCGCCTTCGGCCGGTGTCGAAGTTAAAGTTGAGTCGGTGGCGGCGCGGTCGCGCGCCGCAAACGCTCCCGCCGCTGATGCGTTTGTGCGTTTTAAGTGTCTCACACGTGGCGTGAAATTTCCGGGATAAAGTTTCCTCGTTTCCTTGCACGTGCTTTGCCGAGGCTCTCCGTGCTGAATTTTATTTTCAACAATACTGGGAAAAACAAAACTTAGTAAGAAAAACGGTCCAAATAGTTGAAATGTAAGACCACTTAATTTACATTTCTCAAGATTGGGCAAAGTAAATTTCCACTGTTAAGTTATTTGCATAATTTATTATTTTGCTCCGAACACTCAAATTGTTACTCATTAACGTATGGGCACTTTGAGGTTTGGTAAAGTCCTGATGACGGGAGTCTTTGGAGGTTGGAAAAACTTGGGAAAATGCGGAATTAATGAGATTCCTTTAAGGACGAGCTGAATTCAGAGGTGCGGCAGTGTACTGGCAGAGGAAACGAGCCACCTGCAGCTGTGACAGAAGGCTTTGACCTTCATCGGGGTCCCCCGGACACAGACGCCTTTCAGGGGCAGCGTAGAGTGTCTGAGAGGCAGCGGCCTTTCTCTGCCGCCAGCTCATCAAGTCAGTGACCGTTGGGCGTTACTTCCACATACAAGCTGCGCAAGAAAAGAAATGCAGATGAGTTTCATTCGCATTGAAGAGCAGGTCAATGCTGGGAAGGGTCGTCACAGATAGCCTCCTTTTGTGTCATCGCTTTTCTGCTGGAAACTTTAAGAAAAAGTGTTTAGACGCATCAGGTAACACGTGTGCAGAATCTGCGGATCGCTTTTAACGCTTATAACATGGACTCAAATTCATGGCGCAATATGTAATAACCGGCAGTCTTCGGTCAAACACAACGTCAATGTTTATGACGTATTTAGCAGGATATATCTGTTTAAAAATATGCGACACGCTTGACTTCGACTGACTTGCATTCATATTTTAAACTTCACAATCAATTCGACTGGCGCATTCTTCCTTCTGTGGGGAGAAAAAGATCTATTGACTAGCCTCCTTACGAATAATAAGGTCACCTTTTTTAATAAATATTTTTTAAATTATAAATTTTAAAAATTCTGCAAGATGAAAATCGTATGTGGTGCTTTTACGGTAATTATTAAAATAAAAATAGGAAATTAAGTGCCCATTTATATTATGTTATTTATTTTTTATAATAATATAACATATAATACAAATATCGCAGTTAGGCCTATGTATTCTGGATTCTTAATTAGCTCAAAATGAATAGTCGCGTTGCTTGTTTAATTTTTAGATATAATACAGAAATATTTCAATATACGATTTCGAGTGTTTGTCTTTATAAAAAAATGTGAAACTTAATTTATACATCATTAAGCAGGTTCATTCAGCTTTCAAGCTGGACGCTGCTAGTGTTTTTCTTTTGTGACATTTAAGTAAAACTATTTCTTAATAGTGGCTTTATTTAGTTCTTTAAATAAAAAGAATGAAAATTTTTACAGCTGACAAGACAACCGACGAAGGTCGCTATGGTATATTATGGTATAATTCTGCTGTCATAATAAAGCAATTGGAACGTCTTTTGTGTCCATTCAGTGCAAAATTGATGATTTTGTAGAGAGACGCTTTAATTTTCAACTTTTTAAAATGTTTGTCGGCCTATTGTATAAGAATATCACTATGTGTCAAAATACGGCAGTACAAATTATCCCTACGTAAGCGATTGTATAGCCTAGTCCCGAGGTTTCATTTAATCGTGCTATGCGTCAAATATCATGCCTGTCTATTGCATTAGAACTTCCTCAGACCCACCCCTGAATATCACGTTAATTGCACCGTCTTAGTCGCATTAAAAAATGTAGTTTTCTGAAAATTTCTGAAGCATGTGATGACGCTAATCAATATATAATAGTCAAGGTTTGTGCATTAAATTTGTTTTTGTTGTATTCATTTTTGTAGCTATAGGCCTATATTGCGAAATAAAAAAAAACGCAATTAGTTCTGTAGACAAACACAAGAAAATGTTCGGTATAAATTCGGTAAACTGGAAAACCTTCAGTATGGATTGGACATGGATTTGAATAAATGTTATCGATTCCATCAGACAAATAAGTGCAAAAGCTTAGCGGTTTCATAAAAATGTCATAGGCCCTACGAACTAGGCTATATTTATTGGCTAATTTATGGATTGTTTAGCCATGTACCCATAGATAGCGCAAACATAAAGAACCCGAACCAGCAAACATGGAAAAATAATAACGCATTTTCGGCCATCTGTATGATGTTTTGTTTCAAAATCTGAAGATTAATAACCATGCGATGCTGAATCGAGCGGCACCATGATCACAGCGTTTCAACGATGATGTAAACAAACATGACGTCATTTCCGCAAAGCTCTGCTACACGGGAACTTTCATACTTTCGGGTTCTATCTAAACAAGCAGGGTGGTGCTTGTGCTTTTCTAGAGTTGCTGTACAGATTAACGAAACCTGTCTCACATTTTTGAACACATACTCCTGGATTTTATCGATAATAAATAATGATCAGCTTTGAAGAAGAGTCCCTTCGAGGTTTATTTGTTTTTTTTTCCAGTCATCGAGAGGCAGTTAAGTACACAGTTAAACATTATACAAATTATATACATTTGTATTATATGAAAGGATACTTCAAATCATAACCACATAAAATTCAGTTACATCGCAGATATTTCCCCCATCTCGTCCTTCTTTTACATTTATAAACTTTACTTTTGAAAATTCATTGTGTTGTCTACCTGCTTTTAAAGGCAAAATTCCTGATACAAACAAAATGCTTATTTCGGTACCATAGCACAGTTCTGAGAAAAAAAAAGTTCTATTTTGAACTTTTAAGGCAAGTGTGTTCAGTTTGGTGGATTTGAATTCATACACACTTTAACTATACAGTAAAACACAATTCACAGGAACGAAATTCCATAATTTGGTATACGATCTGCAACTTAGTATTTTATGATTTTGAATCTAGGATCATAAACACGGTTATCTGTCCAGATTTCACAATCTTCAGTTTTCATGCAAAGGCCCCAGAAAACGTTCCATTCGCCAAACGAAGTTATTGCAAGACACACAGGCAATGTAAACACCTCGTGATCTACTCTCAGGAAGCATCGCCGGTTATTGGATAGTTTCAATATAATCTATATGAATAAAACGGCATGTCACGATCTTGCCAACAACAACAGCATTTAACACCATTGTTACAAACTAGGGTGATTTTGATGCCTGTATTTATACTGTTTCATATGTATACTTCTATATATTTGTTACTAAAAGTTTGTTTTTTTTTTGCACAGATTAAATCGCGTAACGTTTGCGCTGAAGAAAAAGATACCGTTTTTTTGCTTAAAAAATCAATCCCGTCATATACTGTATAAATAATAACTATTTTAAAAAGTCTTACAAAAAGGTTATATTGCTCTTGCATAAAAACTATATTTTGATGATAGAAGCCTTGGAAAGTATGCAGATCAAGTATAAAATGATTTCAGTTTGGCTCGGAGAAGGTCATTAGATATCAGGTTCCCTCCGCTGCGTCAGTAATGTAGAATATGGTTCGGTAACTTTGTATAGCTGCTGAATTAGCCAAAAGTACAGCGGCCAAACTTTTATGCGGTCCGACTTAGAATTCATTCGTAGCCAATATATATTTTTTTCAGGAAATCAAAGTATACTCCAGGAATATAATTTTAAAAATGAATTGTTTTCTGCTCTTGTGTGGACATAAATACAAATTTTAATCGAGACTCAAAAAACAGACACTTCGTTTAACACTACATGGAATAGCCAACGAAGTCGTTCCAACCAGCCAAACATAACAGCGGAATATAAAACAAACGAACAAACAAACATGGAAATAAAATATATCTTAACAATCAGCAATTTATTTCGATTCACAGTTGCCTGAATGCAGCAGAAAAATCTTTGGACTTCAGCAAATTGGTATTTAACTTTTTAACTGTCAAATTTGTCTAAATGTCAAGTACCCATGAAGCGATTGTTAGAAAGAAACTTAACTGAAAAAAAAGCTTTTCCCAGTAATGGCGTCTAAAGTTTAAAGATGAAAACGTCGATTTATAAGACTCGAAAGCGACCCTTATTCGTAAATTATATATACACAATATTGCAGAATTATATCTAATACATATATTTCAAAACATAAATGCTGGTATGTTTTATACACTGGCCCTTGTTATTTTTTACGAAATTATTGCATTGTATATTTTCTGTTGTTGTCCGCCGTTAATCGCTGTCTGATTTGTCGTCTTTTTCTGTGGTGGCGTGATTGTACAGTCCCTGCGCCATCAAGTGTAGGGCCAAAGTGTTCTTGTTTCCCGTGGCTTTTTTAATTTTGGCTCTTTTGTTCTGAAACCAGATTTTGATCTGTGACTCGTTAAGGCCGAGTTCCTGCGCCAGGCTCTGTCTCCTCTGTTCTGTCAGGTACCGGTTCGTTTGAAACTCAGCTTTTAGTCTCTGCAGTTGTTCGGCTGTGAAGGCAGTCCGTGGTCGCTTGTCTTCCTTGCTGGCGGATTTCTTCTTTGGTTTGCGAGACCTCGGTCCTAGGGGACACAATACAATAAATATAAGGCCTAGATTAGATTCTACAGGGCGTAGCGTAGCTTTCCGTTAAATTCTCTCTGAATTGACGATCGTCACTATAACACCAAGAGACCATGCCGTGTACTAATACCAACCATTAAGAGTAATATGCAAAAAATATTCTTAATATCCTCATTCCTCTTAACACACGAGAGTATGTTCTTTTAAATAGGCCATTCATTTACAATGGAGAGAAGGCGACATTGTGACTTAATAAGGGCAAGTATAGCGAAACGATGCAGAATATATGTGAATTTCCTGGGTACGTGGAAGCATACATTTAACATTCTGCCATTTTGAAATCGAATTATATTTGTGTGGGCGAGTTTGGGCGGTACAGGTTTCGGTGGGGGTGGGGACATGTGTGTTTGTATGTAGACCCGGCGGGCGGTGGTGCGGGGGGGGCTGAGCGCCCCTTTCTCCTCGTCTCTGTAACCATAGGAACTAAATTCATAAGCAAGTTTTTCATGTACTTAAAAACTACATAAAACGCAAACAAACACGCGTGGATAAAATATATTTTCACACAAACCGGTTATATATCAAATAAAGTTTTAAAAATGAAGCTAATACTAAATCATTCATCATTAATAATTTTGCTGTTGTTCATTGTTAAATAGCCTATCCTACGCAGAATATGTTTTACCGGCTCCAGGAAAAAGTAGCTGCTATTAGTTAGGCCCACGTTGTTCAAAACATCGTCAGATTTTTGTCAATACTGCAAGATACTCTTGCAGACCGAGATGTAATTCTTAATATGAAACGGTTCTTTGTTGAGCAGGAACATTTTGAAAAATAAATGTAAAACAGAAATAATTCGAATAAACAGAGAAGCAATGAAGTTCTTTATTACTTTAAACATAGTAAGGACGGCAGTCAAAGAAATGACGTTCACACATTTTTACATTTTTCGGACATTAAATAGGCCTACATTTTAAAATATAAACGTCTGAACTCAATTAAAGTTATTACGTCACTGAAATATAACTTAAATGGTCATATTTAGTCTTTAAAATTGAGATTACGATATAGTTGCATTGTAAAGTAGGCCTGTTTCAAATTACGGAATAGTTACAATTTTTATTCAAAAGCATTGATGTTAAAATATGAAGTTTAAATAGTACTAAATATTATATAGGGCTTATGTATTTAGATTTTGGTGTGAGATCACGATTTTTGTAGACAGATTAATTTGTTTAAACTGAAGGATGATAAAGTATGAAAAATGCACATAGCCTGAAAGCACACAATATGCGCCTATTTCTTCCGTCTAATTTTATACGGAAATCTATTTACAAGGTCTACCCCGTTGACAAAAAATATGCTAATTAAATATGAACAAAGAATCCTACAGAACAATGGCGAAGATTTTACGATTTAATGGACATCCTAAAACAAGTTTTATTATTAAAAATAATAATTATAATTAATAAACGAGTTCGCCTTTAACGGTGTGCTCGCTGTAAATTTCCTAAATCTATCTGTAAATAAGTCTACGAACGTTTTTTGTACAAAAAGTTTTCATGTCATTCTTAATTTATATTTGAAAAAATATACATTCCGATTTCCTTAATTTATCTGTAATCTATCAAATTGAACAAATTAAATTTAATTTCAGTTGTTAAGCACACAGCTCCAAATACTTATATGAATATTAAAAATTGTACTTCAAATTATGTTCCTTTAAATAAGCAGCCAAGATAAAGGTGCCATTTTTATTTTTCTATTATTATTATTATTATTATTATTATTATTATTAACAAGTCCTCGTTTTTTATTTTACGTAACCAATTTAATGTTTTATATACATATTAAATAAGAACCACACCATTTTACATTCTATATGCATCAAATATTATGGAGAAAAATATTTCTTAGTTTTATTTAGTGCTTAAGTGCGTGTTGAAAACTTATATTTTAATTTAGTACATATGTTTGTGTAAAAATCTTTTATTTTAATTAGATCGATTTCTAAAACTAAAACGAGGACTTATTCTCAGTTTTTAAGACCCGTGTTTTCGTTATTTTTGAATGCGTTTGACGGTTCACTGATCCTTACGTCGGTTGACTACTGAGTAGTGTTTTAAAATAGATTTGGATTTATCAATTTAAAAGTTCCAAGTTTACCTATAAACGAGGTATTTGTTCCTGTCGTGGGGAACTTTCAATGTCATAGCATATAAATCTATACATTATTCTTGTTTAAATAACATCACATAAACCTGCAGTCACTGTTTTAACCTTAATATAATTAATATGATGATCGAAATATTTCTTACCTGACGAAGGCCTGTCCGAATATCTGGTGCAATACACCCACGCTGGCCATAGCATAGGCTGGGACGAAGGCGTACAGTTCGCTTGCGAACTATCCGAATCGGAGCTTAGGCACTGGTCAGCACTTTCTCCGCGGGATTTCATACGGTGGTCGCGGGCAATTTCGGGTTTCTTGGTCCCGTTGACTGAGGGGCTGGAGGTTCCTTCCTCTGCCACCGTCCCTCCTACCTGCCCCGTTCCAGCGACCGAAAGACTACGGTTCTCTCTGCCACCAAGGTTCCTGTCCTCTCTGTTAAAGATTCCCTCTTTTCTGCGGCCGAAGTCCGGTCGTAAAATATTATCGATGAAAAAGTTCGTTATTCGGTGAGGAAGGGGGTTTCCCGGCGCTTGCAAAAGCGGAATAATTGCTCTGTTTGACTCGTCACTTGATTCCTGACGCTCCGCATCTCCGTTGCTATGATCATTTTCTTCCATTCTGATCCGTTCCCAATATTCGTACTTTAACCCCTTTCTCACTTTCTCACTCCACACAGAAGTAGATAAATTCCAGCTTCACGGATCTTCTGCCGCCCCCCAACTCAAACCTGTTATTCAGTTAATTTAAATTAATTTACAAAAAAATCCTTAAGTATGCGACGTTTATTTTAAACACAAAGAACCCCTTTCTTTTTTCTGCAGACAAAGAAAAGTCATAGTTTTGTTCTATAATTCCAAACGGATCTATCCTTTATATCTTTGCTTAATAAATATCATTTGGGGAGCTGAATTGTTGAGATCCTGAATTGCTGAGTTGGTCCGGCAGGGCTGCTTCAATTATTTCACTACAGATAAATAAAGATGCGCTAACTGATTCTGAAATACTTTCACTCCGGATTTTTGTTCTTATTTTTAATACGAGTCCCCCGGGTGACGTCGCAGTCCGATAACCTAGACACGTGCCTGTGACCAATAGAATGAGGGAAAATGTACCACGTGCTTCTGTGACTCTAGAGTAAGTGACAGCACTCAACCTCGCCTGTACTACTCCCCTTCCCTCCCCACTACCCCAATTTTTTAAAGCTGTATTGCGCTTCCAAAACCACGACGAGAAAATAAGTATGCAGCCAATATTCCCGGCTATAAACACCCGCCATACACGATTAGAATATTTGCTTCAAAGAATTCGAAGAATGTTAAAGAATACAAATAGGAATGCCTTACTTCTCCGATTTTTCGTTGGTTATTTTGATGTTGGCATCGTCTGGAGGGAGGGGGTTTAAGAATATTAAGCGGTTTTTTTTTTTGTATACACTTGGGTTGTGACAAAACTTATTTTGAGCTGCAGCGTTTGTCAGACTGACAGGCCGTGCTGTTAGTCCGATTACAAGCACACGGAGAGGAACATATCTAACAGCCATGAAACAGACATGGGCTGAAAATGGTGCCTTGACGGTGGAGGACGCAAACACGCTACGAGACTTGCTAGGGGAAAAAAAAGCGAGGACTGATCTTCTTTGACAGTTTTGATATAGACTGGATGGGGCTACTTTAATGTAAACAGAACGGTTAACGTTTGATTTCATCAAACATCAAACACATTGACCGGTGTGGATCATCGTGGGGCATCAACTATAGTCTGCGCAAGTAGCTCGCTGTCTAATTCAATAACCACGCAAGGTTGCCTCAAAAGGCGTGAGTTTTGGATTGAGCTTTTGTCAGATAAGCAAATTCAGATTCATTCGACCGTACCTTCTCCATCGTCTCCTTAATTGACCGCTGAAAGTCATTCCAAGTGCTGGCGGAATGCTTGCCTGACGCGGATGGAAATGCGAGGTCACCGTAGACAAGATGCGAGTAGCGCTTTAAAAAAGCTCAATGATGCACATTCCACGTAGCACCAAAGACGATCCAGACCTGGGGATAATATTTCACCCCTCTGCAACAAACTGAGAAATGCGTTAGCTAGTTAAGCGGCACGGTTTTAGCAGCGGTTTTCGCTTCTCCCCTACACAGCATGAATTCACTTTCAGAAATATTGTTTTTGGCCAACGGATGACTCTGGGTCGGTAATGCCTGCAAGACTCATATTCTGGCACCGCGCGAACGTTTTACGGCGATATTGTTTATTACTAGGCTGTAATGAGGGATGCCGGTAGTCTCCATTAGCAGTCTCATTTGAACTCTCTAGACGCACGCGGACTATGGTTTGTGGTCTTAGCCATTAAAGTAGGAGGCCATGCTTCCAAAAATACAATGTCTTCAAAAATTCAATGTATGACAAGCGTCTGAAAAGCAGTTATGTTATAGGCCGTTACGTTATATTATTCGCGTTCCGTCTATTTAAGAGGCTATGACCTGTCATGGGGTGATATTTGAATTGTTAATGTCCAGTGGCGGGCTGAAATATGCTTGTCGTAAATGCAGTGACGCAGGCTTTAAATGATAAATAAATTCGATGCCATTTATAGGTATGAGGACAATAATGACTACTATTACTTGAAATTTTGCTTAGAATCACCTTAACCAAACAGTTTATTTGAAACCATTATGAAACAAAAAAATGAGTAACATAATCAATTAATGCAATTGTTGAAAATTACTTTCTGGGCTTCAGCCGTTAATTAGGCTGCTAATAATATATACCAAAAAAGAAAAGGGAAGCCTTCCTTAGATTTAAATATGCAAGCTTTTCTAATCAGCATTAAGTTGATGGTGGTCGTGGGTACGCGCCGCAAACTGGAACTGTGTGCAAAGTCTAAAGCCCCATTCCCGTTCCGAGCGGGTGAGGCAAAAACCGGACCTAATAAATATAATTACGTGGCCTCATTGTTTTTTTCCCCTCACCTGCCGAGATCATCCGTGTTTTAAGCGGTGGAAGAAAGCAGGGGACCTTCTATTACAGAAGTGTTTTAACCCTTCTTCGTCTAAGGTTAAATACAAGCGAAATCTCCGATCGGTAATATCGACGTAAGTCTTGTATATTAATACCAACAATAGTTATAAAGCATGTATACACTAACGCTTATTACTGAATGCTATATGAATAACAGTTAGTTAATGTTAATAATCTTAATAATACTGATAATTGTTTATTAATTGTGAGCAGGTGACGTTGTTACTGTTACCCTAACTATAGGCCCTATAGATTATACATATTGTGTGATCATCAAACTCATTAAACGTACATGCCAGACATTCCTTACTAAGTTATTTGGTTTTTATTTAAAACGATTTTTACTTTAAATATAATTGCTTAATTTGCCATTTATGAGCAATGAATAATAAAATAATCTATGTTCACACGTTCTTAAGCAATTTTTTTTTTCAAGTTTACAATCACGTTTACTTAAATTACTGCAATAGGCTATTTATTTAACGAGATAGTTTAGAATAACCGACCTGAAACCAAAAGGTAAGGAAATACCATTGTTTTCTTTGTTTTTTCATTTATGGATTTATATAGCGAATGATATTTTTGTATTTGTGTTCGCCCTTTCTGAAAAACAAGGTCTGCATTTTCCCCAATAACGAGGACCATCAATCTATATCTTTTGATGGCATCCGGTGGAATTAGTCTTATGTTCGTCGTCCTTTGCCTGACCCACACATACCAGATAACGACGAGCGCATTTCATACACGTTTTACGTTTATACGTGTACATACTTGACGTGGTTTATATTCGCAGTTACTCCATCTCTCCGTCATTGATGAATTTCAGTTATATTTTACAGTTATATACTGTAGATATTTATACCACGAATACTACCTTATACCTTATTAAAATACAGTGGTCTTTCAAAAAACGCAATCAGTGAAATTAAATTAAATATATAACTGGCCCGGTTTGATTTCAGGTCTGGCTTTGGAGTTCCCTTTCGGTATAACCTTAAGTTCCTTGATATTTTGCCTTACACTGACCTATTAGCAAAATGGCTGCTTGTGATAAACATCACGAACCTGTTTACATTTGATTAGTGCGCCATTAAAAACCAGTCGCGTGGCGGCATCGTGATCAAGCACTTTCTTAATTATCGCGACCCTTAGAGGAAATGAACTTTATCTACATAAAGGAAAACTTTTTTTTTCAGGTGACTGATGGCCACTATATGTCCTAAACGTGGCACAAACAAGACACGGTGTTTGTGATTTTTTTTTTTTTCACATCGACTTCTGTCAAGTACTGTGCATGACTTGATGTGTCTTGCTGGAACCTTCAGTGGGCTACATTAAAGGACAGGCCTACTGCACAACTGCTCAGTCGATTACAGAGTCGGTTTGGTCAACATCTATCAGTATCAATATCAATATCAATATCCGAAACCGTTAATCCCCTCAGACAAAACAAATTATAGTGACGGAGAATATACACCTGCCGTCAAACCTCGTGGTGCCGACAAAGGAAACTGGATATTTCCCTCTAAAGGACTTTTAATTTCTCCAAATTCCTAGGGATTTACACCCTATAAGCCCCTAGTCTCCGATAACCGACTTTCAACGGCCGGTGTAGATATTTTTTTATTTTGCTTTTTAATGAAATAAATCGTTACACGTTGCAGTGTTTCCGGTAGCCAAAAGAGAGGCGCCCATCTTTTAATAAAAGCAAATTAAACCCATTAGTTACGGACAATCGGCTACAGACTAAGGATTACATAGGCATTCAGCAAAGTATCACAGTCGAAAGTGCAATGTACGAAATACAACCATCCTATAAAGTATATGTATTAGTATCTATTGATGTTAAAGAGTTCAAAATTTCTGGGGAAAAAAAAAAAAACAATATTCCATCAAGCCATCTTCTAACCGCTTATCCTGGTCACGGTGGCTGGGGTCGGCAGCCAAGGCCAGTTAACACAGGGCACAAGAGATTGGCGCTACCTGGACGGGATAAATATTAAAAATATGTCAATTTCAAACATTTCTGTGAGTTAGCACTTCACGCTTTTGATGACTAACAATCCACCAACAGAATGAAATACGTGCGATTGCAAGGAACACGCATAACAATACCGATGCTGATTACAAATACATGCTGCTAATTTCTTGAATATATACCTCTTTCCATCTCTATGTTTCATATGACGTTTTAGCTCATTACGGTCTAGCACTCCCAATAGGTTGCATAATAATCACACAACAAAATTAAATTAAAATAGCCAAACGTGCGTTGTGTAAATGCGAAGGATATGGCACGTATATTTTCATCCCATTAAACATTCGGCGTTAATTGCGTAATATGCTTACACATTTCAGTTAAGGTTTGATGCTGTCAGACGCGCTGAACTATGCTTAGTTCGACGCGAACGCGCACGATGACAGTTGTTCCCGCCAACATATCAAACCCTTCGCTCTAGGTTTTTAAGGTTGGCTGTTATCCAGACCCGGTGCCTCCTCCCGGCACCTCTCAGTGCTCCAATTCTGATTTACACGATCCCCCGCAAGACACTTCTGCGTTGCTCTGCTGTGCTTCCTTAATCACAATCACTATCACAAACGGACATTCTTGTGCATTTAAGCACTAATTCCGCTTGCTATTTGTCTCCGTTATATGTAACGTGCCTTATATAACATCATGTAATTGGCTTAATTGTTTTGTTGCTTTTCTACGTGATTGTGTAACAAAATAAGATCCTGAAATATCGATTGTCTTTTGTTAGTTACAATCAAGTGAACGCCGCTATTTGATCCATTTGGCTTATATATTGCATAATATACGAGTAAACTGGCATTGTGTTTTCCCCAGGTGCACCTTTGGTCACATACGCTGAGTTTCAGATCTTTTCTGGAATACCGTTCCTTCCTGGAATTCCTTGCTTCTGTTCACGTATAGGCCTATTTTTAACATTAAAGTGCCGAGGTAGCCTACCTTTGTTTGCCAGAAGTTACACTATACGGCGATTTAAAAGGAATGGTGAATTTCTGTGCTTTTGATACCCAGTCACTCTTTAAAGGGTGTCCAGGTCTTCAAACAGCTTTAGTTTTAAGAGTTGCCACGAGAAAAAAAAAGGTTCCGCTCTGAAGAGGATTTGTGAATGAACTGCGCGCCTCTCGCCAGCTCGCAGATCAGAGCAGAGGTCCCCACACGGATACGGCCCAATGAATAGTGGTAATATCTGCTTTATTACAATGCAGGGGTCATTCGAAATCTGCCAGCTTCCTGTATGTCTTTGAAAAAATGAAGACCTACACTGAGACTATACAAACGGGAATAAAGGTCATCTACCGCTTCCGCTTTTTGTCCCATATACGACGTTATGCGCACATTCCCCAAAAATAATTTGCTTGTAATTAAAAAAGGTAGTCTATGCGTCATCGTTTAGCGTAGCCTCTTCTGATTAGCCCCAAGTAATCTAGAAATACTAAACTGAAAGTTTGAAAAAAAAAAAAAAAAAAAAAGCCTACTTTGAAGTACACGGAATAAATTACTTGTTTCCGCACAAGGGAACACCGGAAATATCTTGAAAATTTCTTTAGGCTACAGGAACTATGGAGAAATGACTAACCGATTTGTGCTTAAATGTCATACATTTTTGTCACAATTCTTTAGACTTTAATCCTGTTAATATGGTAAACTTTACAGTAAAATTAAATCCCCTGATTGCGTTCAAAGGGCCAAGAACCGCTGCTTTAAGATATTTTGTTCCCTAATCTCTTAATGAAATGTTAATAATGACAGTATCGATTTCCAACGCCTTAACCTGGGCTTTTGTTTATTCGCATTTACTTTGAAGATGCAAATGAAGCACGCCGGCCTTCTCCTCGCCAGAGTGGACGCTTTGAAGAATGTGAGGAGAAGATCATTTATTGGTTTTAATTACTCTTTAATCCTACTGATCGTCCTGGCGGAGATAAATCCCATCTGAATGGCGCTTTTCTCAAAAGCGGGATTGTGCTATAGAACGTCTAATCGAGCTTTTTGCGGCGCTGTTTTACACGCTGTTGTAAACCGCGCAGCCAGTTAAGGGTCCTCAGATAAAACAGGACTAATTTAATACGCCCCAGACTTTGGTCACCCCGTTTAGTTAAACGGCTTTATTTTCAGCCCAAAGAGAGTTCGGCCATTTATCTGACTTTCGAATTGTTTTGTTAGGGTACCGTGCCCCAAGACAATAGAGCTGTAAACAGTTTATGCTAATTTAAAACAAATACACAATAAACATTTATTCCAGCATTCCGCATAGCAATAATGTAAGCTGCACATATAGCATAATATTACATTCGCCTATTTCAAAGCACGTCAATGACACCACAGAAGGCAGAAGTGCTGAGCTAAGGTATATTTAATGCCAAAGTCTGCCTGGAACAAGGATATTGTTTCACATTGTGTGCAATCGTTTTTATTGGACAAATAGGTCTATAGTTGAGTATACATTAATAAATATAAGGATATCACGGCAAAATCAAGTTAAATAATTGTGACATTTAAAACGACCTAAAACACATTTATTTAACGACACTCTTTAATTATCTTGTTGTTACGTTGCGTCAAGCGCGGCAGTAGAAAGTAAATATAGTTTTGTCTCAATTAGTCAAGTTTTACTTTGGTCCGACTGAATAGCGGACGAACAATAAAGTTTACTTTGAAATATTTTTTCATTCATATTAATACACAAAACGTAATGCATAAAATAAAGTTGGTTGCTTTTCATTAAGTAACAAATATAATTTAACAACGTGCAAATTTATAAGCCACTGTGATCTAGGCTATATCATTATTATTATTATTATTATTATTATTATTATTATTATTATTATTATTATTATTATTATTAGGCCTATGTAATTTTTCCAGACGAAGACTTAAAGTTAAAATCCAAACACGTTTACCGTCAAATTCTTTAGGTTACTAAACTATATACTTTTAAGAGGGCGGTTGAACTTGTTGAGTGGAAGAATATAAATACAGAATTTCAGGCGACTTTCATGCTCCCTAACTAGCCCGTGATTGGACAAAGCTAATAAATGTATCGATATTACAAAACAATAATATGTGTATTAATTTTGCTTTATGTTACCTTTCAGCAATGCGTGAAAGACCGTTAGTTTTATCTGCATTGAGTGGACAGACTTGTCTAGAAAGAGAAAAACTATAGTAATTCTTACTTCAAAATTGAGATCGATCCAAAATCGAACCAGTCACGTGTGCCCCACGCAAACCGATTTCGCTGCATTGTCTGTGAGCAGAAATATATTGTCGGGTTTTTGTCCATTGGCTGCATTCTCAGAACCAGGTGTGAAAACTGGAGTAAGTTAAGGCTGGCCAAGTTAAGATTGGCCTTTTCTGTGTACCCTAGGCCCACCTTCATGCTTCATTGAACAGTGGGTGCTTGCTTTAATTAAAAAGAGATATTTCAGCCAAAGTCAAGAAGGTTTTCCGATATTTTTCAGATGTTCTTTGCATGCAAGAGTGAGGTTTATTATATTAGCTTTTTTTTCCATAACTGATACTTCACCTTTCAGCCAAACCACTCAATGCACCTTTATTTTCTTGGCACGGACATCACGCGCAGACGTTTGTCGACATTCTAAATGGATTAGTCACTGTTTTATCGAAGAAGTTGGCGAAGCGTTGTGCAGTCGGTTTTCTTGCTATCTGACCCTAATGAGCGTATTATTCCCAGACTTATCACACGTGAATCCTCCCTACTGTTGTTCACTGCCCACCACCGGCTCAAAAA
The DNA here is from genome assembly GCA_026776725.1 of Gnathonemus echidnorhynchus. Classification (NCBI taxonomy): domain Eukaryota; kingdom Metazoa; phylum Chordata; class Actinopteri; order Osteoglossiformes; family Mormyridae; genus Gnathonemus; species Gnathonemus echidnorhynchus. The sequence goes on from JAODJU010000081.1 coordinate 12,451,130, forward strand.
TATTTTTGGTGTTTTGCAGATTTTAACTTATGCAGTTTAACGTTCATGGGGCTTTTCTTTGCCCGGACTTTCTTTAAATTTACCTACCAATGATTTATGCATCATGCTGTTAATCCGTCCACTTTTGCCTTTCCAACCTGAATGCATTTGCAATTGATAGGTCATCGATTTGAATGGGATGGCACACTCAAACATGTGCCTTGCTGTATATTGTCATTGCTTAAGCACATTTAACCTAATTAAGAGATTTATTCCTTTTTTAGGTATTTCAGGACGTCAGTTATTCCTGCGTTCAATGTGCGATTAACTTTTACGATCACGTTTCTTTAACTCCGGCATGAAATCTGCGTCTGACCTATAATACGGTATTTCAATTAATTTGCACCAGTTAAAAAGTTCTATGGTAAAATATATCTGGGGTAAAATACTGGCGCGTGCATGTGCCGCGGTCACGGAGGCGCGGATTTAACTTGGAACCTCCGTCAATCGCATATTGCGTTTTAAAAATGACATCCCGACGCACGCTGGTCAATCACTTGTCAAATAAAAGACAACATGCTTGTACTGCTAATTATCCATCAAAGGGCAGTTTCTCTTTTAAAGATTATTGCTTGATGAACCTTTATGGAAAAGGGGGTGTCAAAACGTAAAATACAGCGTGAAATATAGCTACCCTACGTAATCATGGGAAATTATTTGTTTGTAAATAAGCTGTTAGTGTATTTTATAAGAGTGTTTTTTTTGCAATTAGAAACATTTGATAAATTAAGGTCCTGCAAAAATTACTGTCTAAAAATATAAATGTTTTAATGTTTTCATCTCAGATTGCTGTCATTGATAGTATGCTATTCGAAGAGATAATTGTTATAAGTTTCTGCAGCAATAAATTCGTGGCAATGAATTTTGCTAAATGTAAAATTAATTTCAATTTCAAATCAATTTCAGGAGGAATGATATTTAGTTAAGGAAACAGTAAGATGAGTTGGGGATAATCACCACGTTCTAAGAACAAGTTTGAAAAACGCGTTGATTTGTGATTTGCTTAATAGACAAACGCCTTTTCCATGGAAAAATAATTGAAAAGTTCTCTTGTATTTAAGTCCCCTGGCGCTGAGATATAGTCTAACATCCTCTAAATAATACATCATCAGGCAGCCGCATTGCATGAACCTGGTTTAGATTCTATGTGGCCCCAGTGTTTCCTGTATTATTTCCTGTAGTATTTCCTGTATTATGTAGCGCATGCCAGCCTACACACACACACACGCACACACACACACACACACATATATATATATATATATATATATATATATATATATATATATATAG
>JAODJU010000081.1:12452561-12464928 GCA_026776725.1 Gnathonemus echidnorhynchus
ATATATATATATATATATATATATAGTTCAAATAAAATCCGCTAAACTGTGAATCATCAAGGCGAAAACTAATAATCCTTAGATTGCTTAGACTCATTTAATTTAGAAGGTGGAGAAAAATCCGTATACACTTCATATTTCACAATTTAGGTATATCAGTGGTTGCGTGTAGAACAGAAGTCTGGGTCCTTCTGTATTGTTAATTATTTATTAAGCTATGTATGCCTAATTAAATCAAAGAAGCACTACATCTATGGATTTTGAACTGACGTCGCCACTTTGGGAGTGAGGGTAACATTTTCACTCCACTTTTCACACTATTTCCACTCTAGTTTTCAGGGTCTTTTAACACCTGTTAACCACATTTTCACAGTTTTTCTGGCTACCGAAACTGGCTAGAATGACAGTTATACCGCCGGACAGGTTTACTTCACGTCGTCGACTTTGTCTATAGGCCTATTTTTTCCCAGTGAAAACTGTTGACACAGGGTTGGTTATCATTATCATCTGGGGATTTTAGCTAACAGATATTAGTGGTCGAAGCAATTGATTTCCATGTCAAATAATAACGAATTGATTTTTTTAAAAATCGTTCAGAGTGACTATACAATGCAGTTTTGCTCAATTTTGCATGAGCCAGGCGTACGTTTGGACGAGCATATTTCACCCCGAATCAGAAACGGGGAATTTCTCCTCCAGCTTGTACGCAGGACTCTTAAACTCACTCCTTAATCATTACGCCACCTGCTGTCGCGTCTCTCACTAACATTATATTTTTAATGAACACAATTTACCACGCGCCCTTGCAGAAGATGGATTGATGAATTTCAGTGTTTTGTAATTTTAAAGTGACAATCGTCGCGTGTTTTTGTACCCTTGCACTTGCAGTATTTTGTATGCAAAGTTACTTAAGACAACATTTTAACCCAAAACACGCGCAAAATTAAGCACAATAAAAAGTAACGTAAATTTAGAGAAAAACAATCACATTATCTAAGTGCATTTTAATTTATTTTAAGTTCTTGTACTTGGTAGGTTAATATGTCACACGTACTGTCCCTTATACCATTCAAAAGTCCGATTTATTAATTCTTATAATTTTGCTTATAGGCCTACTTTCAAAGATTCAATTCAGACTTAAATTTCTCCCCGAAATTGTTACTATCTTTCTCGTGTATCTTTCTCGTGTATTGTTTCATATGCTGATTTTATATATTCAATTAATCTATCTATCTATCTATCTATCTATCTATCTATCTATCTATCTATCTATCTATCTATCTATCTATCTATCGGTCTTTAAGGCGTAATGTAAAGCGTGTATACATCCAAGATCAGCTACGAAAATTACGTCCACGGCACACTTTCTGCGAATTTCTTCGCCCCTGGTTGTGTGTTAAGGCCTGCTAACCAAGTTCTGAACTAGTTTTTAAGTTGTGGGTCCAATCCAACGACAAAATAAAAGCCGTTTTAAGTGCATGTCTACGCGCGACATTGACTTAGAGGGAAGATTAAAATATGACTGTAAAGGCCGTAAGAAATTTGAATTCAGTTGCAGGCTGTTTATAAACTGGCATGATTATTTTTCTGTGTCACGACGTGGGAATTTCTCTTGTGTGTTTGTGGTTATGGCAGAACCGGCTGCAGCACAATAGTAGTAACGCTTTATGCCCCCGCTGAAATAGCGAAATTCCCTCTTAACTTTTCTATGCAATCTGGATCGTTCAAGTTTTAAAGTTACGGTGTTATAGGCTTATCAATTGTGAGCAGGTATTGCAGTTTTATGTACGACCGGAGAAATAGTTTAAGATACAGTGAAAACATCACGTAGGCCTATATAGGACTTAGGATATAAATATGCCGTATTAGTTTTGTGAACGTATGCCTTTTCGGAGAGTTTGCCTGTATACCCGCAGGAAAATTAAACAAACAAATGCCGCTTGGACGCGTCCCCTGCATTTACTTATCAAGAGTCTCTCTGTCAGGATTGGGATGAAGGCGACATTTCCGCACAATTGTTTAAATGAGACTGATCAATATTCAATAAAGCGACCAAGGACGGGAGGAACTGCTATCTATTGAGGCTCGAGTCCCCTGGGATTCTCCCCCCTGAGTTTCCCTTCAGTGATTTCGTTTTGTCTCTGTCTAGACTTCCATCATGAATAACTCAGATGGCAATAATACCAACGCGGAGAATCATCAGGATTATGCTCAGTAGAAATGACACGGGCGAATCATTCAAATGCGCCCTTAAATGTACTATACCAGTTGGGCAAATATACCGTATCTTATAAACCTGCTAGTAGCGCTCATGAGCGACCAACTTCGGTAAGTCGTGTGGGTTTATGCATTTTCTATTCATTTCTTATTTGCATTTGCCAAAACAACACACGGAAGTCCCATTAAAGAGAGCAATAAATAAAAATACTTACACGTATACACTAATTCTTTTATTACTGTTTTAATGATCATTCCGGTTTTGCACGGCTCGCGACTTTAAATATGCTTTCCTCCTGTGATCATACACAGGCATTATTTAACTTGATATCTAAGCTAAAATAGCAATAAGTTAAATAAGTCTACTTTGTTATCGTTACCACCGTCAAATAAAAAAGCCGCGACCTTCCCCGGGGGAACTCAGTGCTGCCGCCTGTTGAAAGTCCTAGTTTAATCCTTCAGTTTACTTGGTGGAGTTTTAAAATGATACATATTATGTAGTCCTATTACTAGACAGGATGTTTTGTCCTTTTTGGTCTTTTGAGTGCTTTACTGATTACGAGATAAACACGTGACCTTATATTATTATATGAAGTTGCTTAATACGTGTGAATACACACGAAACACGGGACCGCGAGGATGGCTTTTATAAAATCTGTCACATAAGTCGACTCTAGTCAACTCAATCGTGTAGATGTGTACAACTTGAATTTCATCTGCATTTTCCTTGTGTCTGTGCATGCATTTCAACCACCATCCCCCATCTATCCAGTGTTATTTTTTTCCCTTAAATTACAGGTCTATAATAACTCATTTACTAATAGACTTATAAAATAATCTATTAAAATGTGAGTACACCGCTATTAACAGAACGATTCGGTACCAAGTAGGCTATAGTGGCAAAGAATTGTTTCATTCAGCATAGTTATGCAGACAAATTATCCGTGTTAGGCATTCTGTCATCACATCACAGTTATTAAAGGAAACTGACTTCTGTCCTCTTATGTTTCATTATTGAATTGTACTCCACGTCCACTGTCCGTGTTACTCAACGGTGAAAAAGCGGACGGATTTCCACAGTGTCCCATACATATTATAGGGCTCTAATCAAAGGCAGATTTTGTAATACAGTTTTTTGTGTACCATGTTATAGATCAATGTTTTTTGTGCAATCTCTCGATAAATCTTTATTTACTCACAGCCCAGAAGGTTCTTGGTGAATTCCTCATACTTGTCATACCAGAGATGAATGAGTCCCGCTATTCCGATCAGGTTATCAACCAGGATCAAGGAGCTCTGTCACAATTCCTCTTTATTGTGGCTCTTATTCCTCCCGTGTTGCTGTTGTCAGGGGACAAAGATGTGTAGCTATTATTATTATTATTATTATTATTATTATTATTATCTCTAAGCCTTCTGTTCGCTGTTGGGAGATTTTGTTTGCGCTTTTTATTTCAAGCGACTTTGACTCTTTTGACCACGACGACAGGTAGGTACAGGTTCACCTGCGTCGCCATTACTGTGGATAATGAGGTGGGCACCTTCCTCTCTGTCAGGTAGCGCATTATGGAGTATTTGGCGCTACAGTGTGAGATCTCAGTTTCGCAGACATAGCGTGCTCTGTGTCAGTAATACCTGTCAGATAAGAAGGCAGCGTTTCTCCGTTTTCCGGTGCTTTAAGTAACTCCGATGCATTATGCATCATTTTGATTTAAGAATCGTAAATGTACAACGAGTATATGCTTTACAGTAACATTTACTACAAACATTTCTACTTAACACTACGACAGTACACGCTCTATGCCAACAATATGCGTATATGACCATAGGCCTTAGTCCTGTCGCGTGAAGCAGCGTGGTAACGTAATGTGGTTAAATTAGGTCTATATAAATATGTAATTCGTATTTATAACGAGACCTGCAACGTATGCATTAGTTTTAATTTCGCCTAATGTCAGTGCTTGAAGTGGGGAAAAAACAGGTGCAAATAGTCTCCTTATTATTCAGTAGATTATAGGAGGTTCGGTATGCAGCAAACGCTCCCGGTACTTTGATTTAAAGAAAAAGAGGCGTCGGTACTGCGTGCTGGTGGGTACTGGCCTGCTTTACCCACTGCCTATATATTTCTTCGCAAGTTTTCCGAACATTTTTTGAGCTCAGACTACACATTGTAAACCATAATATGTTTTCCTACTTCGGCGTTCATCCAGTACTTTAAAAATCTCACGCATATTAGCCCTGGACAGTAAATTGCGTGTTCAAATCTTAGGAACGGTAGATAGACAGCGACTCTTTATTTATGATTCGTCTATGGTTGTCTCCACCATATCGTTAAAATATATAGGGTTTTTAATAGCCCTATATAAAATTAAAAGCATGTAGGCCTACAGAACACGTAAACTTTTAGGGCCCCTGGTATAGTATATTTGTAGTCTGTATAAGGCAGTGTTCAGAGTAGGTATTTCTATTAATTGTAATTTTCGGATTGTCGGGCGACTGTCAAAGCTCAGTCAATGGACCTATTAAAAGCAGAAGTGCTGCCATGCGGAAATGACAGGTGCGTCACTTTCTAAAGGGACATCATTGACCACCTCAGGGATAAGCCGGCACAGTTTCGAATGGAAAGAGATCTGGCTTAATTCTAACCGCGCTACGGCGAGTCAGCGTGGCCGCGGGACCGACGCCGTTTATCTGACCCACTCTCATTCAATGCGGCTTTTTCGGTCTTATGCGCTCTCCTGTAATCTGGTTCATAATTCATTAATACAATGATCACTTTATAAACTTTATTCTTAACTGTGAAAGAACCCTGAATATAATAACCAGTGACAGGACTGATCTAAAAATAGCTAATATGACAATGGGGGCGTTTTCGCTGGAAATTGGATAGATTTCGACATTAATCCGTTGCTATAGTGACATGAGAGGTGCACCTTTCATTGAGAGAGGGACCTAAGGTAGTGTAGTACTAACTTCTCCATAAATCGGATACACTCCATAGGTTACTGGGAAATATTTTCCGCATTTTAAAAATCTGATCATTGTCCTGTCTTTTGCGTTGTCTCGCGAACATCCCAAAGGTACAAACAGCATTAATGTACCATCAATGGTACAGAAATGTCATTCAGAGTTTATTTCTATACCTTAAAATGTACAACTACCTACAGCTAAGGGTACAATTGGCAGACCCTTGAGGGTACAGCCGCAGTGAGAAGCAAAAGTACACATTTTACCTTTTTTTCTGAGAGTGCACCATCGTTAACATAGCTGGAAACTTTAGCAATAACTCAAAAGGCACCAGTTTTGTAAAAGTGTCACTGCTATGGCTTTGAACTGACGAGTTGCTTAATAAGATCATAACTGCATTTTAAGTTGAACCTTCTTCAATAATACATCTCAGTATATTCTCGGTCCACGCTATTCCCTCCATTCCACTGCACGAAGCCGACGCATATAACGTAATATTGGCCTGTATACATTTCAACCGGACGTTAAAGGTACGAAGGGGGTGAAGTAGGCTAATCGCTGCAAAGGGCGTTCAGCTGTAAAATTAGCGCTCCTTAAAACAGAAACTGACACTATTGCCACGGCTGACAATGTTTTTATTTCCCATAATGCCTCAGCGATGTGAGTGCCCCCCACCAGCACGCGCCCGGCCTTTGTATCAGGCCCAGCTCTCTGTCGCCGTGCAGGTGTATCCTGTCCCGTGTGCTGCCACCTGTTTTGGCAGCAAACTGTCAGTCAGGCAGTTTCATTTTAGCAGATTTAGCATTTTAGCTTCCCGCAGCCAGCTTGACACTGACCACCCGTTCCAGGGGCTTTACTGCAACACATTGTTTAAACGATTCGGATTATTTTTAAGTATTGACTTTAGCATGTGGTTCATTGTACTGTCATATTTTCATTTATGTTTTTGCCTTGCTAGCTGTCTATTTCCCTCTACTGATGAATGTTACATGTGATTCTTGCATTTCCACTAGGCCTATACAGTCCCAGCAGTCTGCGATTCTCTTCGTGCTATTGTCTGACCCATACAGGAAGATGAAGAAACCGACTAAAACATCCATCAAAAATTTCAGAAAGAAAACAATATGACAACAAAATGCATGTTATAGATTTTAAATGTTACCCTTTATAATGCATTTCGATAGCTACGCGTGCATCAAAATCTGATAATTGTACATTTCAATAGGCCTATATTAATTTATTATTTTATTTAAATCAGATTACGATACACGGAAATGCTCAAGGACCCACAGATGTGCCGAGACTGGGCTTGAACCAACGACCTTCCGTTTTAACTGTGCTCACGTCCTACTGTTTATCAACGAGGGATTTTAAGGAGCCGTGGCAGCAAGTAAATACGTTTACAAATTCGGTCTTTTTGTCAATGTCTTCTGCATGAGAATAACTTTACGTTTGTCGTGTATGTGAATGTGCATGAGCTCGCTTGAGGAGAATCACTGAAAGGAAATACACTTGGCCGCCTTGATCAGTGAAAAGCGACCGATTCACTCATAGCACATTAACACGTTTCCAGTCCTACGCCCAACATTTATCGATTTATTTGTTTGTTTAGAATGACGACAGAGGGAGCAGAATCGTCTCCAGTTTGGTTCATTTTCAACGCCAGAGCTGAGAAAATCTGGATGGCTGTTCGATGCCAAGTAGCGAAGTGCTATTTCGCGTTATTGTCTCTTTTGGTGGTTGGGGAATAGCATCCTGACAATTCTTCCCCCACAATCCACCGAATGTTGTGTGAACAAGGCTAAACAAAACAGAGAATAATCTTAACCTTTTCAGTTCTTCTCCAGCGGGATTATGGTGATGTTGACTACTTCGGTTGGCGTATATCGTATTATGGTTCTGTAACAACGAGAACCCCATCACCTTGACCTAGTAATATCAATTTAGGGCTCATGTTCACGTGGGCTTAATACTTATCACAACGTCCTGAAATGTTAATTTGTCAAGCTGGAATAGTTTAGGACTCAAAAATGATGTAGTTTTAACACAGGGGAGAATGCCCTAATTAAAATTGGAGAGTGTTGACTCGCTTTTTTAATATATGCCCAGTGATTAGATTACAGTTTAAGTACTACTATACGTGAACCCATGGGGACGTTTCTCGAAATCTAGAACCAAAAGCACCGAGTTTTTTTTTCTTATCGACTGATCGCTGCGTAATTTTCAATTAACAGGATGTTATTAAAACCTGACAGCCCCGATGCCAAGTAGAACTATTTCTTCTGAGACTTTTACCCCCATTAATTCAATTATTTTACAGCCCTATTTAACTTCCACCAGTCAGCAGGTACTGTCTGCGTGTGGTTACAGATTAATAAAGACACGAAAAAAAACGACTGTGCAACAAGAGCTTTGTGAGTAATTGGCAGATTGCTGGAGGTAAAAAATCTCCACTGGGTAGGACACCAAACACTTTTTCTGGCACGTTGTCAGTGTTTTGGACCCCGGTGGTTTCATGCGCTTCTCACAACCATAGTTACTGCTTACATTTTGTCACTTTTCACCACCTTGTTACAACTCCTGTCTGGATCCCTCGGTCCTTTGCAGCAGAACGACTGGGAAGGCCAGATTAACGGCGCCACCTGGCGGTGACTTGGCGATTTCTCCTAATTTCATGAGCAGATCGAGGGTGCGTCTCCCGAAAGCTTCGCGACGCTAAAGTACAGTACTTCATTATCTCGTAAATTAACTACTGAGCCGAACCACTCGTTATATACTACGTCGTTCTTTATCTGAACTTCTATCAGGTCTTATACACAGACGCAGAAGTCAACAAGAAACACTCTGATGCTATTTATTTGGACGACAACGACAACAGCAATAAATAATAATAATAATAATAATAATAATAATACATATAAAATTATAATTTAGGCTATAAAATTAGCCTAGTAAGGTAAAAAAGGGCTGTGAATGTGGATTAAATTATAATTGAATTTGAATTGGGGTTGGAAACGAAATGCAGACTTACATTTCGAATTTAAGGAAGTAGAACTAAAATGCAATTGAATTTACTCAACTCTAATAATACGGCTTAAAAATACGAATTAGACGTAAACACACGGCATATGCTGTGTCATTGCTATAAAAAATGTCATGTTATTTAGAATGAAAGAATGCGCCGCATACAGAATAAATTAACTGTGATTTTGTGTACTATGGTGGAAGAGCACTGCATAGTCATACAAGTAACCGTTTCACAATCCTACCCATCTGACAACCCACAAACACTCACAAGAAAACTCTCCTCAGAAATGTTAGCTGATATAAATGATTAAATATGCATGAACAATAAATATGTGCCCATGAAAATTGATTTAGCTGGCTAACGTGAACCATGTATGTATTTGGAATACGCGAAAAGATATACACGATTTTTTTTCTTTTTCTCTTATACAATCATGTTAATATAAAGTACACTTCACTCACTTGTAGATATACAAAGTTAGTATAGATATTTACCATCAATAAGGTAAATATATAATTTATGCTTTGCTATGTTAAATGGCATTGCAGTGATGTGTGACTGCATTGAATTTCGTTGAAATTAAATTAATTGAATTGCTCTTCCTGACATTTCATTTCAATTCAACATTCTGCGGGTTGTGGCCAATTCAGTCAAATTCCAAGTCATAAATTCTGAATTTTGCACGAACCTGGTATGAGGTGAGCTAACCCATCGAATCTGCTATGTATTCAGTCACAGGCGGCAATGTGGGAATGTGAATCACCCCTTGTTACCAGCAACGGCAACTATCCAGAGAATTGAGCAACTATATCAGAGATCGCATTTCAGACGGCGCCAGCCGAAAAACTAAGTTGCGGGACTAACTATTGTTTTGTGGGCAGAGACGACCCCTTGGACCATCTCAGTAATAAATAATTAATAGAGAAATACAGGCTGGCCTGGGGTGAAATAACGAGTCTCTTTGGTCTGGTGCAGGATAAATTGATATAGGGACACAATGGAACTTTCCCGTCAGCACAGAGCTGCTTCTTACAGCGGTTTCTCCTCCCTGCAGATCGCCAGCGATGCACGTGGCCTCGGCACTGCCGTTGTGTCCAAATCTGTGCATGCAGTGACCTGATTACTATTGTGTTGAGGGGACAGGGATGGGGACAAGTCAGTCCTTGGTGAGTCCGAGTCAAGTCTCGAGTCAAAATATCGCAGGTTCGGTGTTCTGACAAAACGTCATACTTTATCAAAACATCATACCGTAGTGCTAATCGATAGCCCTAACCCTAACCCCCCAAAACCCCTTACCTTAACCCTAACCCCTAAAACGTAATCCTAATCCCAAAACGGTGGAACTGCACATGCGCAGAAAGGCTCGATAGCACGTCTCGATAGGTATGATGTTTTGTCAGAACACCGGGTCCAGTCTCAAGTCAGGTGCCGTCAAGTCCATGTCGAATCCAAGGCTTTCCATCGTTTTTCTTGTCGAGTCACAGGTAATCAAATTCGTGACTCAAATCCAAGTCAAATGAGAAAATTAACAATTATGGGATCCACAGGGGGGACTATAACCTCAAGTCTTCTTGAGTCATAGGGCCCAAAACGAGTCATTTACCCTCAAGTCCAAGTCAAGTCCAGTCATAAGTCATTAGATTTGCCAAACGCCACTGCAGGCCTGGTATTGTGGGGGTTGTGGATGGAGTGCTTTTCCCTACACACACACCCAACCTCTTGAATCCCATCTGCATCTATTGAAAAAAGTGTTCAGGTGATATATAACTATCAAGGACTTTTCACAGGCATTGGGGCCCAGTGACTTGGGAGCATGATGCTTACATCTGGTCCAAGTCTGGAGTGGTTTGCTAGTGGCAGGTACTGGGAGACAGCAGGTATCCTCTTCACGAATACCTGCTAACTCTGGTGTTGAATCCCCAGACGGTGACTGAGGAGAGACATAAAAACACATAAAGAACACACTCTATTGTAGCGTGGGCTCTGTGCTTGGGGAAGATGTGATTCTGGTGCATGTACAAGACATTCCTGCTCTTGTGTGCTATGTTGCATAACATCGCAGTGATTATTTTATTAAGATTTCATTTTGGCCGCTTCTTTAAGATGCTTTAACTCTTCTTTTGAGAAGTGTTGCTTCGTTTTCCTATTGCTGATTTTTTTTTTTGCTGGGGGGGCATATGTTTTGAGCCCATTTATATGTTTCTGACTAACAGGTTAATTGTGGTCTTCATTTTGTGTGAGTTTGCTTGTTTCGGATAATTTCTTTTAGTTTTTTTTTCACTTGCATATGTCTAATGTGATAACACTTTATTTGTATTGGAAAGGAAAAAAGAATTAATACATTAAACCCACATCTGTCAGCTACGCCCCCATACTGCTGAAACGTGTATATATGATAACATACATATAATGGACACTTTAATAACACTCATTAAAATGTAATAAATCATTTTTAACATCATTTTGCAATTTATTTATGCACAGACAGGGTCTTCCCTAAGTTAAACTGGCTTTATGAAGACAAAGTAAAAAGTAATAAGCATGTTTTGGTTAATTATCACAGTACATTTTGAACTACAAAATATATTTTACTACTTCCTAAACTGAACAGTGTGTGTGTGTTTAAATGAATGCTGGAATATATTTTCGAATGTGTGCCTGGAGATATGTGTGTGTGTGTGACAGAGGGTAACAGAGGAGATCTATGTCAGATGAAGGGTTACTGAAGTGAACTATGTGTGTGTTTAAGTGAATGTTGTAAAGTATTCTTAAGAGTGCATTTGGATATGCAGGCAAGTCATTTGTGTGTCTAAGTGCATGTGAAGTAGCTTGTGTGTGTGTCACAGAGAAATGGTAAGAGGGCAATTAGTCCACATCAGACTCGCAGTCGCGGGAAGTACAATCAGCTTCTCTTTCAGTGCAATAGCCATGTTCGGATGGTAGCAACTGTCTCTACAGCCAAGAAAAAAACTTGCTATGCTAACTTGCTAACGGATTAGAGGAATAAGCCCACGTTGCAGGCGCCCCGTTACCGACAGTCTGTGCATTTCTCACGTGGATGCCGGGGAGGATCAAACATAGAACCACTTTAAGTTGGTTCGTTAAATGTCGGATAACGAAGGGCTTTGGGAAACACTCGCGAATCTCACTCCTTCTTGACCTACGTCGTTGGGTATTCGCCAGGCTCTGTGGTGCTGCATGACGCAGGTGGGGAAAAATGCGACGATCCACTAAAAATCTCCAAGACAAAGGAATTTACTGGGAAAACTGAAAACACGGGGTGAAACTACGAAACAAAAGGACCACGAGGGGTCAGAAAATCAACAGGGGGGAAAAAATAAGGAATTAACTAAAAACCATAGAATAAACACAACTACGGAACGAAGCAGCACACAGGGAACAGGACTGAAACACACAGTAACATTCACACGATGAATCATAGAAGGAGGGCAAGCGATTAGATACAACATACAAGCGAGCTGAGGCAGATGTGACACAAGGCAATTAGCCAATAACAACGGCGCGGGGAAACAGGCAACAGGTGCAATAACTTATACTAATGAACACAAGACTAGGGAAACTCCAACAAACGCTGCAAGTAAGAAACGCTAATTACACATTAGGAATAAGTAACATGAAACCAAAACACAAACAGGAATGGATGAGAACAGTGGCATGTACAACGAAGCGGGGTTACTGTCTTATCGGGGTCGGATTTAAGGTAGTCTGGGCAAAATGTAAGTGAACGAATATGAAATCCATTTAAACTGTATACCTTAAATCCGACAAGTTACCCCGATAAGACAGTAACCCCGCTTCGTAATACACGGCACAGGACAAAAGCGGGGCAAACCTCTAACCGGGAAACAAAGTGACATTCACTGGGGAAATACACACAATAAATACAAATAAACAGGTGAGTCTGGCCCCTGGCCAGTCTCAAAGCCATAACCTAAAGACTAACGGCTTCTAAGCCACATGTTCAACCAGCTGAACTATGACGCAATCTGGGGAAGAGACGGGCGCCAGTCCGGACACTAAGGGTGTACTCACACTAGGCACGGTTGCTGTGAACCGGGCCCGAGTACGATTGTCCCCCCTCCCCCTCTGGCCTGCACTCACATTAGGGTTTCAGCATTCGCGCCGGAGTACGCT
>JAODJU010000081.1:12465028-12475333 GCA_026776725.1 Gnathonemus echidnorhynchus
GAGCACTCACACTAGTCAAACGAACCGCGCTTTGGTGGTCAAACGCACTCGGGCACGGTTCAAACTGCCTAGTGTGAATACACCCTTGGCCGTTTGTTACCGAGGAATGCAGACAGAAACCATCACCTTTCAGCTGCTTTATGCCCTGTTAGTGCGGAGTGCTGTTACGGCTAGATACATCAGTTCGTATTTCAACAGCAGACGCATAATGTCGGATTACTCAGATTAATTACTGCTCTTTGTTTGTCAATCCTATACATTAATTATAAATTACACTATACACCTACAAATGTGTCATAATCCAACTGCTATACTATAGTCTCACGTAGTTATTGTGGATTTGAGTAATACCCATAATTAAGACCCACGTACAGAAAAACCGTCGATTTGAAATAGACTCATGTTATTTGGGGGATTAAGACAACGATAGAGACTTTTCTCCTACTGGTATTTCTACAAAGACTTAAGCAAAGCCATCTCAGAAACCCCATGCATATGATTTAGATGGAACAATCCACTTAGCCGTGTTTCAATGTCACGGTATTTATATTTCAAATACCACATAATTTATGTGCCACAATTACTGAGAAAGAAAAAACAACGACGGACAACTTTAAGCATTTATTATGCAGTTTGGGAAAATGTAATTTCTAACCCCACTTCAAAGCAGCACGGATGCCTCTCGGCTTCCCACGTCGTACAGCATCTCCCACCGCGTGCAGGGACTCCCCAGTCCATCAGGCTCCGGTCCCGCTGCGCCGGAGCTTGCAGAAGCCGGACTCCAGCGAGCTGTACCGCCGCACCGCTGCGCGAAGGAGCCGCCGATCGTCCCGCCCCGGCGCGCTTCGAAAACCGCAGGGAATTTCAAACAAGCCCGATCGTAGCTCGCAGCGGAGATCAAAGACTTTACTGACTGATTTATCTTATTTTCTCTAGGCAAGAGTCCCAAGTAGGTAGCTGCTTCCGCCGTGAGCAGCGGTGGGAACTGTCCCACTTGCGGTATTTTATTCAGAACAGCATAATATAATAAAGACATGTATTACAGGAGAAGTCACGTGGTCAGTGTACCAGACCAGGGGCTCTGCAGTCAGCGGTGTTACAGCCAGCCGAACCACACACGTGGATGGAGAGACCGAGCACACTCTGCACGCCACAAAAGAGGAAACAAATGTTTGTTTATGTTTATTCAGTTCCTTGAATTCAAGGTAATAGAAAGAATACACAGTTTAAAACTGGACAATAAACACCACATTGATTTAAGAAAAACAGCCTTTTCCTTGTCCCCTGTGGTTGAGGCCTGAATTTACGTCTGTTACAGTTGTAACGTTACCTAAAGCTACTCCACCCAATCAGCTAAGATTCAAAGGCTTGAGTACCGGACCAGGCTCTCCAGAGACCATTGCAGCCCAGCTATGATGCAGAGACACGGTGGGTGGAGGGCAGTGGAACGTCCAGCCGCCCCCCCCCCCCAACACCTATAGCAGTGGGACAGATGACGGTCTCTTCTGTCATGAGAGACGTCTAGTGACGTTAGTCATCCATATACACGTGGGTCAGACACACCATAGGGCAAAAAACTAGGAACCAAAAAAATACTAGCAGTCCTTTACCTCCAGGGCAAGACAAAGATATTCTGACCAGATTTTGACACAGTTTACGTCCAGCCTGCATGTAATGAGTGAGAGAAACACAGGGATATACAAAATGATACAGGAAAGGGACGCACTCGCACGACACGGGCGATCCCAGTGAACGACGACCCGACACACACACTACGTCTTCGTTTTTCTCACGCGCGGAAGCCCTGCGTAAATGTGTTATTTACAATTTATGAAACTTCGACAGTGACAAAAGCACTCAGTTATATTACAAAGGCAATCACAGACTGCAGAATACAGGGCAGATGCACCCCCATGCCGTCGAACCCGGAGCAATGCGGTCACCCCGTCGGCCCTCGCACGTCAGTCTGGTTTCGGAAACACGGCCTGCCGCCACAGGCCCAGGTCCGCTCAGGAGAGTGGCCTGCCGTCAACACGTGCGGCGGCAGGGTGCAGACAGCTCAAAACTCAGCAGATTCCCACACCCCCCGCTAATGCCACACACAAGTCTGTATGTCAGGATGCACTAAGGTAGGGGGCTAACAGGCCAACAGCAGAATTGCCCTAAAAAGTTTCCCTTTTGACAGACAGCTCTGTGCTCAAAATCAGGAGTTTTGTAGTGCCATTCCTTTCTGTTTGACATTAATTCACAAAAAAACCTCCGTCCTTATACATAATATGAGAGCAAACACTGAGGACAGGCTTAGACGGAGATCAAATCATTAAAAGAAAGACATGATTTGGCCACAAGGAGACGCTAATGTTCCAACAGTCTGCTCCGGAATTGGCACAGTCCTCTAAAAGTCTCCAGAAAAGAGGAACTCGACATGAAAAAACGTGGATCTTCATCCATAATCTCCTTCCAGGGGGAACTGCACATATATGGATCTTCCCAGAGCACCCAGCCCCCCCCACTGGGATGAGAGACACCGTTTTCCTTAGTCGTTGTGGGATTTCTCAGCACTGGCCTGGGGGAGGGAGGATACAGCCGTAAAGCAAACAGGATGGGAGACGGGGCCCACGCGACGCGGCGTGAGAGGCAGGTGTGACTTACCATAGCCAGCTGCCGCCCGATGTTTCCGACGGTGACTCCGCCAGAGAAGAAGATGCACGGGAGCCAGGAGCGAACGTACAAGAAATCTGGCGAGGTATACCTGTGTGACGGAAGAACAGGAAGCACCTTCAGAAGCTGCCATATCGATGCAACCAGCAGGGTCACATGCAGGGCTGGAAGTTAACCTTTTCTTACTGAACTAACCCAGCTGGCCAGCTCTAGGCCTGGTCAAAATGCCGTTCTCATTTCCGGAACACAGAGCAGAGACACAAGCGGTCCTTTGATCGCCAACATGGAAATTTTACTTCATCTTTCTGCTCCAGCTTCGTGGAAACAGCAACAATAGGTACATTCTACATGCAGCCAGTTTGGCCAGGGCACATACGCGCACACAGGCACAGGATACCTACTGGTAGACACCGTTGTAGACCAACACTTGTGTGACAAGCGTTGCTAGGAAGGCGATGGTAATGCCCAGACCAAAGCCACTCCTTGACCTGTCGAAAGTCCACCAGAGACCCAGTGAGAGGGCCGCCAGGGTGAGCGACAGCTGGACGTTGTTGGCGAAGTCTAGTTTCTGCAGCGGGTGTCATTAAGGACTACAGTGTTACTGTATTGTGACACAAATGAATAACACTCCACTAACCAAAAACGGTTAAGCAAATGGAAAAATGAAAAACGTAACACAGAAAGGGGGCGAGTGGATTGACTATCTTCTTTACCCCGTTTTGCGAGCAAGCATGCTGATCTGCGGGCAAAATAGCCTGCAAATGACGGGCAATTGAGGGATGTTCACTGATGGTAGCCCTGCGGGGGGGGGACGTCGGTAAATAAAGGATACGGCGCTTGCGTGGTTGATGCCCACAAACACTGCGATGCAGCGCATGACGCTCGCCCACTCCCTCTTGAATTTGTGCGGCTCCCCCAGATGACGGTCGATACATGGATACAGCAGACCGACCACAGCTGCAAGAAAAGAGCAACTTTGGTTACATACCATAAGCAGCAAAATGTTTCCTACGGCATATAACACATTAAATAGCATATGCGACCGCTTGGGGGTGCAACGTTTTCCGCCATTATCAAAATTCGTTCTCCATGCAGAGAGTTTACTACAGCTGCGTTTATTTAAATCCCCACGGCGCGGGGCTTCCCCGTTCCTCTCCCTCGGCGAGTGGCACGTTCGAGCTGAGAGCCAATCAGCTGCCGCAACAGAAGCTCACCAGTTACGACGACAGCCAATCAGAAGGAGGCGCCGAGTTGATGCTAAGCCAACCAGCGAGCGGGCAGGACCGTGGAACGAGACACATGCAGGGAAACGGAACTCGTACCCCAGGGTCGTTTCTTTTAGTTAACACACAAAATAACTCTACCGATGCTATTTATGACTCACTTACAGGTTATAGCTTATTGGGAAGAAATGTGAAGCTTTATAGTGGAGGCACAACCTGCCCGTCGTATAGTTTAAGTCTCCATGAAAACCCGACCATCTCACAGTAAAACAACAATGATTAGAACACTAAACTGGATGCATTCGTGCTTTTTTATATAGAGCATGCTTTATAAGGCCTGTTGCACATCATGCACGCTACTTTAAGCAGAGTAAATAGCAGAGACCCTTACCAGCAGCTGTGCCGCAGCAAAGTGGAACCCACCATGCCGACGAGAACAGGATGGCCATGGCCTCCTCCGGGAATAAGGTGACGTTCCTCTGTACCTGCAGCAAATTCAGCACCAGCGCCAACAAGACCCCGACGGCGAAAAGCACAAGGCCCCGCCTGATCAAGTGCGTCGCCTGGACGCGGCGCAGAGAGTCCCGGACGCCGCTCAGGGGGGCTGAGACCGCGGCCATAATTACCGCCGCCGAGGCTATGGAGGTTACGCCTGGGGTGCTCTTAGCTTTCGCTCCCGTCGGACACGAACAGTGCCAGCACTGCGCTTCCAGCTCTGGCATTTGGCACTAACGCTGGAGAGAGAGAGGGGGAGAGAAAGACACGACCCCCTGTCACCCAGCGTCATCACTGCGGTACTACGGGCGATCCAGCGCCATAGCGAAAACATCAGGCGGCGCAGCCAAATCACATTTGTAAATTAAAACAGCACCAGCCCAAATATAAGCAGAAAATGCTAATACACTACATTAATCTCACAGATATGTCGCTGATTTCGTCTGAGGTATTGAAAAAAATCGCTTTATTACCTGGGCTGCCCGATGAGTCCACGTTCATTCAGAACTTAGAGGAGACTGAAAATAAGTTCGCGCGACTGAAGCTGTTTCATATCCCACTATCAATATCGTAAGAATGAGGGGGGCGTCGCTTTCAGATCTCATATGACAACAGCGTGGACCTGCGGAGCGAACGGACAGTCTGGTGAGTCGCGCCGACCAATGGGAGGACGCCGATGGCCGTGACGACACCGATCACCACACCCCGTTCTGTTCCTGTACAGGGGCGCGCGCTGGAGACGTGCAGGATGCGTGACGTGTGCTCAGAGATGGAAAAACAAAAATAACTATACACCCTGGACAAAAGTGCAAGAAAGATCTTTCGATGAGGACGTGCATGTTGCAAAATGCCCACGAACAGCCGTCACAATGACTCAGTTCAATCGTACAGTTTGTTCCCAGTTAGATTTTACATAAAGATTTAAAGTTCAGGTTGAGTCTGCCTTTTCTGTTCAATGCAATGAGTTGGTTACTGGAATATCCATGATCAAGTATCATAGGGAAGAAGTTTCGGGAAGTGAAGCATGTGAATTAGTGAAGCTTTTTTCCCTTTTGAAGATTGAAATTCCAACCCTCCCCCGCCCTGTTCTTTGTGGAGTTTGTGTGTTTTCACCACGTGTTCGCTCACAATCCAACAGCGTTAGTTATCTTCAAATTATCTACAGGGTGTGTGCCTCCTAAGATGGATTACCATCGCGTCTCGGGTATTTCCCTGCCTTATACCCTATACTAAGCCCCTAGGTACCAGTGACCTGTACTGCATAAACAGATGGTTATGACTGTAGCCTAGCATTTCTCAAAATGCTTGTACTTGTATGTGCAGGCAGCACAGATAACAACTGAAACCCGCCATATGCTGTGACCCGCCCTTCAAGATTAGCAGGCATGTGATTTCGACTAATAAGAACATCTGGTTCTTTGATAATGTCTGAGTCAGCTGACCACATGCTGACTGCCCTTGTGCCAAAGTTTATCGGTAGTATTTTGCTGTTTGATAAAGGTAATGACAACATTATTGAAGGGCGACCAAAAATAATAGCACGAAAAAAATCCAGTCTAGATGAACACGCAGCTGTATCTCAGTAGGCTCCTAAGTCATTTTTGGAATTCATGGAAGACAATATTTTTAGAATAGCTGTACTGGGAAGAATGTAAACAATAACAAATGATTTGGCCTTGTCTTTGGAGGGCATAATTTGTCATGAATGGAGGTGAAGGTGTTATCTACTGACCAGCAAATATGAGAAGAAATTTTTTTGTGTCAATCCCAAAAGCCAGTCAGTGGACAATCTTTATTTAACCTTAAATTAAACTTGTGGACAAATAGTAAACATGGGAAATTCTTTTTTTTGATATCTGCATCATTACTCACTGAAGACGAGTTGAAACAGTGTTCAGTCACAAGAGGTCGAAGCAAAATCTGTGGGTAGATTTGTAGCAGGATCATTCATATGGTATTTCAGATAAGATTCGCTGTAAACAATGACCCTCCAAATAGTCTTTGTGGGGCTTCAACATTTCAGAGTAAATAATTAACATTAGATTGACTGCTTTTCATTTGCTTGGTTCATTTGCCCATAACACTTGGCTCATTCTTTGTTGACAAAGTTGTTGCCCCTTGTTCTTCCATTAACCAACAATTTATATAATATGTCTCTCTGTGACCTACTTCCAGGTTTGCAGTAATACATGGTAGTTATGATAGGGGCTGTATTGCTTTACTGTAAATCTGCCACAGAGCCTGAACTACTGCTCGCATAAGACACATAGCAGCCATTAAACTCATACGTGTCTCACCAGGGGTGCCTGTAAAGGGGGAGAAAGTTAAACTTTGGAACATAACTGGACTGGGGGGGGCATTATGAAATGCCTTTACGGCACCCAATATCTCTAGCAATGCTCCTGTGTCTCACATTCAATCATCTGTTTTCACAATAAGCCTTGAAATTTTTCATATCTAGTTTTACCATGTACCCATGTCTGGTCAAACACAAGGTGACATATACTATAGGGACAAAATATTGGGACACTTGGCCATTACATCCACAGGAACTTTTATGACACCCCATCCTAAATCCACAGGCATCAATATGGAGCTGGTCCCCCCTTTGCAGCTATAACAGCTGCCACTCTTCTGGGAAGGTGTTCCACAAGATTTTGGAGTGTATTTGAAGTCCTGGCTTGCAATCTCTGCTATAATTCATCCCAAAAGGTGTTCTATCAGGTTGAGGTCAGGGCTCTGTGTGGGCCAGTCAAGTTCTTCCACACCAAATCCACACAACCACGTCTTTTTGGACCTTGCTTTGTGTGCTGGGGCACAGTCATGCTGGAGCAGAAAAAGGCCTTCCCCAAACTGTTCCCAGGAAGTTGGAAGCACAGAATTGTCCAAAATGTCTTGGTATGCTGAAGCATTAAGAGTTCCATTCACTGTAACTAAGGGGCCTAGCCCAACCCCATACCATTAACCTTCTGTCATGGGAGTGAGGCATAGTGCAGGCAGGAATAAGGTGGTGACCATCCACTAGTGGCTCAGAAACAAAAGGCGTTTATTAAGGAAACAATTCTCTGGGTAAAACTACAAAGGAAAGGACCTCAAGGAGTCAAAAAGCAAAATATGGAAAAACCACCAACTACAAGAAATGACAAGAAAACAAGGACCAAGAACAAGACAACAGACAAGACAGGGAGCAAGAACAGGCAAGGGAACACAGCACAAGCTCATAATGCAGCACAGAGTAACAGCTAACCTTCTGAAGCAATGACCTACTAAAGAACTGAACTGAGGCAGGAACATAAATACACAAACTGAACTGGGTAATGAAGCAGGAGGAGTGAGACATGAAACGACCAGTCAGAGACGGTGGAGGACAATGAGCAATCAGGGAGGAGTAATCATGATGCACAGGAAACGGGTGAGTCAAATAAACTTAACCAAGGTACCAAGAGACCAACAGCGAAACTAAAAAACAGGAGAATATAACAAAGACAAGTAATACATAAATACATAAAGAAAAAACCAAAACAGAATGCAATCCACAGACTAGGAACAATCAAACTGATACAAAAGCTATACTAAGGAACAAAATCCAATAAATACAAAAACAGAGGCAGCTGGCTTCAAACTCACAGCTAGAGGGTTTACAGGGGCACACTCAGCCCATAGAGCCATGCAGCAGTCTGGGGAACTGGGGAAACATACTAAGGACTTGGACAACAGGGGGGACAGGATGGCCAGTGACACCTGCTGGCCAAATGGGGAGGAGACGTGAAAGGCTGGGACAGACGGGTGCTGACCCTGACACTCTCCTCCACCAAACATTACGGTTGGCACAATGCAGCCAGGCAGGTAACATACTCCAGGCATCCGCCAAACCCAGACTCATCTCTCAGACTGCCAGACAGAGACGCGTGATTCATCATTCCATGGAACGCGTCTCCACTGCTCCAGAGTCCACTCCCAACACACAGTTACTGTGCTGGAGTTAATACCAGGGGAAGTTTGGAACTCCGTAGTTATTGAGTCAACAGAGTGTTGGCAACTTTTACACACTATACGCCTCAGTACTCAGCAACCCTCCACCCACCCTGGAATATGTAGCAGGGAAGAAATTTCATGAACTGACTTATTGCAAAGGTGGCATCTTATGACAGCAGCATGACTGAATTCACTGAGCTGTTCAGAATGACCCAGTCTCTCACAAATGTTTGTACACCTGACTGCATGGCTAGGGGCTTGATTTTATACACCTGTGACAATGGGTCTGAATTCAACGATTAAGAGGTGTGTCTCAATACCTTTGTCCATATAACGTATGTGGGAGGAACTTCCCTTGAGGGGCAATAAAGATACCTTGTTTATGTCTGCATGCTTTGCTGAATGACGTAAGGGAAACTGTCCAAGGTCCATTAAGTGCAGTTGTATGTAGACATTCATTCACAAGTAACACTGTGTCTAATGAGTAATTACTGTAAAGCTTTTTTAAAAATTGAATTCATGTGGAAACATTCATGTTTCAATTTTAATTGTACAGTTATAGAGAAGTTTATATTTTAATTGTGCATGCCATCGATATGTCCCTAATGTGAATATAAATGCCTGCTGCAGACCTGACCAGTGCCTTTATTTAGTCTTTTAAACCAATATTCATGTATTCTAATCTCTGGTGACTGGGTATCTTTGAGACCAGCCTACAAGACATCATCCACGTGGAATTAAAAATGACGTGAAAATGCTCACTGCTAAGTGGGTGGGAGTCACCATGATAAATTTTGCCGGCCCACATACCCATCGACTCTGTGGCATCTTCCTCTCAGTCATTGTTGGTGTGTGTGCCCTGTGATGGACTGGCATCCCACCCAGGGTGTCCCCCAGCCCTGTGCCCTGTGAAGGACTGGCATCCCGTCCAGGGTGTCCCCCTGCCCTGTGCCCTGTGATGGACTGGCATCCCATTTTGGGTGCTCCCCCTGCCCTGTGCCCTGTGAAGGACTGGCATCCTGTCCAGGGTGTCCCCCTGCCCTGGACTTGATGATTCCTGTAACAGGCCACAGGCTCTCTATAACTCTGCACTGGGTACGTGGTCATATGGATGTATAAATGTGTCCAGTGTAGATTTTTACTATACTAAACAGGAACAGGAACACCTATCCAGTTCGATACTGTCCAGTTCAGGTAAGTTTCGCTTTTAGAGTAAATGTATAAAACGAAACAAAAACTACTCCTAGGAAGTTTTATATTCTTGTTTTAGAAGGGTTGGGTGTGTTTTTCTACCAAGGTGGCAAATGCAAATTTTTTCATTAGTTGCCAGTCTGCGCCAATGAATAAGTAATTTATTACAGGTTATCTGCCGTTCTTTGGGCCAGCATAAAGTAAAACATTAAATACACCTGGGAGATTATCACCTTAAGAGTGACTCATTTAGCAATAAATGCGTTCTTATTAACAGGTAAACAGCCATACGCAGCAATCGTTTCAGCTTATTTTTATATAGCACCTTTCACAACAAGGGACTTGCCAGAAGTGTGTCGCAATCCATTATTACATTGTTTATACAAAGTAGTGCATGATAGCGTGAAGAGAGAAAGAATGAGGGGATGAGAACAGAAGAATGAGGGGATGAGAACAGAAAAATGAGGGGATGAGAACAGAAGAATGAGGGGATGAGAACAGAAGAATGAGGGGATGAGAACAGAAAAATGAGGGGATGAGAACAGAAAAATGAGGGGATGCCAGGTGAGAACAGAAAAGGAACCAAAAATTCCAGAATAGGGAGGAAAACAACTTCTGGGCAGCCAAGGGGAACTGCCCCCCCATCCAAAAGAACCAAAGGTTCTCTGCCCCCCCCATCCAATAGAACCAAAGGTTCTCTGCCCCCCCCCATCCAATAGAACCAAAGGTTTTCTGCCCCCCCCATCCAATAGAACCAAAG
>JAODJU010000081.1:12482785-12492934 GCA_026776725.1 Gnathonemus echidnorhynchus
TAGACCCCTCCATGATTTCTAAGTAAGAGAACTTGCAAAATCACAGGGTGATCAAATACTTATTGACCTCACTGTATGTATATATATATATATATATATGTATGTATGTATATATAAAACCCTTCAGCTGATCTTCACTTGACCGGATGATCTGAGTAAATTCAGCGTGACAATTGATTAACTAGATCCATATCTAGCAGAAGGTGGTTGGGTTTCTAGATTTTATGCCGATGTGAGGAATTTGCCACTTAGTGTCTATAAAGTTTCCTTCCGGAAAAAAGATTGCGAATGAACTGCTTAAAAAGCACAGCCAAGCAGCCCAGCGTTTCGTGTCATTCAGAATAATTTGCCGAGTAGAGATCTCTGTATTAAACATTTCCTTTTTTTCTCCCCGTCTGCGTTTTCATTCTGTTTTCCTATTTATTTTGAATGTTGTTTTATGTCCAATTATCTGGGTTTCATAAGGAGCCGAAATCGATTGTGCCGCATAGCGTCTGATCTCCGCGTGATTGTCACTCCCTCCTATGAGCCATTTCCGTAAGAAAACCGGCAATTATAATCAAACTGGACGTGAATCGTGACATTTTCTCGGCGGTGCACCATGGACTCAATTCCCGCCCCAAATAACTGAATGAATCCTACGGGGGAAAGGGGTGTTATGAACTGAAAGAGATGTCTCATTAAATATTCATGTTCACCGACAGCGCTCGATCCAATTAATGCCGGATGTGCTTGTTTTCTTGCTGCTTGTGGAGATACTGACTTGCACACAGATTCAGCGGTGGCTGTCCTTTTCCGGTCGATTTGTGGCGCAAGAAGGAGGATCCATTGTGATCCATTATCCATTATTATTTCCAATGTGATCAATTGAATATCGTAACAAGTTTCAGCGATGGCTATAGTGACTGACTTAAGGTTCTCGTTACTTTACACATAGGCCTGTCGGTCACATGTTACATCCATCCGTCCATCCATCCATCCATCCATCTCCAAACTGCTTGTTTTTAGGTCCTTGAGGGGCCTGGAGTCTCTCGCAAGTAGCGATGGGCACAAGGCTCTGGTCAAGACCGGACCTGCCCTATAGACAACATATATATAGACCGGGGATGGGCAGTCTTATCCTTAAAGGGCCGGTGTATATGCAGGTTTTTGGGATAACCTGTAGGTCAGCTGTTCAAACCCAGGTGTGAGGACTCTTTCAGCCAATCAGTCCTCTAATTAGGGAGTTGCCGCGGAAACCCACATACACAGCGGACGTCTCTGGATAAGATTGCCCGCCCCTGATGTAGGCAATCAGGTACAGCAGCATTTTATTTGGGGGTGCAGAAGAGTGAGTGAATAACACGAGTATAAATACCTGCGGCTGCATTCCATGACATTGAAGTTACTTACACGGTAGAAATATCGACATCTATTGCCGGGAGAAGCACCCACAGCCCCCATTAAACATCAGAGCAGTCAGTGATTTGGCAAGAAAATGAAGCGTTCAGAAGAATCTGGGGCTTAGGGAGGAAAACGAAAATAACTAAGGTGTTTCGCTACTGCAGCTAGTTAGTTCTTTAATTCTTTTAAATTATTATTATTGCTATTTTCCTTTCTTCTGTTCTATCTTTCCTTATGTGGAAAAAGAAAAGAAAAAAGTAAGAGCTTGTATGACAGATATCCATAAGTCAAGACAGGGGCTATGCTCATTTATCTTTATTTATATACTAATTTATCTTATCTTGCAGTGTAATCATTTGCTAATTTATTTGATATGTGACTCCACCCTTATTTTTATACATAGAAAAATGCGCACACCTCACATAAACATAATTCTATATCTATCTATCTATCTATCTATCTATCTATCTATCTATCTATCTATCTATCTATCTATCTATCTGTCATCATTATTGTAATTGTATTGTTGGATGTTTGATGTTCTTATTTAGACAGTAATAAAAAAAAAATCTGATGAGTTTTAATAGGTCACTATTTTTTTGTGAAACAGACGTTAGCTAACTAGTTTGCAGCCAGATACTCTGTGCTACTGGAATGTCTTTAATCTAAATTAACTGAAAATATTTGTTTTTCCCCTTTGTTGCGAGGTTTGTCATTTCAGTGTGTAGTGTGTATAAATATATGTCGACATACATGGAGGAATGTATGGAGCATAAAGACGAAAATGTTTTCAAGCCCAATAAAAGCATGTCACCTTTTCGACAGTGTTCTCACCACTTAACATTCTTCACTGCAATAATCCCTCCATTTTCAATGTACAGTCCATCATTTTTTAATTTAGAATGCAGCTGAGAAATCTTCAAATGTGTGGAGAACCATCTGATTTTTGAAACATGTTGCATTTAAAATTCAGCATATGCTACGAAGCCAAGTTGAGCTTTGGGTGTTTCATGCTTTGATGTTTGTGTTTATTCAACACATTTGCTCTTTTTGCACTTGTTGCATTTAATAACTTCATGTTTATATTTTGTTGGTGCTTTGAATAAACAAACAGGTTGAGAGAAATTTTATGTTATAGAGGTGGAATATATTTGGGTTTATTTTTTATTTTATTGTGTTTGGGGGGGTGGTGGATGCAATTGCAGAATCTTGCCTAGGGACTCATAATACCTTGGTCCGGGCATAGCTCAGATACACTCTAGATGGAATATCTGGATGACATGGAATTTACCTCCTTCAAAGGGGTTACGGTTTGCAGCTCTGCTGGGTGACCGCATTGGGACTCCTCCTCATCTCCTGGGTCTTCTGAAAATGGACTTGACAGTGGAGGAGCATCACCGAACATCCCGCAGGCATGTTCCAGTGGATGCACCAGGACTCTGATGGAAAGATCCTGGATGAAGCCTAGTCACTCAGACAACCCTAAAAGCTCTACTGAAACCCAGGGTCACCAAAAATACATAAAAATCTGGCTGTAGAGAAGATCACCCAATAATTTGTCAGGCTTTAAGGCTACGCTTACCCCTGTCAAAATCAGATCACCTACAACCAATTTACAGGATTACTGCATTAATTTTGTTTAGTTCTCTTCAAACTCAGTCTCACATGAGTCCATCCATCCATCTTCTGTAACCACGTGTCCTATTCAGGGTTGCAGGGGGTAACCTGGAGTCCACAGGCACAAATCAGACAACAACCCATCATACATGCACACCTAGAGACATTGTTAACTCCAATTAGCCTCAGCATGTTTTTGGACTGTGGGGTAAGCAGAGACCCCATAGGAAACCCCTCAACGACACGGGGAGAACATGCAAACTCCACACACATGGCAGAGACTCGAACCCGGGTCCCAGAGGTGTGAGGCAGCAGTGTTACCATGCTGCCCCCTACATAAGTCCAGTACCATGTAAAGAACGTCTTTGATGCAGGGGGGGTGCCGCTAGAGATTTTGGGCCCCCAGCCCAAACCAATACAATTATGCTCCAAATTTTTTAGGGCCCTTCTTAGTCGGGCCCTTGGAATCGTCCTAACTTTCCCCTGATTTGATGACCTAAAGAACAAACGTGGCAAAATATCCCAGTACAACGAGTACAAATGCTTTTATTCATCATGCAGAAAGCAGGTGGTTTACAGCAGTATTTCTCAGTCCGGTCCAAGGGGACCCCCAGATGGTCCACATTTTTGCTCCATCCCAGCTCCCTGCTAGACAGTCAACATTGAGCTGGGAAGGAGCAAAAACACGGACTGTCCTGGGATCCCCGAGGACCGGACTGAGAAACATTGGTTTACCGCGTGGATGTTCTTTATATATAGTAGTTTAAGCATTTTGGTTTATTGTTATTTATTGAATTATTTAGTTAATCGTTATTTACTCGGGTGTAAGGTATTGATGCCAGGGATGGTTTTATCCTGAAATTGCCGACATACTGGTTGTGATCAAAACACATTTTACAAAAAAAAAACAGTAATCAACCCTTCAGGTAGAAAAACAACATTTCAGCCTGCTTCTTGGTCCTACAACATGCAGCGTTCTTCCTCGCATAACTTCAACGTCTGTACTTTAAAGCAAGAAGGATAGGCAGAGATTTGAATTCCTTTTTTTATCTTCCAAGAGAAACACACTCAAGGGAGATAATTAAATTACGTGAGGGGTAGGGGGGGGGATCTGAATATTTTGTTCCTGTATTTCATTGCAGCATGGTTGCCAATTACAGTACCTGTGAAAGAACGACAAAAAATCATTTTGTTAGAGGAGTATCATGTCATCTCACATCTTCTCTTGCGTTTCCAATCCACAATTTCCATATTCCTCTGTCACCACAGATTAACGCATGTCCTCTGGTTCCCCAGCACAAATGTGACCGCACCACTGTCACAAGCTGCTCACTTTTAATTGCTGTCAATTCCAGTGCTCAAACACATCTCAGTTTTTTTTTTCAAAAAACACGAGGAACAAGATTTATGTCAGTACAGCTCTCATGTGATGAATTGATGTCCAAATACAGGTGGACTTCATAGTTATAATTTTAACCGATTTTTCTAATAGCTTAGACGGTAAACAGATTCCCTCAGGAAAGAATTTAATGTGATTTCATTAACTAAAATAAAAGGTGAAAGTCAGGTAGTGTTTCACCAGCGATGGATTCACCTCCAATAAAAAATCGGAGGGTGCACACAGCCTTGCAATACTGAATACCGACACAGTACAACAGAGAGTTGCTTCCAATATGCCACTGGAACATTTCCTTGCCTTGGGTGGCAGGATGTGGCTTAAGAACTCAAATCCTCTGTGAGGTAATAACATCCACTCTTCAGAACTCCTCTCCTTCAAACGGCACTTTCATACTTCGCTTTGGAATTCCGAAGAACCTAGACGTGTGAGACTTGCAGCACAAGTCTGGTGTTGACAAGAAGCCTTTTGCCTCTGTACTGACAAGTACTCCTCACCTGTCATTAAGGAACAAGCGTTCCCTTCACGTTTACGTTTCACTACATCTTAACAGACATTCTCAACCAAGAATACGTAGACCACATATATGTGTATCTTTTAACCAGCTATGAACCTAAATTGTGTCTGTAAATATCATATCTAGCCATGACAACTGATCCACTACTGCCTTTCATAGTCTGGCTCCTTAATCTCTTTGCCTTTCTGTGGCTGATACGCGCTAGAGAATGGAGAAGATCGTATTGCTTCTTTTTCGAAGACGGAAAGAGGAGCAGATGAATAAACACTCGCTGGGAATTTTCAGAGCTTACAGACTGTGATACATGATGAGCACGAGTGTCTGTTCGATAAGTTATTTAGTGTCATGGTTTGGAGAACATCAGGACTTGAGTCCAAGAGTCCCACGGTGCAGCAGAGCATATGTGTATGGCAAGTCTACACCCCGGGCATCTGGAGGAAGCTTCCAGAAGGAGATCCGCTTGATACCCCGAGCGAGAGCCCACCCCTATCCCTGAACACCCCCCTCAGCACAACTACTCCCTGGTTAACGGAACGTTCTATTTGTGAGCCAGTGTGTGACGGAGGAAGACAGACGTCAGACATGGACAGCGATCAGCTTCTGGAACGTTGGATCAGCTTCCCGAGTGCCGACAGATTTGTCTCTCTGCGGTTTCATGTGTGTTTAGTCTTAAGCAACAGCAGGCCTCAGTCAAAGCGGCCTGCCTTTAGGGGGCTGTACTTTTTGGGCAGAAGGGGAGTACACTGGACCTTTCAGAACCTACATAATGGACCCTCTGAGCTCCAAACGGGACAGACGCGAGGACAGGCATCTCAACGCTGCCGGCTGAACAGGTTCCGGAAGGCGCTGTTGTAGTTCTTGTTGAAGGCGGTGTAGATGAGCGGGTTGAAGAAGGAGTTCGAGTAGCCGAGCCAGAGGAAGACGCTCTTCCAGAGGGGGGGCATGTCGCAGGAGCAGAGCGGCTGGGCTAGCTCTGCCGTGAAGAAGGGGATCCAGCAGAGCACGAACACCCCGATCAGGATCCCCACCATCAGAGCGGCACGTCGCTCCTTCTGCTCCCGCCACGAGTCCCCGTCCGCCTGGAAGGTCACCGTGGCGTGCCGTGTACGGAATGCTGGCTGGGGTTGACGGGATGCCTCTTTCACCTGCAGGGGGCGCCAAACAGGAACTCAGCAAACCAGCCTCACTAGAGGCAACAGCAAATACGAATCCACCAACCCCAATCTTCCCTCCATTCGCCCTCCATAACCATTTCCCCGTTATTTGGTCACGGTGCGCCTGGAGCCCAGCCCAGTAAACACAGGGGGTCACCCGTCTGGGCGTGCCAGGCAATCGCACAGGACAATCTCATTCACTAAGGGTAATTTGGAGATACGAGTTCACCTAACCACTTGTTTTTGGGAGGAAACCTGTGCAGATGAATGGAAAACATGTGAAATCGAAACACACTCGGAAGGGGCAGGGATCAAAACCCCCAACCCAGAAACATGAGACCACAGCGCTGCCCAGTAAGGTACCAACCGCCCCCCAAAGCTGATATAAATACTGTTAGTAACATTAATTATAATAACTCGGACTATTCTTGGTATCTCCATTGCTGTTAGCATCTAATAATCATTTATCTCTGTCTGCCATCTGTGCTGCACCATTAATGGTGATCTATTTTAAGAATCTTTCCTTTAATCTTCCATTATGCAATGAATGAGACAAGGAATCTTTCTTGCACGGTGCTGTTCGGTTCCCAGGCAGCTGCAAAAATGCCTGATTGGATAAATTAGGGTCAGATGTTTTGCCCGGCCAATCAGAATTACAAAAGCAGGCAGCAATCAGTGCTACCTGAAGCAAAGGGAATTCTGCCAGATCTTCTTAAAATGGATACTGCTGAAAAAAAAACAGCATAGACCAGCATGTGCTGGTCTATGCTGGTTAGTGCTGGTTTGGTACTGATGTAACTGGTGGGCCAGTACAGCCGTGCTGGTCTACCTGCACATGAAGCGTGTCCACCAGCACCAAAACACAACCTATGCTGGTATAAACAGCATGTGCTATGCTAGACATGCTGCTCTATGCTGGTTTATTCATCAGGGCTGGCACCTGTGAAGAGCACTCAGCTTCAGGTGAATGCAATGCCACCCTGTCTGGCAGCTTGAGTCCTCAGTGCACTCACTGTCTGAGAAGGCTAACTGAATGCTGCTTGGTGAGAATTCAGTGCTGCATACGGCTTGGTGAGAATTCAGTGCTGCATACTGCTTGGTGATAATTCAGTGCTGCATACGGCTTGGTGAGAATTCAGTGCTGCATACTGCTTGGTGAGAATTCAGTGCTGCATACTGCTTGGTGAGAATTAAGTGCTGCTCCTGAGAAGTATGAATGCATCACTACCATGTTTTTTGTGATACCGATGCTCCTTTTCTGGTACTCACAGATAACAATTTTAATTTTAAAATAGCAGGATGAATGATAATATTGAAATAACCCCCCCCCCCCCCACACACACACACACACCCCATTTAAAAAGACACACATGCGCCTCCCTATGGCTGTGTACAAACTGACAGGCTGTTTGTTTTGCGTACTTTCTCTTTGACATTAGACAGGGCTGCATTAGGATAAAATTCTCACCTTCTAAATGATTAGGAAGTGATCTTTTCTTGGAATTTCCCATATACCAGTCCCATATAAATCTACATACATCTAAACTTTCATAAGCTTTAAACTGGTCGCACGTGTATTGAGACGTGGTGGAAACCAGATTGTTGACGCTGCTGTAATACTTCAGGTCGCGGATGTCGTCCTGCTTCAGCTGCAGAGGAATGACTTGGTGACGAGTATGAATCGCGTTGTTGAGTTTCTGTAGTTACCTAGTATCGTGATAAGCTATATAAAAGACTAAAGGAAGATCACTATTGCAGTTTGTCACTGACCGACAAAATGGTGCTTTGGAGGGTCCTGTTGTCCCAGGAATGAGCGAGACACGTGGCAGGTCTGCACTGGGTAAGCGAGACACGTGGCAGGTCTGCACTAGGTAAGCGAAACACGTGGCAGGTCTGCACTGGGTAAGCGAGACACGTGGCAGGTCTGCACTAGGTAAGCGAGACACGTGGCAGGTCTGTACTGGGTAAGCGAGACACGTGGCAGGTCTGCACTGGGTAAGCGAGACACGTGGCAGGTCTGCACTGGGTAAGCGAGACACGTGGCAGGTCTGCACTGGGTAAGCGCTTCCGTTATTTTCACTGCACAAGGGTTATCATTTGACATTTTCTCTCTCTGCTAGCGCTTGCCGCGTGATGGATTGTTGCAGGATTGTTACACCATGTGATAGGCACGGGGGGGGGGGCAGAAAAACAGGTGTTACAATAAAGAGACAAACTTTATGTTTAGAATTTCTTTCATTTGGAGATGAGTATGGAGACCCCAGGCATGTGCCTTTTTTATTCTGCAAAGTTGATCTGACCCATTTCAGTAACAGATATATCGTTAGTGGTGCCCCGATGTGGACGTTTCAACCAATATCCGATATATTTTTGTCTAATGTTGCCCAAACTAACGATCAGCAAACCTCTGAGCCACTTGCCAAGTAGGGAGTGGACATGGGGGATGTTGGCGGAGAAATTTGCTGAGCTTTCTGGCCCAGATTACCGGAATAACGTTTCATTATATTTTAATCTGTGGAAAATGTAAAATCAATCTAAGGGCCAGATGTAATGAATTATAAACATGTTGTGGACCAGTCCTTTGAGACAAAATCCCTCATCCTCCAATACGGAAAATGGCTGATTGCCCAATGCAGTCATCTCCATTATTTCAGCTGTTGTGTCTAACTCTGGTGCTTCCAACTTCAGATATTGATGAAGCTTAAACAGGCCTAACAGACGGCAATATCGGTTTGTGAACCAATATACCATATGCATCTCTACATATTGTTCGTTCCATCTTCATAAAGATGGCATGTAATGCAAAATAATCACAAAAAATAGAAATATATTGCTCAGGAATCGTGAGAGAGAATCACAATCCCGATTCTGAGTGGAAAAAGAAAATCGTGATTCATAATTTACCCACAATCATGGAGCCCTTCTCTACTTTTTATGTTTCTGTTGCAGAAATAATGAGGCAGCAAAAAACATTACATTAACATAACGTTAGCCAAATAATTACAAGTCTAAATGCCAAGGGTTGGCACAGTCCCTGCAGCTGCAGGCACCCATGAGTAGGAGAACAGTGCTGGTATCACTGCATCCCTAACGAGAAGGTGCGCAGTGCGTTTCAGAGACACTGGCTTTGTTGTCCCCAGTTGACAATATTGTGAAGCAGCCCAAATCATGAACACCCAGGGGTGTCACTGCTTCCTCTAGGTCAGTGTTTCCCAACCCAGTCAGCACACATTTTTGCTCCCTAGTAAAGCAGGGAGCTGAGAGGGAGCAAAAACATGGAGCATCTGCAGGTCCGGGTTGGGATACACTGCTGGAGGTAACCAGTAATGACTGCTTTTTTGGGCACAGAGGTGTGGGTGTCAGTGTCGCTCTGGAGAGCGTTTCACACTCACTGAGACATTTACCGCCGAAATGCCCCAGGGTGGCACCTAAAACCATCGGTGTTTTTCTTCTTGCTACAGGCAGGGTGCAGCACGTTTGTGACTTAAAAAGCACGGGAAGCTGAATTTCTACTTGAATCTTACCACCCCATGGTTACCACTTATGCTGCAGATGAGGCAGATAATGCACCCTGTCAAAGTCAGCTGTGACTCACCTAAGGGCCGTATTGCCTCTCCACCTCCCCGTCATCAGAACCAGGAGGGGTCATAGCCCACCCCACCACGCATCGTTCCATCCACAGGACAATGCAGAGGATGTATGGAGAGTGGAGAGCGAATCAGTAATTAGTCATTAAGTAGTATTGCAGCACAGAACATGAGAGTGGTGTTGCTCTAGTCTAGGTCTTGTTATATTGCCACATTTCTTGTTTTGATGGTTCTATTTCAATATAAAAATTCTTTTAAATCCCATCATCTCCAGCTGTGCCGATACCATAAACATTTCTTATGAATTCTACATTGTTCCATTCCATAGAATCATGTACAAGAATATCCAGATTGTCGCAGTCCTACAGTCGATTCACAGAAGGGCGTGATTTAGGGTGTACGCTATCCAGATTGTCGTAGTCCTACAGTCGATTCACAGAAGGGCGTGATTTAGGGTGTACGCTATCCAGATTGTCGTAGTCCTACAGTCGATTC
>JAODJU010000081.1:12508818-12519490 GCA_026776725.1 Gnathonemus echidnorhynchus
AAGCTCTCTATGCTTTTACAGTGCTCTGGACACACTGGGTTGTAAGCTCTCTATGCTTTTACAGTGCTCTGGACACACTGGGTTGCAAGCTCTCTATGCTTTTACAGTGCTCTGGACACACTGGGTTGCAAGCTCTCTATGCTTTTACAGTGCTCTGGACACACTGGGTTGTAAGCTCTCTATGCTTTTACAGTGCTCTGGACACACTGGGTTGTAAGCTCTCTAAAGTCCGACACCCCTGAGCTTCCGTCAACTTGGCCACAGCCAGCCTGTTCTCATTATTTCTTTGTTTTTGCCTTTTTTTGGGCTGGTTCTGTCGTCATGGATAAATATATGTCATGTGAAATTTTGTAAACAGCCAGTTGAAGCCAGAACGGCCCTTGAGACGTCGACAGTAAGTTTGGTTATGTGATGTGTATTGCTCAACACACATAGCCCTGTTGCGTGTAGGACAATTGTTCTGAATCAGAATCAGAATCCTTTTATTTGCCAAGTATGAAAAGTCTAAGGAATTAGTTTTGGTACATGAGGCATACAGTTAAACATACAGTCACACGAAAGACTTTAAATAGAATGTAAATTGTAGTAGAAATCTGCAAAAATATATGAATATGTATACATATACACTCCCAGTCAAAAGTGTTTGCACTCCACAGATTATCGCTTTTTCATCTATTTCATAAACTGCAGATTTTTAATTCTTTAGCACTTGAAAGTTGAGTGGTTAGTAATTTCATCCCATGTAACTAAAAATAAACTCAATATACATGTTCTTTGCTCACCATTTGAGTACCTTTATTAAAAAAATGTTGTATCGTTCATCAAAGTAACCTTGTAGAAAGAATGCCTTGAATGTTCTCTGCTGTTAAAACTGCCAGAGGAGGTTACTTTGATGAAGGAAATGACATTTTCTTAATAAAGGTACTCAAACGGTGACAGTAAACTTGTTAGTTAGCAAAGAACATGTATATTGAGTTTATTTTTAGTAGATGTTATGTGAGTAACATGCACATGTAGAAAATGTCAATGTGTGCAAAAACTTTTGACTGATAGTGTAAGTAATGGTGAGAGAATTATAGATTGCTGTAGATCATTTGGCAGCTAGATACCTTGAGTCACGTACGTTAAAACATATGAAAAATCTGGTTTGTGCCATTTTTGTTCTGAGTATCTAAGAGCTTTCAGCCAGAAATCTTTTAGTAATGATTTGGTATGAATAAGAATGTTGAATATCTGCTTTCCTAAATGTCATTTTGGATAAAGTTATATGCCTGGTACAATACACAACGCTATATTTTTCTTAGTGCACGTTTTACAGAGTGACAGGTTTCTCCCCAGAATCTGGGCAGGTATTCTTCGGGGTCACTGCGTGTCTACCTAAGGTACGTGAAGTCTGGTTCATGTCTTCCAATCCATGCCTGGTAGCTGTTTGTTAGTGAGTTACCAGTGTCAGGGAATGACTCTGCTCATATGGTGAATGAAAGCGTTGTATCTCTGACCTGCGCTCTCTCCCTTTAGCTGCCCGAGGACCTGAACGCTCTATGGGCGTTAATTACTTTCTATGGAGGAGACTGTCAGCTTAATCTTAACAAGAAGTGCACTCACTTGGTTGTTCCCGAGCCGAAAGGGGTAATTATATCTGTCTTTCTCCCTGTTTATTGTCTGTTTTTTTGTCTCTCTTTGCCTTTTTAATGCTGGTGGAGAAATTGATGTTACTATAATATATTTAGAAAGTTTAAATCAGTATTTTCAAGTTCCTCTGCCAAAGCGTTAGCTTAGTTAATAATTCCGTGTCAATAAAGACACTTATGTTTTTAAAGTATTATATTAATAAAAGTCTAAAGAACGGCGGTGTTTTCAGAACTGGTGTTTTCAGTGGCTGTTTTTAGTGCTCTTCTCCTGGAGTCTTTGTCTTCGTAATTTACATGCAGTTGATTGGGCACCTTTTACGTCCGGACAGTAAAAGGCAATTGGAATGGCTAGCGTGGTGCTAAGTGGCTATTGTATTGCCCAGGGGCTTGGATCGGTTTGGGTGATGCTAAGGGTTTTGGAATGTGCGTGTGCCGCCAAGGGGATCAGAATTGGTAGCAACCCATTGGTAGCATAATGCTAAGGGACCTGGGAGGGACAGTGTATTGCTAAGAGATTAAGAGTGACTAGCGTAATGCTAATCCTGGAGTTAGCCAGGAATACATGTGGTTTGATTTTTGCACATTCTGCATTGTAATCAGCTTTAAGGAGAAGATGGTCTATGTGCGGTCCTCGTCCTAGTGTCTTCTGAGGGGTCTGTTTGCCTGTGGTCAGTTTGGGCTGGTTTGGACTGGTTTTTATTGGTCAGGCCTTTAGGGGAGCACTTTGTTTAACCCTTATGACAGGAAGGGAACTGGGGGGTTTATGGCCGCTTATGGGGTAATTCTGGGGGAGTGCTGTGCAGGACCGTTCCCCTCCCTGGCTTCAGAGAGCCCCATCGTCGCATTCGGCGTCTACCTGAATGCGCCGGACTTTACCAGATAGCTAAACCGAACTTGCAGAGACGCTGTTAGTGCTGCTGATTCTGATCCGGCCCGTTTTACGCCGCAGTGAGAGTTTCGTCAGCCTTTTGAGTCGTCAGTGTTGCCTTGACAGTCATTGCGCTTTATTCAGTTGCCTGTTATTCCAGATTTGTATTTTTTTTTTAGTCCAGTTGATTCTTTTTAGATGAAAATCTAACAAGGTGGTCTCGCATGACATTCTGTTCCTTTCACGTCTTTCTCAATGTTCGGGAACTGTCACCTCCAGCAGCTCTGGTCTCCCAGGACTTTTATATATGTGGCTGCAGAAATGTAGAATCCCCTTGTCATCTGTTAACATGGGGAAAACCTAGTGTGAATGTTGTAGGTTTTCATATATGGAACTATTGTGGAAAAAGTGGATCGCTTAATTATTTAATTATGTTAAGTTTATATGTATACTGAGCATGTAAATTGTTGGTTCCAAGGCGATTTGATTGCAATTACTGAAGGAGCGATTCCATTCATCTTTAATTGCTATCATTATTAATTTTGATAAATTGATTATTCAATTATTTTTAATAACCTAAATTCAAACCATTTAAACTCGCTGAAAAAATTCAGAAATATCACCATGGGAACTTCATTACATTATGGAATGCAAAGGAAGTAAAATCTCAGAAGATAATTTTTTATTTTTCTTATTAATCTGGGAGAACACACCAGTGTGAGATTTTCAAAAGGCTGACTAGAGAACTGTACCGAAAAAGATAAAACGAGCTACCCGATAGGAGGTTTGCCGGCGGTGCTGCTCGCCGATAGGGGGTTTGCCGGCGGTGCTGCTCGCCGATAGGGGGTTTGCCTGCGGTGCTGCTCGCCAATAGGTTTGCCGGCGGTGCTGCTCGCTGAGCTTTCTGCCGCAGCGGAATGATGTTAAATTGTTTTTTATTCCGTGGAAAACCAAAGATCGATCTGCGGGCCAGATTTAATAATGAATTATAAACATGTCACAGGCCGGTACTTTTGAGACGTCTTCTAAGAGATGAACGAGCTGATGGAATGACGAAATCCCTCGTCCTCCACCAGGGAAGTTGTATGATTTCCATTGCAGTCACCTCCGTTATTTTAATAGTGTCTTTAGCTCTGGTGCTGCTAACTTTGAATACTGAAAGGTTTATACACTTCATGGACAGAAGTATTGGGACACAGCTCTTAAGCTCTTATCAAAATCAGGTGTTTCATTCAGACCCATTGCCAAAGGTATATAAAATCAAGCCCCTAGCCATGCAGTCGGGTTTATAAGCATTTGTGAAAGACTGGGTCATTCTGAAGAGCTCAGTGAATTCAAGTGTGGTGCTGTCATAGGATGCCACCTTTCCAATTAGTCAGTTCATGACATTTCTTCTCTGCTAGATGATCCGCTGTCA
Organism: Gnathonemus echidnorhynchus; assembly: GCA_026776725.1. Lineage (NCBI taxonomy): Eukaryota > Metazoa > Chordata > Actinopteri > Osteoglossiformes > Mormyridae > Gnathonemus > Gnathonemus echidnorhynchus. Next base: position 12,512,735 of record JAODJU010000081.1, read on the forward strand.
ACTGTAAATGGTATTATTGCAAAGTGGAAGCTTTTAAGGAACAACAAACTGAGCCACAGAGTGGCAGAGCATGTAAAATAGCAGCGAGTCACTGAGGACTGAGGCGCCAACACATTGTTGACTCAATAACTGCAGAGTTCCAAACTTCCTCTGGCATTAACCCCAGCACTGTGCGCCGGGAGCTTCATGGTTTTGTAAAGCACACTGCCACTGGACTCTGGAGCAGTGGAAACGTGTTCCATGGAATGATGAATCGCGCTTCTCTATCCGGCAGTCTGATAGATGAGTCTGGGTTTGGCGGATGCCAGGAGAACATTACCTGTTTGACTGGTGGAGGAGGGATTGTAGGATTTTTTTTAGGCGTTTGGCTTTGCTACTTAGTTCCAATGAAGGAATCTCTTAATGCTTCAGCAAACCAAGACATTTTGGACAATTCTGTGTTTCCGACTTTATGGGAACGGTTTGGGGGAAGGCCCTTTTCTGTTCCAGCATGACATGGTTGGGTGAGTTTGGTGTGGGAGAACATGACTGGCCCACCCACACAGAACCCTGACCTCAACCCCGTCAAACACCTTTGGGAGATTAGAAGCCAGGGTTTCACGTCCAACATCGGTGCCTGACCTCACAAATGCTCTTCTGGATCAATGGACAAAAATCTCCACAGACACACTCCATAATCTTGCAGAAAGCCTTCCCAGAAGAGTGGCAGCTGTTATAGCTGCAAAGGGGGGACCAGCTCCATATTGATGCCTATGGATTTAGGATGGGGTGTCATAAACGTTCCCGTGGATGTAATGGTCAGGTGTCCCAGTACTTCTGTCCATACAGTGTATTTCGGCTGGTAGTATCGACCCAGATTGGATCGATGCCAATATCTTTATTTTAAATAAATATTGGCTTATACCAATATGTTAACCCATATGTCGTGCATCTCTAAGGCTAACATTACTTTTTACTTAGCTAGCTAGTTAGTTGCTTCCGGGTCTTCACCATTGGCTCCATAGTTTGCAAATTTTACTTCTTTCTTTTTGCTTTTGTTTGCCAAAAGCATTATAGCACAAAGATAATCTTAACCGTGAAACAGGGGACAGTTTCCCCAAAGCATCGTAAAGCAAAGTCTACCAGGTAGCTCTACCTTTCTGAATGTTAATGAACTTGGCTCCGCCGTCCTACGTTTCGGGAATTTGTGTGCCGGTACTGGTGCTTTGTGTGTCTACTGACGGCGCGTGAACGTGAGAGCGTGCAACCCTGAAGCAGGAGTATCTTTATTTTGCCCCCAGAAATTGCTTCAGATCGTTGCCTGGAATCGCCACCTTAATAATTGTTTCATATTGATGCATCTTTGCACCCCTAATTCATACGTGTGTAACGATTCTATCTTTTCTAATATGTTGACCACTTGGCTCTCGTTTGGAACTAGATTGTTTTGCTCTTTGTTAAATAGACCAGCTGAACTAGCGATGGCAACAGTTGTTCCTCCCTGGGCGTATGGGTTAGCAGATGGAATATGTGTCATATGTGCGAATTGGATGCTGATCGTGGCCTGCGTCCTGCCTCTTAGGAGAAGTACGAGTGTGCTCTCAAACACAGCGGCGTTAAGATCGTCACTCCGGAGTGGATTTTGCATTCGGTGGCTGAGAAGAGCAGGAAAGACGAGGCCCCCTACCATCCCCGGCTGACCTATCAGGAGGAGGAGGAAGAGGAGGAGAGTGAGGAGGAGTACGACCGCGGTTCTCAGTCGGACGGCAGCTATGTGGAGCGGCGTTCCCGGCGTTCCAGCCCTCCCTTCTCCCGGGACGGTTCCCCGCTGAGCACGACCCGCGGGCCATCTCCGAAGCTCGAGCGGCGGGATGAGCTCATGTTCGACGACTCCTCCGACTCATCCCCGGAAAAAGAGGAGCGGAACCTGAACTGGACCCCCGCGGAGGTGCCCCAGCCCACCTCCGTGAAGCGGAGGCTACAGGACAGAGACTCGGGCCTCATCAATCTGTGCGCCACTGTGCCCCCTTTACCTGGCGTTACACCCCCTGATGGTAGAGCTGCCATGTTGGGCTCTGGGCAGGGCGCTGCAGCCTTGGACAGGCCCGACGTCATGGGGCCCTGGAACCCCACTGCACGGACTCTGAGGAACATCACCAACAACACCGACATCCAGCAGGTGCCCAGGCCCTCCAACGTGACCCAGGTATGTCATGATGCAGTCGATCTTCTGCGTGCCAGTGAGATGCGTATCTAACGCTCATTTGTTTGACAGATTTTACAGAGTCTTTCAGCGCCGCCAAAGGTCGAGCAGCAGTCAAATCAGGGCCAGATGGGCCACCAGAATCCTCTTCTGTTCAACCAAGTCAAGCCGCAGCCCCAGCCCATCGCAGCAGAAGCCCAGCAGCCTCCGTCGCATGGGATCCCGCAGCCGCTGCAGGTGCAACAGCAGCAGCATCAGCACCCACAGCACCATCCGCTTCTCCACATGTCGCCGCAGCAGCTCATGCAACAGCAGCAACAGCAGCAGCAGCAGGGTCCCCCGCAGGGCTACCTGCAGCAGCAACAGCAGCAGCAGCACCAGTTCTTGCAACAACCACATCAGCAACAAGTATTCTCGCAGCAGCTGCAACAGCCGCCACATGCCTTCATGCAGCAGCAGCAGCAGCAGATTCGTCCGCAGCAGATGCTTCGGCCCCCACTGCAGCCGCAGCAGCAGCACGCATTACAACAGCATGCATTACAGCAACATTTGCAGCAGCAACAGCTCCAGCTGCAGTTGCAGCAACAACAGCAGCAGCAGCAGCAGCAGCAGCAACATCTACAGCAAAACCATCATCAGCAGTTGCACCATCAGCAGCAGCATCTACAGCAGCAGCAGCAACAGCAGCAGCACCTGCTGCAGCAGCAACACATGCAACTGCAGCAGCAGCAGCACCATCTCCAACAACAGCATCAACAGCAGCAACATCAGCATCAGCAACAGCACCAGCAGCTTCAAGGCCCAAACTCCCAGCAGCCCCTGCAGCACCAGGGCCCCCCGCAGCCCCTACAGCCCCAGCAGCTGTTCGGCCACGAGCCAGGCTTGGACAGTAAGGCCCGGGTCATGTTCTTCTTGAAGCTGTCAGATCGTAACACCCGTAGCCAGACGATAATTCTGACAGATCAGACATTAAGATGCCCGGCACTCGGCGAGATTAACGGGTATGTAAACCTCCCTCGCAGTTCCCGAGGACAGCTTCCTGGCCGGCTGTATCTTCTCCATCGCCGACTATCCCGAGCAGATGGCAGATAAGCAGCTGTTGGTCACGTGGAAGCGGGTGAGTCTCGTAGTCTCCCCCACGGAGGGGGGGGCAGCTTCCAGCTTGTTCAAGATGAAAGTCTTGGGTGATTCTGTGCTGTTTCATCTTGGAGCGAGGTACTCTACCTCCTGATGTGCGTGGTGTTACATCGCCGCTGTCAGAGGACGTCTGGTGTTACTCTGCGGGTCCCTGTGACCCGGGGCGCCTGCCCTGTGATGTCAGCTTCCTGTGTGCTGTACCACGTTCCTACTGGGGCGGTCCGCCTGTTGACCCGGAAGGGCAACTACACTTGTACACTACACTTGTGACCTAGAGACTGCGGGACTTGAGTTACTGTTGCTGCGTTGCAGATCATCCAGTCTTACGGCGGGACTGTGGATTCGTCCCTGAGCAGCCGCTGTACCCACCTCCTGTGTGAGAGCCAGGTCAGCAATATGTACGTCCAGGTGAGTGCTGCCCCCTATGGACATACTGTCATGTGTGCATTTCTGTGCTTCTGTCTCTGCGCCTTGCTCTGTCTGTCTGTCTGCCTGTCTGTCACTCTATCCAAGTCTGTCTGTCTCTGTCTATGTCTGGTTATTTCTCTGGCTGTGTCTGGTTATCTCTGGCTGTCTGTCTCTATGTGTCTGTCAGTCTCTGTCTGGCTGTCTCTGTGTGCCTGTCTGTGTCTCTCTCACTCCCTCTTTCTATCCCTCTGGGTGGCTGTCTTTCTCTGACTGACTGTCTGTGTCGCTGTCTGTTTTTCCGTCTCTCTACCTGTGCCTGTCTCTGGCCGTCTCCCTTTCCCTTTGTGTGGCTGTCTGTACCTTTTTCTCACTGTCAGTCTGTGTCTATGTCTCTGCCTGTCTCTGTCTGCGCACCTGTCTCTGTCTCTCCATTCGTGCATCCGTCCGCCAGTGCGTTTGGCCGTCTCTGAGCGGTTCGCTGCCCTTGTATCTGGCCCAGGCCTTGCGAGAGGGCAAGAGGTGTGTCACGGCCCACTGGCTCAACACCATCCTGAGGAAGAAGAAGATGGTCCCACCCCACAGGATGCTGCACGTGCCGTTCGCATTCCCACCTGGTGCCAAACCCTGCTCCCAGCATGTACGCATCACTTCCTGTCAGCGCCATTCTAACTGGGGCGGGGGGGGGGGGGGGGGGTCAGAATTTCTGTGCATGTAATTTCAGGTCTAATTTCAGGTTGGTTGTTAGGTGGATGCTAGTTATCTGAGGTTTTATAGAATTAAGCAGACTTTTTTGGTGGTTTTTTTTTTTTTTTTAAATCGTGCGATCCGCTTGCGACCCACAGATTATTTCCGTGACCGGTTTCGTGGACACGGACCGGGACGACCTGAAGCTCATGGCCTACCTGGCGGGCGCCAGATACACGGGTTACCTGTGTCGCAGCAACACGGTCCTCATCTGTAAAGAGTAAGTGCTGCCCTCTCTGGCCAGAGATGCGGGCGCAACCGTGTGTGAAACACGCTCTAAGGCTGCAGCATTGTTTGCATGTTACACCCTAATTATGGCAACATTTTACTTCACGGGACACAAATAATATTGTTATACTGTTACTTATGTATTAATTAACCACAAACTAAGTCTTAGTTATAGTGATCTCGCGCTAATTCATCATTAATGAATTATGACGCATTCATTATCTCAAACAATTGCTGTATTTGTTCCTGCATCTGTTAATTCTGTAAACCTTTGTGAAATACTGAAGGAACAAGTATTGAATAACACACGTGAAACGCTGCCCTCATGTTTGTTCGTCGTTAACGAATCGTGACGCATCTTTTCTCAAGTAGCGTCTATATTTGTTCACGGTTTGTTCATGATTTATACTTCAGTAGTAACTGAGTTACTAGTATTTGTGTGCCGTCAAGTGAAGTGTTAGCGTTATTATTTAATATGGAGTTGGACAAAACAAGGGAAATGCGTAGCAGTATATCAATATCAGGGGCTTGATAAGGAGGACGGCCACCCTCTGCCTGATTAGAGTGCCGTCATACAGGCCCGAACAAAGCTGCCTCCTGTCGCTTTGAAAACTCACATATTGAAGTTTTACAGCTTGTATATAGCTGACAGGTCCTGCTAATTGGCAATCGGCCTGATATGACTCACCTAAGCAGCTGTGTTTGTGATTGTGATATAATTATTTCTGAGTCAACTTGCTTTCCATGTGGCGTTTCCCATCACTCGGTGCCGGATGGTGGGATTTACGTCGTCACTGTTGGATGATAGTGATGGATTTTAAGGGGGGGGGATTTGTCTGATTTATAATGTTATTGCTGGCTGTGACTGTAGTGGGGTGACTCGGCAACAGTGTAGCGTAGCGGCTAAGCAGAAATGTGATTATATCTGAGGTGTAAAGAGTGGCTTATCCAGGGAAACCCCCCCCCCCCCCCGACCCATCCGAACTCAGGGCTAGCGGGCTAAAGTACGAAAAAGCCAAGGAATGGAGGGTCCCCTGCGTCAATGCCCAGTGGCTGTGTGACGTCCTGCTGGGCAACTTCGAGGCCCTGCGGCAGATCCAGCACAGCCGCTACGCGACATTCGCACTCCCGGAACCGCTGGCGCCCAGTCCGCACCTGGTGCAGAACCTGCTGGGTAAGTGACCGGCTCTGGCGTTTGGACGCTGTGAGGGCAGGTGTTGGGTTGTGAGTGAGTGGTGAAACACTCGGCAGCTTGCATGTTGACGGACGAACAGCAGGTGGCATGGCGGTTAAGCACTTGGTCCAGGCAAGTGCCACTTCTCACTTTGGCTGCAATCTGTCCATGTGCCGTGTGTTCTTCTAGTAAATATCACTTATTAAAAAAATCTTTAAGCTGGAGTGTAATGAATGCATGTAAAATAATGAATTGCCCCCTCCCCCCCTGTTTTTAGCTGTGCTGTGTTCTTTTATGTGTTTCATTAGCTGTCCACATAAGAATGGAAGGCAATGGAAGGCTTGTGTTGAGGAGTTATGTGCTGTATTTTTGTCATGCAGCTGCCTGGAGAAACCCCGTGAAGGTCTCCACAGAAATGCTGGTGGTGAGTCTCTGTCTGCGCTCTGTCTTAGCGTCATAGCGTACATGCTCCTTATCTCTGACAGAGGGCATATCAAAAACCCCTGCCTGGTTCAGTCGCGGATGTGTTAGCACGTTAGCCTGGATGCTCCTTATTATTGCTAAAGGAAATGTCAGAAACCCCTGTCTGGTTGAGTCGTAGGTGTGTTAGCACGTTAGCCTGGATGCTCCTTATCGCTCCTAAAGGATATGTCAGAAACCCCTGTCTTGTTCAGTCGTAGGTGTGTTAGCACGTTAGCCTGGATGCTCCTTATCGCTCCTAAAGGATATGTCAGAAACCCTTGTCTGGTTGAGTCGTAGGTGTGTTAGCACGTTAGACTGGATGCTCCTTATCGCGCCTAAAGGATATGTCAGAAACCCCTGTCTGGTTGAGTCGTAGGTGTGTTAGCACGTTAGCCTGGATGCTCCTTATCGCTCCTAAAGG
>JAODJU010000081.1:12555940-12570270 GCA_026776725.1 Gnathonemus echidnorhynchus
CCGTTCTGCCATCCTACCCTCTTCTCGGATAACAGAGGGGGCCGTGCCATCAGGCAGCCCCAGAACCACGGTAAATTCTGCAGAACGTGCTTCTCTGGTGTGGTTCTCGTGCACACGCGCTCACGCCCGCCTCCTGCTCAACCTCTGCATTTGCAGTTCTACCTCCACTGCAACGAAACACGAAGCAGTTGTACGTTAAAATAATTTTTTTTTAAATGCTAATTACATGTGTTTTGTAAAAATTTACCCGGAAGGTCTATATTTCATACATTACTTTAATTTTAATTGCAGGAAAAACCATCATCGTATAATATAACCTACACTTTCTCATTCCCTCCCTCACACACTCACACACACGCACACACACACACACACAGTCGTGTAATCATATCTTTTTGGAAACCGCCCATTCATTTCTATGGGAAAAATGCTAATGCTAACTATTACACCCTTAAGCCCTTCCCAGCCCTAACCTTAACCATAAGTAACCAAACAAAATACAAGAGTTTTTGCATTTTCAGTTTTTTCATTGCAGGCATGGATTTTTATAAAATAGTTTTCCCCTATGGGGACCAGGAAACTGGACTTGGCAACTGGTCCCCATAAGGTAAAAAAAAGAAATGGGATGTTTGGTCCCCACAAGGTAAGGTATACCAGACCATGCGCACGCACACACACATATACACACAGACACACACAGACACACACACACACACAGTTCATGCGACTCTACATGCACATCCTGAGTTCATAGCTACTTCTGCAGACTACGGACCCCCCTCCCCCCTCGATCCCACCCACCTGACGTCATCCAGCTCGTAGTACACGTTCCTGCCGTCGTCCCGCACGTAGACGGCCACGGCTGGGGACTCCAGCATCTCCATGGTGAGGCGCTGGGGGAAGGCGCTGACGAACAGCGCCCGGACGGTGTCCTCGCTGGTGATCTCGTTCGGCATGCGCATCTGCTTGGTCTCGTCACCGTACTGCAGGTACAGCACGCCTGTCACACGCAGAGAGCGAGAGAGAGTGCCATCCATGTCCATCTTCCCAGGAAGTCATAGTGAGGCAAGCGGACTTACAATACCCTGAATATACTTCAGCTACACAATAAACCTAAGAGAATCGATGTGTTACATTCGTAAGATTAGCACAGTGCATGCATACACAAAAAGACTAAAATTTTACATTTAAATTTACAAAAGAACCATGCAGTGAAAAAGAATGGCAGACTGCTGCATGGTATGAATATTGATGATATTGTAACCCTGTACAGGATAAGAGAATGGATGGATGTATGGATGGATGGATGGATGGATGGATGTATGGATGGATGGATGGGTGTATGGATGGATGGATGGGCGATGACCACATTACCGCCACACTCTTCCTCGCCGGGGGGCTCTTGGACCACAAATTTCCCAGCTCAGCTTTCCTTACACCCCCCTGCTGCTGAAGCCGTGTATCTCTGAGGAAAACCCTGGACCCTGGACATGGGTGGCTCCCATTCGCATGTTTTCCCCATGTGGGTGGCCTAGAAGATCCCCCAAACCCAGGAGGATCCCCCCCCCCGCCCCGTCTGCGGTACCACAGGCTGCTGGAGCGCGAGCAGACCGCCTCCGACCCGCTCCAAATCCAGGGCGATGTTTTTTCTTTAAAATATTCAGCCGCAGAGAGGACATAAAGGGCGCCAGATGTTTCTGAAGCACCACACACAGCCCCAGAAGCCCTTTCCAAAAACACCTCACAGAGCTTCGCTTTCATGTAACAATTCATAAGGTAAGTTTAGATTTCGCCAGTCGAACTATCTTCTGTCCTTAAAAACAAACCGCACTTCTGCAAATGAAATGAATCCAGTAGATCAGCCCGTTCATTAAACCTTATTGCCAGGCCCTCGAAAAGCACACTGAGATCTGCACAGGCACTGCAGGGCTGAAACGATTAACTGGTGCTTATGCGCACTGGAAACGTGCGATTGCTTAGCAGGGCCACTTTATACAGCATGATCCTTTTTACAGAACAATTTCACTTAAGTGGAACCATGGAGGAACCGTAGTGGGGATGGATCTGGCAACCCGATGGTCAAAAGTCTGTATTACTGAGCGTCGCACAGGTGCTTCCTCAATCTAACGTATTGAAACAACATCATGGTCAAACACATGGCCTTTTTACTCCAGGGTCAATAAGAGTCAAACCTAAGCTTTTGAGGTCACGTGCCCCCTGGTGGCTGTAGCTGGCAGTGCTGTTCTCTGAGCAGAGGCCATGATAATGTGTGACGCTGAACGGAGCGACATAGCATTGCTCTGAAGGGTCTGCAGCCTACCCAGATGCATTATGGGGAAACGGAACTCAGAATAAGTGAACACAAGGGATTACGTAATAAAAAAAATACAAACAATTAATATATGAGCTACCTTTTGTGGCATGGTTTTTTTCTCTTTTTTACTATGTTATAAAGGACACAGAATAATATCTGAGCAAACCGGACGTGTCACCAGCTCCTGCTTCTTTTGTAACTTTAGAAAAACATAATCACCCACAACTTATGAGCGACAAACTTCCTCGCCTTAAAAGACTCCATTGTTAGGAGGCGGGTGGGGTCAGTGCGCTGGCCTGAACTTTATGTTTGTGTTTGAGTCGGAAAAACAGGTGCGTGTGACAGAGAGAGTGATGTTTCAGCGTGTGTGAAAAGCGCAGGGAGGGGCGGATTGCGTTGTGCGACGGGGAAGTGAGCGTCGCACGCGTGTCTCTGCGTGTGCGGGGCTGTACCGAGCGAGCGGTCCTTGGTCTGGTTAGTGGAGCGGACCACCGGCAGGCTGGCGCGGGACCGGCTGCCCCGGGTGAAGGCCTGGGGGGGCTCCCCCCCCTCAGACATGGCGTCCAGCGAGTCGAAGGAGCCGACACCGAACTGGCTCCCTGGCTCTCCGGCGGTGGGCTGGGCGCTCCTGTTCTGGGGAGGGAAAGAGACAGCGTCCGTCAGCCATGTCACCCAAAAAGGCCTCGTGAGGTTCCCGGCTGATGGTGATCACGCGACGACTCCGTCTCCCGTACATCACGCTGCAGGGTTGGACCACTGGCAAGCAGATAAGATCTGACCTGACGCGCGAACATCAGACACAGAGACTCACAATGGCTACATCCAGCTCTTCAGGGAAAGTGGAGGCCTTGCTTGGAAGAAAACTGGAAACTCGTAGAGAACCAGAACGAGGTGAGTGACAGGAGACCAGAGGTCACTGACCCCCAGTCCAGGATGAATATTTTCTCCAGGAGAGCCTCTGAATGTCAAGTGGACTGAATGCCTATGGTGCAAAGACCATGTGAATTAAAAAGTAACAGGTCAAGTTGCAAGACTAGCAGACAATAAAAGCGTTTCACTTGTGTCAGTGCCACACTATCAGACCAGTAAGACCAGTCAGCTATCCTAGTAAACAGGGGCTATGCCCGGCCCTCCCTGACCAGCAAATTTAACTGCAAGCACCCCCCTCTAGGCCCGGCAAATTTTTTATAAAAGACCCCCCCCCCCCCCAGATCACTGAGTTCTACAACCTCCACTCCACATGCTGATTAGCGGATTATTGCTGTTGCATCATTTTTCGTTCTCTTTCATTTATCTTTGCAAAACAGCTCGATCAGCCCCCCCCAACCATGTCAGCCTAGGGCCCCCAGAGGAGTGAAGCCTTCCGAATCACAGATATTTACACCAAACTACTCTTCCAGGAAACGTCACGACCCCAGGCACGTGTCTCCTCAACTGATGCGTCGGATCTGCTGCGCTAGCAGGTCGCCGGGCGAATTTAGCGGACGACGACTTCCTAAACGGTCTTGGCGTCGACCCGTGGCGTTCCCATCCATCCCGCCGATGGCACGACGGAGAGTGAGTGACGGCTGCAAGAAATTCCGATAATTGAGGATAATTAGGGCTTCCATTAAGCCGCCGCCGCAGGAAGGAGCCTTTGTGGGCCCCACCGGCCTTCACACGCACAAATACGCGATCCGCTAAGTGCTAACTGCCGTGGAAACCAGCCGTTCATGCTGTCAGGCCTTTACACGGCCAAACAAAAACAAAGTGAGTAATAATGCTCGGCTAGGCAGCCTGTTTCCAAGCTTTACTGCTTAGTAGACGCTTTATCGTGCAGCTTTCAGAGGCCGGCAGGGACGTAGGAGCAGCAGACGCCCTCGGCAGCGACAAAGGGCCTCCCGTCGTCCTGGGAGACCGGAAGGTCAAGGACTGCGTGTTTTCTTCTCTCTGTCCTCCCGTTTCTCACCGGCTTTCGGCGTCTGAAACGTAACTTCGGAACGGGCCGCTATCTGCGCGGATCTCCCGCTAGTTAAATTCGATAAAGCTAGCGGAAGTCCCGCCACAGGAGAGCCCGCATCTTCAAATTCCACTCCTAGGTACTTGCCAGGACAGAAGTATAGCAGTGAAAATGCGCAAAGTTTCCCCAAAGGCAAACAGTTACTCGAGCCATAAAAAGCGGGGGCCACCTGGTCCGTAAGGCAGCTACACTCTCAGTTATAACTGCATTCATGTCATTCTTACTGCAGCTTTGCTAGAACTCTCAAGCTGGGCGCAATTAGAGAAACAGCGTGACCCACCTTGCAGAAGGCAGTCGCCATTGTACGAGCGTCTAAATTAGCGCCATTCCTGCTATTCTTGACTAAGTTTAGCTTTTCATAGCGTTCTGGTCCACAGCTGAGTTTTCTCACAGGCAGTTGGAAAGACGAAAGAAAGGAAGAGTTTATAGAGGGGCCCATATCAGAAGTAATGGGACACCCCGCCCCCTCCGGGCAGGACCCCAGTGTCACTCCACACTTCCTGTCCTGGCGCACTTCCATTAGAGAGCATGTAACCCCCTTAACCCCCAAGTAACTTGCAGCAGCTGATGACAAGTGACATATGACCACGGGTGCGTGCCTTCCCCCAGAGGGGGGATTAAAAAAAATACCCCCATCCATCCTAAATTTCCCCTATGCATCTACTGTGCACCTACTTTCTGAAAGCCCTGTCAGACAAACGGCATGATTCATGTGCAGCCCCCAGGTAGCCATAACGTAAACAAGCTCTGTATGGCATTGAGCCAATGGAGTAAGGAGTGCAGCTCCCTAACAGCCAGGGTCTATCCCTCAGGCTCGATTAACTTCCACCAGGCTTCCCAGATTCTTTCCTGCTCCCAGTGGGGAGTTCAGAGGCGAGGAAGTCGCATCCCAGCTCGGTGGGGGGAGGGGGGTCACTGGTTTTACTTCTAGGTAAGGAATTCCCGGTAGTATCCATGAACAAGGATCCCTCACAGGGATTTTAACCATTTTAAAGGACTTTGTGTTTTGTGTAACAGCAGCAGGTACAACCTAGCCGAAGATATACCCACCCTGTCCAGCGGGTGTAGGACCATAGACCCATACTGTCCAAAGGGAGCATGCTCAGATTACAGAAATGATCCTCGCAATGTCTACAGGACGTTCTAGAACCTAGTGTTCATGGAAACTATAGACTTTACACCCTGATCCTGGTTGCATATCACTTCCAGATATTGTATCATTACTAGAATATACAACCTGCCATTGTAGCAGCACGTGATATATGAAATGGCACAGACGTGTTACGCATGTTAATATCCTGCGCGTCCTTATGCGGAGGATGACTGGCTTGCTTCCTAGTCGGCCAGTTGTCTTATCTGGCCAGACATGTAGCACATATGCGATACTGAGCCGCCGTACTGCGATGGAAGGAGCTGATTGGCAGATCAAAGACCACAGCCGGTGAGGTTTCCTCCGGCCCGCTGACGGGCTCGCGATAACATCATCCTGTTTGGCTTAACGGGTCACGGCGGGTGACACAGCGGCTCATTAAACCACAGAGCGCGATTCCGCTTGACCGGAAACGCTTTCCTAATAACTCACAGCCCGCTCACAATCCCGGGGTGATAAGTTGGCGCGGAAGAGGGGAATTCTGCGGCCTAACAAAGGAGGGGGAAGCAGGGTCTTCTGCTTTCACCGTGCAAAGCCGCACACCTGAACCACGAGGTCGCTCATGTCGCAATCGTTAATCACCAAGGGCTGCGGTCTGCTTTGACAAACGGTGACCGGACGCCCCTATCGTGGGTCTGCCAACCAATGAGCGCATGACGTCTTTCTCATGCTCTTGGAATTGTGAAGGTGGGCTGTACCTTTTGGTAAAATCACTCCTATCCCTCCAGGTCTATCAAAGCATTATACATGTGTGTATGTCAATGTATGTATGTGCATTAATATATAATAGTGCAGTTTATATAAAACAGAAAAGCTTGACCTGGAGTAAACAGTTGGTTGTTACAGTATTGTAGCCTGGACAGTGTGATATCGATAGATAGATACCTAGACCACGTCAACAGGGTCTGACCCCTTGGCTTTAAGGTCCACACAGGAGCTTCGAGTCGCCCAGTGCACAAGCTGGCAACCCACGTGGCCTTCATGCGGCAAGGGGGGCGAAGGAGGAGATTACGGTGGTAGGAAGAAGGGGGCTGGAGGTTGAGGTTGAGTCGCCCAACTGCATTCTCGTCTAATTGCTGTCAGATGGACGGACTGGACAGATCTCACCACCGCCGCTCGCCGGGCCTTTCAAGTCCCGCTGAAGGCAAATCAATGGCAACCTCTCTCCCAGCATGCAATCAAGGAATTAGCCTGCCGGTTTCATTACCGCGTCCGCTAGAACGTCAGACGTCTTGAGCCGAACACACACAGCCGACGGCTTGTGGGGAAGGCTCTCGGGTGATTGGCAGGCTGCTGGACCTATGGGTGCCCATTAGCCACACACCAGCGAGGACAACTAATCCGTCTTTACCTACCGAAGAGGGGAGAAAAAGGATAATACCTAAAGGCATTTCTGGAACTTTCTCCCTCCAACGCAAATCATATAATAGCACCTTGGGTTTCCCCAGGAATCTCGCCAATCCCTAAGAACGAAGGGCTGCTTGCAAAGCCAGAAACCTTGGCAGGGCCTTGTGTAAACTTCACGCCTGGTTGGGAAGGAGACCACGCTGGAGGAAAGCGAGGTAAAAACACAGTATACTGCGGTCCAGGATACGAGGGATGCCGCCGAACAAATGAGCCAGATTTTTATACCAAATGGGCACCCTTTTAACCCACTTAGGATCCATTGTACACTAACTGGTCAAACTGGTTTAAACTTTTCATCATGGGAAAAAAAAAAAAACTTCTGTACGTGGAAAAAAACAAGTAAATCACATACCTGTAGTCTCCAGAGCCTCACCATTGCCAAAATGCAACATGCATATTAGAATAACGCCAAAAAGCGTGTCAGTACACGACTCCTTACACTGCAGCTTCACACCTGAGTTGCGTGGCTCGGGGTATGAAAACCCACAAGCAACATTAACAAGGAGGATGACCTTCACAACAGATTTAAAAAAAAAAAACAACAAAAAACAAAAACAAAAATCAGCTGGCCCCTCCTACATTATTTTGGGATCATTTTTCACCAGGTGAATGTCGGGTTCAATCCCAGTGACATTTAACTTACAAGCAACTGCATACAAGTAAGAGAAGGAAGTAAGAGCGCGAGGAAAACAGACAAGCGGATTCATGACCGAACAGAGTCTGAACTTTCACTCAAAGCACAAACGGCCAGACTTAGGGCGTATTATCGCGGGCTTGTTGTGTGAAGACCCGGTGAGCGGGAAAGCAGGAAGTCAAAGGGGTGAAAGACCAACAAAAAATGCTGAAACTCTCAATAATCTTGACAGTAAAGCCTGAAGATCGAGACAGAAGATGGGGCATTGTGGGGAAGTGCTGTCTCTGTGGCTGATTAGGGTTAAGTCAACTTGAGGGCACCTCAGTAATAACAACAACAACAAAATAAACAAACAACAATAATAACAATAATATAATAATAAGTGGTCATTACTGCTCACAGTAAAATTAAGCTTAATGATTATTCAAAAATACCCTCAAAAATCCCCCCCAAAAAAATCGAGCACTCGTCAAAAATGCAGTATCAAAACCTCAGGCAATGAAATAAACCCGCAAAGGAAGGTGTACGTCTGGCAGACATTAATATCTAATCTGCTGAATCCTACGGAGAAATTTTTAAATACCGTTCTTAGGAGGTGTGATTTTGTTTTGGACAGGAAACGTTATGTAAATTGTATAGCATTGAGTTTGTTACTGTACTATTTATCTATAGTTAATTAATAAAGTTCCTTTTAAAAAGCTTTTTTTTCCACCACACGGACACATGCAAGGAAATTATAAAGGAGACTTGCATCTTACGGCCAAGTCTGAACAAAACAAAACATGCAAAGTCAGGTAAAGTGGAAAACCTTCCACTGAACGCCCCCCAGACATTGTAATATAATGACATTCATACTTAATTATTCGATAGAGCGCCACCTTCCCTTTAGTATTTAAAGTGTTTGTGCTGCACACGTTCGCTTTGCCGTTAACGCTGCTTATTGCCGCGTTTACAAACTGCGCTAAAAGGTCTTTTCTAACTTTTTAAAGCACATTATTCAATCGCACGTCTGTTATCTACCCCGCTACCTTATTCTGACCACCGAACACATGCACGTCCTCAGAAGGGCAATTTTAAAGTGCATCGATCTTTTAAAATAAGTTTCTAACCAACGTACGGAGCCGTGGACTACCTCGGTGCGAAGCTGCGCTGTGCTTCTCGCCCTTTCAGCAGCGCAGAAGCGGCTCCATGCCTGGCTGGGGCACCCGGTCGGCGACTGAGCGGCAGCCGGAGAGCGCCTGCAGAAGGAGCTCCGCCAGCTGTGACATCACGGTTCTCCATAGTAACGGAAACCCCACCTAAGCCCAGCGTACCTGTCAGGCGCGCAGACCTACCCCCCTGTCCCATACCCCAAAGATATACCACCTTCAGTATGGGAGACGCAACATAATACAGAAAATACCGCAAATATAGGTTCGTGCACGTGGGGTGTATTAGATAAAGAATAAGGGTGGAATTAAAATTATTATTACTATTTTTAGTAGTAGTAGTAGTATCGTAGTATTATATGTATAGCAGCGTAAAGGTTTTTTTATTTACGTCAAACTCTAAAGAATGTTGAAACGCAGGATCTTTCTCTATGTGTACAGTAAGAAATTTCGCTATTTATCTTTACTATTATCATACGCACCACTGCAGGAGGCCTATTGAAGATAAATTGCTGTTCAATGGGAGTACAAAGAGGAGGAACCGGATGAAAACGTCTGTGATTAGTCACAGATGGGGTTTCGGAGAGCGGATAACTCAGGAGTGACAGACGGACACGAAAACATCTGTGGGTCGAATTTAGAGACAGATTCGCTGGAACTGCAAATGTTTAGATGTTGCAGGCAAATTTATGCAGAGACCAAACTCCACAAAAAAGTTCAGAGTCAAATGCAACAACCGACTGCAAACAAGCTCCATGTATGTGTCTGCTTTCCTCTAGACTGATGTTTCAGGCATATTCATGTAGGCAGAATCTAAAAAAAGCCAATCGTTACTGTTGTATAAGGAAATCAGATTAAAGGACAGGGACCCTGAGATCTCTGCTACAGAGACTGTGCGGCAGGTACAGCAGGAATGTGGCTGTCATCCCCCCATCTTCCTTCGGCTCGGAGTAACTGTACACCGCGTGCATATTTGCCGTTACTCAGCGGTGCGAAATGAGAGGTTTAGCTGTGAACTCAGTCCACCTTAATCCGGGGGGATGGAATCAGAGCCTCGCTCATTCCTGAGGTTTTGCGGGTCACACGCTGTCCCTCCCCAGGGCAGCCAGTCAATACGGAGACGCCCTGTTGCCGGGTGACACGTCTCGACCATAACAAGGAAGTTCGTTAAGTCTGAACCTTTCAGTCTCTCGCGCCGGCAACTCCCGAGCCCCTCAGACGAACGCATCTGACGTGAAATTCCTGTTACTTCTGTCACAGTGGGGGAGGTGTCACGTGAAGGGACCTTTGGGGGCCCCACACAATACCTGTGACCTTCACGATGACGACGCACATTATGGGTCTGGTACTGGTGGGGGCCCTGATGGGCAAATTTGGCCAGACGACTGCAGGTTCCTGGGAGAAGATACCCTCTGTGTGTACCAGTCAGATGGAGACGATCAGACAAGCTTTGGTGGGGTTTAGGTGCCACCGCGTTCGTACAGATGGGGCGTCGATGTGTTCTGTCATACAGGACATGAGTTGCTTCAGCAAGCCCGCAGAAGATGCAGAGCACTGAGTCAGACGGCAATTTCTTAACGTTCCAGAAACGTTACTCAAGGTCAGCTTACCGAAGGTTTAGATGACAGAAGTGCCTGAGCTTAGTGAAAGGCATCTCCTCAAACTAGACCCACTGTAATACAGTTTCTAATAAAGTTCACGCACCTTCTACACCAGAAGCACAATGCAGCATGTACAGATCATCTGGAAACTATTATGGTGTGGAAACCAACACCACGTTGACTGGGGGCCAGGTAAACCTACCCATTCCTGCAATCGCTCCCGACGTGCCATGACGACGTGGTGGTCGAGTCGACGGTCACCATGACAACCAGGTAAAGGGGCGGGGCCTACCTGGTCCTGGGGACGGTCCTGATGGCCCATAATGGTATAAGCGTGGT
This sequence comes from Gnathonemus echidnorhynchus, assembly GCA_026776725.1. Classification (NCBI taxonomy): domain Eukaryota; kingdom Metazoa; phylum Chordata; class Actinopteri; order Osteoglossiformes; family Mormyridae; genus Gnathonemus; species Gnathonemus echidnorhynchus. The sequence continues at coordinate 12,566,533 of JAODJU010000081.1, forward strand.
GGGGGTATTTCTGCTTCAGGTGCTCCAGGAAGGCCTCCCGCTTACGCTCCATGTGGGGGGGCTTCAAGGCAGCCTGCTCCTGGGGGCCACGCCCGCCTAGCGTGTGTCTCCTGCAGGGGATGCTGTGGGGGGGCCTGCCATCCGTGCAGCTGCCCCCATTTGCGAAGCCCTGTTTTCTGCTTGGGGGGGCGCTCTGCTCTAGGGAGGCTGTCCTCAGATTACCTTCTGGAATAGAAAACACAGGCCATGATCACTCCTCCCCTCCTACAGTCGCCGCCATCGTACCACCGCTAATTTTTGTCATAATAACACTTATTGCATGACTTTATAAAACTGGGCGGGGGGGGGGGGGGGGGGGTGTTGAACAACCGATTTACTCCAGACCCCCCAGAGTTATTCTTGTCTCCCCTAACTACCTTAAGAGTCTCCTCCCCGACATCATACTCTGTAACACTGTTTATTCATTTCCTTCCAAAGCCGTAATTAACCGACACGCCATAACTCCACAGCAGCAGAGCGTCTCCTGGGGCGTGCTTGCGGCCCGGGACAGGAACGGATCTGCCTCGACACCGTGGACCGGAGCCTGTGGCACCGAACCAATGCAGCAAAAAAAAAAAAAAAAAAAAAAAAGAGAGAGAGAGAGAGAAAAAAGGCAAGCTAAACACCCCAGGGTGCGGGGCAATGAAATTACAGAACGCGAATGTCACGGCAGGAGAATTAACTTCAACGAAAACTTTCTCCCTCAGGGAGGGTAACGTGTGGCTTCAAAGATCCAGAAAAACGAAAGTGGGCATGTATGAACTACACCTGTCCTGTCCGACTCCATCTCCAGCGCGTTTAGGAGAGCAAAGGATGTCTAGGAAAGGGACTAAATATTAAAACTACATCTTCATTTGAAACAAAAGAGATCCGAATGAAATCATGCACCCAGAGAGAATGCTAGGGATTAATTATAGTATTAAGCGGTAAGAATGCTGAGGGATTTAAAGTATATTTTTCAGGCAAGGGCGATGGCTCAGCGTGTAGCGCTGCTGCGTTACGCCCCCCAGGGCTGAGGGTTGGACGCACACCCCCAGCTCCGCGCGTCCTCAGGTCGTTTATGTGGATCTTCTCCCACAGACCAAAAACCATTTAAAACATTATTTTGTGTCATTATCTCTCAGGCTTTATTTAGTAAACGACCTGTTTCCTTTGACTCCCTTTGGAACGACCACAAACTCCTACTTTTTAAAGAGCGACACAGTCAAAACGAGTGCCGCAGAGGCCAGGGGAGACTGACAGAACAGAACTAGGAGTTATTTATTGTTATTTATTTTCCAACATCTCCCACAGGAAAAAAAAAACATTTAGGAAAAGCAGCTGTTGTATCTATCATGGCTGCTAGCATTTTGGCTAAACGGTCAATAGCATCACGCTTACGCTGGAGTGCCTCTTTGCTGACGTAACCTGGAAACTAGCACTGCGTTTAAAGAGGAAATCATTCTTTCCCATCCCATGACACCTCTGCTCGATTCCATTTTAGCATGTCTTTGGGATATCGTTAAGCTAAAGTCGGTACACACCCAGCAAAATCCTGCAAAGAAATTGGCGAAACAGTCTAGAAGGATTTCCTACCCAATTATAAGCCTTGTTAATGGGTTTTTATTGTTTTGCTCTTTTTTTACTGCTGTACTTGTGGAGATACCTTATAATCTCTGAGGGCAAGACGTACTTGAATATCCATCCATCCATCCATCCATCCATCCACTTTCTCTAACTGCTTGTCCTATTCAGGGTCATGGTGGGTCTGGAGCCTATCCCCGAGGCTATGGGCACAAGGCAGGGAGCAACCCAGGAAGGGGCGCAAACCCAGTCCAGACGTGCAAGAACAGTAACCAGGTAATCATCAAATGAACCAGTTAATGTATAAAAATGAATACAAGCGCTTTAAGGTTGTTATGGCAACGCATTTTACATTGTATCATTGACTGATGACTATATTATATTTATGGTGGATGTGTGTTGGCCATCCAAGGCCTCAGAATGTCACATTGGTTGGACATGGCGACTTAACAGGGTCAGCCAGGTTCTGCCCCGAAGACAAACTGTGGGCGGAGTCTGTCAGAAGCTGCAGCGGCAAGACGGCGAGGAGCTCCGGCATGTTCTCACACGCCGACCAATCAGATAAAGGCGGGCCTCTGGGGTGCGTTGCCGCGGAAACGCAAGACGGGGCAGCAGAAGGGCGACACAAGTTTAATTAGGTAGACACCTCAGCGTGGTGGATTCCCATCCCAGGCTGGGGGGTGCTGTTGTACCTTAGAACAAAGTTTTTATAGGATGAGCAGGTTTCATTTCTGTACATGGCGCTAAGCTGCACTATGACTATCGGTATGACGATGTCTCTGAAAACTGAGACGCAGAGAACAAGCAGACAAAATTATACATGGACAGCACACTCCTTGATAAATGACTGCCCAGTAGGGATAGAAGCATGTTTCTCACAGACCATAAGCACCGTTTAACATGTTTGGAGACGTTAAATTATGAGACGGGATCCCCCGAGAGGTTCAGTCGACCGGACCGGATCCACCAGAGGGAGCCGAGAGTTATGGCCGCCGTTGTTCAGCGCCCGGAGCAGAGAAGACCGGCTTCCCGGGATTCCCGCGGCTAACGTCTCCCAGGAGCGACTCGTCTCCTGCTAAAACCGGCCGGGCTGCACGTGTTTGCTTAGGCAGGAATGTGCCGGTTTCTGCCTAATACGCGACCAGCAGAACAAAACAGACATTGTAGGTCATAAAAAAGCAGCGTACCTCCTGATTCTGAAAGCCAAAATATCAGCGATTTTAGGAGGTGAGACATTTTTTAATTTCCTGGATTTCAGACATGCCCAAACATTCAAACGAGTGTTAAGATTCAATCTAACAGTATGTACTATAAAATATAATTATATGGAGATAATAAATTATAATCTCTGAATCATATATAATAAATCCGCCCATCCGTCATCTTACCGCTTATTCCGGTCAGGATCAGGTACGTATTACGATATGTAGTTAACATTTATTTTCACTACTCTGGAGTCCTAGTTCTTGACCAACATGTGCTACCTTGCATAATATCAAAAGTCTAATATTAAATTATTTGTAAATGATACTTCAGTAATAAAGAATTCTTATTCTGATTCATTATTAAATTGTGATTCATTATTAAATTATCAAATAATTGAATAAGACAATGACTTCTGAAAGAAATCAGAAAGAGTGAAGCATACATTGGATTTACTTCGTCCTTGGGTCCAAAGGGTGAGTAATTCTCTGACTTTATTTTCACCTGGTCATTTTGGTCCCGGCTATGCTGCGTTGGATGATACATCAGCAATTCTTTGGAAATTAAGAATTTATTGGAAATAAACATGCAGTTCATCCAGCTCAGCTGAGCCGTCGGGGGTGGGTGGGGGGGAAGCTGGGCAGCAGCCAATGACAAGCATGCAGAACGCGTCACCTGACTCGAAAGAACTGTTACTTTCGCCATGAAGTGAGCAGTAAGACAGCTTGACACAACCTTTGGCTGCTGCTCGCTGGCTCCACCTCAGCCAAAGAAATATGACCCTTCCCGGAACTTCCCAGCTGGTACAACCTCTGTCTTCTCTTTTCCTGCTGTCTGTAACACGCTGTTCCTTCTTTGGAAAGCATCAGTAAGTGCATATATCAATGACACCCTGACACGCTAAAACAGCAATAATGCTCTTCACTTCACCCC
>JAODJU010000081.1:12595011-12607305 GCA_026776725.1 Gnathonemus echidnorhynchus
CCCACCTTGAATTAGTTCTGTTATCACTCATTCAGGAACAAAGGGCCACACATGAAAACACTGAACCATTTTGGATCAAAGCAAAGACAGAAATCAGTTGATAGAAATGCCCCCCCCCCCCCCATGTAATGACACTACAGTCACATTCACCCCAGCTAATTTATTATATTTTAACACCAGGAAAAATGTGTCCAGCAACACCCAGCGAGCAAGATGTGTCTGTTGTTTCTAAGATGTCCTTATGGTGCACTCTGGGTAGAAAATGTGACTTCAACGTCCAGATGATTGTCCTCTTCTCACTTTAGACCAATCCCACGTTGAGGCGTCACCATGAATAGTTGAGCCCCCATCCCAGAAAGAGGCAAACTGTTCAGATACCTGCTCAGGGGGGCTAATATAAGTCATGTGACCACAGAATAAGTACAGAATAGTACTTTCAATGGGGCCAAATATTTACAGTCTTATCTATTACTTAAAGAGGTCATTTGGCCACCAATTGTCTAAGACAGTCGGTGACATGTTGTTGATGTTCCCCCAACCTAAACTGCTATATTAAATATCTGGCCGAATGAACATTCTAGATCAATTCTGCTTGGAGTGCATCAGACTTTGATCCAATTACTTTGCGCTGGATCAGAATGGCTAGTCTCACGTCTAGTTGGTGGGAGCCGACGGAAGCTTCAGCATGTGATGACGCCCCCAGCCGACAGCCCCACCCCCCCGGAGCTGATGGATTGCATGGTGCGCAGCTCGGCAGTGCTGGGGAGGAAATGAGCTGCATTCCTCAGGTGTGCGTGAGCGTGTGTGATGCAGCGTGAGGTCGGCCTGTGCACGGAAGCTGCTCACCACCGGAATGTGCAACAAGGAGCAATTATTCAGTGACCTGTAGGTTCCCTGTTAATGAGGGTCGACTTAGGTGGCACCAATTATTATTGCTTACTCCGCCAAATGTGTATTTGATGTTAATTCAATTGTCTATTCAATTTTATATTGAGTTATAATTGACAGCGTAAAATGTAGTAACGTTGATTAGTTGCTGGCATCCCGTCCAGTGTGCTCCCATCATAATCAGTTGAAAGATGTTCTTGAGAAGAAACTGGAGATCTTCCAGAGATTATGGAATTTTACATAACACTGTATGACACTTAGAGAATGTAATCCTTAGGACTACACTACAAAGATGTAAACTCTGAAGAACATAATGTGATTTTGTAACTGTTAGAGAATTTACACCAGTTACTGTTGCACGGTGTGATTATATAAGTATCTTTTTGCTCCCAGTAGCTCTGTAGCTTATCAATATGTCGAAGGCCAAAAATATAATCAGCACTGTAGCTAAACAACATGTCGGCAACTGAAATGACGTGGAATGTCCAGCCTTGGTTAGAACCGACATGGATGCATTAAAGACTGACTTTGGAATCCTACACAAGCGACTCCTGACTCCTGATTGGGCGGAAGGAAAAACCAGGAGACATCCTCACACTCGAGTGGCAGAGTAGAAGGATGTGAACCGGCATGACCTGGGAAAGACTAGTCAGGGACACGATGTGGAAAGATCTCCCAGTGGCCACCCAGTACGGCTCAGCCACACGTCACATCAGCATCTAGAATGAGGAGGAAGTTTAAAGATGTATTTCCAGTTCGTTTTGTTGAATATGAGCTTGGATACCCTATAAAATCAAAATGTACGTAGAATGTTCAAACATAGGCTGACTACCCTAAACCCCCAGCTCTAATTTCCTTCACCTTAGTGCTTTTTTACAACAAGAAGGCTCGGTGATGTCATCAGTGATGTCACAAGCTGAGGTGGGGGTGTTGTGCGGCTCAGCAGGCTAAGACTCCTGCCCAGGGTGACCATCTAATCCAAGATGGGGGGGCACTATAAGCTACTCCAGGTTTTACAAACTGCTTTAAATCTGACAGGCTCCTGTGCTTGGCTGAATTGTTTGGTTCGTCTTGCACTTTTACTGGTTTGTCTCCTTGATTGAAAGACTCATCCAGCTGTTTCACATTAACATCAGTGACACACGCATGATTATAGGAGACTGACCAATCAGCAGACAGCAACAACTCAGTGCTTAAGTAAAATCCAGGTCAGTTTCATTGAATTGGTACTTTACAAACCCTCATAGTGTCTCTCCTGACATGGATTAGATGGTCACCCTACTCTTGCCTGTAATCGGAAGGTTGTTAGTTTGAATCCCACGGCTGGCAGAGGGATGCCACTTTTGGGCCCTTGAACAAGACTCTTAATTGCTCCACAGCTGCTGGACACTGCTTAAGCCTGCAACGTGCTGACAAAAAACTGGCTCTTATCTGTCTGTGTGTCTCATGGAGAGTAAGACGGGATAGGCACAAAGACGGCTTCCTCATACGGATGAATAAAATATCATGACCAGTGGCGGAACAACTGCACACAAGGCCCTGGGGCAAAACAGCGATGCTCTCTTCTGACAGACCTGGAGATAATGAGTCAAGCATTCGATCTGCAACAAGAGCCCTTTGTAATAAAACACAGTGAAACTGAGTCACAGCACAGTCCTGGAAGAGCAGAGAGCAGAGACTCCTGCCTGACTTCACCGAAGCTCAACCAAGCTGACCTCAGTTATGACTTCAGCCCCCTCATATCTACTGATAGCTACAAAGATCTTTAAATAGTGCCTCTTTCGTATTGCACAGGGAAAACAAAGGCAATGTTCGTCATGAGGAAGAAAACACAGATGATTTGTGAGGTTTATTTAAGCCAGATGAGTGAAATGTTATTTTGGTTACTTCAAATGGATATTTTCTTCTTCCTAATAGTAAGCAACTCCCAGTAAATTATGATTAGTGCGATAGGATGATGTGCAGTGTACTGTGAAATGAACTGTTGTCCCATTCTGTATGAACACAGGCTCAAAACGAAATGCAGGGTCTCTGTTACACTACCAGGAGCTCACAGGATTTACATCAGTGTGTAAAATGTCCTGGACGGTTACATATAAACATCCACTCCTATGATGAAAAGAAAATGCAAAATAATGTACGGATTTACTGAATTCGTGTCCTTCATCCTTCTGAGAGGACTGGATCGGGACTTTGCTGGCAAACCACTGAACGCCTTTACCAAACATGCTATTTCAGTTAGACAGGTCAGTTGTCTTGGCTTTTCATTCTGGAACCACATGTTATCAATCTCACGTTTATACATGATAAACGTATCATGGGGGAATTCAGCTCCCCCCCCCCCATCCCTCCGTCTCCTCTGCAGGAAAACATCAAAAGAAAACATCCTTACTGGAAAATCACCTGCTTTGTAGAGTCGACTCAATGACATGCACAAATGCCATCATTAACGTTCCTCTCCAGTGACTCCAGATGCTGCCCGCTGAGGCTCTGAGTCACAAACGCATCTGATGTCACTCGTCACTGAACTTTTTAAACAGCCCAGAATATTGGCCACAGTCACATTCTGGCTCCTCCTATTGCTCCATTGGTAACTCAAGGTAAATCACACACAGATGAAATCAAAATAACCCATCGACGAAGTGAGGAAACATAAATGAAGTGTGTGTAGGTGATCATTTGCATTTTTGTAAGGTCTCACAAACCACAGAAGCTGGTTTTTCCACTGTGGGGTAATAAGAATGATCAAATCTCAGATGCTTCGGGGCAGATTGGAAAATGTTCTTTTTACACTGTGCCTTAATGGGTTCGCTAAGCTCCTCATCAGACTGACCTACACACTAAGGCATCCACCTATGTGCGAGATATAGGTGTTCCACATATTTTGGCTAAACACTTTCAGAGCATACAGCCATGAAAATTAGATGCCTGACACCAAATTTGTTTTTGAATAGGAGGCAAATGTCTGTGCCACAGGTCTTCTCTAGCTAGTGGAATAAATTTTCATTCTTTCAACAACTGTAATTCTTGTATAAAATGAGGAATTTCGAGGTGCCTTGAATGTCACTTTCAAGGAAGGTGCTTATTTTCGTGCTACCAAATGTTTATGCATATGTTCTCCTGCGAACTGAATGCTGACATCACCAGCTGTTGCTCTCCGTTGTCCATCAGGAATTGAACCCAGCCGAGTTTCACCATCTTGTTCCAATCTTCACGATAAACCAGAAGCCAGATTCTCATGATGTGCTCGTTGCAGCCAAAGAAGAATGCGAAGATAATGCAGGTCTGGTGGAGAAGATGAAGAGGCTTTCTCTTTCTGAGAGTGGCTAAGCTCACGCGGTAGAACCTGCTGGTAAGTTTGCTATCACCATCATTCTGTATATCTGTGATTCATCCAGCTAAACTCGGACCAGGGCATCCCGTCTGAGTGCATGGGAACTTATCTTCCTGCTCCTGACAGCGTGTACATTAACCCCAGCCTGTGAGACACACTGCCATATAAAATGACAGCTTCTATTTGGGAATTTCCAATCTCAGTGGCATTTTGTCCAATGAAATGTCAAACACATCTCTCTCCTCCTCCATTATTTTCTTCACTGTCTGATTCATTGCATTTCCGTGCATCACCATGTCTCTAAGTCCTGGTCAAATACCCAAAAATCGTTTCTGTACACTGACAGCTGTCAGTGTCTCTGTACCTCTGGCGCCCTCTAGAGGACAAACTGGAAATATATTTTGAAAACCATACACAGCCCTCAAGCCCTTGCGCGTAAACACAGAACAGCGATGTTTCCCACCAGCATGTCAAGCCTCTTGTGCAATAGTGACCCAGTGTAACACAATTGGTTCTTATGGGTCAGAACTCCCCTTTTCCCAGTTAACCCATATGCTCCTGTAATGATAAGCCATCTCGTCAGACGCTTCACTGCCCCCCACATTAATTAATTACTTTATTTATTTGCATATGGGCACATTTGCTAATCTCCTCACGGGGGGTGAGAGCCGGGTTTGCTTTCCTTTTCTATTGCAATCTGTTTGTCTAGGTCTCACAGGGTTAATTTACCACCCATGTTAAAAGCCAAGGTTACAGCGCGCCTGCGGTGTGTTTCAGCGCCGCGTCGGCGGGCCAGACGCTCAGTTAATCCACTTCGCTGGCATATTTCACCGGTTTTATCTAATGCTTTAGCTCATGGGACGCAACAAAGGGGTGGAGTGTCAGGACGTGCTAGGCTGGCTCTTCTCGTGATCACAGTGACCGAAAAAAGGGTGATTTGGATTAAAACTCTAACACAAAGACCCAGAACCATACAGTCAAAACACGTGATAATCCAGTTTTCCTTGCTGTGCAGAACTGCACTGTAATTAACATCTCCCAGCCAGCCACAGCTGAACATGTCTCAAATAATTGGCTGACGGCCCATTTGTGACTTTAGTCTGCACACAATGTGCTGACCTCATTTCCACTGGAGGTCAGAGACTGAGACAGTCGCTGTATGCTGTCAGCGCTATTTCCATTTAATAAGCTCTGTTAACATTAACCAAAACACAATAGGTCAACAATGTTACAAATCTCCTTTGATTATTTCGGTAGGTTAGTATTAACAAAAATATCTGTGGATTAAAAATGAATAATTTAATTATAGGATAAGGCTAAACTTAAGGATGTGTCTTTTACAATAGAGGTTCTAACACGACTGATTAATTTCTTCCGTATGTTAACATAATTCGTACCACTAGGTGGCAGCACACGTAAAGAAATCAAATGCACGTTTATATTTTCGTTCTCATCTTGCTTTTTGTACCTTTTTCTTTTTCCCCTTCATGATTAAAATATAAATATATTTCTGTGATCAAACTGGGATGGTTTTAGTGTGTTAAGTCTGTTAATTTGAATTTAAAGCTGCCAGACAAACATGCTAGAGCTCACTTCATTTAACCTGTGTAAATAAATAGATTTGAGGTGAAAAAAGTTAATTATTTCTAAGAAAGAAATATACATCACATTAATTAATCCGGTGTCTTAAAAGTGCTAAACCTTATTTTTTTTTTTTACCGCCCACTACCATAAGGCGGCAGCACGAAAAAAATGCGTTAAATTCTTTAAAATACGATTGCAAAAGACAGTCATACAGGACGGCCCAAATGTGTCAGGATTATGATGAAATAATGGAAAGTTGTTATTAAAATGTCATTGAGCACGCGGTAGGCCTGTATATGACCTGCTTATGTCTATGTCCACGGGCTCCAAGTGTATTAGGCTTTTCACAGCGAAAAGGACAATGGTAACTAAGCAGTAATCTCTTTAATGGTAGGGTTAAATGCAACAGGACGTGTTTTATAGCGTTTGTCTGGCTGTCAAAGTTATAACACAATGTCAAGGACCTTTTTGCTGCCAGTTTCAATTAGATCACTTAACTTCAGCGAGCATATTTGCGTCACTAGCACTGAAAAGCCACAGACAGCAAACAATCAATTAGCGTCAAAGGACATTTTTCCCGTCAATTATGTAAACACACTTAGAATTACTCTTTTAATTTCATTCAGTTTCATCCCCATTTCGAAAAGTAAACCAATCATTTTTTAATGAAAGATAATTCGATTTAGCTTGGCCGCTTCCTTACATGATGAGTATTTCAAACCAGAGGCGCGTTTCCCAAAAGCGTAGTTGCTAATAATGTTAGCAGGTACCGTAGTTGGAACCATGCACGTGACCGATTCCAAAAATGTAAGTTGCTAATGGGACCTTTTGGGATGTCTGGGAAACTTAGTACCTCAAGCTCCAGATTTTGCTGGTCTTCTTTTCCTGAAGCTCCCCGCTTTCTTGGCCAAGCTCTGCAAACTTTGCCGGATTTTGCTGTCTATCAGACATTTTTATGAGATCTGATAATGTTGGTATGTATCAGTTATAAATATACATTTCGTTATATACGGTTGTTGAAAGCACACATTTCGTTATACATTCTTTGCTTGTTGAGCAGAAAAATACTACAGTTCGGTTTAATAGTATAATATGTATTATTGGCGCAGATTTAAATGAATCTGAAACAGTTTTTTTCAGCTACGCCCTTAAAGAAACTTTAATATTCAGTGAAAAGTGGATAGACAGTGCAAGCTGTAGCTTTCGTGCCCTGAGGGCAGACTAAACGATTAATTAAAACGCCATATTGCATACCCCCCAGGGCAGACTCGTACGGAGGAGGAGAAGCAACGCCTGCCGTTTACCTCTAGGACTGGCGGCTGGGAGAACATACCTCAAATATCTGTCAAGAGCTACTGATAACTTAGACGGCGAGTATTTCAGATCTAGAGATAATATATCCTGCTGTTAAAACCACCTGAGAGATAATGTCACTTAAAGGAGACGCAGAACGATTATGCTGGTCTAATGTATGTAAAGTTTTGGGGCTGAAATAGCAATCGGCTTTGTGAATAATACGATTAAGCATGCTGCATGTAAAGTGAATCTAAATTGGATTTCCCCACATTGTATAAAACCGCAGTAACAATTTCAAGGTTTTGTTGGTAATCCTTTTAGAGTATTTTCCGACGAAACTGAATTATCTGCGGGCATTTAAGTTACATAAGCGAACCATTTTACATTTTGGAAGATGGTTTACTCGCCACTAGCTGTAACCAAAGATGTTTTATTGCCACAAACAGATTAACTCCCGTAGGCCAACTTGGAGAAATATTTTGATTGGTCGAAAATAATTGATGCGTCACTTCAAATGGAATTCGAACAAAACTATAACTCTGATATTGATATTAAATAAAACATAAATTCGGCTTTACGCGCTTATAACCTCAAGACAGTCGTCTCTTTAAATACGGACGTACACGTTTATGAAATGAAACCTAAACGACCTTATTTTACAGGAAAAGCTCTCACAATGATACTGTATTACTAGTAATGTAAGACATGTTATTGTTGATAACTACTAGTAATGTTTTACGATGTTTTTGAATGTTTTCACGGAATTTATATTAATGTTAGCTATAGTCCGAAGACTTGAGACACCAGCTGAAACGTATTAGCTTGTTAATATACATTCCCGGCTACTAAGCTTTATAAAAGAAAATAAAGCTTTATAAATGACAACGAACTACACAATTTTCAAATCTACTAAGACTAAATCTTTATTGAGACAACGAATAAAGAGAGAATAATTATTTGGCCCAGCAGAACATGCTCTCTCACCATTACCTTTCATGAAGATTATTGACGTTCTTAAGCTCAGATTATTGCTCAGATACAAACGACAGTGATATACGAAACTACAAAATTATTAATCAACAGTCCAGTTGTTGCAACGTAAACATTTTGCTATGCAATATAAAATGAACACAGGTATGAAATAAATAGCTTAAAATAACATTTACATTCTGGTATATAGATAAAATGTATCCGTTTTTTTTTTTAAGGTGGCACTGGTTTAAATACAAAGTTCATCATTTTACACAGACACGTGCGCACGTATACATTCAGGAGTCGATGTACATTTTGGATAAGGATGTTGCTATTGAATTCGCCATTTCCTCGTCCCTTCTCCTCTGCGCCTGTATCTGTCTGCACCAGCTGTCGTATTCTGGGTTGGCCAAACACCTGTCAAACACAACGTCGTAGTGGCCACTGCTGAGCCAGCTTAGCCAGATAGAGGGCTTGGAGGCCCCTTCTTCGCCCAGGTAATGCACCATGGTGGACACGGTAGGACTCCCCAAGCTTCCGCCAGTGGTGAGGTGAATATTGACGCCGAGCATCTGACTCATCGCCAGCAGCTCGGGGTAGCCGGCCCACGCCCCGTCCTGCGCCGCGTCGATAATAAACTCCCCAATGTCTCCCTCGATTATGGGGCCAAACTCCTCCAGGTGATCGGCTATGTGGTGGACGGTATACTCTCTCAGTTCCACATGTCTCGACTGGTCCCCATAAACAGCTTTACACACTGCCCTGTACAGACAGTTCCCGTCCGGAATTATGTGGAATCTGTACATATTCCTCTCTTTGAGGTATTTGTTCTGTTTGTCCAGTTCTGTTAAGTAATTCACCACTTTGTAATTTCTTTCGGATTGGTCTTGCAGGGTATTTTGTACCTGGTCTGCGCTGATCACAGACCCCTTCACTGGTACACAGCGCTCCCCTTCGCCGTTCTGCGGCGCACGGCTGCGGTTCTCGGTTACATCTGCGGAGTACGTGGTAGGTTCGGCGTCATTCGAGCTGTCCGGTGGAAACACCTCAGCGCCTCCTGCCTTGTCCATTTCCCGCTGTTTCTCAAGCAGTAACACATGACTGACAAAGTTGTTCAGAGATTCGGGATCCAGGGTGTAGCGATTCTCCCCGTTGACGACCTCATGCCGAATCCGGTACGTGTTGGCGGAGAGCTGCGCGCGCTCGGAGGGCGGCTCCCGCACTACGCGGACGGGAACCCGACTTTCTGCTCCGCCTGGCAGCGAGATGATGATTTCCGCGTTCGGGACCAAGCAGGCCGGGTCATCGGAGGCAGTCTCGTAAAACGAAAAGGCCGGCATATTTCCAGCAGATTCAGTACTTTCCAGTTGGTTCCCGGCAGTCGTTCTTTCAGGCGAATGGTCCTTAAGACTCAGTACGGAACCATTACAAAATCCAGGGTGACGGACGCCCCGCTGTAGAGCTGCATTTAAAGACTGCTATTTAAATACCACCCGAATGATAATGGTGGTTAAAAATATCTTCTGCCATCCACAGATATCTATGCTATGAATTATGTTTCCACTCCTGCGTCTCTGATTACTCTCAGGCGAAATCCATCTTTAGCCGCTTGCGTCAGTACTAAGCTCCCTAAAATTACAGGGCTGCCCGAGATATCCCGATCCTTTCTTTTACATTCCGTTACGAAGCAGTCCTGCCGAACACATCAGAAGCATTTGATCCACAGCTCCGAGTCTCGGAAACACAGGGATTGTTTGCCCTTCAGTGTGACTGATGCGTCAGGGTGCTGGAATGCGCCAGGCTCGCCAAGGCGCAAATTTAACCGCAAGAACATCAAGAGGCGCACTATCTCTCTCCGGCGTCTAGCGCTTAGCAAGTCCCGCCTTTCCAATAGCTCTGCTGTTGTTGGAGTACCATTAAACACGGCCAATCAGTCGCATAATGTATAACACATGGTGCTTTTATATGCTTTTATACTGTGGAAAAAATACTTTAAGAGGAACTATACCGCGTATTGCCCTGTTCTGTAAATGTGCGTGTTTATTCATTGTGATTTGAAATATCTTCGTTATTTCTTCGTAATTTTTCCTCGGCGGTCCTAAAACCTCTTCGTATTTATACTGATATTCAGTTCTGTTTAAAATATCAATTGTTGGTTAAATCGTTTCAATTCGATTTCTTAGTAACAGCAATAATTATTGCTATTATATTACGAATTCCGGAACTATATTAGTATTCCGTTTCACCGTTTGTGCGACAGCCAGTCCCAAACAAGCCGGTGACGGTGCGCTGGTGAGACACTCGAGGGAACCTCTGTCACACTTCCCGGTCCTCCGCGTCTCGGGACAAATTCCTGGGGGCTGCCAGTGCATGTGGCGTCAGAGCTGGGTGCTGACAGCCGCTGCCCTGTCACGACAGCCGCTTCCCGTATTAGATGAGCCAAAGGTGATGTGCTGGTTTAGGAAATGACCCTGTGAATGTAGGGTAAGGTCCCATTCACCAAAGGAACACCAGCAGTGCATATAAATACAGGAGACTATAGGCTTGCCTTAAATGAACTCGTAATATTCTATTTGTTCTGTTACTTTTTCTCCGATGTGCCCTAATCTGGCCTCTAAATCCACCTGCATAAAAGCTTCGGTTAAAACGTACCTTGTTGCGGATTATTGTATTTTTCACCCATAGCAACTGAGAAACTAAACCGCACATCACACATTAAATTTGGACCAGTACGTGGAATATCTGTTCTGTTAAATTTTTACATTTGCTGACATAGTTAACTTACTTAGAAATAAAGTTCTAAGTAATTTGCTTTTTAAAACGCATAAAAGCAGGGAAATGGCAATAGTGTATTTAAGTATAATGCATTTATAGACCGATTGGCTAATTTTACGTTATTGACGCATTTTCTAAATTACAGGTGGGCCCTTAGGGTATTGAACGGTTAACCTTAAAACACCTGAAAACAATTTAAAGATCGCAAAACTTTTCACCATGCTTTTAAACGTGCGGGTAAAAGAATCCGTTTGATTAAATCGGATATATCAAGTCACCGATTTTGTTGGCGGGCAAGTGTAGGCCTATCTAGCTATTTATACAACGTTGCCTTATTATATAACTATGAGCACACACCTATGTATCTTAGTAATTCATTTATTCAGACTGTCAATGGACAATTGCATGGAAACCGGTGTTTCGGGTTACCTACCGTGGTAACAATGAAAGGCTTGTCGAGGTAATTGTATTGATTTAATGCCAAGTAAAACAAGACAGAAAACAAGGACAATCGTAATAATAACGCTTGGGTTCAAACACACTAAAGCTTTATATATACATACAAACATACATACATCGCCTACATAAAATACATATGTACACACAGATACATACAGACTTAAATACATACATACATACATACATCTGGTTCTCAGACCTATTATGCTGTTTTATTTATATATTTTACTATGTTATTCATGTGATTTTATATCTATATCTTACTACGTATGTAGTACTCAGTACTAATCAGTTCTGTTTAGCCTGGAAAGCACTTTGGGTCAGCTCCTGTTGTTGTTAAATGTGCTATACAAATAAATGACTTGACTAATTAGGGACCCCCAAAAGTCCACATAATTAAGCAGCATTGCTTTTTAAAATTGGCCCCAAAAGGTTGCAGGTTAGCAGCACAGCAGAGTACCTGCTGAATACCTGCTAGGAGCTGAATAACGCCTAGGCCAGGGGTGGCCAATCTTATTCAGAAAGGGCCAGTGTGTGTGCAGGTTCTCGCTTCAGCTCCCTAATTAGATTACTAATTAGAGGACTGATTGGCTGGAGAGTCCTCACACCTGGGTTTGAACAGCTGGCCTAAAGATTATCCCAAAAACCTGCATACACACCAGCTCTTTGTGGATTGGGTGCTGAATACCTGCTAGGAGCCGAATAACGCCTAGGCTATTCTAAGCTACACGACCTAAGGCCGCGGATAACATCAGCATCCCGCCCCACCGTGGGAAAAAGATGGAATTGTTATTTACATCAGCAACATATGCCATTGAGAATCAAAGTTAAAATGTAAGTAAAAATCCAGCTTGATTAAAAGTATACCCGTTTGCATGTCACCTCATTATACCTTGAGGTACTGTGGTGGACTGGCAGTTTCTCTGGGGAGTACCCCAGTCTTGTGCCCTCTGCCCCCCCCCCGGCCTCGCTGAGACTTGACAAGC
>JAODJU010000081.1:12620665-12642195 GCA_026776725.1 Gnathonemus echidnorhynchus
ATCGGGCTGGGAATTAAAAACGGGAACAAAATGGGCTGACAGGAGAAGGGATATTAATGATCGGGCTGGGAATTAAACACACAACCTAAGGAGAGACAATAAATATCAGGTGCGGCTCATCAGGGGCACGTGAGGGAGGAGACAGGAGGGTCTGGTGGACATTACGACCCAGTGATTAATTTTATATAAATAAAGAGAAATAGAGCGGCACTTGTTCCTGTGCTCTGGTTATCTCTGTCCCTTACGTTTTAGCCGGGTGACACTCTCATGTCTCCCGTGTGCCGGTCGCCCCGGCAGAGATGGTGTTTGCTGGGCACCGGGCCGCCGCTCTGTCAACACACTGGCCACACAGAGGCGGGTAGCCCCACCGCGGGGGGTGAGCGCCGTTTGCCCGCAGCTGACACAACACAGCCAGAGGCTACGGCAGGCGGTTGGCTGTGTGCGGGTACACCCCTGGGGGGGTCGGTGAAAGTCCACTTGCTGAGTTTTGTCCTGTGTGCCATGTATTTTGCTCAAGTGCAACTAGGCACCCCCATTAAGGGCCTGGGGAAGAGTGTGATTGGCTGGTCAAATGCGTGGCATAATATCACTTTATTAACCAAATAAAGGACTGCATAAACCCTCGTACAACGCTGAAAATGAGCTATTTTGACTAAGCTATTGATTTAAGTGAGTTACATTTAAAATCCGCTGGAAATTTTAAAATGATCAAAGAAAATCCTATTCAGTCTCCTAGTCATTTTTGAGGAACAACACACATTACTGTATTGTAAACATTACATGTAGTACCTTGCAAGTGAACAACTTCCCTTAATTTAACTGTCTGGTGTAACAAATATACTTTGTTTAAAGTGATCAGTCAGTTTCAGGCGTGTATATATCTCATCTATATCTCTGATGCCAGCAGCACTTTGGTTGACCCTATTATTGCATACCGGGACTGTTGTCTCTTTCAGTGGAATTGTAGTCCCGGATGATTTGTGGCTTGTCTTGGGCTTAGCATCCCGGTGTGTTTGTGACGAGGATCTTCCTCATCCAGCAGGACATGACCGTAGCTTTTTCAGGGAAATCTAATTCGGAGGAAGTCGTAGATCTGTCCAGCATCGTCAGTGTCTGGCTATTTTTTCCTCGCCGGTCCCATCACTGTCAGCTCCATGAGCTGTTAACGGCTCAGCTTTCAGCTGGTGGGACTTGAGGAAGGTGTCACATGTCCCATGTCACGTGTCATGGCCTCACCTGGCTTCTCGCCTTCTCCTCCTGATGGTACCCGGCTAATTGTTTTTCTAGCTAGCATTAGCATTTAACCACAGGACCACTGGATTCCACATGAGAGATCTCCACCCATTCGAAATTCAAGGTTCACGAAGGTTTATTGTCAGAGAACATGGGGGTGGGCAGGTAAGGGAATGAAATTAAGTGCTGAAGTCCCTTGAACAGCACTAAAAACAAGCATCCACTTCTAATAAAAACAATCAGTTACAAGCAATTGTAATTACAGATGGATGTTAAACACAGTAGTGTTAGTGGTACAAGTATAAAGATACATATTCTCATTTATTGCCCATAAAAAAGAGTCCATGGTGTGATTTAGAAAAAAACAACTGTGAAGTATCTCTACCTTTTAATATCGGATCACAGCCAACTTTTGTGCTGAGCTGTTCTAGAACCACAAAACAAATCACCCTTGTGCTGGACGACTTCCAGAGACTGTCACTATTCCAGATTTGTTCTTGCCAGCAAATCGGCGTTTACCGCTCATATTCGGCATGACTTCCTGTCTTATTTACAGCATGAAGACTTCCGACGATGATCGTATGTCGTGTTTTTGGTTGGCCTTTCGCCTGACTGGCCCGGCTGCTATTCTGACTACAGTGGTAGTGGACAGTCTGTCCCGGCATTCTTGTGGTGATGACAATTGTTCCGCACTTCTGTCAGATTTCCATCCACAGTATTTGTGCACCTCACCTTCCACAGGGGCCCAAGGATGGCTGATCAAAGTGCTGTGTTGACTGCCTGTGACCATGCAGACATTGACAGGGTCAATATGGCGTATTCCGCTGTCTCCCTGCTCTTCACGACAGTGTCACATAAACTCTTGATAGAATTGGGTCCACCTGTCACGGGGATCATTGCGGTATATTCTGTAAGTATTGTTTACTTCTTATACTTTCTACATTTCTTTTGCCTGCTGTGTAAATTTAATGTATGTGACCTTGTACAAACACCTTAAGCTACAGCAATGTTATTTTGCTTCTGTCACACGCCTGTATAAATAAAGCAGTATAAATAATTCTGAATCTCAAAAAAGGACGGTTGAAGCCAATCAGTACTCTACAGACGTTAATTTCATTGAGCAAACCTAATATGTAGTGTTGACCAATCCCAGCGATGTCGAGCCCTGATGCATGGGCCCTGGTCAGACATACGTAGTCTGAGAGCTGGAAACCAGGAGGCCTTTCCCACCATTATAAGTCATTGGTCCAGCTGTTCTGACACCTTCTCTTCAGTTCTGTAGTTCCAGCTGCCTCCATCTTCCTCGCTCACCCACATGCTGACAGGCGCTCCAGGAGTCTGAATTGCATATGTGGCCCAAAAGCACCCCCCACCCGAGAGGGAGGTGATGCTCTCTTTAATGGCCAGCCCCCGCCCCCCCCCATCTCCGCCCCTACATCTCCATTTGAGTCCCCAGCACAATAATGTGTCCACAACCACTCCCACCCTATTGATGCCCTCCTGACCTCCGGAGAAAAAGTGGATGTCCGAGCCGACCCTGTCTACAGATCCCGCCCCGTGACCGCCCCGGGCCCTAAATCAACTAACAAGAGAGGGCCAGTGAAAGATGTCCAGGTCCCGATTGGACATGCCAGGAAAACAGGCCCTAACCAAACTCAGAGGCGGTTTATAAGAATGCCCTTTGTGACGGGTGAGTTGATGTAATGGGCCTGAACGCAAGGTTCTCCATTTAAATCATGTTTAAGGGGTCTTCTGGGGCCCATTCATTTCTCTGCGGCTGGTCAGTATCTCTGTGAACCATCAATAAAGAGGTCAAGGCTGAAGCGTCAGGAGAGCCTCACGCCATAAACCGGGGGACTCGGGCCCTTTTGATGCCAGCCGTTTCCAGCACTTTCCGCGATTTAATGAACCAGAATAAATGCCCTTTGTCGTTTTATGGATTTTTGTTTCATTTATTTTGTTTTAATCATTTTCGTGTGATTGTTGAGTTTCATTGGGGATTCTAAGTGTGGGCTTGGCGGGATGGATATATCGGGGACTGTGTACGATAGCACTGTTTTGTCACAGTGTGGCACAAGGTCACAGTGAGCCTCCTGTGTTTAATGGTTCAAATCCTGGCCCTCCACTGAGGGCAGAGTTTGCATGTTCTCCCCCTGTTGTGTGGGTTTCCTTCAGGTCCTCCAGATTCCTGTGTGGTTAAGTGACCTGGCAACTGCCCATTTTGTGGGAGTTACCTCAGATAGACTGGCAGCCCATCCAGGTTGATAATCCGTAAATCAAATGGCCATCAATATATCAAAAAAAAAAAGTGAGCTCTGATTGGTGGAGAAGTCTAACCAATGGGATGCTTTGGCTGCCCATGTGACCCCCTTCTCCCCCACCGCAGAGGTGCCATGAGATACAAGTCTTCTTCTATACCCATAATGCTTACAGACATTCACACAGAGGCGTCTGTGTGGTTTTTAATCTGGCCGAGAAAAAAAGGACAGACATATGGAATTTTAAGGATTTAAAGGGTTCTAAAGTCCAACAGCTGAAGTCTGGCAGAAAGTGATGAGATGCTTTTTATCCTTGACCAATACGTTTAACCGCTATATAGAACAACACTTCACTAAAACAAACAGTGAATTAATATTTTTAACTTTATGCTGGAGAAGCTTGAGTGGCTGAGGCTAATTTCCACCCTTATTCTGTACCCACATGTCACATTCAGGGTCACAGAGCACAAGGCAGGAAACAGCCAAGGATGGGGCACCAACGCTATCACAGGGCACACTCACAGACCATTCACTCACAGACACACACCTATAGGCGGCTCGCTAACTCCAACTAACCTCAGCTTTTTGGCCTGTGGGCAGGAGGAAAGCAGAGTACCTAGAGGAAATCCCAGTACGACATGGGGAGAACGTGCAAACTCCACTCACATGGAACCAAGGCAGAGACTCGAACCCGGTCCTCTAGGTGTGAAACAACAGTGCGAACCACTGCACCACCTCCAGACCCATTCGTGATAGTTTATTTTATTGGGACAGCCATGCAATCCCATCGTAGTAACAAGGGCTGGCGTGGACCCAAAGTGGAAGATCTGATCCTACAAATCTGAGGCCGCTTCCCCTAGCAGCACCATGGTGGTGGAGGATGATGGTGGAATAAGCTGGGTTTATACCTCAGTGCCCAGCTGAGGCTCTAAGTGCATGAAGCTGCAGTGAAGATCCAGACTCAGGCTACAGTATGCATCTCTGCACTATCAGGTCGCTTTATACTGATCCCTTTATACTGATCCCCTATTTCAAAACCATTTATCATTTACAGGAAACAGAGCGTCTTTGTGATGTGCAGCTCACGTCATCGGGAAGATGTCCGGACTGCTGTGTTCCGGCCGTCGTCAGGGTCTGTCTTCATGGACACCAACGCAGGTCCCCGCAGAGAGGGAGGCACTTTCCGGAATCCTGACCCAGCTGGAATCAAGCTGTGTGTCTGCGAGCTGACCTTTGCACCACGAAAGTTAAAAGCTCTTCTGTTTTCACCTCGTTAAATAACGAAACGAACTTTCCCGCCAAAGGTTCCCGCAGGTTCTAAAAGGCGGGAAGCTGCAGGTTCTAAAAGGCGGGAAGCCGTTACTGCCGTCGGATGCGGTGCACGGCAGCCCCACCTGGGTCCCGCGCATGCAAATGAGTCACGATTAAGCTCCTCCCCTCCACTGCATTTCCATGACAGACGCACGCCGCCAACCCGACATAAGACATTAACAGGTGCAGGACCCTTAAGCTCTCCATCGCTGCCATGAATGGTCGCCGCCTTATGAATATTCATAAGTATTGGCCTACCCACCCCCCCCACGCCCCGCATTGTGCTCGCGTGTGTAATCTGTCTCAGATCGCGGTATTCATGCTGAAGTAGGGACTGAAAGGACCGGAAGTTAGTCTTTAAAGGAATAATGAGGTGGAAGATTGTGTTTTTATGAAAATAAGATGGAGGTACCTCTGAGGCTGATGCACAGACACTGGGCTCTGTTTTTCAGCCTTACCAAGACCCAGGATTACCTGAAATGGGACTTTACCTCAGACCTAGATGTTAAATTTAAATGTATTTCACACCTATTTCAAGTGCAATATAAAATCTCCATAGTGTGACAAGGATGTCACATGATGAGTGATGGGTGGAATCCTGTAAAAAGGACAGGTGGAGGGAGTCTGAGTGAAGGTGGAGTCCTGTAAAGAGGACAGGTGGAGGGGAGTCTGAGTGAAGGTGGATTCCTGTAAAGAGGACAGGTGGAGGGGAGTCTGAGTAAAGGTGGAGTCCTGTAAAGAGGACAGGTGGAGGGAGTCTGAGTGAAGGTGGAGTCCTGTAAAGAGGACAGATGGAGGGGAGTCTGAGTGAAGGTGGAGTCCTGTAAAGAGGACAGGTGGAGGGAGTCTGAGTGAAGGTGGAGTCCTGTAAAGAGGACAGGTGGAGGGAGTCTGAGTGAAGGTGGAGTCCTGTAAAGAGGACAGGTGGAGGGAGTCTGAGTGAAGGTGTGAGTATAAGAGACTCAGGTAAAGTGTAGCTGCTTTAATTACCCTCAGTCTTTATAATGTCAGTACATGCATACTATTTTGTAGTCAATTAGTTGACTTTAAAATATGTTTTTCCGGAAAATGTGTCAGTGCTTGAAAATTTCTTGCTCAGTCTTAACTAAGGACCTATCATGTAGAAATCAGATCCTAATTCAATGACCCTTAGTGCGTAACATTACCACGTGAGTATCAACAAAAAGCAGCAAAATAAATAAATCAATTTAAAAAAAATAATAATTCATGAAATAATGTTAAATACTGGATCTATATCTTTGTTAGTAAATGTAAATTTACCATATCCTATTGCTAACTGTAAAACTTTTCAGTTAAGCCTTTTATTTTATAACATAATTAAAATATATTCTTTTACACATTGGCTGTTAATCCAGCTCCTATTAAAGAATATGAACAATAAAGGGATTTTTGGATTAATTTGTTGGGACATAGCCCTGAATCACAGACAGAGGCTTCCTAGCTAAGCTTCTTTAATCTCTCTCTTTACAGTCTATTGACATTTTGATAATTAGGAACTTCACTAATGAGCTTAACGGACATAACTCAGATAACTAACCGGCAGTCTTAATTCCCTCTGTCAATATGGAAGCTCTGAGACAAAATTTCCGATGCACAGAAGCTAACAAATTAATCTGGTAGATTACACTGTTATCCCACTGAAATATTCAAACAATCCAATAATCAATGAGCAGTCAACAGTTGTCCTTTTCAACCTCCTACATTAAAAAAAAATCCACTGTCTCTTTGTGAACCTGAATTTTATACAAATGACGATAAAACAACCTAAACATATTTCTGTACTGTTAGGCATCAAAACATTATTTCTTATTATTTCCAGTTTGTTTTCATGACTATTCTCTGTCTATGAATAAATGCACACATTCACATTCACAAACACACACACACACATACATATTTGTAATTATATCTTTGTGGGGATTCATTTCTAGGGGGAAAACATGTTGACCTTAACCCCTACCCAGCCCCAACCTTACCTATAAGCAACCAAACAAAGTACAGGTCTTTCGACATTTTTAGTTTTTTGATCGCATTCACCGATTTTTATAAAATTGAGGTTTATATTGTGGGGAGCTGAAAATTCTCCCCCGCAAGTTAAAATATAACAGATTTACCACATTGTGGGAACCAAAATACAACCCCCCACCCCTCCACACAGACAGATGAGTTCAGTGGTTTTCTCACACACACACACACACACACACGTGTAGCATCACAAGCTTGCCCAGTGATCACCTACTGGCTGTAGGCGAACAAGCTAAAGTCTTAGGCCAATTGGACAGTTACACTGAGGACAGTCGCACTGAGGACAGAGTTTGAGTAAGGAGTTAGCATGGAGGGTCCTCGCTGTCTCACATGGTGTCTGATACCCGTGCGAGGGAAGCCGGTGTTCCGGAGCTGGCACGGTCACTCGACAGCTAAAGGAGACGACTTCTGGACGACATCAGGTCAGCCCTCCCCCAGGAATAGAGCTGATTCATCTCGCTCCTGACACCCACCCTTTAACTGAACAACGTCAGATAAGGTGCTGACTTTCGTCTTAACTTCTGGAAAGAGATCTGCAAACACTGTAGTCAGATGCCAGACTGGGGCCATCCATCTGGTGAGCCGAAGCCTATATTGGACTGGTCGATTGTGCTTTTCAGTATGGGATCCAGCTAAATCTTAAAAAAAATTATGCAAATGAAAAAAAAATCTTGAATTCTTGAATTGTTTGATACATTAAAACATTTGTACGTCATGTCATAATTCTCTTCATCAGAAAAAAAATACCTAAAAAATACACAATGAAAAAATAAGATAAAATGGACTTTTCTCCTGCTTTATTTCATTGTTTGCTTAAAAACTGTTTTCAAGGTACACATTAACCAATAAAAGGTTTGCCTTTTATCTGTCATTGCGCGCTTACTTAAACAATCAGTGTTCAAATGCGACTTTTTCCACATGGCAAGGCGGCGTGGAAGGACAAAGTCGGCGAGCGAACAAAGAATCATAGCGGGATAAAGCGCGAGACGGCCGCAATGTAGCGCCATAATAAATAGCATTCGTTTCTTTCCCCTGCCTCGTCAGTGAGTCTGTCTGGCTCATATACAGCGACTACAGAGCTACGTGAAAGAGGCGTATACAAATCCAAGCCCACCGCATTAAACCGAAAAAAAAAAAAAAACTATCTTTATTCATGGTAACTTATCAGTCTCAATTAATCAAGAGGAACAATAGGAATTGTGATGTGTTTAGGTGACCCCGAGAGCTGGGGGGTCATCGACGGGCCAGCTCTGTGCTCTGCGCTAGTCATGTGCTGCGACCAGGCAGCCGGGCTCCGCTTTCCGTCGCGTCCGTTTCGTTTTTTTCTTTTTAGGTGTAAAATGTTTACGGCAAGAATGGGGGGGTGGGGGGAGAAAAATATAGAGAGAAAGGAAGCCAATGGAGGACAAACACAAAGGCCTTTCAGCGTCGCGACGGAGAGTCGAGAGCGAAGTCTCCTCCTCCTCAGATAAGCATGTCCTCTATTTCCCTGTGTGAATGGCTTTGTGCTCCTTATTCCTCCACAGCTAAAAAGGGGCAACCACTGGTTTGATTCGGTTATACGGTTTGGTTAAGTTCCCCACCCACCGCCTTGGGGTCTATGGAGGGTGCGTGACCTGTTTAGAATCGCCCGGGGAAATGTCATGTCGCCCCTCCCACAGAGGAGTACCCACATTCATTTGATTGGTATAAAAAATGATTGGGGATGGTTAAATCACCGCCTTCCTGTCGCAGTTTATAGCACTTAACAGAAATGCGCATCGTTTGCGGGGGAGAAAACAGAGGACCGCGATCCCCCAAAGGCCGCTTACCTGCGAAACGACACAGCGCCTCACCTTCCGAAATGCTGACCTCCAGGTCATCCTTTTAGAAGATCTGGTGGATTTGTCAAGCGGGAAACCTGCAAACTGCGTCGTGATCTTGTTTTTGTGATGCGAATGTATATCCTGTTTTAGTTTGCTTGACAGATTAGCTCTGACTATTCTGAAATCCAAAATACAAGAAGGAAATCCTCACAATGTGTTTTTTTGTTGTTTACTGCATTTTCTGTATTGCAATTTAGTATTATTTTATGTTTTAAAACAACTTAAAATTCAAGTGACTCTGACCCGCCGTGAAAGTCACCGTGCGGCTTCTGGTCAGGTACAGCACCCTTTACACTTTCCATTTGTTCTGGAAGCTCGTCTGGCCCGAGGTGGAAGGAGAATGGCAGAGGGGACGGGGGGGGGGGGGGGGGGTAAATTTACGGCAGAAAAAAAGCGAGCATCTGACGGAGGGTGAATGCGATAAGGCGGACCGAATTGGGCCCTGGACAGAGAGCGTCACTGCATTGTGGGGACATGACAGGCCGCAGCCTTGCACGCCGCCAGTGGAACATTCCAGAATGTTATTTAGTCCTCCGCCTGTCCCGGGCCTCACAAAACCAGAGGAATTCCATCCTTCCCGAGATGCGTCCAATGGTTCTGTGGCTAACAATGAGTGTTTATGTCTTTAATTCATGTGGCCTGTAACTGTCTTGCCCATTTCAGAGGGGTGGGCTGGTTATTCATTTCCAAACACATTGTGGTGTCAAACACACAGTCATTTGGTCTCTGCTGCTGTAGACAGTAACATATAATGAGCGCATTGAAGATCACAAGTGACTTGCTCATAATTACATTTTCTCATCCCCTAAGAGGCTTCATTCAAAGACTTTCAGGAATGTTTTCTTGTTTCACACCCCACCCATGTTTATTTTGGTATTCATAAGCCCCCCCCCCTCAGATTACACCAGAAAAGGGTCAACGTCCTGGTATCTCACTCTACTCTTCCGCAGCGGGCACATCTCTGAATCTGGGCACAGAGAAAAACTGCCATCACATATGCGACTTGAACCATGTGACCCTTGACGACAAGCCTATAATCAATTACCAATTTCAGATCAAATTTCTGTCAATTATGAATAATGTTCATTGGAGTAAGATTTGCGCATTTTGCTAGGCCATCACTCGATCTATAGCGATGATGTGACTCTGCCATAATTCTTCTTTGTTTTTAAACTGTGCTTTTTTTGTTCAGGTAGTTGGCTAATTTTATATTCCGCTCCAGTGCTGTGTAACACACTGCTGTCTGTCGTCAATGCTGTTGCCATAGAAACTTCCCTCAGGTGTCAAACAGTTTTACCTTTAAATGTCTTTGAGGGATAGGGGGAATCAGGGGGGAGGGATGGGGGGACGCTTGCAACTTAGTTTGTAAAACAACATAAAGAGGATTTTTTTTTAACTGCAGAAATTAATTGGTTTCATTGCCTGCCCGATCAATGGGACTAGCTGGTGCGCTGGATTCCTGCGGAGTTTCAGCAGGGAGGGTTAATCAAAGTGAGGACTGGGCATGGTCCCAGCCCTGGCTGTCAGCCACGCCAACCAATCACCCCAACATATAGCCAGACCATGCAGAATCCCTTTCTGTTCCTGCTTTTCTGTTCGCCTCTGGCCCGCGTTCAGCTCCACGCTCCATCCAGCAACAGCACCGGTTGCGCTTGGCGGTAGGTAACCAACCCTCGCCCCTCCCCAGCTCGATCCGCCGCTCCCTCGTTACGTGAAGAATAAGACTCGCTTAAAAAAAACAACACTCAGAAAAATCCAACGACTTTGAGTTCAGATACGTCTGCCTGTTGAATAAGATGGATCTGCAAGGGTTGTTAAGCCTCATTGCTGAATATAAAAACGCATATTTTCTTACAATCCAAAATAAGGTACATTTAAATATATGTGATAGAAAATAGATACTTCATAACCATTAAATGTTATTTGCTTACGTATACAATTCATCTAGAGTGTCTCCCTTCTCTGCTGCAAACCATTGCTTTTATATCGCTCGCACAGCACTTCAAAAATAAATTAAAAAAAACGACAGATGAATTGGAGAGATAACTATCTCACAGAAACAAGCGTATTAATCACCATAACTTGAATTTATTCCCTTTGGTGAAAATGTTTGTTGCTGCTTAACTCGCAGCTGCATTTGTCTTGCAAATACGTCCCCGCTGAGAAATGGATATAATAGCAGAAAGAGATCCTCTGGACAGCAATGAAGTTCATGCCAGAGAGAAGGCGCTGGGTCCGTTGCATGGATTTCCTTTTGAGTATATTAAAACGAGACCTGGTGAAAAATGATGCATGCTTTTACCATTCAGAAACCTGGCAACTAAAAAAAAAAAAACTTTAAGCTTAATTCTTTGGAACAAAGACGCCAGCACATCTAGTTTGGTTGCAACGAGTTGCATGCCCCGACGTCCATTACTTGCATCATTTAAACATATTGTACCGAAATAGTTTTGGGGAAAATACCGGGATAAAAGAGAATGGACTGCTTTGATCCGCGCGCTGGGATCCCGGCTTCCGAGTGCGCGCGTTCCGACCGCGAGGCGTTATTCACTTCCAGCGAGACACACTTACAAGACCATTGAAAGAAATTAGCATATTTGTAATTTATCACATTTTTGTTCAACTTTTTTCTCTGGAAGGTAAAAAGTAGACTGAATAAAAACAGATCAATCATCAAAGAAGCGTTAGCTATACAATTCACAGTTTTCTTAGACTGAAAAAGGGGGAAAGCACGTTTATCAAATTCGTTTCTGTTTGATACAAAAAAAGTTCTACAAACGTGGAACAAATCTGATTCCACCATAGTACTGGGCTTTATATCAAGTGTCATTGAAATAACCAAATACACGGATTTAGTCTTTGGGAGTGAAACTTTGTACTGGAAGAAAATATTAATGCAGACATTATTTTAGCCTCACTTTCCCGTGTAGTCTCGTCTTTGCAAAATTCAACATTGACAAGAAAACAAGACCATTTATGTTTCCACATATTGCCCCGGAGTGGTTCGTGTTATTATTAAAAAATGCCATCAAGAACAAATAAAGACATTTCATATTTTAAAAATATATTTTAGTTGAAAATCAAGTGCGTCAATGATTTAGATCTAAATGTATTAACAAGAATACATTATCCAAACACCAGACGCGTTTTATGATAATACTAAAAGTTTGTCTCTTGAATGGAATTGTGTTCCCGACTGGGAAAATCCGTCTGATGGCTGAATCCCAGGGGATGGCAAGGAGGCCGTTAATAAAAGGACTGTAATAATTCATATAGGGCACGCAAAAGCTGGACACAATACCTCTCATATTAAGCGCGATATTCTTCCTTTTTGGAGCCGAACAAAGATCATAGCACGACGTCTTTATGGCTAATTCAGTCAAAGGCCTGATGCTTATTCTCCCGCAGAAAGGTCAGTGTCGCTGTGTTTGGTCCGCCGAGGGGGTGTTTTCACGGGGGCGGCAAAGCCAGCTGTCCCTGTCACACTCCGACTGTTGGGAGAACGCACACTGTGCATGGTTGTTAGAACTATTCTACACCTGCAAGATATACCGATTCCGACACTTCGCGGTTTTTCTTATTTTGTTCAGGAATTTAAACTAGTAAAAGTAACGCGGTATTAGGGAATTGCCTAGAAGATACCAATGTCTGAGTATTATGGACCAGAATAAATTCAAAAGCTGTAAAAGCAAATATTAGTCTTTGGGTCACCGTGAAAATTTATTTTTTTTTAGTCTAAAGTATGGAAAATGCATCCCTTTGTCATAGTGAACGCCCAAGTACGTAGATACACACCCCACGCTATTCCTTAATACTGGAATTTCCATATAATATATCACCCAAAATCCATGTCACGTTGGTGTATTAAAGGGAAAGTTCGATTTTGGTGAGGTATAGCAGAACCGGAATCTCTTGCTGTTTAACACCAGTTACCTAAGGATGAAGGGAATTTTGTGTAAATAAAAATAAATGAATTCAATAGATCTAATTAATTGTGCGTGACCACTTAAATCGTTTAGCAAGCTGTAAATCACTCTTTCGATATTTTATTTTCTTTGCAAATAAATTAAAAAACTGCAAGGGTAGCTGGTAATTTAATTGGCCCGTATTCCGGTCGCTGACTTGCGTCTTGGTCAAAGAGGTAACAGAGTAAGCGATTGTCCGAATAATTTCACCTCATTAAGCGTCGATGGGTCAAAGTTGAATAATTAAGTTGCGCGCCTCATTAAAACGCCCAGGCTTGTCGTTTACGCACCACCGCAGATAAACCCCTTGTATAATATCTTCTAACTTTGTGCGGATAGTGAATCAGAAACCCTTCTTTAATATTAATTAAGTCTCTTGTTTCAATAAAACGATGCATCTAATTTTGTGAGCAGTACATAACACTTGTAAACATAACCCTTTTGCAGCACCGTCGACTGAATTCTTTCATTTGCAAAAGAATTCTCAAAAACTATCGAAATAATTGTTTGTTTATGAACTGTTGCATAATGGCATTTTTTCGGAAATTAAGATTTGGAAAAGGACCAAGACCAGCACTGACGATGTTTTTTTCCTTGGATTCACCCGGTCTCAAGGCGAACTGGCAGCCGCGCGCCTTCGGCGCGCATCACCGCCAGTTCTACCTGCTTCTTCTGTGGACACATCAATGCGCAAAAATAGACGCCGTTTTGGGGATATTAGTTTAACGTTCGTAAGACAAAGCTTGCAACCATTAAGTCAATTATTCGTGTCCTACAATCAATGAGGACTATGCACGTTACGTCTATGTAATTCAGTGGCTTTGATCGTGTTAATTTGACAATATTTATTCTTTTAAAAATCTGGTACGCATGCGCGCCTTTGTCCACTTGTAAGTCTCGAGTTTGGCAAACTTTCATCAAGTTGAGTAATTCGCAGTACGACGTGGATGTCGTCTGTGGGAGCGTCTTGAATGCAAACGACTGGTGTCTTAGCACCATATGCCCAATGAATACAGCCGTAGGGACTTAATAAAGGTAAAACGTAGTCTTTTAAAGTTGGAAAGGGTCCTTTATTTGATTTAGATGGAGTACTTGCGCAAAAACCAAAGCGCGCTTTGGTATTGACTCGCCCTTTCTTTCTGAAGCGTAGCGGCCACCACGTAGCGTGTTTCATTATGGCATAAGCTTTTCATCAATCTGCTTTGTTCTGAATGAAAGTAATGCTGTGAATTAAAGAAATGACAATATTTTCTATCAGCTTGAAGGTCCAAGAGAAGAGCCCTTGAGCTTGGCAAAAATCAGGCAAATCATTCATCATGTCACCCCGCACCTGTGGTCTTGGCATTCAAAGTATACAAACCTATTCCTATTAACCTTAATTATTCAAAAACTACACAATGGTTGAAATAGAGCAGGTTGAAGTCTGTTTATTGGTCGTAAATGTTTTTCTGAAGATCTCCTAAAGCCCTTTGTTTGGCGGGCGCCGAGTCTGCCCTCTTTCTTTCAGTCAGGAGTAGCCTTGGACTTTTCAGTTTTCAATCGTAACATCTGCTTAATCGTACGGATCAAAATATGGAGACACAAAACATATGTAATGGTTGATTTGTTAAATCTTGGTAATGAGTTATTAACAAGCAAAGACAATGGAGCCGTATGGTGAGAGCCGCATGGTAACGGAGTCACTTCATGAAACGCCTTACGTTTCCTTTCTTGATAAATAGGACTAAGGTCTGAACGCCAGGTGATAGCGAGGAAATCAGTGTCTTTAAAAGCCAGAACTAAGACTTTTTTCTGTGTGAAAAATTAGAGGACATAAATTTAATTGGTCGATAAGGATGCGGCTTGAATCTAATTGCCTGTAGATTTAGCCAGGAATACAAAACAGTACTGCATGTGGCTGTTTGCTCGCTCATATTAGAGCTTTCACTCCGAGTGTATCAGTGAAAATGTGTTTTATTATAACAAACGTCATGCCTTACAGTTCCCATATTGTGTAAAGACAATGGTTAATGGTACATTAAAGACAAGAAAACCATGCCAACACGTCTTGGAGACGCTGTAAGGGCCTCTCGCTTTGCTTGTTTTAAGCAGCTGCAGTCCAGGACCCAGAAGGACACAAAGAATAAGTTCGAAATACCAGGTGCATCCTAGAGAAGCACGACCGGGATGGATATGTTACAGCCCAGGACATGAGCGCAGCAATAAAGATATCATTTGGATTGTTGGGCGCTTCCATGCCGTGTAAAACAGACTCCCGGCCAGGCTGTTCTCAGGCGGAAAACACTTACCCTCCCTCGCTGTCCCCGCAAGCCAGAATCTCCCCGAGCCAAACCCGAACACCTGTTGGCCGGGCCTCGCACCCCGTCGTGGGAATCCTCTCCTTTTAATAATACCAGATAAGTAAAAATATATATTTTCGTGGCCATTCCCACAAGCCGCAGAATGCTGGGCCCGGAGGGGATTTACCCACGAGGTTTAACCGGAGACACTTAATTGGTACTGGTTAAACCACACAGCTGGTGCTCGATGCCACAGCACAGATAAATTAATGAAAATGTGGCGAATTCCTGGATTTACAGACCCTTGTTTTTCAGCGCCATAATCCCAGTATAAGCATATTTAATGCTTATGAGAATCACGTCGCGCGTCGTTCCCAGTGCCTAACGTACGCTTAATGCGCATCGCAGATCAATACGTAATAGTACAGATTCATCGTCATTTTCATTTTTAACAGGGAATCTTAAACATTTAAGACATACATTACTTGCTTCGGTCGTTATATAGAGCAACTCCTTGCTGGTTTAATGTAGTTATTTGTAATTTGTATTTTATTTTAATAATAAAGCATTTTAATGGCTTTCATAATAATAAAAAACAGCAATAATAATAATAATAACAACAACAATAATAATATTAATTTCCCAGTTTCGATTATCTTTTAGAATTCTAATATCTTAGTCATTAAGTAACTTTGCGGGTGTTTAGGATATTATGCTTAAAATATGTTTATCCAAGATGACAGGCGCAAGAACATGTAGGCTACAAAAGCGCAATGCAATACGATGTAACAAAAGAGAAATGCAATGCAGGACTTTAATATTACAACAACGTTTTTGATGATTATTCTCTTGCTTAATAACGCGCCTGACACGCTGTTTTCCAATACGATCTCTTTCGGACGTGACTGTAAACTGTAGCTGTAATTGACATGTTAGCATTATACTTACAATAATTATTTTATCAATTAAAGATATAAAGCTTAATTTTTAAGTGCTCAGCGCTGCACGTGTCCGCATTTAAATACACATAAAACGGGCGCCAAGAGATGCGTCTCCCGTTGATTTATGTGACTATATGTAGCCCATATGATTATGTCGTTACCCTGTGAAAATCTAGAGCCTCCCGAATAGTGAGCTGAAAGTTCTCCCGAAAAGTGCACGGTGATTAGATGTTGGCTGAATAGTTGTCATTCATTGCTGCCCACACGCTGCTGTTTTGAATGCCCCTGCAACGCATTTAGAGACCATAAACTTGCTTTGCACGCCAAAGGTTTTCGCTCCGTCTGCAACAGGTAGTCCAGCGGGTTCACGTATTATTTTCAGGCCAGCATGCTGAATTCGAAGCGTCTCAATAACAGCCACGATCCCATATTGAGAGAGAATTTGGCAAAGTAGGAAAAAAAGAGTTTAACAGAGTAGGGAAACGGAATAAAACCTGTCAGGCATTAAATGGTAACGCTTTAAACACTTGCCAAGCGCAAGCGTCACAGTGACAAGATAGAGACTCAGTCGTTTCACTCCGTATGCCTTTCCCTTCCGCTTGATCGGTACCAGACCAAAGGATGTTACGGAGCATTGTGGCTTATACGCACAAAAACCCACCGCTCCGCTGCTCTCAATAGCCGTAGGTCCCAATAAACAATGATAGCAGTTTGTTTTATTGTACTCTGCCACCAAATCAAATGGAAATGTTGCCCCTACAAAACAGACGAAGCCACTACAAGACTTCCAAGATCCTTTATTAGGTTAAAGTCTGACTTTCTAACATTTGACTTTATAATGAATGTAATGAGATTACATGGTTTCTTGTGTCACGTTTACTATGCGGATCCTTCAGCTTTTAATGAGGTGCTAATGTATGGCGAAATTGAATCACGCCGGTTATTCGCAGAAGTTTTTTTGTCGGCTAATAAAAATTGACAGGAATATGATAACGAAGAAAAAATACATAAATTCTTCACTTGACATCGTCCAAGTAAAAAAAAAAAAACAAACTTAAAATTCACATGTGATTGATGAAGAAAAAACGAACATCAGAATACTACATTTAATGTATAGTAGTATAGTAGTAGTAGTAGTAGTAGTAGTAGTAGTAGTAATAATAATAATAATAATAACAATAATAATAATAATAATAATAATAATAATAATAATAGGCCTACTAAAAATACCTTTAATTTCCGGATCCAGTCCGCTCTGGAGATTTGTCTCAGCAAACGCGTCTGCTGCTTTTCTCGTGCACATGTGGACATGTATGTACAGGCATCTGCTGTTGCAGACCCTACCTCTTAATAACCACGGGAGCTGACGTAGGAACAGCATGACGAGCGGGAGGACAGAAGCCGATACCACGGGAAAATTTGGTTCTGGAGCACCTGCAGACTGGCTATTCCTACAGCATGGGTACGCTGAGCTCAGGTCCCAGTTCAATCAAACCCAACACGTGCTCCTTCCGAAAGAATGCGTCCGCGTGACTTACAATTGTCTTTACTGTCACGTGAAATCAAATAAAAATCAGTCCTGCTGAATTTGCCATTTAATTGCTGGCCATGACAATTTTATTTGATCAAGGTCTTAGTAATCGCTCGGTATTTCGTATCATTTCATGATTTCAATATAGTGGAGGTTGGCTATGTTGTTGTAATATTACAGTCCTATGAGGAACAGCAGCAAGCTCTACGCTTCTTAGTAGTTTACACTTAAAATTTAATTTCAAGATCAATCGAAATACATTCTAATTAGATCAAATCAGGAAGGTAAAGGAACCGCATTTTTTATTTTGTCACCAGCGTCTCTTTGACGTCACTAATTGAACAAACTGGAATTTTTCACATAGAAATCTACTCTTTGGTTTTATAAGTTTAGTCAAATACCAGCGAAATTTCCCCTGTCTTTACGCGCAAATCGCATTTCCTGTTTTAAATTCATACTCAGGATGCCTTTATTTATAGCATAACTGATCCGTCATGCATGGAGTGCCATGTTCATAAGACGTTCATAAGACGTTACACTGTATAGCTTCTGCTTATATTAGTGCAGTGAGGGCTGTCAGTGAGCATTAATCTCATCTGAATAAGGGGATATTTTAATCTTTCCCACTAGGTGAGGATTTCGGCTTGTTACTGTAAATTATAACTGTAATGTATGTGACAGAAGCTGTGCCCAGTTGTAAGGACTGATATAATGGATTGTTTTAAAAAAATAATAAAATAAAATAACTGCAAGCTAGTCCCATCATTTTTTTATTTATAAAGTCGAAAAAATAAATTATTTCACATTTTGTTCAATTTAATATAAATACTTTATGCATATAACAATTAAGTTAAACGATATATTACTCAGTAATTAAAGCAATTAAATACACATTTCATCAAATTTGATTCTGTTACACGCTATGATTGCCATTGTTTTCACCATTCAAACCGGATAGTTTTAAAATATAAATATAAATATGTAAATATAACACAATAGATATAATGGCATTAACACTTGTACACCCATATAATAATGTTGTTCAGACACAAAATGCTGCGCATTTATAAATTACAGACTTATGAAATAAAGTCAAATGGAGGCTCATTCTCTATGTTGTTTAGAGAAGATTTCAAGTTTAACTTTCGTGGATCCTCCGGTGTCCAAACTTTTGCGGTCCGGATGATGTTCTGCTCCTTTAACTGTTTCTCGTCAGTCCAAGAGAGAGAGTGTCCCGCGAGCGGTGGCAGCCCGTAGTCCGGATCATTCGGGGACGGAGATCCTGAGCAAGGAGACAGTTTGGGAGACACCGATTACATTGACGTTTCGTGGTCATTGTGAGTTTTACTGCAGTTTACTGTCATCGATATCTGAATTACCAGGTTAAAATGAACTTACTTGTTCCCCTGTGGCAGATAATAACCTTCTTCGGTTGACTGGACACATCACTGTTGGGATTTCGGATAGGCATGTCGGACTGCACGAGCTCCGCCAAGAAGTTGATGTAGCCTATCGCTAAACGTAGAGTGTCGACCTTCGATAGGCGCTTCTCGTAAGGCAGCGTGGGGATGTGAGAGCGCAGCCCTTCGAAAGCGTCGTTGATGGACTGCATCCTCCGTCGCTCGCGGACATTGGCGGCCTGCCGCAACTGTTGCATCTCCGCCTCCGACCTCATGCGTCTCCGCCTCTTCATCAGCAGACCCTCGCCCCTCATCTGCGGGGAGAGTTCGGATATGCTGTCGCCGCAGCCGTAGGAAAAGGTCGACGAGGAGGACGAGAAGGAAAAGTTGCCAATATCACAGTAGTCCCCATCGTGCATTATCCTGCTGTCCTTGTAGTAATCTTGGATCTGACTAGTGAGGAAATCCACGTCGTCGTCCAAGAATTCGTCTGTGTCCAAATGGTCCCGGGAGGACTGATCTGTAAAAAAATCATCTTCATTGAAATAAGGGGAGGAAAAGGAGTCCAACCCCGTGAATTGATCTAACACAGTGTCCATTTTTGTGGTTGTTTTCCTGTTGCCCAGTAACAGCACTTGTTTGCTCCGTGCCCCGTCTCTGGATATTCAGGAGTGGCTTCAGCTGAAGGCTGGCACGCGAGGACTCTTATAACTACATCCATAGTCGCGTGCCATTAACCAGAAGCGCCAGCCAATCGCCTTCAAGTTTCCGCGGCACTCCTCGTTGAGGTTGCACACCTAGAGACCGTGGCCTCAGTCTGCTCCCCACCCCCCTTTGATACAACATGAAAAAGGAGGCAGGATGCTAAGTGGCCAATGAAACCATTTTATGCTCGCGTTTTGGCTCGTTCCTTTTGTGCGTCCCTCTACTCGGCCTTAACCTTTTACGCAGTCACTTCTGTATGCACTTCGTCGTAGATTTAAAACTCGACAATAGTTTAGTTTGTTTTTAAAAGGTATAGTTTGTAATTACTTAATACTAGCTCAATTTAGCATGCATATACATCGCCAGTTGCAGTTTGAACTTGACAAAAATGTGTGTGAATTTCCTCTACAACACCAACCGCATTTAAACCAAACGTAGCTATATTTATTATTGACATATAATTACACTTTGAGTTTTTTCCTGTTAGAACACCAAGAAATTTCTTGTTTGTATACTTTGTACTTTGAATTTTTGTAAGTGTATATAGTTGTATACAAAATGTGTTTATACAAAATTAAAATTATGCATTTAGACATTGTTAGTAGATGTATTAAAATTCACATTTTGTTCGATGTTATTCTTTATCTTTATTTTTAATATAATTCATAAACGGTCTATGCGGCAGGTGTGTCAGCAGCGCGTCATCCTCGGATACATCCCTGACTTCACCACATAACCTACCCCCCCCCCCCCCCCAATAATATATTTTAATTTCAGTCGTTATCTCAACTGCGACTTTATTTTATTTTGCATAAGGCAGTGACGTCAAATGTTGTTACTGAGAATGTGACATATTTAACGAGGCCAAAAAAATGTATGGATTAGACGTTACGGCACCTTGCGTACCCCGATAGACAGTTTCACCCATGCCTGATTAATCTCTTTTTTTCAAAGCAATGGATATTCGGAACGTTCGCCCTCTCGATCTTTTCCGATAAATAACAGAATATATTGGTGCTTTGGTCGAAAACCTGCGGCTCCAAAGGGCCCAATTAACTATCTGGGCGCCTAGTCACTTTTGAACCCTT
Organism: Gnathonemus echidnorhynchus; assembly: GCA_026776725.1. Lineage (NCBI taxonomy): Eukaryota > Metazoa > Chordata > Actinopteri > Osteoglossiformes > Mormyridae > Gnathonemus > Gnathonemus echidnorhynchus. Next base: position 12,641,288 of record JAODJU010000081.1, read on the forward strand.
TCTTTTTTCACTTATGGATCCATACAATGTAACACAAACATTTGTGTAAGAGCACCGTCGCTGAAAGGAGTCCCTTATTTAAGGAAGAGAGACACCGGAGAAAAGGGGCCAGTTCATCAATCATAGGTTTTACGCCGCAGTTCTGAACGACTGTGTTGCTGCAGTGGACACTCGCCTGTTCACGCGACAATCAGCAGAGAATAAGAGACTACTTTAGGGACAAAGCCGGGGCGGTCCTTGCCTTTCAATGACGGCTACTTTCAGCCACCGTGAACGACTAATTTATGACAATAAGGTGTCTCTATTTTTAAAAACGCTGAAAGGGCCACGTCATAAAACAGCCACAAAACATATTGAGTCAGGGCACTTCCACGGATCAAAGGTTCAGCCTGATTAAGATATCTAGCTGTTAGGATTTATGTTTAAGTCGAGTACCGAGCGGGAAAAAAAATACGTAGATACAGAAGGAGATACAGAAAACATCTAACTGAAAAACTCGAAATCACTCGAAGAAAACTATTTATTTGAAATATTTTATAAATGTCTATTAAATAGGTCTGAGCAAACGCTTGGACCTGAGATAATTCAACTGGGTTGAATTAGCGCTAGTTAATTAGGCTGTTTGTACATGTTCCACCCTGTTCCTGTAGGATCTGATTTGATTGATTTACAATTGATTGAGTGACAATTTACTTTTGCGCGGACGCTAATGGAAATCGAGTTGACACTTTGAAGCCCGGCTCTGGGTGTATAGTGTACACTCTACTACACTCACTTTATGCACCGGCAGAAAAAAAAAATATTATTATGAAGAAGATACCGTCATAATTCAAGTAGAAATACAAGACGCAAAACGTTAGTTACGTCTTTAACTGTGACTGTCACGTATTTAAATAAACGTTATGATT
>JAODJU010000081.1:12642233-12660349 GCA_026776725.1 Gnathonemus echidnorhynchus
ATTGAGTAAGATGCAAGATTTATTTTTAACAAATATTACATGGTTGTTTGGTTGTTAATGAGGAGGTGACAAGATACATTTTTAGCCGAGTAATCTATGGTTACACCTTAGACAGAGATCTGTGTGACCATTGTAGTTTAAAATATGCAATGCAATTCATCTTATGGACCAGTTAACGACTTCCGATGTCACATGTAATGTTTTTCGTCTCTGGCTTAATCGATACACTTCAGTCAAGCAGTGAGGTCTGCAAGAGCATAAACAAGAACACAGAAAGCCAGCGTCAATTTACTTCATATAAATAGTAATCATTACATATTCAAAGTCTTGACTGGTGCCTCGTGCCTTGGGGTTGCGGGAATCAGCCCTCGAGAAGAAAACAAGAATAAATGTACCCGAGGACCTGACGACAGGCCCCTTCACCGCGGTGTGCATGGTTATATTATAATGGAGCTGGTATCTGCATTAAGGCAGCGTGGCCTCACAGTGGTCGCCAAAGAGGTCGTATGTCAGGCACCTCAAAACAAATTACGCTGGTACCTGAGATTCTAACTGGTAGGAATCTATAAACAATCCTCATTCACTCACATTCAAAACGAGACGGAGGGGGTCACTTTGTTTGGGAAAGATAAAAAAAAAAAAAACCGTTCATGGATATTTCACCCCGGCGCAAGCTGCACTGCGAAGGACAATCCGTGGGAACCCCAACACTTGCGCTCCTGCGACAGTCAATGAGACCCATTGCACGTAATAAATGGGGTATGTTGATTAGCCGCTTGTACAGCAAACGCGCGTGTGCTTCTCAAACGTTTTGCAGAACAAGTTTCTTTACATTTTGCTCGCACTTGGCAGTTTATTCTCAAAGGCACTTGCTAATGTCTCTACATCCATTGACATTTTTACTACATGCTTCTTCTAGCGCGTGAAGGACACGTCAAAAAATAACATATATCACTTAGTAAACAGTCAAATAAATTTAAAAGTACATAGCGGAAATCCTTAGTACAACAGGTGAGAGTAATCTTTAGTGCGATGTTGTATAGAATAATTTATTATTATATGTAATTAATTGCGAAATCACAATTACGTCTGACGTCACCTGCGCGAAGTAACTTTTGACGTCATTCTGGGATGTAAAAGTATCTTCTATAGACCTACACTTGTGGCTTGTAATGTTACCTGGAAGTTGAATCAATTCACAAAACTGGGAAATCCATACACCTGAATTACAGAGAATTAAAACAATAGCAATACTACTACTACTACTACTACTACTAATAATAATAATAATAATAATAATAATAATAATAATAATAATAATAATAATATCAAGACAAAGACAGGCGCAGTATTTGGCTGTTGGGAATGTTAAAAATCAACGATATTTTCATGCATTAGTAGCTGTGAAATTCTTGAGCATCCCTGTAACCAAATGAAAGGAAGCACCTGCGTGATTGGCTGTCAGGCCACAGATAGGCAGGAGACTGGTACCTGAATCCTGCCTGGTCGTTTTGCGGGGAGACTCTTTCAACTGGTTCGCGGCAGACAGAAGCGTGACCATTAACTTCCTTCAATGAATTTACGGATGGCACATATTTCAGCGCGTGCATTCGCCGCAGAGCGACAGCTGACCATGGGAAAACCAACAGTTGGGCTTCCTGAACAAACGGTACAATGGTGAACATTATAAATGAGATGTCCTGTCCTTGCGTATAGTCACGGCAAATTAAAAGTCATGGCATAGACCGGTGGGGAAGGTCTCTACAGTTCAACAGACATTTAGAAATGGGTGCACTTGCCATTTACTCCTGGGATTTAAACGTTCACATGATATAAACGAAAATGTCTTTACATGTTAGACATTTTCGACAGTATTTTTTTTTTTATAAAAACACCAAGCGTGTGTTAGTTATGCAATACATTTGGGCTAACAAAACATAAAAATGCGCTTACAAATTATGATTAGGCTATTAAAACTTTGCAGCGTTTCATTATTTTATCATTGTGTAAACATTATGGTTTTAAAAAGTTCATTTTGTTGCAAGGTTAACAATATGAATTGGTGGCAATTATGCTAATATTCAATCAATGAGTGTCCCACCAGATAAATTATTATTGGGTTTGTCGAGGGCCAAGTGTGCATAAATAGCCGCACTTTAAAACACAGCACGCTGTAAGTAGCTTTCCCCCATTCGCACGCGCTTTCTTTCATTGCCCATTTTAGTGACCTGGTACCTGAATTGCTTGCTGGTAAAGTGCCATTGACGACCCGAGCGCAGTGTTTTCATGGCCTGACTGAAGAGGTCAGAGTGTCAGCGCTGTCTGGCAGCGCGAGCTGCGCAACACTGGGAGCTCCTGGGAATCCGACCACATGCGTCCGGGCGACGGCAGCAGCGCGCGGAGGTTAGGAACAGGATGCGCTCGCTTTCCAGATTGCCAGACAAATTAGAATTGTGGTCATGGGTGGCGAGTTTCGCTTCTTTCAGGGCGATGAATAAACAAAATGCCGCTTTTAACGTCGGCCCTTCCAACTGTGGTATTGTCCCCCGATTTTCCAGTTACTGTTACTGCTGACCACCAAGTGGATAACCACGAGGAGTCTGTAAACAGACGGTTTTGGGGAACGCCAGTGTTTAAGGATGAGTAGTAGCGACTTTTAAACAAAAAACAGAAGAATTATTTAATAAAAGCGCAATTATCCAGCTTTTATTTCCTAAAACAACTTCAAATTCAAAAACGCTTCGTTCTTGTTATAACTCCACAGCTCTATCGATCTTGCTTTAATATATGCAGAACTGCGAAATTAGAAGCGAATATTAGCCTACAGATTTGTTTACACAGCAGTCAGCTGTAAGTCGCGGTATTTAAAGTGCAGTGACTCTAATCATTAACTCCCGAAATAAATTGAGGAAATTTGTTAATGATTCACACAATTTAAACACTGACTTCAGAAGAAGACATATTATATTCCAGTCCAACTAAGGTAATAATAATAATAATAATAATAATAATAATAATAATAATAATAATAATATTTTGACAACAAGTGTGTATCCCGCCCCCCGCTGTCACAATTTCAATGTCAGAATGTCAGACTTTCCTATTTAAATGATAGTTATCGTAGTAATTGATTATTTACCTGGAGGACAAATTGCAGTCTGAATAACGTTGGTAACGTGGGAATGCGACGGGAAAGATATTTTCGAAAATACACGCGGCCCATAAACGGAACAGATTGCGTAAATCTTAACAACCGTCAAAACTGAACTTACACACAGGACTTCATTGTGTCCATAAATTATGTATTATGCCTAAGGAATGAAACAACACTCATTAATATGGTTATATTATAATATGTTATGGTGTAATACGGAACACAACTGGAATGGCCTTGGCGGAATTGCATGTACAATACTGGGAAAACAAAAGGTTTCTGGGAGACATCAGCGGTTTGACCTTGAAGAGATTTGGGGGATTATCGATTCGCTATTCCTTATACAAATTGATGTAGGTTTTTGGATGCCCGTGGGCTGTTTCACACAGAGAGATTAGCGAGAATTTCCGCCCCACGGCGTCCCGTAAACCTACATGCGATGACGGAGATGGGTTAGGCGGTACCCCAGGGAGCTTCTCTGCGGAGCGTATTACTCGGCTTCTTTATGTTTATCTAGCCACTTCGGGGGATTAAACAACCCGCTAATACAGTGAAAGTCGGCATTTTCAAATGCACCGTTTATTTCCAGTATTTATTGACTCTTTAAGTTTTCCTGTCGTTATACACTACCAGTCGAATGTTTTTGCACGCACTAAGATTTTCTACATGTGCATGTTACTCACTTAGCAATTACTAAATATAAGCTCAATATTCTTTGCTAACAAATAAATTTACAGTATGTTCATCATGTCAGTACCTTGATCAGCAAGATAATGTCATATCTTTGATTTACTGAAGTAACAGCAGAGAAAATTCGAGGTATTCTTTCTACAAGGGACATTAAATAACGCTCAGTTTCACCGGATGAAATAGTTAATTAGTGCATTTAAAGTTAAAGGACAGCATAGGATCTGACTCTGCCATCATCATACAACCAGTTAATAGGATGTCAGACATGCACTGTTACATACTCTTTCCATGTTATGAAGGAAACTTGTTCTATTTCACTTATATTTTCATTTATAGTTGTTCACTCAACTTTCTAGTGCTTAAGAAGAATATAAAATCTGCAGTTTATGAAATAAATGGAAAAGTGTAAAAACCTGTGGTGTGTAAAAACTTTTAACTGGTACCGCATATCGCATCTGGTCATAAGCTGAAAACTATTTAGGCCTAACAAAATCTTTAATGACGTTACTCCAGAATAGGATAAAATTCTATATATACCCATATATATATGATAGTGATTTACAATATACATAAACCATAGGTTTATTGAATAACTAACCGACTGATTCTAAGAATTAGGGTCTCTGACGCCCTACATATTCTGGAAGTTTAAGTATTTTCTAATTATTTTATTTGGCATGTAAACATAAGACAGGGGAGAGAGCAAATGTTAAGTTTATGGATTCTGTTGATTCTGGGTATCAGGCTTATTATATTTGACGTGGTTTCGTTGGGCTATAATTAGCTAATTATTTTACATACTGCAAATATGTTAGTAATCAAACGACAGAATAATAATTAAACGAACAAATCACGTCAAGAGATACTTGAGTCCAATACAGCCCGCAAAGCTTCTTCAGGCTTTTCTCTCTATCCTGACCTTTAATGAGTCGCTTACTGAGATCAGGTCACACATGTGTAGAGATAATCAAATTGGATTCAGCCCTCATGATATATTCGCCATGTTTTCAATAACTGAGCCAAAGATCCCCTGTAGAGTGGCGGTAGTCTAAAAAACAAACACATAAAAACGACTGGTTTGCTGTGACCTCCCCCAAGAAATTTCACTGAAGTACCAAGGCAACGCTAAACTGCTTTCCAAAGACTTTAGCTCCATCTAGTGGCCAGAAAATACAATCGCTTAATGGTTGTAAAACGTTTTTTTTTTTTTTTTTCCTGGGGGTTCTCAATCGCAAACGTCACAAGTAAACATTTAACTTAATAAAGTAAACTCGGAGAAGCAGCATCAAATGCTCTCCTGGTGTTTGCGTAAGTTCACAAAAAGAATGTAATGGGAGTGATGCCGTTTAATATATCAGCGGCTGTTATGCATATTGTACATACATTTGTTTTCACACGTAGGCCTAGTGCACGCATATTTTAGCATTGTGCAGTATACATTATTTTAAGGTGCAGCAGTAACTTTTGCAGTACCTACTTCACACTTAAATGGATGTAGCAGAAATACATTCTAGCATTGTACATATTAATTAATATGGTTTCGGTGTGTATTACAATGTTAGGGTTATCGTCGATCGTCCACAGAACAATTCTTTGAAGAAGAGAAGAAGAATACACGCCACAGGCTGCTCTAGTCAGCTGTAAAGGGAGATGAATCACAATAAAGAGATGTTTGTATTGGAATTATTCATATGTGCCCCCTACCCATATCACACTCTTTACTACGCTATTGCTTAAGGTATGAGTGTAAAATGCCATGACAAGGGAAAAACGTGCCTTCCGCTGGAGGATTGATTGGGAGATTCTTTCATAATCTCTTTTGTGACATCGGAACAGTGGTAAGAGCCGGTATTGCTATCGGTGACACCACCAATAATTCCCGTCATTAGATTAATGGATTTCTCGATTTCGAGGGATCGGCCACAAGAGGGCAGGAGAGATTTGCCTAAACGGTATGGCCTCTTGATTGTGGTCATTCATTAGTTACATTATTGACTTTCTTAACAGAACCAATTTGTCAAAGCAGTTTACATAAAGTATAGCTTAACGCTCTTAGTCATTTCAAATCTTATTAATTACTTACATAACTGAAGATATAAACCTTCCCAAAAACCATTTCTAACTGCAATAATCCATCCACTCACCTTCTTACGTCAGAGTCGCAGAGTCGTAGAAATAATCACACAGTCAATTCTCTTATAGTTTTCCTCACCCTCTCTCAGACACCTCATCTTTTTCGTTATTGCGATTTATTAGTTTTAATTGTGTCATGGTGACAAGAAGTGTCACGCCAACAGCGCCGATGTCGGTGATTAATGATGCACTCCAATGCGCCAATTGGCGAAGTGGACAATTCAACTTTTAACAGCAGAGGGCAGTATAGTGTCCAATTTCAGAAAAATTAAGCCATTTGTCACATTAAATCACCTAAAACATGAATACATTAGAACAAAGATCGAACGAATAATGAGTAAATATATATAAGATCTGATAAATGCAAAACCTATTTTAAAGCTTCCTGTAGAGGCTGAATGTTGGGTGTATCTTGAAAGTGCAGCAACCTACAAATTCACAATTCAGCGGATAAGAATTCCTCACGTGCTAGGCTGAAAAACTGTGTTACTTGAGCTAGACAGAGGTCAGTTTACAGCCAGTAAGACACTAAATAAATAAATAAATAAAAAACAGAAACAGGAGGTTTATACATCCGAGTTTGATCGCTGCTGGGAATCCGCTATGGCGCCTTTTACCAAATGTAGTTTTCAGCACTTACATGATTGCGGTTTTTCACGCGATTATATGACTATATGAATAATAGCAAATGCGCAGACATCAGGAATCGACTCACTACATCCGGTTGGGACCTGCAGTTTGGTGTAATCAACAGAAGATAAAGAATGAAGAGCAGAGTTGATGTAGTCTGCCGAAACACACTACATGAGAGTGATTCTTTGTTCTTGTAAATAACGATTACAATACAAACAGCTGCAACAACGATTTTGGAAAGTAAATCTCAGAAATTTAATTAACAGGCCAACAATATTTTACAATATAGCAAAAGGCTCTAACAAAATGATCTGACATTGTCAAATGGAAAAAATGTAGAGGTTTTTGTTTGAGACAAATATCCTTAATGGTTGAATCAAATATAAACACATTCACAAGAAAAAATATTTTAGAAATATGGTTTAATGACTAAATGCAGGGAATACACGTCGTAAACGATGCACGTAGATGACTGCATCACCTTCATACCGGGATTCTTTGTAGTTTTTCATTTGAACCACCCAGGTGAAACTGGGCTGCATACGTTGTATTTAACACACATAACTATATTCCCATGACACTGGCTAAATCATTTCATTTTGTGTTTTGTTCTTTGTAATCCAGTTCATTACCACAACCAAAATTAATAGACATTTTATTTAAATTATGAAGCTCCCCCTAGCCTCCAGTATTAAAATCTCTCCTCCGTCCTTCTATAGGCCTATATCCACAGCAAAATATGAGTACTTTTGTGAAAGAGGACTCATCTGTTGATCTCGATAATCAGGCAGTTGTGGGGGGGGGGACGTTATGAAAAGAACTCTGGGGGTGATTCAGTCAAACCTCTCGCTAGAGCTGGATAGGGGTCAAAGCTCCGCACACCTTCACCATCTCAAACAAACGGCTTCATTGTCAGCGATCAAACAGGTGGCTCCACCCCTCCAGAAACAGGTCGTTTAAGGTGACATATAAAAGCACTTATACGGGACTAAAGTTAATCTTTATCAGGCGTTAATTTAACGAAGCGCCAGCCACAATAAACAAGCGCGACCCGTTTTATGGCGCTGCAGTCTAGACGACATTGAATGCGCGTCTCCGGTTTAGCACGATTACGCGACTGTATTTTGAACCTTAAACCAATTGCTGTCGAAAGTACTTAATGGAAAAGGTGCGCAGTTTCTCACCATATATCACAAACAACTTAAACAGGTTAGTACTGTATGGAGATTTATTTTCCTAAAGAGCAAGTGATAGGCGTGTAGATTAATATATGCTATACATACACATGGTAATCTACCATAAAACGTGGTTTAAATTACGTACGATTTAGCTGCTCTCAGCCTCCCATGCCTTATCGATCCAATATCGACAATCGTGTATGCTTGTCAAAATTACCAAGTGATCCGTTTAGATTTTTTTGCCCCGCGAAACACATAAACCGCAAGGATCTCTTGCGTATAATTTTTATTTATTTATTTTTTAAGCCAAGCCGTCTCATATGTTCTGCTACGGATGCAAAATGCAGCTGGATCACGCAGCCCGCTTACCTCCGCATATTTACTAGGCACTATTTGCCTACTTCTCATTCGTTTCACGTAGCGCGGTTGGGTCCACGTCGGGAAAAAAAAGCGCTGACCAAGTAAAGCTGGCGGCTTTGACCGATCCCCAAGACAGCCGCAACACGGGCCCCTACCCAACACCTTCACACCCCTTGTAATTAATGACAGGAGCGCCTTCAAATATCATTTGTCATCGGCAGCTGTTCCGCTACAGCGATTGCCCTCTTTCTGGGCAAAATAACTTTGATTTCAGTATATCCAGGCTGTGGATGTCACCGCCCCCACCGCCCCGCCTTCCTGGCTGCTTGTAGTGGGTGGATCTTGGAGGGTTGACTCACAAAGCTGTCAAAGATAGCTGTCACCCCGTGGTGCGATCAAACGCACGGTGAGCGGCGCTTTTTGCCGGTCGCGCAAACTGGGGATTTGGGGAGCAGGAGACGATGCGCCGAGCCGTGAAGCATTAAACACGCCGAGTTAAGCCGAACCAGGTCAGAAACCGCTGTGAAATAGCGATTTTTTTTTTTTTTTTTTACTGCGGACCGACGGTGCTTGAAACACGGCGGAAAGATCCCTGGTCTTTACTTGAGGAGGAGGAGGCTGGCTTGATAGCTGCCGTGAAAAAGGACATTTTCGGAAATTTTGGACAACAATGAAAGCAAGAAAAGGTACGTCGCCTTGCTAGGTAACTGATACTGCGCGCTTGAACGCTGAGTATAATAGTTCACTCTATATGTTTTTGAATTCATAAAGCTGAAGCGGCCCGTGGATTTAGTGGGAACTTTGCGTTTTGAAATGCGACTTAACGCGCCCAATGCACATATTACCTGACCCTATAAAAATCTGCATTTTGTGTTACGTGTGTTTGTGGGCTGTCAAAATGATTTGCTTCCCCCTGTCTTTGCCTGCCCTGTTGTGGATTCAGACGCAGTAGCTCTGCGCTTACATGCGCTATTTAAAAATCCCCCGGCTGGACACTTAATGCTGGTATTATATTAACGTGGACATCTCTCCGTGAAACAACCGGCCAGCTACGGACGTGTGTTGATTTAGCTCATCGGCCAAGTTGCCAGCTAATTAAAGTTATGAATGTACTTCTTTATTTTCACTCACAGACGCCGTTAGTTTGTACGCATGTTGTGTTTGTATCCATTTGTTTATCTTGTTATCATTGTTAGACCCGAAACAAACTTTGAAAACCGACCCTCTGTGAAACTATGCTTTTGCCTGGGCAGTTTCGCATTCTTAGCAACCTCGTGAGATGAAAGTCTCACACAATAGCTTTGGTCCGACTGCCTCACTATTTCCAGTAGTTGTGCACTTTTAACTACTCAAACCACGGTATGCATTAGTTTTGAGCACCTTTGGGAAGTGCAGAGTCGGTTTGTGCCGTTTTAAAGCGTAATGCGGATGCCTAAACGCCACATTGCAATCCCGCTTCTCTCCCTTTGTCTCCAGACTCATTTTCAACAGGTTTGGAAGTTGGCAGCAGACTCGTGCGTCGCTGCTATCCGGCGAGATCACGCTAATATAGTTGTTATGGCTTCTGTTTATCTTTGGGTAAAACGACACGAGTAAACGAGACAGACGTGTTATCCCATGTTTGTAGAAGTAACGACGTCGGTGTTGTCGGAAGTATGGCGAGACCCGGTCCAAGTTATGGCAGCAGTAGTGACTCCTTTGTTCTTGTGGGCCGGTATTGGTCTGTGACTTCGCCTTCGTTTCATTGTGTTAACCAGGTGGCCAGTTGACGGCTTTATTGTGCAGTACAGGAGACGTGGCTCGTAACGGGAACATGCCGCGTGCATGCAAGCACACAGACGGTCTGTAATGTCGCATTTGAGAAGCAGAGGTCTCACGGTGCCACATGGGACGTGCGAAGTTTAACCACGTTGTTTTGTTCCGTCGGACAAAGTGACACATGGCGGAACATTGCGGGCTCTGGGCATCTCGGCGACCCAGCCACGATCATCAGTCGTGTTATTCAGACACGGAAACCTGGTCAACTGGATGATTTTGCCCAGTATTAAAGGAATTTGGGGTTTTAAAGTTTGTCAAAGATTTCTGAGAACGACTGCGCTTAAAGCGACTGGTGCGAATAAGGAGTTAAAATCGTATTTAAGGCACCCTGGTTGCAGAAAAGAGTACGAATCAGTTAGCCCCCGTGTTAATAAGGGTATATTTATGTGTTATAAAAGCGTATGCTTTATTTACGAGGAAGTATGCCGTGTTGATGTCTTATAACTACGCCTTGGCATGTGACGGGATACGCCATCGCTCCCCCTCCCCCATGTAGGCTGCATTCCAGGCGGTTCATGCTGTCGTTTCTAATCCTTGTAACTTGGGATCCCCGTTTACCCGCTCGCAGGCCAGTCTTCCCAGTATGGGAGCGATACGGAGGAGGACGGCGTGGACTGTCCCCTGGACCTGTCCTCCAGCGCCAAGAGGAAGCGACGCGGAAACCTGCCCAAGGAGTCGGTGCAGATCCTGCGGGAATGGCTGTTCGAGCACCGCTACAACGCGTACCCGTCCGAGCAGGAGAAGGCGCTGCTGTCCAGGCAGACCCGTCTGTCCACACTACAGGTGCGACCGCTGTCAGCGCAGCTCACACGCTGCATTTTTCAATTAATGCTCCAAAATCGTCTCGCTTTCATATTGGGTCCCTGTTCACTACCCCCCCGCCCCCCGCACATGCCCGATCGCCTCCTCATGCCTCATTGACTTTAAGATAAATAGCTCCTTTATATTGAAGGATCATTTTCACCGGCCCTGGGAATTAAATATTGTCCCCTTTTAGACTTTTGGTGACTGTTATCCGGAACATGTAACCTACGAGCAAAAAGACTATGAGAAAGATGCGGGTTTTTTTCCTTCCCTTTTTTGTTAATTTATAAGCCATTTTCCCCCGTCTCGCATCTGCAGTGCGACGAGTCGCCCTCCGTGTTGGGGATGATCGGGCCGGTCGCGCCGGTGCCTTTGAGCCGCGGTCGGTGGGGGGCTCCGCGGCTGCTCTCCGGAATTCCCCCCCGCTGTCTGGGAGCACGCATTTGCATGTCCGGGCATTATGCGCATCGCCTGCCCGCTTCAAACAAAGCAGTCGGGGCATCGCCATGACTGCTAGTAAGCAGCTGGCCGCTTTACGAGTAGGGGGAAGCCGAGAGAAGTGATGGGTATTTATAACGGGGAATGACTCTAGCGTGGCTTAGATTTAACACGTGACTTACTTTTTATTTAAAATAGTATTAAGTGCAGTATTTAATACATCAGATTAAATAACCGCACAATTGTCAACAAATATGTATTAACGAGAAAACTAATTGGGAAATCGGTGGTAGGTAATGAACGTTTCTGAATAAATTATTGAACAAAGTGGTTCAGTGAAATAGTTTGGCTAATTAGGCGAAGATTTTGGATAAATACTACTGATATAATGGTCGGGTATGTCCTGAGTATATAGCCTATCACAGGGACAGATTACTCATTCTGCGTAATCGCCATTTCACCCAGGTCTGTAACTGGTTCATAAACGCCCGACGGAGGCTGCTGCCCGAAATGTTGAGGAAAGATGGCAAGGACCCGAACCAGTTCACCATGTCGCGCCGCACGGGCAAGGTGGGCGACGGCGTGCCGCAGGAGAGTGCGCCCCCTTGTGGCGAGAGGGCCATTCGCACGCCGGGCTTCGACTCGTGCGACGCTCCCAAGTCGGCAGTGCTGCCCAGGCCGACCGTCATCTGTCACACCACCGTCACCGGGAACCCCGCGCACACCTGCATGCCTGTCCCCCGGACCATGGAGCCCGGTCACAGTCTGTGCCAGGGAGAGGCAGCGGCCCCCCCGGGGGGCGGCTCCAGCCCCCAGACGGGGCTCTTCAACACCCCGCCACCCACCCCCCCAGACCTCACCCAAGACTTCAGTGGCTTCCAGCTGCTGGTGGACGTAGCCCTGAAGAGGCGTGCGGAGATGGAGAGGCAGGCTAATCCCTTTGTTTCCTGAAGGATCTCCCGGTCGGGGGTGGGGGGTGCACCTAATTCTGGGCTGCCAAGATCCAGACGACTCACGAGACGAAGCGTTCGGCGAATAGGACCTTGAGAAGCGGAGCCTTGCCGCACGGGGATTTTAATGTCTATTTGCACATCGGAGGACCAGTAGCAAACTAGACTTTCCAGGCCAAACCTAACACTCTACATGCCCTTGCTTTTGTTTTGTAGAGATGATAGAGACGTCTTGAAGGCCTGCCTGACTTTCCTTCTTTGTTTAAAAAAAAAAAAAAAAAAAAGTTTGGCTTGATCATTCCTCGTTATTTTTACTTTAGCGATCTTTTAGTTGTGCCTCTACTTTTGTTTGCACAATAGGGTAAGGAGGAAAGCGAGAGGTTGGTCCATTTGTCTAAAGGTTTCTGTTGGCATTAATGATGAACTCCATACCTGCTCTGGTTGGTGGCTCTGTGTTATGTGGAAATATATATGTATATTATATATAGTGTATATATTTTTATAACTTTCTTTTGTAGTTTTAAAACCTTTTTCGTTTTCCTTTGCTTTCGTCAGTTATTCATTTTCCTTTAGTTTCGTCAGTCATTGGGGTTGGGTGTCCTTGCCTTGGAGATTCATTTGTCTGGGTCTTCACACTGTGATACTTTGCCAAGCTGAAAAGGACCCCCCCCTTACCAAAACTTTACTGCCTTTATGTTCTGCTTACAGCACGTGTGAACTTTTAGAAGTAAACTGGAAGGATGACACTAAAATGGCTTTGTGGTGCTGTTAATTCAAAAGGGGAGGGACCGTAACCTGTTTGAATGGGTATCTGAAGGCCCGCCTTTTTCTTACTGTGCAATGTATGGCTGGTTCAGGTCACATGACCTCCAAATAAAAATAATAATTTCCTAGGAGAACAGTTGGTTTGTGTTGCAAGAATGTATCATTGATTCTTGTAAGAAGTACTCTCAGGAAGCAGCGTTACAGTGGTTAAGTTCAGTCACTCAACTGCTGTTGAAAATCATCCAGGGAACCAGAATTAAGAACCAGGAAGTTTTGGTTTTGTTACAGTAACCGTGCAAATAGTGATTGGTCGTCATTTGCATATAAAGTGTGCATGGTTTCATTCCGCATGCTGCTTGTGTGCTCACTGCAGCCCAGATGCGACGCCCTCGTGGGATAGGCGTGCTACCGAAGCTGCGGGGAAAGAAATCATTCTTGCGTTTTGTCGCATGTAGGCTGTATAAGTACCTCGATTAGCATAGTTTTGCATTAATTGGCGCAGGCCGACGCAGGGGTTTACGCATGAGGGGTACTGCAGACGGGGAAAGCAAAGCGACACCGAGCGCCTCGTTAGCGGGCCTGACGGAGACGCCCGTTTGCGTACGTCACGGGCGTGAGGCGCCTCATCGCTGCCTCGGGGGTGTTCTGCGCCGAGACGGTTAATTAAATCTACAAGGGCGACGACGTGTCTCTGGCTTGGCGTGACGGGGTGCCCGCGTCGCTGAATCCGTAATGCTGCTGCGGTTTATTCTCCGACGTGTCTGAGAGTCGAGGGTGGATTGCGTCGCGGGTCGAGTGCAAGTGTGCAGGCGCATTCTGTGGCGGTGCATGTGTCGCTTCCTAACCGTACTCGTGCACAGAAAGCCATTCGGCCATTCAGAATGCCAGATTCCTCTCTGGTCCTTACAGGCTGGTCCTGCTGACAGCTGATTGGCTGGCCGAAGTTTGCTCCCTATAGGTTTTACATCTGGATTGGTGGGTAAATTCTCTGCTCTATAGAGAAGTGAAAACATTGGAAGCGTTTTCGAATTTATATAGGGTGTCTCAGTGGGTGGTGCTGTGGCTTCAAACCTCCGGCGTGGAGTTTGAATTTCGCTCTTTCTGTCTGTGGAATTTTCCAGAGGCGTGCAATTGAGTAAATTGGCATGTGCGAGAGTGTCCTTTGATGGACTGATATCCCATCCAGATTACCCCCACCCTTACGGTTCATGCGGCCTGGAATATGGACGCTGTACTTCATAAACGGTGTAAAATATGGGTGAATTTATGGGTTATTTATGGTTGGCCATCTCCTATTCAATGCAGGGTGATGGTGGTCTTGGAGCCTGTTTTTAGACTGGCAGGGTGCTGGGGGGGGTGAGACTACAGTGCGTCTCAACAACCCCCCCCCCCGTCATTCTGCTGGATTTAAAGGCTAGATACTTAACCAGTGGGTATAGCTGCAGTAAGACTGAATCTCCAGTATCCCTCCCTAAAGACAGGGACCATGACAGCATCACTGTTTGATCTCATTCAGATCGTAACAACATTTGAAGGTGGGCGTCTCCCTTCCTCAACTGCCAGACCAAAACACACACGTTGATTTACAAGAGCGAGTGAATCCTTCAGATCGCAGGGTCAAGTTCGGGCTTCTGCTAGAGACTTAAGTATCCCCTTTTATCGATCCTGATTTTCGCTCCTTCCTGACTCCGCGACCACGAAATCAACGACGAGTCTTCAGTGGGGCACAGGCAATCGGTACAATAAAAAAAAAAATCAATAAGCCAGTCCCCTTTAAAGGTGCATCCAGGAGGAATGTAAGAATAGACCTCACCTGAAAAGCAAATTTATCTAGACATGAGCTTAAATATTATTACAGTTAGTTTTCACTTAACCAATAACCTAGCTTTAGGTAAACGTCTTCTACACCTGGAAATGCTCACTCATTTAGGGTTATGCGGGTTTGACTGGTCATTAGGAGAGATATGTTCAGATCGGCTTTTTCTGCTGGTACCACTAGGTTGTCTAATGCGTTTAATATTAATCAAGATGGATGGTATCCCCCCCGTGTCCCATCTGACCTTATCAATCAGAACCAGCTTGGTTATCTTTTTGCAGTTTAACAGTTTTTTCCAGGGGAATGTGGAACAGGTTTAACTATTAATAAATAAAGCAGAGCACCCAGATCTGCTAATTATACCAGTTGATGTCTGGCGTTGTGTTAATTCCTAACTGCAGGGTACAAAGCAACTTTGCTGCTCGTCCTTATTGGTCATACATAATTTTGATTGTTTACACTGGATGTTACAACTGCAGTGTGTAACACACGGAGGTAATTATGATGGGATTTTTTATATGGTATAGTCAAATGTTTACTATAGAGGAGATTTATTAAAAAAAAAATTATAATAAAACATTTTCTAGGTCATATTTTTAAAATTCTTGAGATTTATCAGTTAGTTATGTTTACGTATATCTCAGGAAACACCCTTTTTGCCACATACGGCTTCCATAGTTACTTTTTCATAAACTGCTGTCTCTGTGTGGTCATGTTGGTAAATGTATTTTTGAAGGCCATTTTTTTTAAAACAGCGTTACCTGAACTAACAAGAAAATGTGACACAAATACAAAGTAGGCTTGATAAATATTGATTTAATTACTTTTTACATCGGGAAACATTCATATATGTACAGATATTAATTTTACTTGTTTTATCTCCATGTATACAAAGTCATCTAGCATGAGGACATAAAAATCCTGAAATTTCTTCAAAACAGATTCTTTTTTTCGATTTGCATTTGTCTGTTGCAAAGACGCCTTGATATTAAGAGACCATACCAACAGGCCTGCCTTAAAGAATAAATCTTTGTTTACATACTTAAACCTTGGGAACCAAATCAATATTTTAATATGCAGAATACACATTATTATGCAAAAATGCACATTGCAAAATTCAAGTGCCTTTGAAACATTTGTAAATCTCAACAAAATAGTATGGCCTTCACAATTTAAAAAAAAAAAAAAAAACTGATTGTTTAGCTCTATCAACCTGGCAAGAAAATTTTCTTTTGTAGTTTTTATTCACCTAAATGTGGAAGTGAAATACTGAAGTGGCAGTGAATTATAAAAATACAAAATAGCTGAAATGTGTTGAGAATGTACACACCTCACTGAAATGTGTGACTGGAGGCGCGGGGGGGGGGGGTGCGGGGGTCCTCTGTCTTAATACAGTCCCCGTTCTGTTGATGCTTCCACACTTAAGCGAATAACCCCCTTTTCAAGTGGTAATTGAATATTTTTATTAATTTCACTGCTTCTTTTAAACACATTTCAGCTCAATCCGTGAATCCCAGTAGTTTTCCCAATGAGACGAGATGAGTTAAACATGAGAGGTGTTAAAAGTCAAGTGCATCAAAAGGGTCGCAAGAAGAAACACGTTCTACCTAAATTTCTCTGAAAACCGTTTCCTGAACAACGTTTTTGCTCCGTGATATTGCTCCGTCCGCATCCCCGGACCTTCCTGTGTGTGACTGCTACATTGTGTGTTAAGGCAGAGAACTGATCAAGCATTTAATGTACCACAGATGAGCACTAATTGTTCCACAGCCTGGGACTCCTCACCTAGAACAGAAAAAATCCGCTGATTTGCAGTCTAATTTGAAATTTTAGCAGACAATTCAAATGAGCAAGTCAGAAATTGCATTCGTATATTTCAAAGTAATAAATCACTTGGTTGCCTGATGGAAAAATGGAAATACTTCAAGCATACAAATATTCATTACTGGATGTGTAAAGGGAGTATATTTGGGAAACAGAGCAACTGTCTTTAATAAAATGTTCCTTATTTTGGTTGGGATGAAACTAGTTAAATATACAAATTTGTCAATACAAGAGTCATCTTTGAGTAAGAAGATTGTGAGTTCTAAAAAGTTAATTGATGATTAAAGACATTACTTTGTATACAAGTCCCCCTTGGTCCTTGAGAGTTCTCAAACATATCTTGACATAATTAGAGTCACATATTGGCTTAATAGTAGTTATACTTTACATTGATGTGTACCTCATTTACCGTGTACCTCATTTACCGTGTACCTCATTTACCGTGTACCTCATTTACCAAAGTATAGTGACTAAACAAAGTCTGTATTGACTCATGTCAGTAGGGAATCCCCACTGAGCTTGGAGTTGCTGATGCTCTGCGAGGCACACGGGGGGGGGGGGGGGGTACATCACCGTTCTGTGCTCTCGCTTTGAATGGGTGGCCACCCCCCGCAGCCACCTGTGTCAGGAATTAGGGACACACCTCACGTTGCCCCCATTCTGCATTCCTGTCCCCCAGCCAAAGCTGGGTATTCAGGGGGCCCTGGACCCTGTCACTGGTGGGTCAGCGGGCCTGCGGCTCAGGGGGCATCGCCGGGGGGAGCGGACTTTACCGAGAGCTCGGCAGTTTGAGGAAACTTCAAAACGGCCAGAAGGGCAAAGGTCAGCCTGGTTTCAGCCACAGAGGAGTGAAATGGTGGCCCGACAGGCCGGCATGGTTAGGGCAGAGGAAAGGATTATAAAATACACTAATAAAGAAATAGATATATAAATAAATCAATCTTTATTCAGTGTGTTTATCATAAGTTTGCACACACAATGGCTGTGTCATATGATATACAAGATCAGGACAGCAAAACACTAAATGGAATCCAAATAGTTCACTGGAAATAATAATAATAATTATTAATAATAATAATAATAATAATAATAACAAAACACAATTTAGATCTAAGCCTATATTAATCAGATTGTGTCTACATGCTCAAATCTTCTTCCGATTTCATTGTACAAACACAAATCCCCATTTTTCACACGAAGGCGTGAGACTGCTGGTCTGTTCTATGTCCTGGAGGCTGCTTGACCAAAAACACTGGCCAGTATATCGACCTTGGAAATCAGGAAGCACTTTGAGAGACGCAGCCGTACCTCACTCACGCGTGCGCGCGCACACACCCACACACACACACACACACCCACACACACACACACACACACACGGAAACGCAACATGTCGCACACTTAGTTTTTTTTTTTTCCTTTTGGGAGACCCTGATTTTGCTGTGCTATCTGTTCCTCCATCTCTACCTGAGAGTTACCCCCAAACCAGCCCACTGTGATGCGGGCAGGATCAGGAGGACCGGAGCTCCACACCCCCCCCCCCCCCCCCCCCC
>JAODJU010000081.1:12680611-12693563 GCA_026776725.1 Gnathonemus echidnorhynchus
TCCACCAATGTGTGTCGAATTGCTATAACTGCCAGCCATTCATGCTCTGGGCCTGGACAACAGAAGAGAGCGGGGGGAGCACAATTTAAAAAAGGTCACTACTCTGAGTACTTTTTAAACAAGCTGCTCTTTTACTTCAGTAGTCTCTAAGATAGGTACTACTACTCTACTCACAGCCCATTTCTTTGGAAGAAACACGACGTTTTAAGAGTTTTCAGCACTCTATCCACTTTGGGTTATTAATAAATAACACACTCAGTCCAGGTTGTCCAAAAAAGCATTCAGGCATTGAAAAACAATGTTTCCAAAATATGTCAGATTTTTTAAGTGAAGCCATGAGAAAAGATACTCAAAGAAATGAGATAAAATTGGGATTGGCCATTTTGGGGGGCTTTCATTTGAACAAAATAGTCATGATTGATCTTTGTAATGTGAATAAATTAGAGAAACTATTGACTGTCAGACCACTTCTACACCTCTAATAATGCAAAGGGACAGACTCTTAAAACGCAGCATGGTCCAAACCCGTTGGGGGACCTTCCTGAAAATGACTGTCTCTGGTTGGTGTTGTATCACTCACACCTGAAGATGTTTATTTCTACAGTGTGTAATGAAATTAAACATCTCTGGATGGGAGGGGAAGTGTAGAAAAGTGATGGGCTTACCTTTGTACCCTGCCTCCCATCAGCACAGATATATGTGCAAGTAATTCGGCACATATTTCTTAAACTACACATTGAAACTCCCTCTTTTCCCATAACCCCAAAGTAAAGCCCAATGAACCATGTTTTTCTCTCTGTATTACATCTTTAAATTTTGACCTGTGGGGTTTTAATTAATAACATAATGGGCCATTAAGGAGAAAGCTGTCTCTTCACTAAAATAATACATTTCAAGACCAGGCTGTTCTGGGACAACTAATGACAATCCCTGGTGACACTTCTGAGAAATTAAGTGCACATATCAGTAGAGTTAAAACAGGGAGGTACATGCATTTTTTGTCATTGAGAATATATTTTAGTATCAAAAGAATTGTATTGCAAAATATATCATATTACAAATTACGTTATATGTATGAAAAGAAAGATTTCACTGTGTTTAATGCACTCTGTTAAATGTTATCGGTAGATTCATTGCAAGTGTATATGGGCAGGATTAAGCTGGTTTTGGACCTGAATCACTGTTGGGATGCTGCAGTGAGAGGTACCACCCTGAAATGTCAAAGACTCTGTTCACACTTGGTTTTAAAATGCATCTGGGGTGATCCGATCACAAGTAGACAGCTGAGACACATCGCCGTTTACACCTGTGTCTGTCATGCATCTATCAAGGTGTCCAGCTGACCCTTAGTGTTCAGATATGGTTACTGCCCCACATACAGTTATTGTCACATCCTTGTTTGGGGATGCATCAGGATGCATTAGCATTTACGCTACAAAATTTATATGGTCAAATGTGTGCCAGACCTCCTCGGCAAGTGGTTTGAGTGATCAGACCACAATGCATCTTAGTGGTCATTTATACTTGTATTTAACACTGTCTACTTGTGATCCAGTCGCCCAAGATGCATTTTAAAACTGAGTGTAAACAGGGCCAAATGGTCATCGTATGGAGTGGTGTTCTGCTTTTTGTCAGCAAGTTGGCAGAGGAGATAGAGACATTTCTGTACATAACACTGCTGGAAATACATCAATACACATATATACATACACACACACACCCACACACATACACGCATAATGACCAACAGATACACACATATAGACGTTGATACAAACACATACCCCCACATATACACAGACATGAACCCACTTCCATACATATATACACAAACTTTATACACACCTTCTCTGGCACACAAGCATATTCCTATATACACATGCTCAGTCATATACAAACATGCTAACCTATAGAGAGGCATTCATGTGAGCAGAGACACATGCACACTCACACACATATACACTCTGGCACATACATTTACGTTTTATTTATTTTGCAGGCACTTTTTTAAGTGGCGTATATTTTTGAGAATGCAGAGTAAGGCAGTCCCTGGTGTAGCTAGAGGTTAAGGGCCTTGCTCAGGGGCCCAGTGGTGAAATCATTCAGCCGGGCATAGTGTCCTAACCTGTAGAGCCACACAGCATGTGTTCTAACCCACTAAGTCTGACACAACCCCCATGTGTTCTAACCCAGTGAGCCACACATCGCCCCATGTACACCTTCATTTTTTGCACTTATTCATGCATACATGCACTCTCACTCACACACAGAAAAATGCTTAGTAACAAATGAAAAAAGGAGAACGTGATGGTCAGCAAAGTGCAGCTCTCTAAACAGGGTCACTCTCCTGTCTAATGAAGGCTGCATTATGAAAGCAATACACTGCTGCCCATCAAGCTGTGGGTGGAGCCCATGATAATGAGCTTCATTAAGACCAAAAGGCATCAGCAGATCAAAGCTCGCAATCCGTCAGGAGGAATTTAAAAAAAAAAAAAAAAAACATGCAAGGAAAGCAGATTCACAAAACAGCTGAACCCTTCGCAACCTCAGGCATATGCAGTGGAGACCTCCATTCACTAGGGGGCGACAGCGCGCTTTGCCAGGATCTGAAAGTGTCTGCAGGTACCCTGAGTGCATTTCTCACATAATTGTCGCAGATGGGGACTAGCAAAGACATGCTACCAATATGCAACTTGTTGCGAAACACTACTGATTGAAATCCAACCTACAGATTTGCGGAGGAGTTTCACTGAAGACAGGGATTGCCATGGAATGCAGGGCAAAGCGAAGGTTCTGCCATAGGTACATGGTGTATGGCGAGCCGCAACCCCAATACCAAGAGAAATCACGTTATATAAACATGACCTACACCTTTCCAAAGTATCCCTCCCCCTTCCGGTCAAGCCAGTCATCCCGATTGGTTTTCAAAGATGACTGGTATGGAACTCAATAACGATGTTCCATTCAGAGTGAGTGTCATTCTCCCCCTGGCCCTCTCCGCATCCCTTCAGTGACTAACCACCTCTGGGTTCCACAGTTCCACAAAACCCTAGAGGTGTCCCTTCCTCTTTTCCATCATATGAGATCCAGCAACCTCACATCGGC
This sequence comes from Gnathonemus echidnorhynchus, assembly GCA_026776725.1. Lineage (NCBI taxonomy): Eukaryota > Metazoa > Chordata > Actinopteri > Osteoglossiformes > Mormyridae > Gnathonemus > Gnathonemus echidnorhynchus. The sequence goes on from JAODJU010000081.1 coordinate 12,683,717, forward strand.
CACACCTGAGAGATGGGCTTTTCTGACCAGAGTTCTGGCGCTTCTTCACTGAGGCTGTTAACCGGACCCAAAGCTCAGGCAATGGAATGAGGCTGATTGGAACATCTGCTCCTTTTCACTGTAGCCTACATGAGAAATAAAGCTACCATGACCATAGGATGGTCACAGACTAATAGTAAGACTGCTACTTTAAAAGGTCCAACCCAGTCCAGTCTGACAGTCTGTGGATATGTGAATCGACTTAACTCCTGATTGGCTAAATCAGTCAGCCAGTACAGCGTTAGCTGCAGGATTCCCTGCTAATCCACCTTCCTCCCCGATTTAGGTAACAGAGCAGGATGTCGGAGAAAACGACACACACACACGAGAAGCCGCACTGTCTGAGAGGTGGTTTAGGAGAATGGGAGATTCCATCGTCAGTAACGACAATTAACCAGCCACTGGGAATTCAGAATATACCGCTGAGTGCCAAATGGTACTAAATGAAGGCATTACCTTCAATTTTCCCCAACAAAGGACTGTCGACTGTACTTGAGGTGTTTTTGCAGAGTTCTTGGGGTTGCGTTTCAATAGTTTTAATTTGCTAGCCATAAGACATCTTGGCATCAAAGTTAGTGCCATTACACCACGCTTCCTAGAGGGCGCTACTGTCTGACATATTAGGAAGTCACCCAGACAACCAGAATGTGAGGTCGCTAAGACCACTAAAGTCTCCCTTCCAACCCCCAGTCCCTGGCATTATGTTAAGCTAAAAAGCATTTTTTTTTTTTTTTGTGGAGGGACTTGAATGAAACATTCGGGGAAAAAAAAAAAACAACAAACAAATTTGTGCATGACGACTGAAGCTTTACACACAGAGATTCTGGAAGGGAGTTTTCAGACACTCCCTACACAATTAGACAAACCAGGACAAACTAGCAAACTGGTTTCAGTTTTGTGTCAGCTGATCACTGCTTACCTCCTACACCCACCTCCATCGCTTGTTTATGATCACCTAAAGGGGGGGGATTAACAACATTGTCCAAACACCCAGGTTCAATCTTTCCAACAAAGCAATCATATATATTATATTTATATATACATATATACTTATATACATATATATATACAATATATTTTATGCTCAGGTAAGGGACTGTTAGAAATGTTTTCTAATCAGGCCAATGCAGGACTGACCTGTGCTGCTCTGGATGGTCCTGACAGTGGTAGCTGTGCGGGGTGGTGAGGCAGTCTGCAGCAGGGGGTAGTCGTCATCCTGCGAGCAGCCTTGGTCGATGGCTCGCACATAGCTGTGACTACGCATGCGGAAACAGCCTGGCAGCGGCAGGTCCAGCGCGTCCACCGCCTGTGACTCCAGCTCGCTGAACACGGACTCGCACACCGACTCGAACTGTCCGTTCACCTCCACCTCGCTCACCTAGGGGTGTTGGGAGGGAAATCGATCATCCCCACAGAGACCCTGCTCCTAGAAGTCACTTTTGTAACGTTCTTAAGCATTTTCTGTCCACATAGTGGACAGAAGAGACATGCCACAGTCATGAAATCAACCCCAGTCAGTGCTGGAGGTGGGCTATGGCATGAAAAGGTGGGGGGAGAGGACATGGGGTCAGCATCTTTGGGGGATGGGGTCAATGACCTTCAGGTAATGAGGTCAGTAATTTTCAAATTGTGAAGTCAGTGAATTTCAGCTGATGCTGTTACCAACTTTCAAGTGTCAACTGGGTGGTCAGGCATGAGTACCTTTGATGCTCCATGAATTGATCAGACCTGAAATATGGATTATCTGGTGACACAAGGGGACGGGCATCGAGGTCTGTCAATTGCAACTGTGCAAGTGCGGGAGGCGGAGTGTGTGCGGCACGGGACTCATAAGCTCACTGAAGCTTCTCAGAGTCTTAGCAGAGATATTGTCGCACAAGGCTGGATGAACCATTCCAGCAAGCATCTCTTCTCATCCTCAACAGAAGAGTATGCACGGGAGAAAAAGGGATTGGCCGATGTAAGCCGGAGGGGCTTACCTGAGCTCCCACCAGAAAAATGGATGGTGGTGAATGGTTAACACTAGCATGTGGTTTGGCTTGAGTAGTCAAACCCAACAACAGTTTGGATATATATGCAAGTCCCCACAGTTTGTGTATCAGATATAAACGAAGAATACGTTAGGCGTAATATGAAGTGGCCATTCATTTTCTCACATTGGCAGCATTGGCTAAGTTTGTTTATTTCTTTAATGAGTTTCTTATGGCAGTTATTTGTCATTTTCATAGTACATTTTCCCAGCCAGAGAGCAGTGGAGAGGTTCCAGGTAACATGTTTGGGCAGGGCTGGGGGGGGTGGTACACTCACCTGGCTGATTGTGCTCATGGCCCTCATGTAGCTCTCGTTCCGTGAGCGGTACTGGGGTGAGGACAGCAGGCTCTTGGGGTCCAGCAGTGCTTTGCTGGGGTCCAGAGTGTCCATGCTCCTGTTAATGGATACTTGACTCACCGCCTGCAGGTAGCTGTGGCTCCGGATCTGGAGCTTGGGGGAGTGCTCCGTGGAGATGCTGTGGGGAGGAAGACAGGGTCACTCATGACAGGGTCACGCGTGTCAGATCTAAGGGCCGAAAGTCAGGAAATCAGTCAGATGAGCCGGCATGAAGCTTAGGCAGTATGCTGTGGGAGGGGATTTGGTGGTTTGCCTCAGTACCACATTCTCTGGAGTGGGGTGCTTCCGATTTGGCGAAATAGGAATGCAGTGAGAAACAGAACAGACATCTGAGCTCGAGTAGAGCAAAAAAGGCTGAACTGGCTAAAGAGTTCCTTTTCTGTTACTGGTATTAATCCAGTCTAGTGCACTGGTACAGGTTGCGTGTGTTTTAATCAGCAGCATTAATCATCACATAGACTGGTCGTGTTTTTAGTAGCGGTTGATTCAAGGTGGGGTCTCAAGTTAGACTGGGCAGAAGCCAATCTGCCCTGGGGGTGCCTGGGAATTGAGGTGGCCATGAGGCCCCTAAGGACCCAGGCTAAACATTGCTCTGATTTGCTATGGACGCTAGCCAGTGAGTCACACTTCCCTGCAGAGATAGTCTCCGGGACAGGTGTGTGTTTTGTTTGTGCGGTGCGGATTGCTCTCTTCTTGTGAGAATTAGCATTACCTGCTGCTGTGAGGAAAGTAATTTTCAGCTTATAATGCGGCGGTCTGTTAGCCTTCCAAAGGCAGCTGACAAGACGTATAGCAGTCAATCACAAGGCAGTCTATTACACACGGTCCTCGGCCCCCATGCTCCTCACTCCACACTGAAGAACTGACTACATAAATAGAAGGGGTCCCTCGGGTTACTGATCTCTGATTTGCTACATGAGGGGGTGGTGTGTGACTTAGCGGGTTAAGACCCTTTGTCTGTGATCGAAAGGCTGCTGGTTCACATCCCATTCCTGGCAGGCTAATACTACTCTTGTGCCCTTGAGTAATTCCCTAAATAAATAAATGTAAATGTAATATACACTAGAGGTCGGGGGAGATTATATCCTGTCCCAGGAAGCACCAAGCACACAGCAAAGTACAGCCTGGACAGGATGCCAGGCCATCACAAGGTGCTGTGGCTAAGGAACACACCTGTTTAGGTGTCACCCTGTTGCATCAGACACTAATGATATTAACAATAACTGAAAAAAGAATAAATTTATCTCCTTGGATACCATGCACGACAAATGTGTCAAGAAATAATAACATCCCTGGGCTAATTAAAATAACGCATCGTCAACAGACCTGGCCCTTAGCCCAAAACGGATCAGGAAAACCAAGGTGACATATCAGAACCTGATCTTGGCTGTACCTGTGAGGTCTAGTTGGGCAAGAATCCATACAAGACAACAAAATGACTCTGCAAATCGGGGAAGAATTCAGGTGCGAGTTTCAGAAATGCAAACAATTATCACCCCATTTCTGGCAACAATGCAGTGCCATGGGAACTGGCACTAACGTGTTAGCCTGCCAGAGACTACAGGCTCGCCAACAGCTGGGCAGGCTCGCCGGGCATCATTGTTCCAGTTTGGGGGAGGAGGAATCCAGAGAAGAACTCTAAGGAACAGCAATTCCTGGGACTTGGGTATTGGGGGATGGATCTGCAAAATGTTGCTAGTACCCTCAGGATATAGCGTGAGGTGAACCAAACAGACACAACGTACAAAGCTGGAACAAACCGGGAAACCCCTATGAGTTGGAATATTGTTCCCATGCTCTCTTTTTTTGTCTACCTCACGTAAAGAGGTACTTCAGTGATTGAACTGTAGTAAGAGGGGCTTGTCCATACCTCAAAAAATCCACCTGCCCCTTTGTATCATGATGCCTAAGATCCTTTAAATGGCAGACTATAAAACCCACCAGCAAATAAGGAGTGATGTGTTCATTACTGGATCAAACTTTCAGCAGAGTGTGGGTTATGCTAGGGGGTGTGGCCTGTGGGGGGTGGAGCTTGTGGACGGTGATGCTTACTTGAGAGTGGTCATCTCGGTGAGCGATGGCTGTGTGGCCTTGAGGTAGCTGGCCCGGCGCGCCTGCACCTTGGGCGAGGGCTGCGGACTGCCCTCCGAATCGCCGCTGTCGTCGTCTGCCATGGCCTTCACATAGCTGCCACTGCGCATTCGCCGGCATGGGATGTCATCATCCTTGCCAAGTGACGGGAAGCCACTCCACTCATCCTGGGGCACCTGTGGAGACGGGTGGATGGGCAGGAATGGGGAGGGTGGGGTGATGCCATAGCAACAACAGCAATAACAGCAGGTCAGGCAGACCAAAATTACACTTGACTCTTTCACATAAGAGCTGCCTCCTGGCCCTGTTCCCTTCTGGCAGATAAGGTTTCAAGATGCAGAGGTGGGACTGCCTTCCTCCACTAACCACTTCTGTACCTATTCCACATCCATCACCAAGAGGCAAACACAGACTGAATACTCAGCCACTCACATCTCCACCCATCCATACCTCCATCCATCCATTCATGCACCTTCCATAACCTATATTCTAGTACAGGTTATGGAGTATGTCGGTCAAGATAAATCTGGATTAGTCTGGGTCAAATCATCTGCATCTATAGAAACCTCTAGTTCCTTCAAGGTACCCAAGCTTCCATCTTCATGGAGTGAGGTCCTGCTCTCATCCTGGGCTGGTAGGTTTTGACCCCACCAGGAAGAGGATTATGATGGATCCCTCATGGACATGGGGCTCTTTAAAGGTGTCCTTGGTGGTCCAATCAAGTTCTCAGCCACTAGAACATCACGTCTCTCTTTTGAAATGCAGATGTGTTCCCTGGTAAAACTACAGCCTGAACTGCTCTTCAAAAGTAGCTATAAAAAGAACAAGCAATTAAGGTGAATTTTGTACTCTCATCTAAAAGTATGTATTTACCAAAGGCAAGATGTCTGTTGCACGGGTATGAAACTGTACTTCTTCACCTAATTTATCTATCCATCCATCCATCCCCATATATGTTCTCCCCATCCCCATGTGAGCCTGGAGCCCCACCCAGGAAGCAGAGGGCAGGAAGCAGCGGACACCATGAATGGTAGCCCCTTGCAGGGTAGTAGTACAAATTGTAACCTGAATGGTCGAGTCTTTAAAAATCTCTTGTACTTTTAATCCAGACGCTAGATCTGAAATATGCTGATAACATAAACAGCTATGTAAAAGATATATATATATTAGTCAGCTTAGCCCCTAACAACTGCATGATAAATGCACCAAGTCACTGTGTTCCTACCCTTTTTGTGTTGCTAATTTACTTTCACCTGTCAGTTTCTGTTTACTTTCTGCAACCTTCCTTTTCGTCTGACAGTAAACCTAAACACTATTTGCACAGCATCTTGGTCAAATACAGCAACTGCTAATCATGTACTACATCATCCACATATATTCTTTAGAACAGTGTTTCCCAACCCTTAGGGACTCCCAGCGAGTTCACATTTTCGTTCCCTCCCAGCTCCCAACACAGCCAAGCCAGGTATTCTGAGTTCTTGAATGGCTGGAAGCAGGGAGGGAGCAAAAATGTGGACTGTCTAGTTGTCCTCAAGGACTGGGTTAGGAAACACTCCATTAGAAAATCAAGTGATAAGGGAGGAGTTCCTCGGTGAACGAGGGCTCACCCCCTTCCAGGACCATGTGGGTGAGAGGCTAATTTGCATTAGCTTCTCTGTGATGCTATTAGCGGCTTGCTAACAGAGCTCTGTTGGGTCTTATTTCATTAGCAGACCGCTGGCGATGGAGACCAGAGCTGCTGTTATCACAGAGCTCAGCTCTGATGGCGTTCACATGTTCTACTCCCATCCTCTGCCCTGTTTTACATTAGATTGAATGAGCAGCGCTCCTATGGTTTCCTATGGGAATAATGCTGCCTTGAGGTGTGTTCCTTGGGAAATCCTGCAACAGGAGTCCAACGCAGGAAACATGGGATGTGGTTCCTGCAATAATTGAGGGGACGTGCACAGACTTTAAATGACAGTGGTGTAGTTCATGTGAATCCAAAATGAAAACATCACAAATAAAATGGATCCCTGAAAAAATTACCTTCAGCATAAATATGCAGTAGGACTTTGAATCAGCCTCTCGTTAGGAAATTTAGAAATTATCTGTGTTAAATGTTTCATTAAAAGGTACAAAGGTAAAAAAGAAAAAATCTTTCAAATTCTATTGCTGTCACATGATACTTCTGCACCACACTGATTGGATGATAGCAACAGCATTTCATAATAAGCTGGGCCTTCAGCGGGTGAGTCATTGGCTCAAATAAGTTCATTATTATGGTGCATCAAAATGTTAAAAGGTAAAGCCAAACATTTGGACCCCCCCATTCCTTAGAGGTTACAGGGGCTAATATGGTCTCTATACAGCTCTTATTTGATACGGACTCAGATAACTAGCTGAGTCGGGTGGGACATGGTCCACAAACACCACATGTCTTCCAAGGTCCACACTGCAGTGTGGCAGCCTCTGCTAGGGCTTCCCCACCCTACTGCTGACCCACGTGGCGCGCCATGGCAACAAGCCTCAGTGACACGGAGAATGCACATCGCAGGGACGTCACAGAGACAGGAGGCTGCCGAAGGGCACTTTGATTCACAGCCCCCCCGTCCTGCTGCCACGAACTTGGTGTGAATGATGAGAGAACAAGCCGGAATGAAGAGCGTGATGCCGTGCCAAGGCTAAATTGGAGATGAAGATTCATCACGGAATGATGCTTTATTTTAAACTTTGTTACACTGTCTCTGTCTGATGTACAGGACATTTACGGAACTATGATACAGTGTAACTCCAACATTAGCCCGAAAACCATAATTAAACCTGGTAAACCTGATCAATCCAGGAAAAAAGAGAAACAGATTTACAATGGATGGGAACAGATTTTGTGAATCTTAGTCACCATAAGACACATATCCTCGGTATAAATAAATATGTAAAAAATATATATGGGCAACAAGATATTCAAGAACAAAAAAATGTTGTCCTTTGGTATTGCCTCTTAATGCTCCAGAATGTTAAGGCACATTTTGTTGCCCGTAGTAACCAAAGCTTCAGTCCTCTTCGAGGATATGCTGTTCCAAACATGTCTGTGTACAAACGGACTCCCTGCACCTTTCTCCCACTCTAGTGAAAGACAGAAATCCGTCACAGGCCACCGCTGGAGGGACATCAGGAAAGGCCGTCTTTATGAAATCACAGGAACACCGTGGACCGGGAACATTGTGCGAGGAAAAAAATAGCAGAAATCCTGCAAAGATTACACTGATCAATCAAAGGCGCCGGTAACTAAGGAAACAGCGAGGAGCCTGTAACGTAAGCGCCGAGGGGCGGCTGACTGAACATAAAGCCCGTCGGGGGAGGCGTGAGCGGGAGCCGCATACGTCAGTGGCCGGCCCATGTGCCGGATGATGTCTCCCGCAGGGTGGTTCTGGGCCGCAGCTTCTAAGACTAAGAATCGCCTGCTGTTCCGCATGTTCCTGTCCCCATCCAAGAGTGGGTACAGCCCCACGTCGCCACGGGCTGCCTGATCTTCTAATTATAGATTCCTGTGTTAGCGGATAATGGGACTACAGAGAACTAAGTACAGTTAAGTACTTACTGTCTTTCAAAACTGCTTGGCTCTATCAGGAGGCCATGTAACTGTTTCAGGTGGACATGTGACTGCGTCAGCTGGCCATGTGACGTTTAGGTAGTCATGTGACTTTCAGCTGGACATGTAGCTGCTTCAGGTAGTCATGTAACTGTTGTAGCCGGCCATGCGATTGTTTCAGGTGAATGAGGCTGAACAGGTAGCCAAAGCTGTTGTTCAGGTCTGACTGATGCAGCCCTGCATCACCACAAACCACCCTGTCATCAGTTGCCCAGGAAACACTTCTATCCAAGGTGACATCTGCAGATTTGGATTTACACCTGTCTGTTCAGCTGGTCACCTATGCTGATTTTCTACGGGCTCAGAATCACACAAAACTCACATCCTTTTAACGGAATGGGGAGGTCAGTGGGGGGAGTGGATATCAGGAACAGATCGACGCTGAAGCTCCCTGACATCGGTCCCAGGCTAAAAGCTAACCGTACAGAGTCAGAAGTTACCCTGATGTCACAGCAGTACAGAAAGTCCATTTTTGACCAGGGGCCACATTCCAGAACCGGACATTTTCTAGGACACAAATTCTGTCGTTGTGGTTTCCTGCAATTTTCTATAGCGAGAGGGAGCCGTTTCTTTCCAAATACCTCCTCGGATGTGGAGTTTCGTTTCGCAATACTGATGTCATTCAGTGTTTCTATGGCAACTGGGAATCAGTCCTCAAATGAAAAAAAAGGAAACTGAACAAGTGCCCAAGACAAAAACAAAAAAAGAAGGATAAGACTCCAACTACTGAGTTTTTAACTGCTGAACTGCGGTGAGACTAAAACATCAAGTATCCAGCCCAGTCAGGTGACTCGCTACACTGAATCTGCCTAGAAAGATGACAAGGGGGAGGCTAAAGCCTCCCGCACACCAGGAAACACCCAGTGACACCCCGCAAAACGAATATAAGGAGATGTAACTCAGCTCTAGCTTCAGCCAATCCCAAATCAGTGTTCACACGCAACCCACACACACACACACACACAGCTGCAGTCACACTTTGACAGCAATGTCTAAGATGGCCACCGACAGCCTCTAACAGTGTTTAAATATGGCCGGCACGTTAGTGGAGGTGAATATCGGTGTGAAAATGTGGCACGAAGGGGTTAGTTAGAGATGCAGCATGACAGGATAAAACATGAAAGTCGGGTTTCTCTCTGTCCGCTCGTGCTTTCGGCTGTGTTATGGGAGCCAGGGGCATCTCTGGTGAGGCTCTGGAGAGCTCCCGGCTCCTTTCTGGAAGGTGTGAGGGGCTGGGAGGGGGTGTTTTTATAGCCCTCCCTGCTGCAATACCACCCAGGCCTCTGGGGGGAGACCTCGGGAAGGCTGCTAGAAACACAGCCCACACAGACACATACATGTAAATACACAAAAACACATGCAGCCAAATTTAAGTGATATATGACATACAAATCATACAGACACAAACATACAAATCTTTCTACACGCATACCCCCATTCTACTAACTGATCTATAACCACTACACACACTCCACCATCCTACACAGCTATCTACAAAAACACATTTGTCCATCCTACCAACTTTCCTACCCACACAGACGCATACAGAGAGAAACCGAAACAGTGACATCCACAAGGTGATGGTTCACAAGGCAGGAAACGGAAGACGGTACACACTCTAGATGGACATAATGCTCTGAGGCTGAAGAGAGTAAGGCAGCTAATGTTTGGCACTTACTTCTCCCTGGGAGACACTGG
>JAODJU010000081.1:12693582-12704633 GCA_026776725.1 Gnathonemus echidnorhynchus
GGTGGGGTTTCCGGGATGGGGTGGGGGAGGGGCAAGGTACATAGGAAAGGCCACCTACCTGCAGGAAGTGGCACGAACTCTCCTGGCCACAGGGCTCAGACCTCATTAATGCTTTATCTACGTTTATGGGGACCTTCTGGTAGACCTGGCGCGCCCTGCTCACCGTTAGCGTGGACGACCACGAGCTCTTCTTCACGAGCTGGGTGTCCAGGTTCACGGGTGTGCTGGAGCAGGCCGTGCACTTGACGTCGTTGTTGGGGCGTGGTGGCTTGAGCGCGCGCTCGCTGACAGTGTTGTACGCCTCCAGGAAATACTGCGACTGCGACTTGTCGGGTCGCCGGCCCACCGTCATGGCGCCCATGGGGCTGCGGAAGAGGCAGGCGTCACGGTCAAGGTTGTCGTCGGAGCTCCAGTAGCCTGAGGCGTGGGGCCGCAACTTGGGCTCAGCCGACTTGCAGCGGTCCCGGCTCTTGCTCCGCTTGCGGTGGCGGGTGGGGGGCACTTCTTCAGGACCCGCTTTGTTGCCGTTCACGCCCCCCTTGGTGGGACCCTCCAGAGAATGTGACTTGGTGAACAGCTTTTGCACCGAATGCACCAGGTGACGGATGCGGCCGGGGCTGTCTCCGCGCTGCTCGGCCGCCGCGGCCACCGCTCGCTTATACTGCAGTGTGTGGTAGCCATCTCGCGCGGACGGCAGCTGGTCCAGGAGGCTGGAGGGGGCTCGACTAGTCGGCGTTGGTGGAGCTGGCGCCACGTACGGAACCAGGGCCTGACATTCTTCCTTAAGTTCCAGGTGGGAGCCATAGCGGCGCGGGAAGGTGCCATACGGAGCAGGGCACTCCTGTGGGAAGGCAGCCCGCTGGCTGTAGTATGGGTGGTCCCCCGGTAGGGGCTCTGGCTGGGTCAGCAAGAAGGGCTTGCGGTCACTGTGGTGAGCCAGCGACTCATAGGAGGGCGCGCAGGCGACCATGTGGTGGTGGTGGCTCCGGCTGCCCGACAAGCCTTTCATGGCTGCGCTTCCTTGACCGAGGGCATTCAATGGCGGCAGGGGGAGGGGCCGGGGGTGGGGGTGGGGGGGGGTCCGTAACCGGCGCTCACACCAGGCTCTGCAGAGGGGAAAAAAATACGTAAGTACATTAGCAGAGTTGGCAGAGGTCGAGAGGTAAGAGTACCCTGTTTTGCAACTCTCTGAACGTTCGTGATCTGTTTGTGTAGAGGCCCAGTTTTAAAAAAGGTGAAACTTAATTTATGTATGACTGGCCGCTTGCTTACATTCCTGGGTGATTTTCTAGTCCCTTCCAGGGCAATTTATCTATTGGCAATTTAGAGGTGCTAGTTAACTTCACTGCATATCTTCAGACTGTGGGCATGCAAACTCCACACACCCAGCTGTTCTGGGGTTTCATCATCATCACCATCATTCTCAGTTCCTCTTATCCAGTGCAGCAGGTTTTCCCAACTCAGTCCTCAGGGACCCACAGACAGTCGACGTTTTTGCTCCCTCCCAGCTCCCTGTCAGACAGTCCATATCTTTGGTCTCTCTCAGGAGCTGGGAGGGAACAAGACTGTGGATTGTGTGCCGGTCCCCGAGGACCAGATTGGGAGACACTGCATGATGATGATGATGATGATGATGATGATGATTATTCAGGGTCAACACTATGGCGATTTCTGACATTTTGATCAAGATGCAAATTTACCATGGATGTGGTATTTAAAAACGTTGCTTATATTGTTTGTTGGCAAGGACGCGTTTCTCCATGTTCCGACAGTTTAACGATCCCTGATTATTGTTACTGTTATTATTATAAGGGATTAGAATCATACCAAGGATAGAGCTTGATTACATAGCCTTACACAAAAGACACCCCCACCAGCTCACCCCCCCACCCATCTCCAGTGGGACACCCCTGGAACTCATTTGAGCTCCAGCACACTCTGGCCCATCAACCAATGCTGTCCCGCACCTGTCAACAGGCGGCATTGTCATACAGTATCACCCGGGCAAAAAACGTTGTAGCTATGTGTTCTTGCAGGGTCACATGTGCAAATGGAACCCACTAATTTAGCACTTTCCATCTGATGGTTGTTTCAGGCACAATGAATATTTAAACGGTGTTTTTCCTCTTTAGCTGGAATGAGCAATTATGGGAAAGTTAACATTAGTACTTGCTATATTTAGGCTGATAAAAGGCATTTGCTGGGGAGAAATTGGCTACTGAAGTGTCCTAGAATATGAAGACCATGTACCTTCACTGTGAAACACTGTAACCATATAGACTGGATACCTCCACTGTGAAACACCATATAGACTGTACCCATCACTTTATATCACTGTACCCATATAGCCAGTGAACCTCCAGTGTACAGCACTGTAACTTTATAGGCTGTATACCTTTACTCTAAAGCACTGTAAGTATACAGGCTGCGTTCATGAAACATGAAAGCCTGAGAGTGTTAAGTTGAGAAAATGGAGATTGGGGGGTAGCTCAGTTTATCTGTTTGTGTATTTCTGAATGTATGTACGTATGAATGAATGAATGAATAAATACACACGCGCACTTGAATATAGGTGTGTTTGTGAGTGTGCATGTTGCAAGGCTCCTTGCTGGGGGGGTGGTGGTGGTGAGAGTGAGGCTTCCGCTTCCTGTCTTCAGACCTTTTAATTTTTCCATCAGGGGGTGGTAAGGAAGCACTTTGCTCCACGTCAGCCACTTGCCATCCGTCAGAGCTGCATCAGCGTAATCATGGGTGCTGGGGGTCTGCGAGCCCCTCACCCTCTGCACTGCACCAGCAGACGGTGAGGAGAGCCAGTAGGGAGCCTGTTATTACAGAGCTATTATGGGGCACTGCCACTCTGTAGCTCCGCAGGAGTCAGACCCGCCCACAGCCCTGCCCATCGTTGGGCTGCTGGAGTGCACTGTGTGGAGCACCCTCTCCTCAAATGGCTCCTCCTCCAACTCTCACATCTTCAAATTCTCAACCAGCCCATCTTACTATCCCTGCATCATCTACTTACACATCTAGTGACTCTCCAACAAGCAGGGTGACAAGATAATCCATGTCAGGAGGGGCACTTTGAGCTAGGACAGGATTTGCAAACTACCATCAAAAGGACCGTGATTTCACCTAATTACTGAGTTCTTGTTGTGTGCTGATTGGTCAGTCTCCTATAATCATGCATGTGTCACTAATGTTAATGTGAAACAGCTGGATGAGTCTTTCAATCAAGGCACAAACCATGAAAGCACAAGAAGAACTGACCTATTAGGCCAAGCACAGGAGTATGGAAGTAAACCTGTGTCATCACAATTTGAAATTTATATGCCACTGAAATTCTAACATTGAATATTTATGCATTGGAAATATGCATCGGAAATTCAATGGTCCGAATTCACATGCAAAAATACAAGGTAAAAAATACAAAGACAACATTTCAAAGTTGCTCCAATTTGATGGTCCGAATTCACGTGCAAAAATACGAGGTTAAAAATACGAGTTATACATCCGGGATACTATGTAGTAATGTTCATTAACTTGCAGGTTTTTCTTTACAATAAGCTTTTAGCATCATAATAATAAACTTATTTATAAAAGTATTTAAAATACTGCATATATAAAACAAACTGACTCCTGATTGCAAAAGTACTTTCTATTTTTTTTTTTTTTACTGTTTCAAAAGTTTTGTGTACAGATCAACATTTATTACTTGTTCAATAACTGCACACTTCTGAACTCAGTTTACAAGAAATACAAACAAGTGTATATGTTTAAGAATTTGAAATTTTGCATCAGTCAGATTCATTTACTTCTGATTGGCTACTTCAGAACGCGTGCTGCAGCTGAGGACAATATGCTCTCATATATGCGCATAGCTAGACATTCCAGGTGTTCAACAGCACAGTCGACCCATCTATGGACTGTGTAATGTTTACCATGTGACAAAAATACAATAGTTTTAGCAGTCAAAGTTTTTAGTTTCAGATCTATTCACTAAGTTGAGATCCACTGAGACAGATAATTAACAAAGGGGTGCAATATACAGACAGAGTTGAGATGTCCTGCAGGCTGAAATTGCTTTGTTTCACATTGATCTGTTTTTGTTGTGGTACTGTTGCAGCCTCCGAACACGCAGGCATCCCGTAATAGGCACTTGCTAGTTTGTCCTTTCGTTATAATAATAGTGTTAAGCAGTGCACTTGTAACTGGGAATTCACTGGAAGCTCAGCTTAGCCTCGACAGCATGTATATTTGTAATGTGCTATTTATTTTGTATGTCACTTTGGACAAAAGATTGGCTTATAAAATTGACCATAATTACACTGATTGGCCGATTGCCGGTCAGCGCCGATCAGGGCAGAAATCGACCATTTCTGGTCATCAGCTGATCGATCAGTGCATCCTCAAGTTCCTCCTGCACATTCTGATCCTCCCTAAGCTCCTACATCACGCTTTAGACAGGTGTCCCTGTGGAAGGCTCTCTCTTCCATGGGGAAGTCTACCACAGATACAGCCAGAGTCAAGTACCACTTCAGCCTGGAGTTTCCACCAGCTAAGCAAATGAGGCAAATGCAGATTAACTCTGACAAAGCCCCTGGCTATTCCTGATGGCTTAAGGGAGACAGAAGTTCAGCCAAATTAACATGCTATAATAATTAAAAATGCTTCAGAACCCCAAGGAACATAAAAAATCATTTATGGATGACCGCAAACGGGAAACATGGAATACCAATTCTCAGAATTCCCTATAATTAGTAAGTCCTTTATCTTACCCCGGTAGAGGTATTAAAAATGCAAACAGAAGGCTCTTCAGTCTGAGGGAGCCTCGTATTTCCACAGCTTAAGGTATTTGAACCCAAAATACATTAGGGCAGCAGGTGGCGCTGTTTTATGCAAGCGATGTTTGAATTGCTCCAATAACTGAAACCATTCAATAAATGGGTGCAATGTAATAGCTGTTTAGGGCTATTTTCTAAGGAAATAGAGCAGTATTGAAAGAATGAGGAAATCATGAAAATGGATGGGTGAATATCTAAGTCTATCTTTATTGGCTTGACGTATCTACTTTCTACTCCGCACACCAGGCAGGCCGTCCAGAAGGGAGCACACATGAAGTCCTGTCCGTCTCAAGGATGGGGACTGTGATGCAACAGAAAAGTTATGGTTTATTATACACTGACCTGTCTGGGCTTAATGCCTCATTCATTACATGACCCTGAACTTAGGTACAGAAACTCGAGTCTTTTCTGTCAGGTATTACAGATGCTTACAACAACCATTCTCCTTCCTGGGAGAGGAGCTGCCCAGAGGAGTGGAGAACAAAGCCTTAAGGCAGGAGCTGACAAGGTGCTGGAGAAGATGCACCGCGATTCCACGCCCGATTAAAGCTGACGGATCAAACGGCAGTCTGGAAGTGGGTTTCTGCCTACAAGGATGAACACTCTGATTATGGCAAAACTGGGTGCACCACAAATCAGGAACAAAATGCCAAAGGGCCACCCTGTCCGCAGCTGGCAAGGGATCCTACAGCCAAGGGCAAGTTGATGAGTCCCACAGGAAATCTCTGTTCTTGGTATGGCCAAGAAGCAGCAGACCAGCTGCGAGGGCGGGAGTCGATCAGACTCTGCCACCCGTCGTCGAAGGACCCCACCGAGCACAGGGAGAGTCGGAAACTTGTGTGCTACATTAGGGACGCGACGGGAAGCCTACTGCAGGCGAGGAAAAACAGCAGCTGAAAGCCGAAAGAGGGAGATTAGCTGGTCGATGAACCTCGAGTTTCCAAAAATAAACCAAAGTGCAGCATAGCAATACAGTGTGACGCACCATGGCAACCAAGAAACAGCCAGCATAGACTCAGGAATTAGGGCCAGCCAGCGACAGTACCACGGTTCACAACATGGACTCCCGAAGAAGGTGGGTTCACACCCCTGGTGGGATAATGCTGTGCCCCCCTTCAGCAAGGAACCTAACCGGAACAGTTCCTCTAGGCTGGGGAGAAGTTGTACTTTGCTCTGGGTTACAGTATTATCCATGTGACTATAGTTTAAATGAGTCTCCATTTAGCAAAATGAACCGTTGTAGGTCGGTAATAAGTTATGTCAACTCTCAGCTTCTACAGCACTTGGCAATGCCTGACTTTTCCATATTTCATTTGGTATTTGCTAGAATGTAGCTGCCTTTGATGAAATGGAACATATGAGATATTATTCATTTTATCGCCTTTATTTTATGTACATATACTTTCTCATGTAGGTTATTGTTCATATTTTATAATCTACTATTCTTTGCAATTGAATTCCCTTGAGTACAAAATTACTTGACTGAAAGTCAGCTTCAAGGTTATTCAGGTATCGATGAACAACTCAAGACATTTTCTCCATAGTTTAAGTTAAAAAACAATAGCAGCATCATAGCTGCATTGGAGTGATGGAAGTATGAAATCCAAAATAGGAGATATTCACCATTAATTTCTCAATTCATGTATTCTTATGGGAGCTTGGCACAGATCCCAAGGCCCTTCCTTTCAGCAGCAAGACATGGCAAGTGTCATTGACTACATTTCCCACGAGGCACTGTGACTAGCTGAGGAGCAAAGTCCAGACCTGGACCACAGGTAAACAATTTCTGTTGCATGCCTTCAGTTGCAATTTTACATAAAAATTGGAGAGGCAGATCATTTCAGATTCCTTTGCAATTGGGATCCTACATCACATCTGTCAGTGTCACTCTGTAGCTGGTTATTACATAATCCTCTCTGCCCCTCTCAAACATTATTTCTGTCTCATGTGCAAATTTGATAGCTGCCTAATCAGTCACTTGCATTTCGTGTGGCTTGTTGGAGGACAATGAACTCAGTGAGACGATCCTGATTTGCAAAAGGCTTGCCGACAAAAATTAATTTTGCTCTGGAATCGTTAATCGTAATTGGACGTTCCTGTTTGCATTTTGCATCACGTACGTAGCCAGACGTTTGGTAACTGCCAATTTTACGCAACTTTGTGCATCTTCAAAAGAGTAAAAGTCCGCTTAAGTATCTAGTTTATTGCTTATAAAAATGAAAACATCAGCATTTTAAGAATGTCTTGGTTTTAGTTCAGTTAGATTTAAGACTTTTCTTGATAGTAAACTTTGTGGCTAATACACTGATCCAGTACAGTTATAGTCCATCATCACTCTGACATTCTGTTTTTCACTTTAATTTTAATTACTGCAATTATTCAACAAAGCAACTAATTCTCTGGTATAGAGCTTAAAACATGAAAGTATAATCTCATTGTTTGGCGTGATGAATTAGCAGTCGCAACAAAATCAGCTCCTTACCCCTGGTTCATCTTCGCAATTCAACCCGGTCGACGTTGTCGGGCCCTCCACTCCCTGAGACAGATGCCGCGATTGCCGTGGTGATGACTTCTTAACTTCCTTCACATCGTGTCAACTTATCAGGTGTTCAGGAAACCCCCCCAGTCCACGTCTACCCAGGTCCTAGAGCTCACTGCCTTAAGTGATGCATCCACCCCATTTCAGAAACGATTCATGATTTCTGCAGCTGTGTCTCCTGGGAGAGGCCTTTCAGAAAGCCCTCCCTCACCCTCCTTAGGCTATGGTCTCCGAGCTCTCCAGTATTGCCCTGCGTGGCTCTCTGTGGTGGAGACATCATTCTGCACAAGTGCGTATAGGTACAGAGATGTACAGAACAGAGCATTCCTGTGGTGGTAAAGTCACCATGGAAACCCAGCGATGGGGCTTATGCACAGCCCTGTTGATGTGGTGGCTATTTCAAAACAGTAAAAATCCTGGAACCGTAACAGATCATTATATAAATACATTTTTTCCCATTTTCAGCTAAACAAAAAAAGGGTTTGCCTAACTGTTTTTAGATTTCGCAGGATTGTCCCATCCTAGGCAGCACAGTAGCTGAGTAAATAACACTGCAGGCTGTATCTAACTGTGGAATGTTCCAGAATTCCTCATATGTGTGCTTGGTCCCATCACTGGCATGATGCAGCATTCAGCAGTTGCTGAGGTGAAGGCATTAGCCAATAAAATATGCATATCCAGTCATAGTCTTCAACAGTTTGTTTGTTTGGGAAAAGTTGAGTCTGGCACAAACACAAAAAGTACAATTCACAGGGCAGCTAATGACCGGCGCCAAAAAAATTACAAAACTCTGGGACATTTTGTGTCTAGGGTTGGAGCTCATTTTTCTAAATAATAGTTGACCAAATTCCAGAAGGGTCCAGGAAACCTGCTACACTATTATCTGAATCAGCGTAGCGGGTGTAATCCCATGGGTCATTAAGGCAGGAGGCCTTGGGCTACACCAATGCTGACAGCTCCTGTCTGGAACAACAGGCATACCCCAATGCAATGCTTCCTTATGGTCGGTCGCCTGTGCTATTCCGTAACATCTGCCAGACAACGCACTAATGACCCTACCCAGGCTGCCACATCTGCTGGCCAGTAGGGGGAGCTCTGGACTTCAAGGGGCAAGTGTCTAGGACATTCACAAAACATCAATCCTCCTGAAACTGGCTTCACTCATAGTCTGAAAAGTGCATGACAGGTTTCCCATCTCATCCCATCCCTCTTTTCCATTACTATCTCTCCCGCACGATGAATCGCACCTTGGCAGTCCCAGAAGGGCCAGTATCGAATCCTTGCCCCCATCTTTCTCAAAGCCTTCCTGACAAGGCCAGAAAAAAGGACTATGACATCAAATAAGTATCAGCACATGTTGTACCCTGATATACTGGTAGAATAACCAAAATGCACGTGGACGCCATGCCAACATGTGCGATTTGTGGTGGAGACCCTGCCCATGGTGTTGCGGCCCTCGCCGGTCTGTCCAAACCTGTTACCGTGAAGCCGGATGAAGGAAAACAGCAATTGCCTGGAGCAAGGAAACACATCTCAAAAGCATTTTCCAAATCTGGAAGCATGGATTCCAGAGGGAAAGCGGGGTTGGGGGGTGGTGTTAGAAATTGCTCCCTATAAATGCAGCCTGGGTTTTATCATGTGTAACTTCGTAACTAGGTAGTGTGCCGATAAACGGACTCATGACTTGCGTTTGATTTCAGAACCTCATGACCCAAGCTCTGAACCAAAATTAGTCCTTGTGTTCAGTTAATTTCACACTGCCCTAACCCCATTCATTTGAATACTGGGTCCCCAGGACCCGCAAATGAACACAAGGGTTAAACGGGTTACTCATACCCAAATGCACAAACAGCGACGCAGATGTTGGAAGGGTAGCCATCTTCTACTGGCCTCCTATCAGTGTCCTCCTGTTATATGAGGCTATCACCTGTGTATTTCAAGCAGGCAGATAACAACGACAGTCTGTGAGCTCACCAGCAATTTATATCCCAGCCGGCTGGATGGCCTGCTGGGTTCCCATGTACCAGAACCCCATGAGAAGTCTTCCTAGGCTGGCTCTGTTTGAAGGTACCCCATAGAAGGCTCTTACTGTTTGAGCAACCCTGTTTTGTCCAGTAGTACATAGAGGACTCATACGTTTGCTTGGTTTCCCCTAGAAGGTCACCTGGCATTGCTTGTTGTTGAAGGGGGCATTGATAAGAAAGAACGGCTGGGAAGCAGGGGGTTAGAGGGAAATTGCAGACCAAACCCCCTGTGCTCCTAGAAAGACCATAGACGCAATATGTTCTTGAGCACTAAATGAACCCAATGGCTGAATCAAGGCTAAACTGCTAAATCAATGCTATATCTGAGCCAGAAGACTGAATTAAACCACACTGCAAAACCACACTACAAAGCACATACTGATGCAACCTCTAGTGCCTCTGCTGAACAGTGACAAATGATGTCAATGCAATTCAGGTCCAGCTTCACCGATCGCAGGTGGCAGTCTACCTCAAACTATCATGCTTATGGTTATTGGTATTAAGTTACTTGTTTCAACAGTGACCTTGACCAATGGGGCTTACACCTGGGCAGGGTTGTAGTACTCCAATCCAGGACTTGGACTAGAATTACATTTTTCTGTGACTTGACACATACATGACTTTGACTGGCACTTGGACTTAATTCTTTCATGACTTGGACTTGGTTGTTTGTAACACAATAACTTAAAAAGATATCTAAAGTCTACATTATGCATTATCATATTATCATATGTCAGACTTCATATTCGTGCTTCCCATGTCCCTCCTCACTCACGTTCGTTACGTGATGTGCCGTCAGGTGTGCCATGCATGATTTTAGGGGTGCAATGTCAGTGAACACAATAGCTAGCTTTGAATTTATGAGACAAACTATTACACAGAGTTCAAAAACATTTACAATGCATAAATAAATATGACTTAATATACACTGTTGAGGAATTCAGTCAGCAAACAGTCAAAAAGATGCATATGCTGACAAAGATTTTCTAGTTATCTAAGTTGCTAGAACAGGCTGTGAAAATATTTGTTCACATTCTTGTGACTTTATTTGGACAATATATTTCCTTCATGATTGTTAACTGAAAGTTATAGAAGTTGTAGCACTATCACAGCATTGGATATCAGCTGCCATGTAATACTGTTACAAATAGTTCTTTGCTAGTTATCACATTTCTGAAGAACAATGCTAAAATCTAAATTTATTGCACAAAAAAATTCCACTAAACCTATAAACTCATATTTGATTTGTCCATGTGTTTGTGCATTTAGTTTTTTATGTAATGACTCTGAGTTGGACTCAAATTCTCAGGACTCCTGATTTGACTTGGATTTGAGATAGGGTGACTTGACTCTCACCCTGCACCGAGGTGAAATCTTAAAACTACAAAATCTTCATCTCTTCAGCTGCATCTCTGTTAAACCAGCTATTATTTATTTACATTCTCACCTTTCTTATTCTGGGATAGATTAAGGGTGACGTGAACCTGTTCCTACCTCATGCTCTACAGATTCTCATATACATGGAGGTCAAAGGGTGAAGGACATCCAGCGCCATCACGCAGACTGGACTCAGATGAATCTTCAGTAAATTATGGCATATTAAATTAGAAAAAAAACAGCAGAACAAGTGGTTGGGGGGGGGGGGGGTTG
>JAODJU010000081.1:12704832-12721785 GCA_026776725.1 Gnathonemus echidnorhynchus
CTCTGAAAGGGCCTCAGGGCACGGTTTGGTGGGGGGGGGGGGGGAACTCATTTAGTGCTGTTACCTTGGGTACGCTAGCCTTCAGGAGCAATAGTTCCCAATCCATTCCTTGGGAACCCACAGCCGGGCCACATTTTTGCTCCCTCCCAGCTCCCGGTAGCAAAAACATGGATTATCTGTGGGTCCCTAAGGATCAGATTGGGAAACACTGCTCCAGAAGGGTAGCGTTCCCAAGGTAACGGCATTAAATGTGTACACCCCCCCCCCAGCAAATTGCCTGTGTGCTGTTCTAAAGAAAAGGAAGTGAAGCTGTAAGAAGCTTTTATAGCTGTCGTGAGACATTTGCAGTTCCTGGTACAGCTCGTTCAAAAGAGCGGAAACACAAAGTCCCCTTGTGGCATTTTGAGTGTTGAGCCATCGTTGACAAATAAAGGTCACGGTGAGGCTGCGAGACTGCAGGGCAGCAGCTTCCCAGACCCACAGACTGTCCCATCAACACTGCATGCAGACGCGTGGCTAAATGCGCCGTCTAACTAAACCCCCAGCATCCGTGTCCCAAAGCAGCTCTGTGATTCCTCAGGCGCATGCACTGTTTATATGTTTACAGATGTGAACCGTTTCCTGTTGTCGAGGCTGAGACATGCTCCCTGTGGCACAGGAAACATCCCTACCATACTAACAGCAAGTCATCCCTCTGGTGATGACCCCGCCTAACAGCAAGCTTTGATGCTTTACGTGCTCCAGCCAATGAAGGACCAGGGAGATATTTTGATTGCATCCGGGGTTAGAGCAGACGCCAAGGAAATACACTAAATATCACCATAACAGAATAACGACCAGAGTGCACCCCCACAGAAAAGAGGTAACCACATCTTCTGCAGCATGGTTCAGGAGAACGCTGGCATCTGGTTACGTTCCCAGAGAAGACGCATATCGGACCCCACCCGCCAGGTTCTGCCGCAAATATCCAGTCTCTGGGAAGTCAGTGCTCATTAGTTTGCCTTAGCGCCTTCCACAAGAACACGGAAAAAAAGCCACAGGGTGCTCTAATGGTCTCCTGGTCTCACCACCCGAAAAGAGAAAAGACCGGCCTTTAGTCCTCTAGGGGCTTCTTACGGGAAAACTACTAAACTGATTTCTCCTGTTCTCTCCTGCTGCCTGCATATGATGCTATTCTGAACATCCCAGACAGCGTCCTTTCTGTGATAATGGCCATTATCTGTAAAACATCTGACACATCAAATGCAGTTTAACTGTGCCATATTTCAAGAGAAGTGAACTCTGAGCAAGAAGCATATAGCCAGAGGGTAGATTTATATTTAAATAAATTACATCACAGCAAAGACATCATGAAAATAGCAGGGTGACACACCGGAAGACAGGATGGATGGATGGATGGATGGATTGATGATTATTAATTACAATCATCCACTTTTATCCAAGGCACCCTGGCCTGAGTGTTTAAGGTTTATATCTGTTCAGCATTCATAGATACTCTTATCCAAAGCTTATGTCATGGCCAAATTTGAGAAAATGAACTATACTCACAGAAAGTGTTTACTATGACTGTTCAGTAGAAGCAATTCAGAGTAAATAATGGTTCAAGGATACAACAGAATAGCTCCTGGGTCATTTGATCACATGGCCCACTACAGCAAGAGAGAATTTCTTATTTAGTGGTAAGGAGCACAGTTCCTCCTGGGTGTTGTACAGGTATATGCGCGGCATTGAGGGCTCCACACTCTGACCCCCAGATCTGGCCGTGGGCTACCGCAGAGCTTGACTCCTTCTGTGAGAGTCGTATATTCAATTCAGCAGACCTTTTTAAAGGGAGGGGGCTGGGGGCTGGGGGCTGGTGGCGTACGTCTTGATAATGCTGTGCTCTCAAGTGGGAATCGCAACAATACCAAATGAATTCTAGCCCATGTTACATTAAACCAGCGAGACGGTTTTCTTCGTCGACAATCACGAATCCTCGAGAAGGCCATTTCATGGCCGCGAGACTTCCCTGGGGCCGGGGAAAGGGAGAGCCTCACATTAAGCTGTGGGGCCTGGCTGGTCACTTTAACATAAGGACGACCGACAGCAAGAAAAATTAAACCAATTAAAAAGTGGAACAAAATTAAAGACAAGATAACATTCGGGTCTGGAAAAAGTCGGAAGACATTGTTGGATAGGAAACATAATCAATAATGATGTAAATGTAAGGTAAAATGTGCAATACTTTATATAGTAAACAGTTCCTTCTGAGTGGGGTCTAATGACTGGGACTTATGGTAAATAGGATAATTCCTTGTTTAGATTTGGTAAACCCTGCCAAACAGACCCGTCCTTCTCTCTTGGCTGTCACAGTGTCCAGACGGGCTAATCTGGTATTCCCCCAAGACTATATACAAAACAGTCTTAGCAGCAGAAACCTAGGCCCTCATTGTGGAGCATACCATGTGTCCACTGGGGGGAGACCCATAATTACTACGCTTTAATGAAAACAAATGCATTGTCCCCAAAGTGTCCTAAACAGTACTTTGTAGATAATAAAGAGTTATGAAAACCTCACTTACAGTACATAACGCAGAGCATCCACGGTGGCAATCATGATAAGGTAATAAATCAGTGAAATATGCCCGATGGGTCCTAGAGCTCTCAGGCTTTGTCCTATGTCTGGATTTGGCAGCGGCAATTTGACCGCTGGTTCGGAGCCATGTACCCGAGCTGGAGCGAGACTGCGGCAGAGGGGAACCATCCAGGAGTCTGAAAAGACAGCCCAGAGAGAAATAAAAGGGGCCGCTCTTCCACCACAGACCATGCGATATGCATGCAGCTCAGTGCCACAGAAGGCTGCTTTGCAGGGCTTTTAAAAATGCTGAACTTAACTTCCAGAGTGAGACATAATGCCAACTCTGACCTTTATTCAAATAACGCTTGAATACAAACATGCAGTACATCTTAACTATACTGAAAACGTCATAATATTAAATGCTATAAAAACCTGCTCTTTTAATTGGATTCCTTCTTTATTGGCTGGTTTAATTATGGTAGGCTGGTACCTGGTTCATACGGATAACTCATCAGGGATCTGTTCATATTGGAGACACGTAGCTAACAAAGTGCTTTCTGACAGTCCGTGAAAGTATCTTGATTGATTGTACATATAAAAAAAAAAAAACATTACGTCCCTCTTCATAATATCTTTGAACGCTGCAACAATGTTAATAAAACTGCTTCCTAGGCCTAAATGTTACATCCTAACCTGCGTTCAGGATTGCTGCTGCGTTTCCGGTTATTTACTGACAGTGCATGACAGCGCATTTTAAACCCTGAAGTATTACATGGATTTTTTGAAGTAGTTTGAATCACAGTATTTCTGACTGTATTTCTGAGTAGATTGTTGAATAAGTCGCACCATATGAACATTTGCAATTGGAGTTAATATTGGATTATTATAAATAATGTTTTTGTTGTGGATGTACTGTGTGACTCATACCCCGAGCTCCGTCTGTGCACTGTTAGGCAACCCAATTAAAATGCCCAGAAAAGGGAATGAAACTCCACAAAGCCAACCCCCAGGTAACTGTAACCTGTTAAAGTTCAACCACTTATGAGTCAGTGTAACAACTGCATTTCTTTTCAGGCCTCATATTTGAATATTCTATTTAATTCTAGGTAAATATCTATGTAGCTTTTACAATAGACTTGCTTTTCTACAATTAAAACGTCTCTGAGACATTATGATAGAATATTGTAATATGTAGTGTAATTCAGCATAAAGTCGAAATAAACGTAACAGGAAATGGCTCTAGTTCAAGAGCAATAACTTATATTCTCCTGAAACCTTGAGTTTCATCTTTTAATATGCACTGAATCGACTGAAACTGTATATTTACCTACTGAGTCATTATATACTAAACCAGTAAATTTACTAAGTTTAAGAGAGCATAACATAATTTAATACTAACAATAATCTACATAGCTGTATGATGTTCTAAAAAAATATGCATATACCGATAAATTTGTACAAACAGGAGGAATCTGAGCAGAACAAAATGTGAGAAGACCTGCTGTCCTTTCGAAACGTGCTTAATTGATATAGAGGAGCTATTATTCCACGACAAAAAGAAGAAGAATTAGGTCAGATAAGCTGACTGCTTCTCGGCAGATAAACATTCACGTCCCTTTCGAGCTCAGGGATTCATCAGGTATCTTCATACAAAATAATATTAGGCCTAATTAACAGGCAGCGACAGATAACATCCCCCTTCAGTTTTCCCCCACATAAACTGCTTTAACTGCAAAAAAGAAATGCATAAATCGACAGTTGGATTAAATCACTGCCCAGGAAGTGCGAATCATCCGGGGCGGGCGTCCCTCACACTCACACGGCACGGCTTGGCCCCCACGTCCCGAGCATGTGACCCGTCATCCATCCTGAACTGCCCCCCCAGGGACGGCGCACGGAGACACTCTTGATCAGAGGTATTTAATTCTTCCCCATAGCTGCAGCTCCAGATCCCCCTGTCTGTAATTACATTTCAGGAGCAGCAGTCCCCAGCAGTGCATACGTAGATTCATCTCTCCTCTTTGTCCATGTTTCATCATCCTTCTTAACGCTTCATCCGACAGCAGCGCTGACGAGTTTTTTTATGTCTCCTTTGGAGTCGGGCCTAAAACTACTGTCAAAATCAGTCTCCGAAACATCCCCATTAAGATAAAGAAATTTAAACCAATACAGAAATGTCAGAAAGAACATCAAGGCTTATATTAAGGAGCATATTGCAAAATCAAATATTAAAAAAAAAATACAAATTAGCTGACATGGTTCCAGTTTTTATATAAGGATATTTCTCACATAAGATGATTTATGGTGCATTTTCATGCCGGTACAATTTACAATTTGCGCAATTTATTTAATGTCGGTCGCGGTGAGCCACGCATCCACAGTTCATATCGATAACAACTTCCTTCTACTGGGATATGTTATTACCACAACAAGCCAAGCCTCGTAAATATTGCAAATCTGGCCATGTTGATGTGACAGAAGTGACCCGTTTTTCAAAGTGCTCCACTCCATTTCTATAGGGAGTATATGAGGCTGCTTTCAAGACGGATTTAAAAACAGCAGAGTTCAAATCTCATTTGTTTTTTTAAAGTGGTCTTAAAATCTAGTTTTAATATTGATTAAAAAATAGATAGGAAATATACCTAAAAATAGATGCTTTCCACAATGGTCTGCCTTCCTTTTTAAAGTTCCCTCTGTCTTAAACTCAAAACGTCTGAAGAAAAAAGGTCTGGTGTCCTCCCTACTCCCAGTCTTATTAAACAGGGGCTACTTACAAACACCAGTGCAGCCTGTGATCTGTGTAGGGCCCCAAAAAAGGGTCATGCTGACAAACCCTTATAAACAGCCCACAAACAGGCTGCCTCATAAAACTAAACTCACTACCTTTTATGAGCCCGTACTTTCTTTGCCCAATAAAAATAAAGATCCCTGTTCCTACTTCCTGCCGCACCATCCCTAAATCATTCAAGGCCACACAATGTAACCCAGTGTTATTAAAACACGTGTCTCCTTGGCCGTTGGAGATGTGCAAGTGATGACAGCGGGGGCCACATCACCAAGTATCATTGCAACGCTTAGAAAGCAGGTGACGCAGGCAAAACGGAGGCCTCTGATTGGCTGAGGAGTGGGTGAAAGGAGTCTCCCCCCCCACCAGCTCGATACAAGCCTGGCAATCCCCGAACTGAAAGGGTAATCGCATCCGCTTCTCGCCGTTCCCTAGGCACCCCCATCGGGCTCGCGGTCGCCGCGCACAAATGTTCCCCAAAAGCGGGCGGCGCTCGTCAGGAACGAGCGCGACGAGAAAGCCGGCGCCTCCCATCGCGGAGAGGGTGCGAGACCGCGGGACTCCTGCGGTGAGCGGGAGCCGCTTTCCTCTCCACCGCCGATGGCTTCCTCAGATCTGAGCGCATCATCGCCCAGTCTGCTCACACGCTGCTCTGTCAGCCTGGGTCTCATCGTCCGTGCAGAGGAGAGACAATCCGAGGAAGCATCGGGTCCCACGTTACACAGGCCTGTTAGAGCTCGGTCAGAACAAGGGATTTGATTTCTCATATACTGCACCCTTTTGATTATTTTTGCTTCACAATATATTATGTTACATCAGCAGAGGGCATTATGATTAAAGACTCAAAATCTGAGGGTTACTAGTTCTTGTCTAGTCTATTCCCTTGACCAAGTTGAAACTGATTTGCTAAAGTAACAAACTCTGCTGTATGAACATTTAAAATTGCCCAGTACAGGTTTGTGGTGGGTCTGGAGGCAATGCCAGGAAGTAGAGGACACCGGGCAGGGAAAACTCCAGCGGACATGCCAGCACATCACAGGGCAGAGGACTGCGGGGGGAAACCTTCATAAACACTGGGAAACCGAAGACACGCTGGACTAAAACCCACAGTCCTGGGGGTGTGAGGAGACAGTGCTGCCCCCAGAGCCAGCATGCTAAACAGTGCGGCATTGGATGCTTTAATGTGCTTCTTTGTTGAATGTCACAAAAAACAGATTCCTGTACCAGTGTTACATTGTAGAGTCCCTGACAACCTGGGATTGACGCTGGTGGTCAGTGCCTGTGGGTTGTGTCGGGGAGGGGGGGGGGGGGGTTGATTCAACTTACCCACCTCAGTGACCCATTTTAGACATGTTGGTGCTGGGCCTTCGGAACCCTCCGGAAGCCGGTCCCCTGGTAGATCATGTCCTTTGCTGCGGAGGGAAAAGAGAGATGGCGGTTTGGTCGCATTTCTCTGTGTTATTTAACAATAAAAGTGCCCGTTTGTGAGATGGGCATGCTGTTGTTATTCATGGGAAACAGAGCACAGAGTTAGCTATCACTGCAGCCCTTTGCAGGCGTCTCTGTCCTGTTAGGGACCGGGGGGTGTGTGACATCTGGTAGATGGGTTGCCTGGATATGACATTTTGGCCCAGAGGCTAGCTTGGTGTCCTGGGGCAGAGCCTGGTGTGGGCCAGTGACCATGGCCCTCTGCTGTTAGCATTGTTACCACTCCCCTTATTAGCACAGGAGAGGAAACTGACAACACTGGACACATATGAACGACACCAATACGGGATGTTACACTAAAAACATTTAACCATAGCAGGCCTGTCTCTGCTTTACCAAATGCAGAAGTTTACTCTAAGCAAGACTTTCTGATTAATCTTTTTTTTGTACATTAACGTGTATTAATGCAAATTCACATAGTTATATACAGCGCTCACAGGAAGTCTTGGGACACTTGCATAATTCTATAAAAATGTTGCAAATTTATTTGTTTCATAACAAAAGTCCATTGACAAGCAATATTTAACATCTCTGCACATATATTTCACACAGACATTTTCTTTTTATTAAGTGTCATAATTTTTTTTGACTGACTCATTCAGTTCTGTTCTCACCATTTTGCTATTAACTGCAATTGTAGTCATTTGTCCCAAAGGGATACTAAACACAAATGTTTGGTGTTTTATTTTATTACAAAGGTGTTACTAATTTAAAAGCGCCCAGTGAGACTGCTTGTCAATGAACTTTTTAACTCAGAATAGCTCTTTTGGAACTATAATTCAGGCTTCAATTTATTACTGCTTGAAATGAATGTTTTACTTAAAACTACTGATTGTTTCAAGTGTGATATGTATATTTTTGTAAACAAATAAAGTAATGATTTTTTAATAAAACCAGTAAATTTGCGATATTTTTACTGAATTAAGCAAGCATCCCAAGATTTATTGTGAACCCTGTATACGCCTGTACATTTTAAATACTTATTTCTGTTTTTCTAAATTGAAAAATTCCAGTCTAGATTTCCTGCAATAAACGTAGGGTGTGTTTGTCCTGTGTATGGGTTTACACCAAAGAGGCATTCTTGCATATTGTACAAGTGCCAAACAAAGATGATTCTCCACTTCTCCGTGCAGACGTGGTATTTTAAGATGCAGTTTACCAGTTATCTCTCTGGGGGAATTTGCAGTGAGGGTGACAGGGGCGTTGTTATATGATTGTTATATGATGGTGACAGGGGCGTTGTTATATGACTGTTATATGATGTGACAGGGGCGTTGTTATATGATTGTTATATGATGTGACAGGGGCGTTGTTATATGATTGTTATATGATGGTGACAGGGGCGTTGTTATATGATTGTTATATGATGGTGACAGGGGCGTTGTTATATGATTGTTATATGTTGGTGACAGGGGCGTTGTTATATGATTGTTATATGATGTGACAGGGGCGTTGTTATATGATTGTTATATGATGTGACAGGGGCCTTGTTATATGACTGTTATATGATGTGACAGGGGCGTTGTTATACGATTGTTATATGATGGTGACAGGGGCGTTGTTATATGATTGTTATGTGATGGTGATAGGGGCGTTGTTATATGATTGTTATATGATGTGACAGGGTCTTTCACACTTTGCTGAAAGAAAATGGTGGTACGTGGAAACCAAAGATATTCTAAGATGAAACGAATAAAAACACTGATGGCATGAAGGTGTTTATTAATCTATCTGCATATGCAGGCCGTCGTTGACGTTAATGTGAGGAAGAAACGTTTGTGATATAGAACTTGCACAAATCGCAGCTCTCACTTGTCCCTCTGTGATGTGTGTGTGGGGGGGGGGGTGAATGCTAATGTCCATTTAACACAATATCCCATAATCTCAGCCTTCCCTAACCTCACCAGCATGGTGACAGTGGCCTCAGACTCAAGGTGTTATGGGCCCCCCAGTAGGTGATGTGTTCACATCCCCAAATCAAAGACAAGCATTCCCGTGGCCAGCAAGTGGGGGACATCACACGTGTTTTTTGTGCAGAATTCCAGGGCAGACCTCCCTGCCTGAAAAAATGGACGAAACGAATGGGAGAAATTATTATATAATATCAGAGATGATTATAAGGTGCGAAAGGAAAACGCTGCTGACTAAACCGGTGGTGGGGGGGGGCTCATTAACAACAGCTTTAGCATGACCGTGACCCCGCCCACGCGCCCCCCCCAGCCAAGTCTGCTTTTAGCTCTCAGTCTATCCCTTCAGCTGGCACGGTGCCAGATTTAGTGCCACACTGGCTCCAGCCAGAGAACAATCAGTGGCGTAATTACTACTCCAGAGCGCCGTGCGGCAGTCAGCGCCCACGGCTCGCGGCGGTTCGGCCGGCAGCTGCACGCCGGGCGCAGTGCGTCACAGCTGAAGCCCTCCCCCCCTGCAGCTGGTACTCACACCCTGCCCAAAAACACCGGGTTACTGAAAATGACCGATCAGCTTCATGGAAACTGGGACCCAAGGATTCAGGATGTAGGTGAATTTCTACTGACACGTAAGTAATGATAGGCACTGGGCTGGGACGCCACTTTTGGGTATCGTGGTTGGATTTTTGTTATCAAAGCAGAGGATAGCTAGCATGATGGCTCGGGGGGGGCAATGGAGCCTCATACCTTCATGGGTGCCAGTTTGAATCCTGCACCTGGCGTTTTGTGGGCGGAGTTTGCATGTTTTCCCTTCACTTTCACAAGTGTCTTCTGAGTGGTTTCCTTCTGCTGCCCAAAGATATGTGATTAGATGAACTGGCTTCTCTAATTGCCTATGGTGTATTCTGTGATGGAAGGCCATCCTGTCTAGGGTCCCCCTCTGCTTCCTGCCCTCTGCTTCCTGGGTGGGGCTCCAGGCTCACATGGGGAGGGGGAGAACATGCATGGGGATGGATGGATGGATGGATGGATAAATTAGGTGAAGAAGTACAGTATCATACCGGTACAACAGACATCTTGCCTTTAGTAAATACATACTTTTAGATGAGAGTACAAAATTCACCTTAATTGCTTGTTCTTTTTATAGCTACTTTTGAAGAGCAGTTCAGGCTGTAGTTTTGCCAGGGAACACATCTGCATATCAAATGAGAGATGTGATGTTCAAGTGGCTGAGAACTAGATTGGACCACCAAGGACACCTTTAAAGAGCCCCATGTCCATGAGGGATCCACCATAATCCCCTTCCTGCTGGGAGCAGAATTGCTCCTCGCAACTTGGAAGCTTGGGTCCAAACACAAAACTAAAGGTTCCTATAGATTAGGGGTCTCCAACTCCGGTCCTGATGGGCTACTATACAGTCGGTTTTCAATCCTACCTGGCTTCTGATGAGCCACACCTGTTCTCAGGTAAATACCAGGGCCAGGTGTGGCTCATCAGAAGCCAGGTAGGATAGAAAACCTACTGGATAGTAGCTCTCCAGGACCTGAGTTGGAGACCCCAGATATAGATACATTTGATCTGATCAAAGTTAACATGGGTAGATCCTGACCAAACCAGAGTGATCCAGGCATTTATTGGAGAATGCTGACTGGCTTGCTGAAGGCCAGCATGCTAGCCTCGATATCCCAAGTATAACAAGGTGTGGTTCGATAGCACGCCCTTGAGAGACCACGTGACTTAGACTGAACTGGAATTAGACGCCACGCCAAACTTGTGAACAGAAACTTTTCTGGGAGGGGGACTGACATATGTAAGGACCCCAAGAGCTACATTTACATCACTAAAGTCTTGATGCACCAAGTAGCTGCATGAAAATCGACACCGAATAGTCAGTCAATCAATTCACAAACTGTGCCAGGCTTAACATCGTTACAGCCAATCAATTAACAAACTGTGCCAGGCTTAACATCGTTACAGCCAATCAATTAACAAACTGTGCCAGGCTTAACATCGTTAGGGATCGTGCAGGTGGTGCAAAGTACAACGAAGCAATGCAAGTAATGAGAGGTGAGACATGTTGGCCAAGTCTGCTCACACCATAGAATCATTCATGGTCAAGTTTATTCTGGAAAATATCAGTAAAGACTACACCAGCATATCCAGTCTGGGAGTTGTGCTGTGCCGGTTCCACCACTGACTGGAAATCAGCAAACCCACTAAAGCGCGATTTGCCTCCAGAACACCCACTTTGGATATTAAGTGTGAAAATGCTCCTTTTCACCTACACTCGTACCCATATTTGGGCAGGACACTTTCATGCCTGTTAGCCAGCATCATCTAGACACAGTTTTCGTTTGGGATTCTCCATATCGACGTCATAATTGGTACACATTCTTGCATCCCTTTGAGTTTGAGAACTGTACTCCATAAACACCCCAAAGAGTCACTCTTCTACAGAGCAAACCGTCACAAATATAATTATAAATTATAAATATTAATATACTAGTATAAATATTAATATACTAGTATAAATATTTAATATAGCATCATAAATTATTCACATACATTATAAACGGGGCACCAGGCTTTTCACTTTTCATGGGAATTGTTCACAGCAAACACGGTTTTGACAGCAGGTCCTATCGGGCTGGGATGCTGGTCGTGGAAGCTGCAAGGATGTCCAGTCGATGTGTTTGGGTGGCTCACATGGAAGATCAGAATACTCGCAGTAGGGAGGGTCTTAGAAGGACGGAAAACCTTAGAATCTCAGAATGTTCCAAAGAGAGACACGGCAGGACCACACGTGCATGTTATGGATCACGCATCACCACGGTGATGATCTGTTTAGGTACCAGTGTAAAACCTACAGTAATACTAGCCAGGAAGTCCTACATCATTCAAACCTCCCCTTTTTTCAAATAACTGGGTCCAACAGACAAATGCTACAATGGGGCAGTGTGTGGTTCAGTGGGCTAAGCCTGTATGCCTGTAATCACAAAGTCGCCGGTTCAAACCCAGCATGTCTGTGGGTCCTTGAGCAAGGCCCTTAACCCCCAGCTCCCTGGGTGCCCCAACAGTTGGCTGACCTTTGTGGACAACTTACTCTACAAAGATCAAGTTGAGGGAGGTGTAAAAGACAATCTCCCCATGGGGATCAAAAAGAAGTATCGATTGTTATTATTGAAAGTTGCAATCCAACCTTGAGACGTTTAATGATTCAGTGGATGTTTACCACATACATGTGCTGGTATACGCTTGGTTCATCTGCATCTGAAAAGCATTGCTGGATTGACTTCAGCATTTGTGTCAAAATTGGGATCTTCAGCTTGGGAGGGACAAGCTGACTACACCTCCTCGGAGTGACGAGTCCCCCCCATCCCGAATCCCACTCCGCTGGGGGATGGACGTCGATTCCCCGCAGCGCTACTCCGTCACTGGAGAGATGGTGGGGGTGTAGATTACATGAGCTAAAAACAAACCAAAGTAATGCTGGTGTCATCGACACACTGTCCCGCTAGTCTGCCAGCGCTGCTGACGTGAGGAAACGGGGACGTTGGAGGGACCGGGAAGGTCACTGTCGCCAAACAGACATCGCAGGTCTTAGACATTATCTTAAAAATGTAAAATGCACAAGGTTAAATTTCAGGTCATTACTGGAATACTGGGAAAATCCCTCTTCATAACACACTGGACTATAAATCTTTAACCAAGTGAGCTTGTGTCTCCCTTCAATCCAAACTCTTTTCCGGGTTCCGAATGCAGGAATTCCTCCTGGATGCCAGCCCATCACAATACATGTTATATGTCATTGTTAAATAAGATCGTTGTCTTTAAGTTACAGTTTAATCCGACAAAGTGCAGGTTTCCGATTTCCATGCCTTGCTAATTGATAACTTACATTCTGCAAATCTGCCGATGCAAAAACATCTACAACAATACCTGTTAACCTGTTGATGTAATAAGATTTTCAGCCACAGACCATACAGTAAAATGTCCACTTTTTCAGCAAGAAGCCCTTTTTCTGATTAAAAAGCCTCGCTGTGGCTAGAGAGTGAGTGCAGCTGCCCCACGTGTGGGAAGCAATGCTGGTGACTCCTGACCCCCCCCATCAGAGTGCAGTGGCCCGCTGCTTAATCTGTGCCGTCATGCTCCCGCACCCCCGGCAGCAAGGCTGACCCGGCAAGCAGGTGTGAACCCCTGTAAGGATGAGTAATAACCCCCCCCCCACACACACCGTAAACAGGGGAAGTGCCCCCCGGGTCCCTGCTCCATCTGTACTCTGCATACTGACACCTTCCCGCCAAACACGCCTCTCCTGCCCGCTCTGATGTTTTATTAGGGGGAATCAATGACAGTCCAGGTCTCCACAGGGACTCCTGGCCAGAGGGGTCGTAGCGTTCTCACGTGCCGCATCGTGTCAGTGCCCATTTAGGGGACGCTGTCTACTAGCAGCGCTCGTATATCGCCCCAGCACACAGCTTATCACTCCGCAGGTTTTCCTGGACCTGCGCGCTGGCACCAAGCTCGGCGCTAACATTAATCTCCACTTACATCCAACTGGATCTTATCAAGACACGATCTCAGCGCAGGGAAGTGTGGACGTTCATCTTTCCCAGATGATTGGCGGTCTTGAGTCACGTGACTTCAGGAACTACAGACAGCAAGCTGTGGACTGTGCACCAGAGCGGGGAGAAGATCAGTGGGTAAGAGTGACCTATTTGGAGACCATGAAAGCTACAGCTTGTGACTTGATATGTCCCATCAACCTCCATGTGCCACATGCCATGGATGCGCAGCTCGACTGACACGAAGCGTGTCATGATACACGGAAGCAGCACGGTGTAACACTGATTCAGTTTGGGGGAGGGGGGGGTAGTTGCGTGTATGTGTATTATGTTTATATGACATTGTGGGGACCAAATGTTCCCCACAATGTAATAAAAGCCTGTCACTTTAACGTTGTGGGGACCATTTCTCAGGTTCCCACAAAGATCTGTGAATACAATCAAAAAATGCCAAATGACTCATATTTTGTTTGGTTGTGGTTAAGGTTAGGGCTGGGTAGGGGTTAAGGTTGGCATGTTGGAATTAGAGTTTTCCCCATAGAAATGAATGGAGAGTCCCCACAAAGATATAATTACCAACCTGTGTGTGTGTGTGTTTTCTTGTACAAAACTGGCATCTGAATACAGAAAGACCAGGGATAAGAGGAGAAAAGATCTTGGAAAACGACAGACATTCTGAATCCAGAGGAGTACAAATTTGGGGGGGAGGGGGGTGCTGTATTTGAAAGGAGGAAAACTGGATTTTTTTTTGCAACCATGACAACAGCAGCGAAGTGGGAAGGGAAATCAGACGACTCACTGTAACATTCTTCACTGGGAAGAACAGATACATCGGTGTTTGGGAACGTGAGTAAAGTCTTGGACCAGCAATAAAACCGTTGGGGGGATGGGGGTGTGATTCCTCCCACTGTCTCATCTACAGAGACGACTTCTGCTGGGGCAATTATGAGGATGAGAGCTTCCCGTCAGAACTCTGAGCTTCTAGATGGCTGCCCGATCACTGCAGAACCGGGCCCACTCTGGCAACCCCGTCTGTAGCACGGCGATGAGGGATAAAGGTGATTTCTGCGGAAGCTGAATCATTTGATGTGCTGTATTACCATCACCCACACTCCTCTGTACCTTATTTAGGACCAAAGTCTCTATGGAATCGAGGAGGGAGGGTGGAATCAAGGAGGCCATTTTTTTCCTGTAAGATCATAATGTGGGGAAATAGTTTTTTTTAAAGAAAAACAGGTATAGAAAAGCAGAATGTTTGCAGGGTGGATCAGTCATCCTCTGCCCAGACTTCCTGTCTCTGGATGATTCCTTGCTCTTTGAATGTTATGAGTAATACAATTTCCCCTCGATACACAGATGACAGTCTGAGTGATGAACAAAATAATTTCTGTCTGGAATTTCAGGGCCATATCTATCCTCTGGATGTGAGTGTTTAAGGATGCCACACACAAGTGAGAAAAAAGCACCTTAAATGACCACTTGAGGTAGAGCAGCTGTATAGCGAAAAATGCTATAGATCAGGGCTATTCAGTAATGTCCCCAGGGGGCTGTATGAATGTACATGTTTATCACATGACCCAGCTGCCCTTGGTAACTGTATTAATGGTAACATAGACAATGCATCAATAAAAGATCTCCACGGACACCTCATCACTCAAGATACCTCTGGCAGGCTGAACTCATCACCCACGCCCCCAAGTCAAAACAGCAATCCCATCAGTCACTGGCGACACAAACCTCCCAAAAATTCTAGAATAACTTGCCTACACACATCACGTCACATCACACTGGTGAATCTCGCTGTTGCGGGCTAAAGCACAGAACCTGAATACTTCGAGAAATAGCACGCTGATTTCTTATTATTTCAGACAAATAATGTTTACGTGATGGATATTTATTATACAAAGTGAAACCCCAAAGCATATAAATAACACTGAAATGCTTCTACGGGGAGTTCAGGCAAAGTAACCTCAGAATCAGTGAGTAAAACACAAAGCAGTTGAGCTATAAAATCAGGGTGACAGCAGTACATAAATGGTCAGATACCCTAGAGTCGCTAAGGTGCCCCATATGTGTCCGTTCCAGCGTAGCTGACAGGCAGAGCCCACAAGGGAGGAGTAATCAAACTCCGAGCTGGGAATTTAACAGCCATACAACTACACACTCTGTCAGATGGGGCTAGATCAGTCACACGCCACCAGATAGACGGCTCTCACTCAAGTGTGCCATGCAGAAACGTACCAGACAGGCCTATCAGAGATCCGCTGGTGACAATGCCACCTGGCAGGTGATTCGCACATTCACACCCCATGTGTTTATGTAGGTAAGGGCCTCACTCTTTACTGGTTCCTCTCCTGGGTTTAGATCTCACAACCTTCTGGTTAGATGATTTATAAAACAGCATGTAAATGCTGCACTAGAACATCTTCATGAGCCCCTATTGTCCATCCAGGAAGAGTGTGCTTGAGTGAATACTGTATTCCTGCAGCAGTCCTAATTATTCTGTTTCAAAGTATCATCCATTTTTTATAATTGTGTATTTGAGCCTGAGCCTGTCCCAGGAGACAGACGACACGGGTCATTTAGCGATGCCGGCTCACGTGACATGATGCCTTTGCACTTTGGGAGAAGACAGAACAAGTGATTTCCACAAGAGCTGGGGGTGGAACTCAAACCTAAAGCCATGGCGATGTGAGGTCATAACTCGACCTACTTTACTGTCCCTTTACAGACCCAAACTCATTACACAATACAATCCATCCATCCATCTTCTTACCCCTTCTCCTGCTTAGGGCTGTGGGGACAAATAGTCGTTCATTCATTCATTGAATCATCAAAACATGGCTTCAGTCATGTACAGGAACAATAACATTCAATGTATCTCCTGAACTTAGATAGATAGAGAGATAGATAGATAGATAGATAGATAGATAGATAGATAGATAGATAGATAGACAGACAGACATAGATAGATACTGTAGATAGATAGATAGATGAAAATTGCATGTCTATGTCTTATGTTTCCAGTTAAATTGTACTGCAAAAGGACCACTGACATCATAGCAAGATTACGGATTTTGTCATTGCCAGGGATTTAATAAATCTTTGCGGATATTAATCATTTGTATGATTAATAGGATGGCTCCTTTGTAGTTCAGCATCTTGCTGCATGGTTAAACGGCGTGAGGACCCCAAGATGACTCATTGGTCTGGTCTTATCTAGACGCAGGGCACGTTGTCTGAGACACCGGCAGCGACGTCGGCCCGGAGCAGGACGCGGCTCAGGCGGGCAGCATGAGAATGTTCCCTGACCCGTAGGGAACGTTTGGAACCTTGAATGAACTGAAGGTGTGACACGGCAGGGCAGACTCACTATGTCCTTCACACAGCTCAAACCCCTGGACAGGCTACGCTTTGGATTCCTGGGCTTAATAGTACTAAACCTGAATAATGTATAAACATGTATCTCTGCAAACATAAAGGGACAAAGTGCAAGACTTTCAAATAAATACACATCTGTGATAACTGAGTAACCAGGGTCAGTGACACACACAGTCAGTACAACACCCATCTGCACAAGTACAAATCCCACATCCACCAGTACAACACCCATCTCCACAAGTACAAATCCCACATCCACCAGTACAACAC
>JAODJU010000081.1:12795269-12805824 GCA_026776725.1 Gnathonemus echidnorhynchus
CTTCCATTTTCCAACATGACAATGCCAAACCACACACTGCATCAATTACAACATAATGGATTTGTAGAAGAAGGGTCAGGGTACTGAACTAGCCTGCCAGTGGTCCAGATCTTTCACTCATTGAGAACATTTGACGCATCATAAAATGAAAATTACAACACAGGACAGTTGAGCAACTAGAATCCTGTATCTGGCAAGAATGGGACAACATTCCTCTCTCAAAACTCGAGCAACTGATCTCCTCAGTCCCCAGGCATTTACAGACTGTTGTTAAAAGAAGAGGTGATGCCACCCAGTGGTAAACATGGCCTTGTCCCAAAGAAGAGGGGACCCCACCCAGTGGTAAACATGGCCTTGTCCCAACTTTTTTGAGACCTGTTGCTGTCATGACATTCAAAATTACCTTATCTTTTCCTTAAAATTATACATTTTCTCAGATTAAACATTTGATGTGTTTTCTATGTTTTGTTATGAATAAAATATGGGTTTATGAGATTTCCATATCATTGCGTTCTGTTTTTATTTACAATTTGCACAACGCCCCGACTTCATTGGAATTGAGGTTGTAGTTAGAGTTCAGAGTGTGTGATCCATGCATCCAGCATGAACTGCAGGACATGTGTGGAGCCTCTGTGAGAAACCTATTCCCCCCGCTATAGATGTAATGTCTTTCTTGCCCAGGTGCCGTTGCTTAGCAACATGCAGCCTCCTGGCTGGAGGCTGGGGGTTGCCATGGCGTGTACCCGAGCCTCACCACTTAGCCAAGGTGAATTCCCTCATCATGGGAGTCTTGGTTGGACCTGTGTGGTATTTAGTCAGAAGGCAGAACATTTGGAAGGTGGTGTGTTCAAACCCAGAAGGA
This sequence comes from Gnathonemus echidnorhynchus, assembly GCA_026776725.1. NCBI lineage: Eukaryota > Metazoa > Chordata > Actinopteri > Osteoglossiformes > Mormyridae > Gnathonemus > Gnathonemus echidnorhynchus. Next base: position 12,796,132 of record JAODJU010000081.1, read on the forward strand.
TTCCCTACATGTCTACCGAGCATTTACATATTAATATCTGCTACCCTGTCAGCCATTACAGTGATATTGCAAAGGGGACCTTGATAAATAAATAAAAAAACACGTAGTTCTAGTTATTTACAGATATGGAAGGTAAATCACTGTCGCAGACCAGGCTAATCCCTCACCTTCACAGACCTGGCTAATTCTTCACCCTCGCAGACCAGGCTAATCCCTCACCTTCACAGACCTGGCTAATTCTTCACCCTCGCAGACCAGGCTAATTCCTCTCCCTCTGCGACCTGGCTAATTCTTCACCCTCGCAGACCAGGCTAATTCCTCTCCCTCTGCGACCTGGCTAATTCTTCACCATTGCAGACCTGTCTAATTCATCATAGTCACAGACCAAGCTAAGTCCTCACCTTTGCAGACCTGGCTAATCACTCATCAATGCAGATCTGGGTAATCTCTCACCCTCTGCGACCTGGCTAATTCTTCACCATTACAGACTTGCACAATTCCTCACCCTTGAACACCTGGCTAATTCCTCACCCTCGCAGACCTGACTAATCCCTCACCTTCACAGACCTGGCTAATCCCTCACCCTTGCAGACCTGCATAATCCCTTACCCTCACAGACCTGGCTAATTCTTCACCATTGCAGACCTGGCTAATTCCTCACAGTCACAGACCAGGCTAATCCCTCACCCTCTGCGACCTGGCTAATTCTTCACCCTCGCAGACCTGGCTAGTTCTTCACCATCACAGACCAGGCTAATCCCTCACCCTCTGCGAACTGGCTAATTCTTCACCATTGCAGACCTGGCTAATTCCTCACAGTCACAGACAAGGCTAATCCCTCACCCTCGCAAACATGGCTAATTCCTCGCCCTCGCAGATCTGGCTAAACCCTCGCAATTGCTGACCTGGCTAATTCCTCAAAGTCATAGGACTGGCTAATTCCTCATCACTGCAGGCTGGGTTAATCTCTCATGATCGCAGACCTGGCTAAATCCGAATTTGTTACAGTATAGCTTCCCGTGGTTGTTGCTCTCCTGTTACAGTTGAAGTTTTTTTGTAACATACGTAAGCTGAATATCATGCTGCCAACCTGTCACAGTGTAAGGCTGGCCCCCTGACTGGGCCAGGCAACGTGGCTCCAACGTGGAAGCAGGCCTGCCCTGGTGCACCATGCTCTTTGGATTGGCGTGGTGCCTTCAGGAAGGCCTGCCCTGGTGCACCATGCTCTTTGGATTGGCATGGTGCCTTCAGCTGACTGAATCGTCTGCCTGTTCCCGGCTCAGCCAGCCCCTTGGCCTGTGCTGTGGACCATAAATAGGTTCCCTTGCGCGGATCTGGATCAGCTTCCTGTGAAATCCACTGGAGTGGACTGTCGCAATGGCGTGGACCTCCTTATACCCCAGCTTGAGACAATGAGTGCCATCGTGGTTAAGAGCCTGAAGCTTTTCCAGAAAAAGCTTTGTTAATATTTGCTTTCTTGCCGACTTCACTCTGCAGAATAGTAGCGTATGAATAATTGTGATGAATAATTAGGGTGAATATACCTCATGGCTGTGGTTTCAGTTATCCACAGGTTACTGTGCTCTAAAAAAGAAAAAGTTTAAAAATTCCAGAAAGTTCATAAGTTTCAAACCGCTCACCAAGCGAGTACAGGCTGTAAGCTAGGGGGTACCTACTAAGATATTTTTGAACAAATAAACTTTTCTCATTACAGGTTAGGTCCAGGTACATAATACAATATTTTCACCATAAAATGTGTAACAGTAGCCTGTGTATTTTCATTGTTCCTTTGTCCTTTGAGGGCTATAAAAAGCATGACACATGATATTTTTTCATTGCTCTGCCATCTCTTGAGAATTTGGCTACAATGTCAGAATCCTTTTCATTCGAGAGAGTACAGTACTGTACAGCACTGTATAATGTAATGTTATGACTGCGCAGTTTATCAATCGGACTTCACCGTATGTATATATATAAAAATTACAATTATGTTTGGGGTCCACACATGGTTTGCTATTATCTGTGGTTTTGGCTATCCGCGATACGTCTTGAAACGTATCACCCACAGATGTGGAGAGATTATTGTAAAATTTATACGTTTATGGTAAATTTAATATTTAAGCAGATAGAACAATCAACTGGATGGGATACGTTAGAGTGATCCCAGCTTGCGATGAATCCTCATGGTGTTAGCATCAGCACAGTGCTTATGTATTTTACAGTTCTTGGTTTGTTTGGTGTCTTCCTGTGGCTCATCAAGTACAGCATTGTGTTAACAATGCAAAGGTTGTGGGCTTAAATCCCATATAAATTGTGACCCTTCTCTCTAGTGCAAACCACTATGAGTAAGAGCGTCAGATGAATGACTGTTATGTGTTACATCGATACGTTTAGTCAGCGATGGTTCTTTGTATTAGGTATTTGTGGCTATGCCCACTGTTGGAACATGTAAATAATGCTTTGTGGGGACAGCTTCAGAGAAACCATCTGTGAGGGGTGCAGCCCGGGGCGGGATTGTGATCTCTAAGGCTCTGCTCAAAAAGTCACTTTGCCCCCTTCTTCCCCCAGTGTAGTAAATGTTTGTAGTCATCAGGAGGCCCTGAGCGTGGGGGGGCCCAGGGAAATGCATGGGCTGGCTGGTGGTAACTGAAGACCTGAAGGGCGATGCTGTCTCTGGGTTAGCAGGGTCAGGAGGCCGGGGCAGATTTCCCACAATCAGCACCTCCAGGCTGCGTCCGTAGGCGCGGTTTCTGGGCAAAACGAGGAGACGCACTGCTCAGTGAAAAGCGATCCACGTTCTTTAGGAAATAAAACTGCAAAATAAGGAGGAAGGTATCTCATTCTGCACGCAGTGAGACACCAGGGCAGGAGATGGCAGTGAGAGTGCTGGACCGGTGTGTCCTACGTGCCAGGGGAGTGTAATCACTCTCATTCTGTACGCAGTGAGACGCCAGGGCAGGAGATGGCAGTGAGAGTGCTGGACCGGTGTGCCCTGCGTGCCAGAGGAGTGTAATCACTCTCATTCTGTACGCAGTGAGACGCCAGGGCAGGAGATGGCAGTGAGAGCGCTGGACCGGCGTGCCCTGTGTGCCAGGGGAGTGTAATCACTCTCATTCTCTGAGGACAGGCCTGGTGTTTGGTGATTAACCTGCAGAGTGTTGTCTCACATTTGTGTTCAATTTAATGAGCTCTGCTGTCCTTGGGGGAAAAAATGATAACAAAATATGTACTTTCTGGGGAAAAAAAACAGACGCTTTGTGGAATTCCCCGCAGAAAACAAGTGCCCCACCCACCTTCACTGCTCAAACCAAATAAAGGATTAAGTATTTTTCTGTTATCAGTGTCCATCTGTTGTTGATTTGTTGTCTGGAATCATTAACTGCATTAATATTAGAGTCCGTGGAACGTCTGCAGGCAGACAGAGGAGTGTGGCTGCATTCGGTGTGTGCCTGACTGACATGTGCGTCCAGATTCTTCACAGCAGCATCCTCTGGTCCCAGGACATGTGGCCTGTCACGGACTTGGGACCCTCTGCTGGCAGCTGTCGGTTTCCATGGAGATGGGGATCCTGCGGAGGGATCAGGCTGGTCGACCTGGCTGTCCAAATGGCCACTCACTCCTTTAACTCAGCAGATGTACAGGTGCTGGGAAGCTCCCCCCCCCCCTTCATTGAGGGACATTTATGTTACTGGGGCCAAACCCCATTTTGCTGCGTGCATTTTGCACCCACATCCAGCAAAAATTGCCCCACAGATCAGGGACAACTCCGCTGTCCTTTCCTGCCTCCAGTTCTCCTAGTGGTTATGTGTTTCAGCAAGTATGGCAATGCAAATCTGCAACTATCGCTTCTGTGCCCTGTGATGGGTTGACGCAGGGTCGGTCCCTGCCCTGCGCCCTTAGCCTCCAGGATAGGCTCCGGACCCCCGCAACCTTGAATAGGATGAGCGGTTTCAGAAAATGGATGGATAGAATTATCACTTTTGTGGGCAGCTAGTGATGTCTGACCAATGCTTCCGGTTGGTAGCTTTCAGCACAGTCTGGCTAAAACCTGCTAGGTCAGGATATTCTCATTTGAATCCCAGCGCGTTTGAGCCTCTCAGTCCCGCTGGGAAGGTATGGATAAAAGCCAAATGCTGCTTATATTTTGTAAAAAAAAAACCCATTGTGGTTAGGTGACACATAGGTGATGCAGAGGAGAGGTAAGAGAGAATTCATGGTGATTGTATTTGATAGCCAAATGTGGGGGTATTTTTTTCTAACTGTTTTGAGAAAACCATTTCTTGGAAGCACTTCATGGGAGTAAATAAGAGAAAATATGTGCTGGTTTGGTTATCAGCACCCCTCAGAAGCCTGAGATTGATGTCGGGGGTGGTCAAAACTAGATGGGGGGGCATCAGTAACAGGGGGAGATGTGTGGCTCAGCAGATTAGGAGGCTGTGCCTGTTATCTAAAGGTTGCTGGTTTGAATCCCAGGTTCTTTAGTGTGATGGGTCCTTGAGCAAGATATTTAACCTTGAGTCTTGTGGGGACTGACTGACCCTGTGTTTTCAGTCGTATGTCACTTTGGATAAAAATGTGAGTAAATGTAATGTAAAGAGGACAGGAAAGACCTGGGGGTTGTATCACCAAGCTGCATTTTTGGGTCAGCAAGATAACCTGTCAGATTAAAGGTAGTCTGGGTTAAATACAAGTGAATGAAGATAAAGTCTGTTTAAATTGGGGTACCTTCAATCTGACAAGTTATCTGGCTAACTAACAAATCTCGCTTAGTGATACAGACCCCAAAGTGACTGTTTGGTGTAGTAGCCCCGGTTTGGTGGGAGGTGCTTCAGGTTAATGGGCCTTCCAGGGCCGTCTGTCACCGTTACCATAGCAGCGACGGTGCCACGCCCCGTCTGTGTGCAAGCCGGCCCTTTGAAGCCCTGTTGACTTATTGGAGAAATTGGATTTTTGTGGCTTGTCGTGTCATCTTCCATGCATTTTCATTTCTCTGCGGTTCGACGTTCTGTGGAAGCTCCCAAATTACATTGACGTTTTTTTCTGCATCTCAGGGTGGGGGCCGTGGGGGGTCCGTTTCCAATTTCTCTGGGAAGGTGAGATCGATGCTTCTTTAATCAGTGATATTCAGCACTGTCAGGGTTCTAATTTCCTCTGTTTTTCATTTATTCCGGTTTTCTTTTCAAAACAAGGGTCTTCTGCTTCGTTGTGACACTGATTTTCTTGCCTTGCGACAAATATTTATATGAACCAATAAAGCCAGTGACGCTGAAGGAATTCGTTTTTAAAGTGCATTGAAGGAGCGTTGCATGAGACATAATTAAGGTGTGTGTGTGTGTGTGTGCATTTATTTGAGTGCTCTTTCAGAGAGAGGTCCAGGCCTAAGCTTCTCTAGCAGAGTGTGGGCTGCATCTTCAGGCCCCTGGGCTGATGACATCAGAATCTTAGATCCACACCATTCTCCTGTTCATACATCCATGGTCACTGCTAAATCTGCATTCCCTTCATGCCACTCTCACATTTACTGATTCTGTACTTTGCACATTACTCTGTTTGCTCATTCTGTAGTCAGTGCATTACTCTGCATATTACTCTGATAAATTTATACTCTACACATTACTCCCAGTTTGCTAAGTATGTACTCTGTTCATTGCTGTTTCTAAATCTGTATTCTGTGCATTGCTGTGCTTGCTAAATCTGTACTCTACACACTGCACTGATAAATCTATACTCTGCACATTGCTCTCAGTTTGCTACGTCTGTACTCTTGTCTATTTCTGTTTGCAAAATTTTTACTTTGTGCATTACTCTTAGATTAAATCTGTAACATGCACTTTACTCTCAGTTTATCCATGAAGGGATACAAGTTTTGGTAAGATGTTGTTATTTTCCTTTGGTTGCCTAATATGTCAGTAACAGGGTCTTATGTCTTACAGAAGGGTTTCAGAATGTGGAGAGGCTGGGATGGGAGTCTTGGGTACATTCTGGGTGTGGTGACCCATCCAGAAAGGCTTTGCAGCAGTGTAGGAGATGTCCGCCGCTTGCAGCAGCCCTTTGGGTTGATAGCCCCGTGAGGATTGGGTACATTCTGGGTTAATGACCCATCCAGAAAGGCTTTGCAGCAGTGTAGGAGATGTCCGCTGCTTGCAGCAGCCCTTTGGGTTGATAGCCCTGTGAGGATTGGGTACATTCTGGGTGTGGTGACCCATCCAGAAAGGCTTTGCAGCAGTGTAGGAGATGTCCGCCGCTTGCAACAGCCCTCTGAGTTGATAGCCCTGTGAGGTTTGGGTATATTCTTGGTGTGGTGACCCACCCAGAAAGACTTTGCAGCAGTGTAGGAGATGTCCGCCGCTTGCAACAGCACTTTGGGTTGATAGCCCTGTGAGGTTTTGGTACATCTGTTGAATTTTGTACGGGAAGCATCCAGGGTTGACAACTCTCATGCACTTGGTGTGACACTCACTGGCTTTCTTTTATTTCTTAGTCTTTTCATTTCTCTGTTTTTCACAACACACCCATGAAAAATGCCTTTGGGTGACTCTGTTCAAGATCAAGATCAAGATTCTTTATTTGTGACATACATAGTTATAACAGGTACAACATGCAGTGAAATGAACCCTGACCGATCCAAAGACTGTGCAAAAGAAAAAGAGAACGAGTAAAAAAAAAAAAAAAAGTGCAGATAAGATAAATATAAATATAAAGTGCAGACAAATAAGAATGAAATTGACAAAATATCCAACATATACAAAATACAAAAAGTGTTGTGAAAGGCGATATATAAAAATGAATTGAATTGAATTGAAACTCACACTTCACATCACGTTCATGCAAGAAATCTGCTCATGTTTGTAGATGAAGACATAGAAAAACTGAGCCAGAGCTGCGTGGCGCATGAAGAATCTTGATGGGGGATGGAGGGGAAGGATGCAGATCTGCTCATCCAGCCCGGATCCCTGTGGGGCCCAGAGCTGGGACACACAGACTGAGGGGTCTCCAAGCCCCGATGAAGGATTACATCCAAGATAGGCCTGATAGTTAGATCCCAGTGTTAGCTAGGGATATGAGGAGGATATGATGATCAACACTGAAAGATCAAGTCTGGTAAAATTAGGTTAGGCAAAGGGGAGGTTCTCTGTCCTTTGAAACTGCCTTCACTCACCACATTGACTAAACATTGGCAGGGTTCATACCTGTATACCTGTCTGTCACGTGAAAGACTACAACAGGATCTGTTTACCAACAGGATTGTGTGTAAATGCCCTTTACTGGGCCATGGGAGTAAGAAACCTACCCTAGGAAGCGCAGTTAAATACTTAATACTATGTTCAGGTGTCTGCACTCACACTGAGACCTCGCCTTTCGCAGTGCTATGTTCAGGTGTCTGCACTAGCACTGGCACCTCGCCTTTCGCAGTGCTATGTTCAGGTGTCTGCACTAGCACTGGCACCTCGCCTTTCGCAGTGCTATGTTCAGTTGTCTGCACTCGCACTGGCACCTCGCCTTTCGCAGTGCTATATTCAGGTGTCTGCACTCGCACTGGCACCTCGCCTTTCACAGTGCTATGTTCGGGTGTCTGCACTCGCAGTAGAGATGGACACTCGGTATTAACACACCATCATCCCCAGGTGGTTTGTCTGACCATCCAAGCGCCCCTCTGCACAACCCAACGAGTCGAAAGTTAGCGCAGCTCTTCTGAGATCGCATGTAGTCTGTCACTCACTGACTCCCTCTCCCTCCCCTTTACCTCCCCCCTCCCTCCCTATCTCCCGCTCTCTCTCCCCGGCAGCGACATGAAGCAGGAGCTGGAAGAGGAAGGCAGCCGCTGCTCCCTGCTGTCCAGGCAGCAGCTCTTTAACCGGCGCTGCTGCATGCGCTGCTTCTCACCGTTCAACTTTCTGCTGAAGCGTAAGCGGCCGTGCGGGGACTGCGGCTTCAACGTGTGCCCGGCGTGCAGCAGCTACTGCGAGGAGGAGCGCGCCTGGCTCTGCAGCGCGTGCAACAAGAGCAGGTGGGGTCCATTCAGACATGCTAGGGGTGTGAGGACAGCTGGGGGAGTGTCTAGGAGTGCACAGGTGTGTGTGTGTGTGTGTGTCACAGAGTACGAGTGTTTCTGAGTGTCGGTGTGAGCGTGTGGGAGTGCCTGAATTTCTCATTAGGATCAATAAAGCCTCTCTATCTGTCTATAAAGTACATATGTCTGTTTACAGTGTGTGTGTGTGTGTGTGTGTGTGCATTTGTGAGTATGTGTGTATCTGTGAGCATGTGTGCATTTGTGTGTGTGTGTTTGTGTGTGAGAGAGAGAGAGAGAGAGAGAGAAAGAGAGTGAATATATCTGTGTGTGAGTGCATTTGTTTCACTGTCAGTGTGTCTGTGAGTGCATTTGTGTCACTGTTAGTGTGTCTGTGAGTGCATTTGTGTCACTGTTAGTGTGTCTGTGAGTACATTTGTGTATCTGTTAGTGAGTCTGTGAGTGCATTTGAGTATATCTGTGTGTGAGAATGCATTTGTCTGTGCGTGTGTGTGAGAGAGTGCATTCGTGTGTGTGTCTGTGAGTGTGTCTGTGTGAGTGCATTTGTGTGTGTTTGTGAGTGTGTATGTCTGAGTGTATTTCTGTGTGTGCGTAGGATCGGTGACACAGTGCTTTCAGGTGTGATCTATCCACACTGGAGTCACCTCGCTGTTCCCTAGAAAACGCCGGAAAAAAAGGCTGATGGGCTGTGAGTGGGCGTGTCGGGGGCAGGGTGTCCGTCTGTCGCTTCCCAACAGGGGGGTTCCCCGCCCACCATTAAACTGCACAGTCCACAGCCTGCCTGGGGGGGTGTGCACATATCTGAGAGGGACCCCGCGCCTCTTTGGATTCTACCCAGATCCCGCAGGGCGTGATTGGATGCTCCTGCCCATACGGCCACTGAAAGAGTCTGCCGGCTCTTTCCGGCGACTTCTCACTGACAGCTCTGAACACCCGGTTCAGGACTCTCACCCCCGCACCCCCCACCCCAGGCGAGACAGAGCTGCTTTTCCAAAAACTGGCTTAACACACAAGTGACGCACACAAGCTGATCATTTAGATACATCACCATCTTTATACTTCTGATCATTCAAAATTATGTACTTTTTTTCCAGTTTATTTTGGGGGGTGGGGCACTATGTTGGGTTTCTGATTTTTTTGTCAAAATGTAACCATGGCAACAGGTAGACAATGTGGGTGATTCCAGTGTGTGTAATACCACTGCGATTAATACTTATGCATGTCATTCTGATGTGTTTGGTATCAGTATGTGTTATAGACGTGTGGCTGATACCCATGCATGTCATTCTGGTGTGATTGATGGTGTGGTTGATGTCCCCCTCTGTCATACCCATGTGAGTGATGCCCCTGTGCCTTATAACCATGTGATTGATACCCGTGATGTTATTCTGATGTGATTGATACCAATATGCATTATAGATGTATGGTTGAAAAACATGTATGTCGTGTGTGTGTGATTAATAGCCATGAATGTTGTTCTGATGTGCTGGAATTCAGTCTCATTTGTATGTGATTGATGCTTCTGAGTTGTATCGGTATGGTTGATATACATCTATGTTATGTCCATGTGAGTGATACCTGTGTGATTGATACCCACACTTGTCATACCTCTGTGACTGATAACCATTTGTGTTATACCTCTGTGAGTGATACCTGTGTGACTG
>JAODJU010000081.1:12805924-12818041 GCA_026776725.1 Gnathonemus echidnorhynchus
ATACCTCTGTGAGTGATACCTGTGTGACTGATACCCACACTTGTCATACCTCTGTGACTGATAACCATTTGTGTTATACCTCTGTTAGTGATACCTGTGTGACCGATACCCACACTCGTCATACCTCTGTGACTGATAACCATTTGTGTTATACCTCTGTGAGTGCTTCCTGTGTGATCAATACCACGTCAGGTCAGGTCAGGTTGGGGAGCATGTGCTGATGCGGCACGTTTCCACACCCACCACATAGCGAAACTCCTCAGGATCCCAGCTGGCGAGCCCCCCAGGCAGATACACGGTCCAGTCCCACCCTCTAGAAATGACCATCCATCAATACCCATCTGTGTAATATCCATGCGAGTGATTCCTTTGTGATTGTTACCCACACTTTCTATACCTCTGTGAATGATCCCTGTATGATTAATGCCAATTTGAGTTATACCTCTGTGAGTGATCCCTGTATGATTGATACCCATCTGTGTTATACTCATGTGAGTGATTCATGTATGGTTGGTTCCCATGTTGCTGTACCTCTGAGACTGATAGCCAGTGTTACACCTACGTTATTGATTCCTGTGTGTATTAAATGCGTTTGATTGCTATCGATCTGTGTTTTACCTGTGTAAACTGTATCCATGGTGATATTAGAATATTTATTGTAATTTATTTATTCTAGACATGTGCGCTGGAGAGCTGGTGTATGATTGTTAGGGAGAAGAGTTGTTTTTGATGTCAGGGTTCTTTGCACTCCAAGGGATTCTTCTCATCCTTTGCAGCAGAAGGTTCAGTAGATTAGCTGTAGCAGAGCTACCTCCTGCCTCCGATGCATGTTGTGCTTTGTTCTCTTTCAGCATCGTCCTGATATCCAGGCAGATGCATGTTAGTCCTTGTAATTTCCCCCGTCAGGGTTAGCGGCTTGCGAAGCCTGTGCTAAATAATGCTTACCGTCACTCACAAACATGTCTCCTGGTGTGTGAACATCAGATGATCTATACTGTCTATGACATTCTGCAAGGATGGTATAGGCTGCTGTGGATGGGATCGTTATTTTAAAAAAATTTAACCGACATTAACTATTAATTGTTTACAGGATCATCACTGGAGATTAATGAAAAGAGGGTGTATGCATTTACTAGGGGGGCTCTGATTTTCTTTAAAAAGAATGAGAGTGCACACTGTAAACTAATAAGTGTACATTTATTCGGGTGGGCTAAAGAACATTAATCCCCCCCAATGGGGACCAAATGTTATTGTTGAGATTAGGGTTATGCCCATAGAAATGAATAGACAGAAATATATGAGTACAGGTCTATGTGTGTGTGTGTGTGTGTGTGTGAGTGTGTGTGTGTGTGTGTGTGTGTGTAGATTTGCCCCATGGCACAATTTGCATGACTGTATACTTACATGCGTACCATTTGTACTAGGGTTTGTGTGCGTGTAGCACTGCTGCCTCTTTGTGACTTTGTGTGTGTGTGTGTGTGTGTGTAAACACGTGCATCCTGTCTGCAGGTTTGGGTGATATTTGGATCTTGTGTCTCTATGAGAGTATGCGTCTATTGGACAGAGACAGCCCCAGTCCAGCATTAAGCTTGTGACATAAATAGCTTGTTCTGTGTCAAAGAAATTTCGGTGCTGAATTTCTACATGTTGAGTTTAACAGAAATTACACAAATCGGTGCTGGCATACTGTGAAATTGGTGGGTTTCACTCTGGGCTGTTAACGTGTTCGCGCATCCTTTAGGTGGGTGCCTGTTGATCAAGGCGTGGTTTAATCAGCCCCTCTTTGGGTGGGGGGAGGTGCTGGGCATCAGGTCCATCCTACCCTGTCATGGGGATCGACCAGCAGCCTGATCTAGAAACGGAGGTGATGAGGGAAGCCTCTGCGCCGATGTCCTAACAACATGACAATATTCTGAAAAGATCATGGGGAAATCTCATTTTTGGCTGTCGACGCAACTGAGACCATCTCGGAAGCTGTCAAAACGTTACTCTTTAACTATGGTGGACCTGCTTGCAACACTATGATTAGCCGTGGGCTGCAGAGACAATGGTGTCACTCCTCGCTAACGTGCAGAAAAACCCTAAATGAAGGTGGCTGAGCGGGAAGATACCGCAGCATCTGCAGACTTGATGCTAATGAGCCAAAGACTAAACAATATGCATATGGTAATTATGGTAATTGTTTGTGAGTCATGCTTTGGGGGGAATCCTTTCATCATTGTTGTGAGGAATCCCCAGTAGGGCCGGGGGAGTAAGTGTAGGAACTGCTGTTAGGAACTGTGTGAAGAGTTGAGGTTTAGGGAGGGGATTAGTGAGCTAACATCCCATTTGAGGGGTTTCTGTTGACATGAACCCTGAGCTACCTGGGACAGGGGGACCCTGTGACCCTGAGAAAAATAATCAGTTAGAAGAGATGCTTGTGGGAGATTTACTTACACAAAAATGCTGTGAGGGCATAATGAAAAATGATTGGTTCAGATAGATAACCAATCAGATTATAGAGGAGGTGGATCCAAACAACTAAAGGAGGTGGGACCAAGACATCTGATTGGTTGGTCCCACATCCTCTAGTTGCTTGGACCCACCTCCTCTATAATCTGATTGGTTATCTCTCTGAACCAATCATTTTTTGTTCGGTCCTCAGAACATTTTTGTATAAGTAAAACTCCCATGAGCCGAAGAGGTTGTCTGACTGTAAGATTGTAGGGGGTTGCAGGTTACTATGGTCTCTTGGCAGTCAACCTCATTATATAGGATGTGGTTTATGCACCAACGGTTCCTCCCCCTCCCTATCTCCATGTATCTCTACTTATTTCCATTTTCTCTCCCTCCAGTCTCTAATACCAGAGGCTGAAAGACATAAACAAGCCAAAGCTTGCTAACACACTCACATTGCAGTATTAACTGTAACCTTAAGTGCTGCGTTCTTCATATTTAGAAAACCGCTATCCTTAATGATGTGTAATTAAATATAATGACTTAGAATGTTGGGGAGCACATTATGGGAAAAAGTGGGCTTTTGTAGATAAAGTGGAGAGAGCAGGTGCCGCCTGGTTTATTTTGGCCTGGAGCTCATGGTGTTTGTTGTCTCAAAAAATGTGCTGCAATGAATGGAGCTCTCTGTTTATGAGGAGAAACTCCACAGGGATGACTGGCACCAAATGACCCTTTGGCAGCTGGAGGACTGCAGTTTGCTGACAGTTTACAGATGCAGTCTCGAGATTGTCATGCTAGTCAGTGACCCAAGCACCCGGGAGTTTAAACAATTCACTTTTGTGTGCTGAACACCAACCTATAGGGGCAGCGAAGGGTTCGAATCCATTGTGCAACCAGCAAGTGAGTGAAACTAGAGCATATGAAGGCTGGGATTTGAAGGGTTAGTGTATGATTCGTAGGAGGTAGGATGAGTAAAATGCTGGAGACAAGACAGGAGCCTAAGGAATGGGGGAGTGCTGTGGAAGAGAGCTGTGGGATCTCAGAGGGTTTGTGTCGCTTATGGCTGTGTGCTGTGGGAGGAGAGACGGGGGGGGGGGGGCTGATTATCGGAGGATGAAGGGTGAGATACAGAACCTTTCATGGGAGGAGAGAGATGAGTATGTGGGTGGAATTGGACCCGTTTCACGGGGAACAGCTCTGGGTTCCCGCTTCCCATCGGGTTCGGGGTCAAGCCGAGGGACAGAGTGAGGGGACAGGGACTCGGTGCTGTGTGGGTGACATTCAGGTCCCTGTGTCAGTACCCATGTCTCAAATTCAACTCATTTCCCCTTCATCAACAAGAACACGCTGATGCATCAGACACTTCTCTCTGCACAAGAAATGCGGGATAAATTTGGAAATAAGCCATCGGCTTCATGGAACTCTTGGAATGCAGCGAAGGTGTGGATGCTTCGGAGGAGAGGTGAGGTCTGGGATCAGGCCCCACTACTCTCCCAAAATGAACTGAGAATGGGGGCGATGTTTAGCACTGAGATCGGGACTCTGTGCCTGTGATCTGTGCCAGCTCGTATCTCAGGGCTGGCAGTCTGCTGCTGCTATTGGGCCCTTGGATAAGACCCTTAATCCCCAATCGCTCCAGGGGAGCTGTACACTGACCAGCTCTCTGCTGTGGCCCGGAAGCTTGCTCTCTCCTGTTTATGTGTCTGTGTGAGCAAGACGGGACAGAAGAACACACAGTTACCCCACAGGCCTAAGTAAAGTGTCACTATTCTATTAAGTTTTGTTTGTTCTGTATGCATCATGGATGGAGAGTGAATGGAATCCATAGACCTGCTCGCATGGGTTTTCGGTCCAGTCATTTCAGACAGAAGGTGCAGATTCAGAAATGGACTATGAGGAACATCTTTGTACCATTGGGTTCCTCAGAGTCCATTTCTGTACCTTACAAGGTAGTCTTGTAGTACTCGAGACTGGTCTGGGTCTCCTGCATTCCCACATCACAGACTCTAATCTCAACATGTATAAGATTATATTTGTAGTGCCCGCAAATTTTTTTATTAGATGAGACTAAAAATTGAGAAATTTCAATAGTAGTTTTTCCTCATAAGAAGGATGATATCAAAACTGTGTCAACATTTACGCATCAAATTATGACATATCTGAATAGCCCAGAATGTTCTGAAAACAAAACCATAAAGCACACGTGGCTAACATAGGTACATGCATTGTAATTAGCCTAAAATCAAAGGGATAGAAAAATATGCAAAAATGGGTTGGGGTTCAAAGTACTGTACTGTGATTGAATGTAAAGCATCCTGCTTCAAAGTTCAAATGAAACCAATAAGGTATGTCTTATGTTACATTTGTACAGAAGCATTTATATTGAAATTTTAAGAAAAAATGTCCATCAAATTGAAATTTGAGAAAGAAACTTATACTTGACACAGATTTTAGGCCATACTGCCTAGCCCCAAGATGGTGCCTATCTTGACTTGGTCTAGCCCTGCCTTGGTCTTGGTCTTGTCTCACCCTGCTTTGGTCTTGTCTCAGTCTCACCCTACCTTGGTCTTGTCTCGGTCTAGCCCTGTCTTGGTCTTGGTCTTGTCTCACCCTGTCTTGGTCTTGTCTCGGTCTCACCCTGCCTTGGTCTTGGTCTTGTCTTGGTCTCGATACACTCTGGTCTTGGTAATGACTTGGTCTCGGTTTAGATGGTCTGGAGTGCATCACTTATCTGAGGTCCGTGACCCCTTGGAGGTCAGGAGAGATACTGGGGGGCCATGGAGACGTTTCATAAATCATACATCACAGACGGTCTCAAGATGTGGAAACACAAGTTTCTTATTCCTCTATTTTCTGGTCAGTGGGTAACGGATGCAGAGGTCAGCTGGTGTGTTTCCGACCCCCTCCCACAGGTTCCTGAGGACGCAGGCTCTGGAGTGGTACTACTGTAATGTGAGGAGGCGCTTCAAGCGCTTCGGGGGAGCCAAGGTGCTGAAGACACTCTACAGGAAATTCACTGAGGACCAGCACCCACCGTCGGAGCTGTCAGGTACGGCGTGGGTATGGATGCTGCCAGTAGGCTCCTGTCTGTCTTTGAACCCAGGGGAAAACCACATTAGGGAGAGAATATGGAAACTCCTCCACACAGAATGGGGGCAGCGTTTGAACCTCTAGCACCAACACTGCGGACAGCTGTTATCAGTGGCAGCTGGGTAACACATGTTTTTTGGGCCGGGGCACCGTTTTGGGGGGGACAAAAAACTGAAGAAGTGCTTCATAGCTCAGCAAGCACAAATCTAAAAGCAACACAACGTAATGTTGCCTGAACACTGGCCAGTAGCACTACTTAAAACTTAAAACATAAATCCCCAGGTGTAAACTTGTTCTCGATCACTTGCCAGCTGCTGAATTTGCAAATCAGGTCCGTGTTCCTTTATCCTTTCTTTGTATTCCAGCGAATGCCTTGTGAAAGTGCATTTTTGTAAGGAAATTTCCAATTTTTCTTTGACTTCTATGGTTCCACTTGAAGTCGGTGTCTCCTGAAAGTTCCGGACAGTTAGGATGTTCGTATGTGCCCTGCGATGAACTGGTGTTCCATCCTGGGTGTATGTGTACTTTGTGCTCATCAGAGGATGGGATAGGCTTCAGGCCCCCATCTGTGACATCTACTGAATAAGTTTAGATGGTAAATGAAGTACAAGTAGAATGTATGTAGCATATCTTGTCTTTTTACTGCACAAAGGTCATTATACTTTGGGGGGGGGGGGGGGGGGGGGGTGCAGTTCTGGGGGGGAAAAGTAGTTTTGTACCAGGGACAGGCCTTAAGTCCTGTGTGAATCCATATGTCATGTTGTTCCCTGACCTCCTGTTTGGAATCTTCCTGTTGACTGTTTCTCAGTAGAACAGGGAGGTCTTGCAGCTGTCTTCAGCCTGTGCTAGTGGAATTACACTACATGTGTGATGGTTTGTTTATCTGTGAGTTGTCTGTGGAAGCTTTCTGCAGGCCTAACACCCCCACTGGATTTCGGCCGATGTTACAGGCTGATATGTGCGGGGGCTGGTGAGACTTATGGCTGTTTTTCTAGCTGTGCTTTAGGGACGTGAGGCAATCAGAAGATCCAAGCCTGCCTCAGTCGCAACATTTCAGTCCCAGAACCACAACCCCCCCCCCCCTCCCCCACTGTACTGTGAGCTGGGGGGGGTGGTGGCAATATGCCTCCAGATGGCAGAGCCAGCCGGATCAAACTTCCCAGAGGGCTGATGTTAGCCACTTAGCACTGCATACCACAGTCTGTTTACGTGCAGTCATGCACACCAGCCTGGAAAGTTCACGCCGTATGTCGCAATCTTTCATTTCCTCGTCGGTTTTGCGGCTCCTGTGTCGAAATGTCATTATTAGGAATCAAATGTAAAATCAGTCCAGCCCCTCCAAGCCGGCGTTCCTCAGACATGCAGGTTCTAACCTGCACCCAAGAGATGGCAGGTAACCCATTGCATAAATGAACAGACAGGCAATAGATTCCTTCGATAATTCACATAAGATGTGAGATAAAGATATAAACCACACAGCAGCCTTAACAGGTTCCTGACCCCCGCCATTTGATGACTGTCATCTGGGTCTGATGTTGATGATCCCATGGGTTTGATGCTGATTTGTAGGTTTGATGTTGATGATCCTGTGGCTTTGATGCAGATCTGTGGATTTGATGTTGATGATCCTGTGGGTTTGATGTTGATGATGATGTGGCTTTGATGCAGATCTGTGGATTTGATGTTGATGATCCTGTGGGTTTGATGTTGATGATGATGTGCATGTGATGATGATCTTGTGGATTTGATGTTGATGATCCTGTGGCTTTGATGCAGATCTGTGGATTTGATGTTGATGATCTTGTGGGTTTGATGTTGATGATGATGTGCATGTGATGATGATCTTGCATAAGTGGGTCTCTCTCACTATGCTTGTAGGGGCCAATGCCTACGAAGAAAGCATGGGCAACGAGGGGAGCATCAGCGATCTGACGTTCTACAAACAAAGCGAAGGTAAGGTCAGCTGCAGAAGGGCCACCTCTTTCTGGATTGTTGGTACCTGCTGTTTGACCCTTAAACAAAGTGGCTTTATGACTGTTTAGTCAGAACTTGAATAAAAGCGTTGGTCTGGATGTGAGTATCTTCTACACGAATGAGTATGTCTTGCTTGCCATTCCACTTTATTGTAGTGTTTTTGGTCCTGCTCTCAGAGCCTAGTCGCACTCAGGGCTGTGTGGGAGCCTCTTATGTCTAAGTACAAATACGTAATTATGGCTGCTGTCAGGGGTTCAGGGAGGCCTGGTACATAAACACCGGAAAATAAATCCAGCATCGCTGCTTTCTGCTGCCAGGCGTATCATAGCCAAAACACATGCGGACAACAATAATAAACCTCCCCGTTATAAAATCCAGACGAGGCGCATTTTCCCGCCTGCTACGTTGCCGGTTTACAGTGAGTTTGCGTCCCGCCTGCTACGTTGCCGGTCTACGGTGAGTTTGCGTCCCGCCTGCTATGTTGCCGGTCTACGGTGAGTTTGCGTCCCGGCTTTCCTCACTGCCGCTTGTGGTGAGTGGGAGGCTTCCTGGCCCAGCATTCCGGTCTCTTCTGGTGCTCTGTTCACATGAGCCGGCTGCATCTTGGTTGGAGGCTCCTGACCGTCTCCGCCCGACTCCGACGCGGATAACGGAGATAAAGGAGCTGTCCACAGCGCTGGTGCTGATACCTCCTCCTGTCCGGGCTGTGGCCCGTGTGTTTAGCCAAGAACTTCCCATTAATGTCCCACGTTGTTCACCATTTGCGTTTTGACACATAGACTGCAGCCTGATCCGGATGTATTTTTGTCTAAATCTTATTACGAATAAAAAAAAATTATACTGTATAGTCTTGTAACTTCAAAGTAAGCATGTATATATTTTAGGAATGTTATATGTTTTATTTTAAATAATATATTATAATTTAATTATATAATAATATATTTTAATTATATATCATACGATTTAATTATATATTAATAAATTATCAGTACATCCTTATATTTTCTGCACATTAGTTTTTCAAGTTTGTGGGCTGCAGTGTCCAGTGTGAAGCAGTTAATTTTCAGGCATGTGTATGTGTGTGTGTCTCCGTGTGTGTGTGTGTGTGTGTGTATACCCCAGAGTACAGCATATCTGAGACGCTGCACGTTGCCCTGCGAGTGGCAGAAGAGGCAGTAGAAGATGCCATCACCAGAGCTGAGGAGCACTGTGACAGCCTGGTGAGTGAGAGGTTCCCTGTGTTCACCTCTCTGCCTTCACAGCCCTCCTAATATACACTCCTTTCTCCTGTACGCCACTCTTCCATAGTGTGTAACACTCAAATGCCCAGTCAGACACACCTAAAACAGCATGGTCAAACATTTAGACACTAGGGGGCACTGCAGATGAACGAGCACCGGGTGTTCAATGTGCATATGTGTAGCAGCTGTGACGCTATCATTGTTTTTATAGAAGAGAAATGAAGCTCATTACCTGCGGGAAAACAAGGAGGAGCTGATTGAGGAACTGGCCACGTCCATTGTGCAGAAGGTGAGCTGCCCACTGCCAGGCCTGCAGCTGATGCAGTGGAATACAGTGACTGGGACAGTTAGGTAACATTCACTGTTAATTGTTAGTGCTAATTACTATTGTGTTGATAGTGCGAGATAATCTGCCAATGGGCCCTGCTGTTATGCTTTACTCTTATGCATACATATGACTGCAGGGCTGATCTCTCCGTGTCACAGATCATACACCGCAGGAGAAAGCTGGAGCTGCCCGCTCAGGACGGGGAGGGCGCCTCCCCTCCCCCGTCACTGTCCCAGCAGAGCACTCTGCCCTCACAGGCCCGCCTGAAAGCCGCCCAGTCCCTCTGGGTAAGGACTACAACCCCTCACCCCAAATCTGCCGGCATCAGAATAAGACCCTGAACCTTCGGATTTACCTTCCTCCGATTGTCTGCGGCACTCAGGTTGTTCGTTTGTGGCAACGTGCTGCCACCTGCTGGCAAATTTTGGTTATGCGCTCACGCTCGTTCTTGGTGTGCTGGAAAGGGACTTAGTGGTAGCATAGAATCTATAGCATCGTTATAAATACGTCTGCATGGCCATTTTGTTAATGTTAATGTGTGTGTCGGCTTGCAGAGGTCGCGGTCGGCCTTCTCCCTGACGAGTGCCGGCGAGGAGGTCCCTGACGGGGACGCGGGGCCCGATGACTGGGGCTGGGCGCGGATGGCTGTCAGGGACTACAGCTCGCTGAAGAGAGACACGGGCACCTCCCTGGCCAGCTGGAAGAGTGTCGACCAGCTGGACAACTCCAGTGAGGACCAGCATCATACTGCTCACTGCAGAAAGCAGTCCTGTGATTTCTCTGATACTCTTCTGTGGTTGCAGTTACAGTCTGACAATCCATCTTCCAACCTCTTACCCTGGACAGAGTCTCAGGGGGTCCTGGAGTCTTTCCCAGGCAGCAGAGGGCACAAGGCTGGTCTACATCCTGGATGGGATGCCAGTCCATCAGTGGACACACACAGACAGTCATACTGATATGAGAAATTAATGTTGGAGAAGTTACTCACCAAAGTAATCCATTACAGACAAGTTCAGGTCCCGAAAGTACAAATCCAGGCCAAGGTTTTTTTTCAATCAACCAGTTCAATACTCTGTGATTGTGGTTAACACAAAACCTTGGTCTGGATATGTACTTTCTGGACCTGAACTTTTCTGTAATGGATTACTTTGGTGAGTAACTTCCCCGGCACGGTCTATACTGTAATAGCAGAACCTGCCATCAATAGTGCTGTTCAGTGCAGAGTTTTATGTATTTGATACTTTTAACCAAAGCGACTTATAATAGAGGAGAGTGTTATAATTTATATGTGCTCCCTGAAATTTGCACCCACAGCCTTTGCCCTGTTAGCACAATACGCTACTTGTTGAGCTACAGTGAGTTTGGAGCTTATCCCATGAGAGACACCCAGTAGTAGTATCATAGTAGTAAATATCAGATGTGTGCATTTGTTATGTGGCACTATCAGGCGTGTCCTTGTGACTAAGCAACTCGCTGTGTGTTTTTTGTGTGCCTGGAGGCATGTCGTCAGTGCTGCAAAGCCCCGATGGAAACTGGATTGCCCTGCAGAGTAAACAGCGCCCCCGCCTGCTGACTAAGTGTAAGAGCATGGTGTTCAGCGCCCTGGAGCAGGAGTCAGGGGCAGTGTCAGCCTACGACGACATGGGCTCGGGCAGCGAGGGTGACGGAGCAAGTGGCGCCGCCCTGCAGGAGAGCCGCAAGAAAGTGTCGCAGCGGGAGCCCGAGTGGACCGACGCGGCCGACCCACACTCGGGCCCGACCCCGCCGGGCTCGCTCGCAGACCTGGACACCTCCACCCAGGGCAGCCCCCCCAAGTCTAGCAAGCAGCTGATGTCAAGCCTGCGGAGGAAGGTCCGACAGCATCGCTCGCCTCGCCCCCTAGAGGCGTCTGGGAGTACGCCTGTGGACTGCAGCGGCAAGCCGGAGGATGGGCAGGGTGATCGGGTCAGGAGGTCTCGCAGGCACAAGAAGAGCAAACGGGAGACTGGGGATCAGGTGGAGCACTCGTCCTCTGCCCCGGTGAGTAATAAAGGCTTCCCATAATGCACCACTCCGACATTTAGGCTCTTACTGTCACAGGTTAGCATCTTGCTAACCAGCGGCTGTCGTCCCTTTTTCAAAATTCATTTTCTTTGTTAACTCAGTTTATGTGGCACTTGACAGGGCAGGATTTTATTCCACCACTAGCTGGCAGCACTAGATCAACTAGCCTCAGTCTCATGCATGCTACACATTACTTGAAGAAAAAGAGGTACTTAAATAATCCCCTGATCATATAGGAGCTACCCTGTATAATTTTTCACATTTCAGCTCCCTTTTGACAATGTTTAAGGCTGCTTTAAATACAACCATCCATTTTCCAAACCGCTTATCCTTCTGGGTCACGGGGGGTCCAGGAGCCTATCCCGGACGCTACGGGCACATGACGGGAAACAACCCAGGATGGGGGGCCAGCCCATCGCAGGGCACACTCACACACCATTCACTCACACACCATTCACTCACACACCATTCACTCACACACCATTCACTCACACACCATTCACACCAATGGGCAATTTAGTGACTCCAATTAGCCTCAGCATGTCTTTGGACTGTGGGGGGAAACCAGAGTACCTGGAGGAAACCCCACAATCACATGGAGAGAACATGCAAATTCCACACACGTAACCCAGGCGGAGACTCAAACCCAAGTCCCAGAGATGTGAGGTAACAGTGCTAACCACTGCACAGAATAACCTAAATGTACAAACCCAGGTCTACATGAATGTGTGTCCTTTAGCACTGTATATGACTAATCCATAATTAAAGACCCAATATTTATAATCAAAAGCTCTCTGAGTTTTAAAGATTATTGGCAATGTATTAAAATTATGTTTATTCTGAGGTGGGTTCTAACTCAGTAGAACAGTGGCCCCTAACCCCCGGGCCCCGGACCGGTACCGGGCCGTGGGTCATGTGGTACCGGTCTGCGGGCTGCACAGAAAAAAAATAAAACTTCGGTCACGTGATAGTTACCGCTAAAAATAGTCCCACAAGCCGTTTATT
>JAODJU010000081.1:12865909-12876551 GCA_026776725.1 Gnathonemus echidnorhynchus
ACATGGAGAAACAAAGCATTATAATTATTATTAATGAAGTTCTGAGGAACTACCAGCCTATATTTAACAGACCAATAATACTAAAATGATCAGCTAGTACCTGGAGAAGACAGGGATGAATTGATGGTGGAGCATCTTCCTTTGATGAGCTGGATGTCATCCAGAGCCAGGTGTCCCGGCCCGCCCTCCCCTCTCTGGTATACAAAAACAAACTGCGGGGAGGGGGCGGAGTATTACGGTTACCTTTAGAGTGTTACTGAAGGTAACTCAAAGAAAAACACTTAACCACCTTCTGCCACCTGCTGGCTATATACCATATAGGTCTGTTCCAGGAGTGACATAATAAGTATGACTTTACATTATAGACAGGTGGGAGTTAGCTAGCTTTAGAACATCCCGACAGATACTTGTATGTTCATTTACCCAAAATGGCTCCATGTTGCTGACCGCCACAGTGGCCTCTATCCAGGTATCCCCTTGGCTGCCGGCCTCTGTCCACAGCAGCGCCAGGTCCTTCTCGCCATCACCAAAGGGGTTCCTGGGTTTGTCAAGAGTGCTGTGAGGATCCAAGTCTAGCCAGCAGTCCTCGCCTATGAGGTGTTTATGGGAGGGGCTCTTTTGGGAGACTTGGTTTTGTTCATCACAGATTTGCTGGCTGAGCTACCTGGTGCCGCTGTAGAGGCTGAGGTTGCCGATGTTCTGACCATGCCTGTGGTACCAGAAGCTCAAGCAGCCATCTCCTTGGGTTGGTTGGAAGACCTCGCTGTACAACATGGCCTTGTCACCCTTCTGTCCCACCGCGCTGTCCACGTACACGTAGTAGCCTGGCGAGAGACCAACTGTCAACTCAAACACTCTCAGAGCCTCTCAACATATTGTTTATAAATTTGGCTAATATCGTTCTGCCATTGTCTTGCACCACATTCTCCATGGAGACACCACCTTGGCTGGAGCCCATGGTGTGGTCCACGCGGGGCCCCGTGCTGAGAAAAGGGGAGGCCCCTCGTCCTCGTAGCCAATCGGCTTGGTCGCCTGCCTCAGTGTTGGTCCACCCGCACAGACTCCCCTGGAAGTCGCAGACTCCAGGGGGTGGGCAGGCTCCATTAGACAGCACCACGTCATCAATGGCGACACCTCCAGATACCCCTGTCCCCCGAACACCCTCTACCACAATCTGGAACATGATAATGACAGGAATTGCCTAACAACCTTATCTTCAGAGAGAGTTTGCTATTTGGTGATATGAAGACCGCATATCTATCAGTCATGACCTAACTAAGCCAACCTTACCCGGAATGCAGATGCCTCCATATGATCTAGCCTGACATTACCAAGCCTCCACAGCTCCCCCTGGCTGCCAGTCTTTGAAAAAACAAGTTTGCGACCGCCATCCTCGCTCTGCTGATACATGTTTAGGGTACTTATGCTGTCCCCATCCATGTGGTACCAGACCTGTAGACAGTCACCTTTTCCTGTGATAGGCAGATACAGACGGTGTGACCATCAAGTACATGGAGTGGGACAGCGAGACTTCAGCAGGATGTAGGTAAATTTCACTTCGATTTACCTGTAGCGAATTGTGGGGAGATCAGTGAGGCCATGTGACCGGGGGGGTGGGAGCTTGAGGAGCCCAGGTAAAAGTAACGCCCATGGGGCGTGTCGGTGGTGTGATCGGATCCTGGCTCCCTACTGGGACCACCACCGGAACGCCGCACCCAGCTCTCCGAGGTCCAGTCACAGTCACTGTCCTCAAAGTCACACAGGTCTGTGGGTCCTGGGTTCGTGGGATGCATGCAGACCAGAGGAATAAGGATGAGATGATTGTGGTCCCAAAGCCCCGGATCAGCACTGGGCATCCTTAACATTTAACGGTGTTATTCCTTCTAGGTTAATAGATCATAGCTGATAACCAAGCATGGGTATCAACAGCCAAGGTCACCAGCAAAGGGTGTACCGGAGTGATGGCAAGCTCCAGGGGTAAGGCTGATGTCATCCAGAGCAATGTCTCCCGCCCAACCACCCACAGACGCCTCCAGCACCAACTGATGGACCTCTTGCAGGGTCACATGACTCCGGGTCATCTGCCACATGTCGCTTTGCATGCCCTGTCTCTTCCACATCTGTGGGGGAGGGGATGGGGGGTGGGAGAGGAGGTCTAGTGAAGCAGAAGCAACTCAAAGCCATCTCTAATAACTGCTCATCTCGGTTAGGGTTGCTGATTTCTCAAAAACTTTAATTGCTAATTATCACTGCCCCCTCCTTGGGTGACACACTTTTCCCACATGTTAGCTGATGGCTCCTTTAAGCCCTGAGACATATACCTTTCAGTTGCTTACTTTCTATTAGTGACCTTGACACAGGGACCGGAATTGCTGGTATGTAGAAATCCCCAAAAGACTGTTGTGTCCGGTTTGTTAACTGTAACTGCCCCCCTACATCCCAGGCTTGACCACAGACTGGCCTTACCAGTGTCCTCTTTAGGGGCTGAGTTTCTTGCAGGTACAACCTTAAGCTTCCAACTGTGGCACCAAACATGTGGTACCAGAGAGTGATGCAGTAGCCTTGGGGGCCAGCAGGTGGCAGCAGAGGGGACTTCAGCTGGGCCACATCCCCTACTCTGCTTGGAGAGGAGCTCTCAACATATAGGTAATTCCCTATAGACCACATCAAATAAGGGCAAATGAGAAGTCAGCAATAATCCACTTAATGATCACTTATCAGGATGCAGTACAGGCTTCCCCTACTATCCAAAAGTACAACGTTCCTATGACACCTTTTGTAACCTGAAATGGCGTAAAGTGAATGACCAATTACCATTAATAAAGTTTTCATTCTCTTTCACAAGAACAAGATGTCTCCTGTCTTTTCTCCCCTCGCCACAACAGTATAGTAAATACATAAACCAGTAACATTGTTGTTTATTATCATTATCAAGGATTATGTACCGTATATGATTATATGTGATATACTTTCATCCAACAGGCATTCAGTAGGCTTGTTTATACCAGCATCACAACAAACACGTGAGTAATGTGTTGCACTGTGACTTTACAATGGCTATGATGTCACTAGGCAATAGGAATTTTTCAGCTCTATTAAATGCTTAAGGACAATATGTGACAGATGGATTTTAATATTACGGGACTACTCTCATATATGTGGTCCGTCATTGACCAAAATATCATTATGCTGCGCATTAGGGTGAGGTGAAAAAAAATCAAAATTTCCAATAGCAATTTCAAATAGTGCGGAAAAGTTGTCACTGGACCTCGTTATTAAATGTGCAAAATATCTTTGAAATAGGTTAATATTTTCAGGTTCCACAACGCGATCAAAGTTTTCACCTGTCACATCAATGCACAGATCCACGCTACGTATCATCCATATCATAACGCAATGTAAAATTGTTCCAATTTAATACAAGAACCTAACAATCAGTCAGTGACAATGAGTAAGTGGGAAACGACTCATTCAGAAATGTGTACACTATCCGTTATCTACGCCGCAGGAGCGTGCTTACACTGACATACTGGCAATATACACTATCCGTTATCTATACCACAGGAGCGTGCTTACACTGACATACTGGCAATATACACTATCAGTTATATATGCCGCAGGAGCGTGCTTACACTGACATACTGGCAATAAACACTATCCGTTATCTATGCCGCAGGAGCGTGCTTACACTGACATACTGGCAATATACACTATCCGTTATCTATACCGCAGGAGCGTGCTTACACTGCAATACTGGCAATAAACACTATCCGTTATCTATGCCGCAGGAACGTGCTTACCCTGACATACTGGCAATATACACTATCCGTTATCTATACCGCAGGAGCGTGCTTACACTGACATACTGGCAATATATATACACTATCCGTTATCTATACCGCAGGAGCGTGCTTACACTGACATACTGGCAATATACACTATCCGTTATCTATACAGCAGGAGCGTGCTTACACTGACATACTGGCAATATACACTATCCATTATCCATACCGCTTTATCCATCTGGGTCTTACCAAAAATATTGGGACACCCCTCCTGTCATATTGTGCGGAATGCGGACCAAGGAAATAGGCAAATGGATGCAGGAACGGGGTTAAAAGGATTTAATCGGGGAATGCAAGGGCATAACAGGGAAAAACACGAATAAACGCTCCATGACACTACGCAACAATACAATACAATACAATGACTGAACTAGGGAAACAAACTCTGACGTGGACTAAATACATCGAACAAACAATTCAAAACAGGTGTAAAACACTGGGAATCGACATGAGGTTAACAAGGGGGGCGTGGCACAGGAGGAGAGGCACGATCTGGGAGTGACACCTCCAAATCATTGAATTCAGGTGTCCCAATATTTTTGGTAATATAGTGTATCTAACCATTTTGACTGTCATGCTTAATACCTTTCATTTTCGTGGCACAGAGGAACAATTTTACATTGTGTTATGATATGGATGATACGCAGCGTGGATCTGCGCATTGATGTGACAGGTGATTAATCGTAATGTACGTAGAGCCGTAGAGCCATGTAATGTATGTGTATGGCTGATACCCAGTAAAAATCTGTGTTACCTGAATGTTGGTATTTTGTAGTTGATTATCATGAAAGTGCACAAACACAACACCGATGAATGCCAAAACATTCATGTCAAACACACCAGTTTCAACACTGCAAGGTTCTGCATTCCAGTATGTAAAGTTCACTGGCAAGAGAAAGCACTCACATGCACAAGTAACTTCTGTAGATCTCAAAACATAGTACAATAGCAAACTAAAACGTCACATAGTAAAAAACAATAAAATGGCAATACAGGAACAACATTACAAAAAAATATGTACTAGTGTTGCGCGGGTCGGCTTTTTCATCACCCGCCCCACACCCGACCCGTCAGGACATTTACATTTACATTTACAGCATTTGGCAGACGCCCTTAGACAGAGCGACTTACATAAGTGCTTTAAGACTCTACAATGAACTTTTCCCGGTACTAGCTCAATAAAACCAAGGCTATGAATACCATCGATCTAATACTCTGTTGGGAAAGTGCGTTTTTTTTTTTTTTAAAGGAATTTAAGTATAATACCAGAAGTGCTAATTCAAGTATTTCTGGAAAAGGTGTGTTTTAAGTTGTCGTTTGAAGACATTCAGTGACTCAGGAGATCCAAACCGCCCTGCCTGACCCGCAAAAATACGCGTGGATAATGACCCAAGACCCGACCCGACCCGAGGAAAAAAAAAAAAAACACCAGTGAGCCTGTATCGCCATGGAACCTACCAATGAAGTGTCATTTGTGACACTCTAACCCATAGATGACATAGATTTGTGCTAGATTCGCATTGAAGATGATCACACAATTTTATGCAAGATTAACTGTGTACCAAACAACAACAAAGAAACCGAAAGATCGATTTTTACGTCGTTATTTATTGAAGGGTTGCGGAAAATTGCACGAAAGACATCTCTCTCACACACACACAAACACACACAAGCGCGCATGTATGGAAAACACAGTAATTACTAATCACTAGTCAAAACTGTAACATCTGATGTAACATCACATCTGAGAACTATCAGATTTGAATGAACTTAGTAGAACTTAGGTCTTCTTTTAACTTAATATTGTCTAAAATGAAATAGAGCAGAGCATACTTAACCGTGATATTTCACCAAACTAGTAGCTTATCCTACAAATTGAAAAATATACGCCGACTGCATTTATGACAGCTGTTTGGAAGCACTGTGGAGAAGGAGGATGGAATCCACCGTGCCGGGGTTTAGCCTATTTCGAAACGCTTACAGCACGCGACTGAATGCGCGCTCGCTCGATGCTCTGGTTGCAGCTAGGAGCTAGGAGATCTTCGTGGTAATTCGAACCCCGATTACAACACATTTTGATCGATAATGAAATGCGTTTTGTAACTTTTTGACCCGCCCGCCCGCACCCGCGATATTTAAAAAATGTCTGCCCTAAAACCGCCCGCACCCGCAGGTCACCCGTGGTTATCCGTGGGTCACGGGTTGACCCGCGCATCACTAATATGTACGGTGATTAATCGTAATGCACGTAGAGCCGTAGAGCCATGTAATGTATGTGTATGGCTGATACCCAGTAAAAATCTGTGTTACCTGAAAGTTGGTATTTTGTAGTGATTATCATGTTGTGAAAGTGCACAAACACAACACCGATGAGTATAGATAATGGATAGTGTATATTGCCCATTGATGTGACAAGTGAAAACTTTGATCGGGTTGCGGAACCTGAAAATATGAACCTATTTCAAAGATATTTTGCATTTAATAACGAGGTCCAGTGACAACTTTTCCGCATTTCCGCACATTGATTTTTTTCACCCCACCCTACTGCGCATACCTATACCTGTACCTATACCTATACCTGTACCTATACCTATATCTATACCTATACCTATACCTGTACCTATACCTATAATTGGCTCACTGATAAACAAATGATAAAGGCTATTTTTGCTTTTCTCCTTTTTTCGTAAAAGCGAAAATCCTCTTTGGATTTCTTTCGGTTAGCGAAAACAGGGCTAAGTGGAGTAAAACAGGGGATACCTGTAATAAATCATGAATACAGGTGAATCATCAGACCTGCAGTTACTGACTGCCGTACAGTACTGTGGCATGACATGTAGTTTAAAATGAACTTTTTGTCACTAAACGTTTAGCCCTTCTGCTTAGTAATTCTGCTTAGCTTTCCTTCCCAAGGAACAATTACAATATTAGATGCTTTTGTCCAAAGCCACTTACATTACAGGGAAGGGTTACACTTTACATGACTTCCTGGGGATTTGAATGCACAACCTTTGCATTGTTAGTATAATGTTCTACTTGTTGAGCCTCAAGAGCTTAATGTGTAAATTTGTTTGTGGTAATGGTGACAGGGAGCAGGTCTGAATCCCGCAGGCCCCCCAAGCCCATGAGAATCCTGTGAATTACTGTTGAAAATGCACTGCATTGTTTGGCCAGAAGGTGGCGTGTTGGTTAACCACCTGGCCTGCAGTACATAAAATTGTAAGACATGGAATTTTCTTTACATCCAGATACTTAAGCGGTAACCAAACGATGGCCCTCAGCTGACCTGAGCCAGTGGTGTGGTCCCCCGTGGGTCCAGTGTTAGCGGTGTCAGATGGTCCGGTCCAGCTCTGCCAGTCCAGGTCATCACTGGCTGCCTGGACCCAGCTGCAGGAGTGGTCCTCAAAGGAGCAATTGTGAGAGGAGGGGTCTATGTTGGGGAGGGAGGCGTTTCACAAATAGGAGCTGTACCATTGAAATATTATAGAAAATAAAGTCATTTAATTAATTTCCTTATTATTGCAGCAGCTCAGTGGGTAAGTGGGTAACACCAGCTGGGTGGGAGTCCAGTCTGCATGGACTCGCTGGGTTTACACTGCATTCCTCTCACAGTCCAAAAGACCTGCATGTAGGTGAACTGGTGCCTCTGAATTACCCTCTGTGTGTGTGTGTGTGTGTGTATTTATGTGTGTGTTTATGTGGTCCACGTATACCTTACCTTGTGGGGACAAAATGCCCCCACATCGTGATACATACCCGTTTTTTTTTAACTTATGGGGACCAGTTTCCTCGTTCCCATATGGGAAAACTGTACTTTATAAAAAGCCATGACTGCAATGAAAAAACTAAAAACTCTTGTATTTTTCTTGGTTACTTATGGTTATGGTTAGGGCTGGGTAAGGGTTAAGGTTGTCATAATTAGCATTAACATTTTTCCTACAGAAATGAATGAGCGGTCCCCAAAAAGATATGATTACATGACTGTGTGCGTGTGTGTGTGTGTGTGTGTGTGTGTGTACGTGTGTGTCTGTGGTTGCCTGGCATTGCTTTCCGGTAATTCATTTTTGTCCTCTGTAGAGGACATTATATTTTGCTCATAGCCCTTATACTACACACGCGGCTCTATTAAGACCTGCTGGTCCCTAAAGAGGGCAGTGAGGACCCTAAGGTGACAGCACATTTGTGGGGGTGCTAACTTCTGCTTCCTGTCACATCAAAATCTGAATTAATATTTAAAAATGTTTTGCTCCCTGGATCTCTTTTATCCTTCACGCTCCCACTTCTCACAGCACTAGGTATGGGACGAGGGTGCCACCTGGTGGCTGGTAGGATGCCTCGCAGTTGTGGAAGGAGATGTCATCCAGGGCAATGCCCAGAGAGCCGTCGCTGTTGGACGCCGACATGAGGGAGCTGTTGAAGACAATCTGCAAGGGGGCCACAGCCAGCAGTCAGGAGGAGGAACTTTAATTTGTATTTAATGGGGGGAGGGTGTGGGACTGAACCATGATTTTTGTGGCACACTGTGCCATTGCAAATGTATACCCTGCATTTGACATCATTAACATGCATGTGCAAAGCTGGCCAGGCAGAGAGGTTGGCTTTTTTCTATTAAACTCTGGCCAATGAGATGAAGGGGCGGGTCCTCACTGACTCACTCTGTATGGCTGAGGCATGGAGCCCACATTGAGGATCTCTGGAACCCACTGGCCGCTGTCCTGCTTAGGGCGGGACCAGAGCAACGTCCCTGATTTGGCACCAGACTCCAACAGGAAGACATACAAGCCAGCCCCTCCTCCGGGGGTCACCCGGAAGTGAAACCTACGGGGGGGGGGGCAAACCCAGAGTGCGTAACGTCAGCAAGCTGGCGGTCATGTCATGCCCCGCCTACCAGATCGATGGTTAAAGTTCCATTTTTTGGATCTTCCTGACACCATCTGTCACCCCAAGGCATGTTACACTGTTACACTGCCACCACTGTGGGGTTTGTCTGCACATGTTAACTCACATCATCTGGCAGTAGGGGCTTGATGGGGGAAGCCTTGGACTCAGCAGACGGGCATTGCCCCTGGATTTGCTTTGGGCAATGTTGGGTTTTCCTTGAACGACACTCATGTAGGAGCCTGAGGAGAGAGCAGGACGACGCATGACTGGGATGCTGAAGCTGGGCTTCTTTGAGAAATACAGTACCAGTCAAAAGTTTGGACACACCCACCCATAGAAAGGTACATTTGTACTATTCTCTACATTTTAGAATAATTATAAAGACATCAAATCTTTGAAATAGCATACATATGTGTATTATATACTGACCAGAAAAAGTATTACACTTTTTTCCTGCTGTCCTGAAGTAGGTCCCACATATATGCTGAACACTCATTGGCCGCTTTTCCTTCACTCTCTGGTTAAACTCAAAAACCTTTTCTATTTTCTTTAGGTCAGGTAGCCAAGTCCTGTGATACAACACTGTCACTTTCCTTTGTAGGCAGCTTTGTGTGTCCAAACTTTTGACTGGAACTGTACATTCTCCCTGCTCGAAAGTCAGAAGGGCAGGTACCTGTGCCTGTGGTATGGTCATGGTCTGTGGACACAGTCGCTCTCTGTCTCTGCCATCTGATGTCCCTCTTACTTACATCCGTCCACCCACACTGATTGTTCTCAAAGGTACAAGGTCCTGGAAGAGACATAAAGATTTAATATGTTGAAGATGCAATTTAAACATTATTACTGAAGTTTACAACCTACTTGGAAGCAGTCAAGGAATCGTTTAAAGGGTTTAAGATATTTGCACTAAAATTCAATGTCTGTCTCACCGCAGCTTTGCTCATCTTCCCCTAGAGGGCAGTCTTTGGTGTAATCACACTGAGAACTGGCAGGGATACAGGTCACATCCTCTGACAGCCAGCAGAAGAACTCATCTGCCTGGGGTGCAGAAGGGATGGGAACAACAGACACACAAGCAAGACTCAAAGAAGTCATCTTGAAGCACTGTGGTGATTGACTGAGTGCCAGAAGCCGGGCTGTTTGCAAGCACTTGACACTTGGGCTTGACCTTTGACCCAGCTAGCTCTGGTGGGCTGACCTTGCAGGGTGTGGCGGTAGGTGGTGGAGAGGGCGGGGCCGTGGGGGTAGCTGGTTGGGGTAGTGCACTGTTCTCGGGATCACGGGCACACTGGAGGGAGAAGGAGACGTCGTCCACTGCCACATCAGCTCCAGTGCGGACTGGTCTCTCATAACGCAGCACGACCTGAGAGCACATAGCACAGGACTGGCCTCAGTATGCTGACCCAGTATGCTGACCCAGTATGTGCCAGTACTGTGAGCTGCTACACTGTGAATCAGTGCTTAAGAACAACACAATGCTCTTTCTGCCTTAAAACAATGATTCATGAGTAGCAATAAATAAAAATGAAAAATGTGTTAAAAAATGAAGCAAACATAATCCCAAATTAAAAACCTCATATTTTTCATTTTTCTTTTTCTAAATAATTCATTAATTCTATATGATCAGGGCTCAGATACCAAACAGGACTATTCCTGCTTTCTGGGACTAAAATTGCCGCTAATTCTTTTCAACCAGCAGGTCATGATGCATTCTGATGCTGATGAAATTCATCACACTGTCCATGCTATTCACTGACCTGTTATGCAGAGAAGGGGCAAGAAAGACCACCTGCAGGACTGTATCCCCCTGTGTCCTCTCACCTTGCTGCGCACAGTGGCAAAGACCACCTGCAGGACTGTATCCCCCTGTGTCCTCTCACCTTGCTGCGCACAGTGGCAAAGACCACCTGCAGGAC
>JAODJU010000081.1:12882354-12904813 GCA_026776725.1 Gnathonemus echidnorhynchus
TGTCCTCTCACCTTGCTGTGCACAGTGGTAAAGACCACCTGCAGGACTGTGTCCCCCTGTGTCCTCTCACCTTGCTGTGCACAGTGGTAAAGACCACCTGCAGGACTGTGTCCCCCTGTGTCCTCTCACCTTGCTGTGCACAGTGGTAAAGACCACCTGCAGGACTGTGTCCCCCTGTGTCCTCTCACCTTGCTGCGCACAGCGGTGGAGAAAGTGACCTCCGCTCTCTCCCAGAAGAAGGCCCGTGACCCCTCTCTGACCCACAGCACTTGGTCGCTGCTTGCACTGAGGATGCTTCTCAGCCTCACTGTCAGCTTTCCGGAACCCTGCCCAGTGTTCTGGCTGTAGTGGTAAAAACGCACCTGTAGGGGACAGCAGAGATCACCTTCTTGGAGCTTGGTTCGAACCACCACATCCCAATAAGGAATGGGGTGCATGTGGCTTTTCCCTGAGCAAACAGACAGGCTGGTGGGTAGAGGAGGATGTAGAGGGAGGACCTACTGACGTACAGTGCAGTTTACGCTGGGCAGAAAGGTGGGAGAAACCATCTCTGACACGTCACTCCGTCCAGGAATCGTATAGTGGCCTGTAAAGAGAGTTTGTGATTCCTCACACCTGCAGGAAAAGGTTACGTTTCTGAGACTAAGGCTACGTTCACACTACAGGACAAATGTGGCCCAAATCCGATTTTTTGCTCATATGTGACTCGGATCACATTTTTTCATGACAGTGTGAACAGCACAAGTCACATGGAATCCGATTTTTTCAATTCCGATTTGGGCCACTTCAGTATGTGGTCATAAATCGGATGCAGGTATTTTTGGCAATGCGACCTCAGTCTGAACAGCGAAATCGAAATTCATGCAACTTTTACGTCACTCTCGATCAACGTTCGTCACAATTCTGCGCAGGCGGAAGTCACCATATTTTTCCGTCAGAGTGCCAAACATGGAGGAGAGCACAGCAGTTGGCCAGCAGAGGGACAGTGAGGTGCTGGATTTTATTTTGAGCAGACAAACCCCCCCGATCAAGACCCAGACCCTCCCAAAGAGACAAAAATAGCAGTTTGGGGGGCGTCAACATTTTTCTTTTGTTGTATAAAAAAAAAAGATAACCTCACCTTGTAGGAAAATTTTATGTAAAACGATTTCATACACCCCTAATGTGGACCGTACCATTTTAACCACCTTGGCGCTAGAAGCAGCCAGTCGGTTGCGTCATTCATTCTCATTGAGACCTGTTCATTGTGTTCTGTCAAGTTGAGCTACTTTGTCAAGGTAAGCTACCATAGTGCTAATCGATAGCCCTAACCAGCCCTATACCTTGACAAAGTAGCTCTACTCGACAGAACACTGGTACAGTCAACGTTAGTTACGTTAACTAGCAAGATAAGCGAAGTTCTCTATTTAAATCAAGCTTATTTGGTGAGGTAAAATGGATCATCGTCATATTCCAAGGAGATGAACTCCCTATGTTTTCATTCTCATTTTATCATGAATAAATTGTGCCTTTCTGAAATTAATTCGCCACTTAGCCTGTGTGGTTTGTTATTAGGCTAATGTTAATGCATAAGAAGGTCTAACGTTATGCTCTGAAAAAACATTACTATAAGTGAAACTTATAGGGGCAATGTAAAAAAACTAGCTAGCAAATAATAAGCCCTATTATTTGAATTTTAGTGGTATTGATTCTGCATTCCACTATTTATAGACATTTTTAGAAGCTTCATCTGATAGCCCAGATACTGTTAGATAAGATTTTATTCACAGACACACTATGAGGAAAAGGAAAGATGGAGACATCAGACACTTTTTTGGTGGTAAAAGAAGAGTGAGCAGGAAATATTAGTAAGAACTACAGAACATTACACCAAAAGTATAGGTGCAGTTTTGCAAACTGTTAATGTGTATGAAGGAAAGTAGTGGTCAGCAGAAGGCAGGAGAGGCACAGGAGCAGGCAGCAGGGAGATGGCAGGATGAGGACAGTGTGCAAGACAGTGAGCAGGCAGTAGGGAGATGGCAGGATGAGGACAGTGTGCAGGCAGTAGGGAGATGGCAGGATGAGGACAGTGAGCAGGCAGCAGGGAGATGACAGGATGAGGACAGTGAGCAGGACAGTGAGCAGGCAGTAGGGAGATGACAGGATGAGGACAGTGTGCAGGACAGTGAGCAGGCAGCAGGGAGATGGCAGGATGAGGACAGTGAGCAGGACAGTGAGCAGGCAGCAGGGAGATGGCAGGATGAGGACAGTGAGCAGGACAGTGAGCAGGCAGTAGGGAGATGGCAGGATGAGGACAGTGAGCAGGACAGTGAGCAGGCAGTAGGGAGATGACAGGATGAGGACAGTGTTCAAGCGTCCTAACTACCAACACCCCGATACACATAAAGTGCATGAGTAAAGACTCCAAGGTTGAGCTTACAGGAGCATTAATGCAAAAAGGTGACATATGTGTTCTTGAGCACGTACTACTAGTAAATTTTAGCTTATGTGTTTTTTGGCCTGAATGATAAGATAAGGTAAAGGGAACGTGTTAGATTTGACTTACACAAGGGTTTTTAGAACAGATTACTTATGTTATTCAAAAATTGCCTGTATTTTAATAATATAGACGGAGGAACCATATAAAAATGTGTGTACGCACCGGTACGCGCTGCTGATCTCAGCGGCTTTCTTGAAGGAACAATCCTTCAACAGCTCTTACCCGCTGCCGAGTTTCGGGTGTGGTCCACAGGGGGGGCAGAGGTGAGGGGGGTCCAACTGGGAGGGGCTCTCTGCCTCACCCACTCGGCCCCGGGGGCCCCCATGCTGCTGGGCTCCCAGGCACACAGGCCGTGCTCAAAGCTGCACCTCCCCAGGTAACCCTGTAGCTCTGCGTGGAGGTCGCGCCATTAGAGGAGGGCTTCACAGAGCTGGTCTCCATGAAGGTGCTACCTAATTCTGCCATTACTTCAGGAAATGTTAGCATTTTGCATTGAGAAAGGCCCCTCTCCACGCACACACACACACACACACACACACACACAGATTAGTAAATATATCTTTGTGGGGACTCTCAATTCTTTTCTATAGGGAAAACTCTAATCCCAACATGAAGACCTTAACCCCTACCCAGCCCTAACCTTAACCATAAGTAACCAAACAAAATACAAGACTTTTGGATTTTTTATGAAATTGAATTTCTCTTGTGGGGACTGAAAAAATGGTCCATACAATGTCAAAATAACAGTTTTTTAATCAAAATGTCCCCACAATGTAATGTATACCTGGACCCCACACACACACACACACACACTATCGGTTGTCTGGCCTCACCGCAGTCCGTCTCGTCGCTCCGGTCCCCGCAGTCATCGGTGAAGTCACACACCCTTCGGGGCTCGACACACACGCCACTGGAGCATCGGAAATTATCCGAGGGACATCGGGCCTGGGGCTCTGGGGCAGAGAGAAGAGGACTGTGACACAGCAACTCACTTCCTGCCTCTGTCCTGCCCTGGCATCCAGGACATTTTTGTCAATAACATTTTAGTTATAGCGAGACAGTATGCAGAACTGTTACCTGGCAGTGAGCAATGCAGAAGGGAGATGTCGTCTATGGCGATGTCTCCCAGCGTGCTGTAGGTGCGAGTCGCCTCAAAGAGCAGCTGGAACACCCCCGGGATGCGACCCACTTGTATGGAGGCTCGCCTCCACTCCCGGTCCTGGTTCCCCGAGAGGCTCCACAGCCACGTGAACCCGGAGATCTCATGAAGGCGCACCCCCAGCTGGCCGATGCCTGGACACCCACACTGGACTGAATGATTCTCACTCAGACAGAAGCAAACGCTCACAGCCAGAATCAAACGCACACCTACCTTTCCCGTACATGTGATAGTAGAACTCCAGTTCGCACTGTGAGCTCGCCTCTTTCATAGCCGGACTCCACAGTGCCGCAAAGCTGTTAACGTCCCCCTGGCTCGCATCCACCTCCATGTACCACCCTGAGATGGTCACAGGTATTTATATAAATGTACTGTAGGGGGCAGTCTAACCAGAAACAATGTCTAGAGTGCATACTGTACTGTCATTCACTTGTACAAAAGTGTTCGATAAATAAATATAAAAGTAAATGTACTCAAATAGCCTTATATAGCTGAGTGTTTAGTGCTAACTGTAGGGGGCAGTCTCACCCAGATCAGTGTGCTTAGTGCTTACTGTAGGGGGCAGTCTCACCCAGCTCAGTGTACGTAGTGCTTACTGTAGGGGGCAGTCTCACCCAGATCAGTGTGCGTAGTGCTTACTGTAGGGGGCAGTCTCACCCAGCTCAGTGTGTTTAGTGCTTACTGTAGGGGGCAGTCTCACCCAGCTCAGTGTACGTAGTGCTTACTGTAGGGGGCAGTCTCACCCAGCTCAGTGTGCGTAGTGCTTACTGTAGGGGGCAGTCTCACCCAGATCAGTGTGTGTAGTGTTTAAAATGCTTGTGTGCCTGGGTGTTGGACTTCCTCACAAACAAATCTCAGACAGTGAGGGTGGGCAGGTGCATCTCCAGCAGCATCACAATCAACACAGGTACTCCACAGGGGTGTGTTCTTTCTCCACTGTTGTAATCCCTCTACACTTCTGACTGTGTGGCCACACATGACTCCAACACCATCGTTGAGTTTGCTGACGACACGGTGGTGCTGGGCCTCATCAACAACAACGATGAGTCGGCCTACACAGACCAAGTAGAGAACCTGGCACTATGGTGTCAGGAAAACTGCCTCCAGTGAACATCAGCAAGACTAAGGGGCTGGTGGTGGACTTCAGAAGGAGACAACATGACCACAGACCCCTCACCATCAATGGAGCTCCAGTGGAGAGGGTGAGCAGTTTTAAATATCTGGGCGGACCTGACATGGACTGAGCATATCTATGCTCTGACAAAAAGGGGGAAGCAGCGCCTGTACCACCTGAGGCAATTGAGGAAGTTTGTGGTTTTCCCTGCTGTCCTTAAGGCTTTCTACTCAGGGGCTGTTGAGAGCGTCCTCACACAGAACATCTTACCCTGGTTTGGGAATAGCTGTGGGCAGGACCGGAAATGATTCGGGCAGCTGAACGCTGCTGCAGGTTGGCTCTCCCCTCCATGCAGAACATTCACATCAGGAGATGTAAGACCAGGGCAGCTATTATTAAGAACTTGTCTCACCCCAATAACGGACTGTTCAAACTCCTGCATTCAGGCAGAAGGTTCCGTGTCATTATGGCCAGACGGAGAGACTCAGGAGGAGTTTCTATCCCCAGGCGATTCGACTCCTCAACCAAGACAGGCCACTCTCCCGGTCATAGTGTTATGGTTATCAGTTCAACCTTACACTGTTGTGCTGACACCGCACACTGCACTTTCAACTGGCTATCATGCCACTCTCCAGGTCATAGTGCTATGGTTATCAGTTCAACCTTACAGTGCTGTGCTGACACCGCACACTGCACTTTCAACTGGCTATCATGCCACTCTCCCGGTCATAGTGTTATGGTTATCAGTTCAACCATACAGTGCTGTGCTGACACTGCACACTGCACTTTAAACTGGCTATCATGCCACTCTCCCGGTCATAGTGTTATGGTTATCAGTTCAACCTTACACTGTAGTGCTGACACTGCACACTGCACTTTCAACTGGCTATCATGCCACTCTCCTGGTCATAGTGTTATGGTTATCAGTTCACCTTATACTGCTGTGCTGACACTGCACACTGCACTTTCAACTGGCTATAAGCATTTTTTGCACAGTATTTCAATTCATCCTGTAATTTGTATATACTCTCTTGTAAATTCATAGGGTTTTTTTCTTTTTTCTGTTTGCACTTTCTATAATTTATTTACAGTCTGTTTTACAATTTATTTTCAAGTTTATTTTCTAGTTAAATTTTCTATTTTCTATTTCAATTTATTTTCTAGTTTCTTTGTCATTTGCACAAAGTATAAGTGGTTCAGGATACATTTCATTGGATGTTGTACCTGTATAACTATGCATGTGACAAATAAAGAATCTTGAAATGGCTTGAAATGAAATGTTTACTGTAGGGGGCAGCCTCACCCAGCTCAGTGCCTGTGGTATGGTCCGTGGAGGGACCCGTGTTGTCTGTGGCTGAGCCGTTACGCCCCCTTTGCCACACGAACTGACCCAAACTCACGTCTTCCCAGCCACAGATGTCGGTCTCAAAATCACAACCCGTAAAATTTGCTGACGTTTCATTGTCTGTGAATATAAAGAGCAAAATCAGTTCATAAGGGAAGAAAGTTACGATAAAAAAGGATCGCTGAGGGATTCAGACATATATTACTGGCAAAATGTAACAGTAATCTGGCAGTAATCCCACTCCAACCAAGGCTCAAGGCTGAATTCTAGACTCCCTATTAGCATTGTTCATCACAGAAACAATTACAGGTCTAGCCTCGCTAAGATCTTGACTTCATGTATTACTTGGTGACAGTGCTTGAAATCCTAAACCTAAGTCTTGGGAATGCCAAATGGACGCCTGGGTACCGTGACAGGGTCCTGGAGTCACTAGAAGGTCATCGATGGCAACGAACCCTGTGGTGATTTCAGCCTCGATCAGCACCTGTGAGGTCAGAGCTGTGAGAGAGAGCCACACCCACTCGCATAGGCAGATCCAGACAGATCATACAACCCCGGTTTGTGCTTCTAGCATGAGCTAGTCAGCTGTTTTTACACACCATTGTGTATAAATGACCAACTACCTTAATAACCAGACCCTGTTCTGCTTTGTTTGCACCCAGTTGCACTTGGCTATGTTGTTTTTTTCAGGCAGGTCCAAAGCCCATAACGTGAAATTTGATAGCTGAGAACGATCAGACAGTGTATTTTTAATAGGATTTACAGGCTATAGTAACACAATACCTCCACTTTCAACACCAATACCTGGAATCCTTTGGGCCCAAGCACTGTGTGGGAAACCTGGGTCCAATTGCTCCAACCTTCTCTGGTCTCGTAAAACTGGTCCTTCTTGGTGACCCCAGACTGCAGATGGAGCCTCAGGACCCCGGGCTCACTGCAGGCACAGGTGATCCATCAACTCCAACAAAAACCTCTCAGGATGCTCCTTCAACTAAATACAAGGGACTTTCAGGTGTACCTGACATTCATTTGGTACCAGAAAGAGAAGCATGTGGTTCCACTGTTCTGGAAGCGCTCAGAAACCAGGACTGCCTTCCTGCTTTGGTTCTGGACCTGGTTCCGAACTGAGCTCAATAAATACCTACCTAGAAAATCCGATAATGCAGAAGTATCTTTTTACAAATAACAGTGTATTTAGGCAAATCATGTGCTTTGCATAAAGTCCATATAAAGTTAAGCCACTGTATGAGCACAGCCAATCAGAGCGACTATACTAGGGGAGGCTTACCCTCAGGGGTCTGGGTGGTGTGGTCGACACTTGGCCCGTGAGAATGCCCATCTGCCTGGATCCAGTCATGGCCATCGTCTTCTAAGTTCCTCCAGGTGCCCTGACCCTCCTCGAAGTCACAGCTTCCTGTGGGGACACAGGCTCCGCCCCTCAGTGACACCTCATCCAGCTGCACTGAGGAGCCAGGGGCCGCGTCCATCTCCGCTCTAAACACCACCTAGGTCAGAATGGGCTAAAGTCAAGGCATGGAATCCTAATGAATTGGCTGTGACAGAAAATGTTTATGAGAAAGGATCCAGGCCAGGAGTGTAAAAATAGACAAAAATGTGGCAAACAACAAAATGCGTGAAGAAAATAAAAAGAGGAATAAATACACACACTGACACACATGCATATATATATACATAGATAAAATGAACAGTTCCTTCACAAACAGCAGAAGGCTGCCCACAGCAGTCAGAAAATCAGTCCAGATGACTTCATACTTCTCTGCATCTGCCATAGCCTCTTATCTACAAAAGTTCTCAGAGGTCTCTTATACAGCGGATAGCAAGACAACAACTCTGAACATGACGTACACCACCAACATGGCCCCCGTGGCTGAGAATAGGTAGGTTAGTCTGTCCTCCCTCTATAATCCAAACAAATTTACCTCAGTTTCCTACTGACACTCACTGGCAAGCTAACAGGTAGACAGAATCCCGTACTGTAGATTTATGTACTCATTTTAATTTTTTTTATTTGAAGTTGAGGTCTTTGAAGTTTATACGTGCTTATAGGGTATGAAACGGTGTGTGGGCATTGGTTTTTATGTGTGGCCTGCCTTACAACCATCACACTCACTCTAAAGTTTCATGAAGGAGGTGACAGGAGGGAATATTCCTGGGAGGGACGGGATGGTAAAAAATGGTAAATGGATTGCATTTATATAGCACACTTTTGCTACTCTTTCGAGTACTTAAAGTGCTTTACAGTTATGCCTCACATTCACCCATTCATACACGCATTCACACACCAGTGGCGGAGGCTACCATGCAAGGCACCAACCAGCTCACCGGGAACAATTTGGGGTTCAGTGTCTTGCTCAAGGATACTTCAATGGGGTCAGGAGGACCCGGGGCTCGAACCTGCAACCCTCCGGTTGCCGAACGGTAGCACTACCTCCTGCACCACCATTAGGAGGCAACTAGTCAACTATGAAATTCAAAAAGGGAGAAATGGAAGAGCTCAACATTAATTGGGAAGATTCAGCACTGAGGCTTTGAGTTTTGTGGAATAGGAAATTTACCCTGAATTTGGAAGCAGCAGAGACTGTAACCTGCGCCACCTCCCAGTTCTGACAGGGGGCGCCAGAGAGGACCCACAGTGTGGGGCTCAACTCATCACCCTGCGTGACATGCACTGAGAGCGTGTCATTACCACGCGCTGACAGCCAATACCTACAAAGAAAGGACAATTTATAACCAATCCATGATCAGTGTTGGGGAAGTTACAAAAGTAATCCAAGTACAAATCCAGACCAAGGTTTTGTTTCAACCAACCAGTTGAGTACTCTGCAACAGTGACTCTTTATACTCAACTGGTTGATTGAAACCAAACCTTTGTACGGATTTGTACTTTCTGGACCTGAACTTTCCACCTCTGTCTGTAATTGGTTACTTTTGTGAGTAATTTCCCCAACACTTTCTATGATAGTCAGTTAGATACACCAAGAATTGGAGTCATTTCCACCTGTTATAAGCCATTACACCTTGCTGACACCTAGTTATATATACAGATAGGGGAGTCATTACCACAATCATGTAGTCTGTTAGATATTTAGGATCCTATTAGTCAGCTACAATCACATTCACTGAGTAATTAAAGCATGTTCTACACCAGCACTGCATATGTAACAGACACTCACCAGAACTGTAGACAGGACTCTGTCGTGGCTGGGAACTCTGGGGTCCTTAGCATGGTGACCTCTCGCTGATGTAAGTCTTTTCCAAACACAGCCATGGAATGGCCTTTCAGAGAGAGCAAACAGCGTGAAACCATCAGGGTTGGGGTCATTCCAGAATGCATTCATCAATTCCAATCCAGGTCAGGAAATAGAACTGGAGTTGGGTTTGGAAAAAAAACTATAGGGAACAAGAATTGGAATTGAATTTGAATTTCAGGGAGATTTAAATTCTAACTCCAGTTCCATTTCCTGATTTAGATTGGAATTGATGAATACATTCCAGGATGGCCCCAACTCTGGAAACCATCTCTCAACCACATGCTGCTACAGCAGAAATGGAAACAGAGATAATGTATATCTGGCAGTAACACTGGCCCTGTCTGAGTAACACTGCATCCTCTTACCTTGTTGCGTCCTGTAGGTACGATCAAATTGGCCATCTGGGCCAGTGGTGCGGACCCAGTCAACGCCATCTGTCACATCCTGTTCATACTCGCACATTAAGGGGCTCTCAAACCCACACGGGTCTGGTAGGGGGGACACAAGAGACAAGAGAAAGGCTGAACACACCATGCTGGGTGATCATTGACAGCGACTAGTTAGTTTGTGGTTGAGTTAGCTTAGTGACCTAACTCATTGGTATATGGCTTGTGGTTTTGGGAAAATGGGGAATTATTTCAAGAACTAATCTGCAATTGTGGCTCTTGGGTCATCTCATCTCATCACTATGGCTGTTGATCCTCACCTTGATCCACACAGTGCCCCTCTCTGGCAGTAATGTCGTCAATGGCGATGTATCCGATACCGAAGGAGTTCCGTCTACCAGACAACTTTATCTGTAAAGAGTAATCACTCAAGGTGATGTCATAGGATTTCAAATACTGAAGTGTGTGGAGTTTGCATGTTCTCCCGATGTTGTCATGAGGTTTCCTCTGGGTTCTCTGGTTGCCCCCCCACGGTCCAAACATATGCTGAGGTTAACTGGAGTTATCAAATTCCCCGTAGATGTACATGTGTGTGTGAATGGTGTGTGAGTGTGCCCTGCGATGGGCTGATGTCCCATCTGAGTTGTTCCCTGCCTTACGCCTGTAGCCTCTGGGATAAGCTTCGGAACCCCCACAACCCTGAATAGGATAAGTGGTTACAGAAAAATGGATGAATGTTGAAGATTCAGTATTGGGTTTTGTGGATGGCTGTTATGTCTTAGGTCCAGATATTAGCTGTTGGGTATCAGGTATCGTGGCTGGGTGTGGGGATTAGGTAGTACACTTTAAGTACTGAATGCTTGACGTTGTGAGGTGGGGTCTGGGTTTAGGTTGAATCTTTCCATACATCTTCAAGTAGCAAAAGAACAGGAAGGAAAAGCGACGGCAGTCATCTTACTTTCTGCACGTTGGCCTTGCTTATGGTGACCTGTGCATTCAGCCACTCGGAATCCTGGGTACCGTGTCTTCTCCACATGACCGTTTCAGATTCGCTCTATGAAAAAACAAAACAAAACAAAAAAACAGAAGAATTATACTGTAAATTTAAAAATGTTTGATACATCTGTGGTTACTTTTACTTGCCTGATATGAGAGTATTTAGTAAATCTATCTGAAATGTTAAAGAAATAATATTAAAAAATACAAAATATATGAAAACATAATCAAATATTAAGCATATCAATAATGATGTTCATGATAATCCATCACCAGTGTAGAACAGCTGATGTTTTATGCAAATGATGACCCCCAGACTGGACACTGCTATGCGCCCACTTACGGTCTGCACCAAGAGCTCCAGGCTGGAGACAGACGAGCCCAGCATGTGGTACCAGAAGCTGATGCACACATCTGTGGACTGGAGCATCATGGGTATTGATAAGACAGCTGTCTCTCCATCCTTGGAGCCCAATGCAGGGATGATCAGGTAGAACCCTATCAGTCCATGCCAAACACGTGTCAGAGAAGGCAACAACATTCAGCTTAAATTCTAGAAGAAGAAGAAGAATTTTTCTATATGCTACACATTCAGACATATTGTCCATATGCCATAGGGACTATGCCTCATTAGGTTCCCTCATTAGGGTTGGGGGTGGAGTTTGCATGTTCTCCCTGTAATGTGTGGGCGTCCTCTGTTTCTTCCTGCAGTGCAAACTTAGGTGAAGTGGTGCCTCTAGACTGTGTACCGTGTGAGCATATG
This sequence comes from Gnathonemus echidnorhynchus, assembly GCA_026776725.1. Lineage (NCBI taxonomy): Eukaryota > Metazoa > Chordata > Actinopteri > Osteoglossiformes > Mormyridae > Gnathonemus > Gnathonemus echidnorhynchus. The sequence continues at coordinate 12,893,869 of JAODJU010000081.1, forward strand.
TGTGGTGTTCCATGCAACGGACTGGCATCCTGTCCACGGTGTCCTTGGCATAGTTTCTGGTCTTTCTAGGTTAGGCTCCAGGTTTTGAGAGATTCTGCACTGGATAATTGGAATCTTGAGCATGATAGTTAACATTCAAGGCAAGGGATCCAGTACAAAATTTTATTGACAGGCCAGGAAACTGTACCCTTTGGACAGAAGTGCACAAGCTTAATGATATATGTAAATTTCACTGAAGATACCTCTTTCACAACATATAACACTGCTTTGAATTTACTGAGCACCCTTATAACGTCTCTATGGAAGCTTATTAGGAATAATTATTGTAATAAAGTAAAGGAGCCTTGTTGAGTGCATTGAATGCAAGTATGAAGACATGCAGAAGTCTGCCTCTGTTTGTACTTATGACCCATAAGGTTAACAGCAGCTAGGGGGCGCACCTTCTTCATTGCCGACGCTGTGATCATAGGGAGGCCCATCTCCAGGAGCCTCCACCTCCCGTCCTGCTTGCCTGCTCCAGTCGAAGGAATTGCCAGTCTCCTGGGACCAGCGGCATAGTCCTAAGGACCAACACCAAGACCGATATGGGTCTTTACCCCTGAGCAATGCACTTAGCCAGTAAAAAATGCCACAGTACAGTCATACAGTGTATAAGCCAGCTTATCATGATACCAAGTTGAAATGGATGCAGGAATTGTCTACCATAATCAATGAACTTCTGGTGTGTAGGTTTGTGGGGCGAGGGGTCTATGCCTGAATCTGGAATATCTTGAGTTTGAATCCCATGGCTGACAGAGTAATAATATTACTGTAGGGCCCATGATCAAGGCTCTTAACCCTGACTGGTCCATGGGCACTAGAGGCTGGTCGAGCCGGTGCTCTGACCCCTAAACTTGCTCTCATCTGAATACACGTGTCTGTGTCTATCATGTAGTACACGTGCAGTCTGTTCCTGCAGCCTGTTCCTGCATCCCATAAGTGCTCACCCTCCTCAAAGCTGCAGTCCATCGGGCTTGCCGGGGCAGCTGTTGGTATTGTGGTGGGGGCCACCGTGGTGACAACGAAACCTGCGCAGGTCTGGTTTGTCACGACGTAGATGTCATCCAGGGCGACATCCACTGAACTGCTGGATAGCGCTTTCGCTTCAAACAGGATCTGCACCCCAAAATAATAGTAAGTTCACCAATTCCAGTACGAAAAGTGTTAAAATTGTGCCTGAAGTAAGAATTGGCCGACATGTGACTTTCAGACCTTTTCTCCATCAGGATGTCCATCTGGAACATTCTGTCTTTGTTATTTACTGCTGAAAACTGGTTGCACACAGGACAAAATTTACCGATTCCATAAAACCAGTGCAACAGAGGTGATCATTGTTTTTTCCTCCATGGTTACTGCTTTTGTGCTGACCTGTTATCTGTCATTATCTCTTAACCTTCCTGTTCCTGATGTAGCAGGTAGATAAACGTATCTGTGCTTAAGTGCAATACTGGAATAGAAAATTATGATCAGCAATAAAACGCTTAGTCTGGTGTTCTATAAATCTTATGCAGCTGTAAGTAAGTCTGATTCATTCATTCATCCATTCATTCATCTTCGATATCACTTGTCCTATGCAAGATTGTGGGGGTCCGGATCTTACCCTGGGCACAACAGGAACAAGGCAGGGAATAACAGGGAATGATGGGGCACCAACCCATGACAAGACGCAAGGGGGGGGGGAGTGGGGGAGTACCCAGATTGGATTCTTTTTAATTTAACAGTTTTTGACTATACTGCCAAACAACATTTGAAGACTTCATAGTTCATAAGATTTTGATGAAAAAAATCTGTATTTGATAAGGATAAAGTGAATGAAAGACACTAAATATTGTACAGGATCTGCACCACAGAAATGTTACAGTGATGTCTCTGAGTGGAATTTTGAGTGAAGCTATTGATTGTGGAAGATTGACTAACCTGGTGGCGGCTTGACGTGGAGTAATCCACCATGGACTTCAGCCAGATGTTTCCTTGGTATCCCGTGTGGTTCCAGATTAAACGGAGACTCCCAGACTCATTCAAGTGCACTGTAAACTTCACGTCACCTGGAGCGAGCACGAAAAGTCAGCAGACCACTGCAGTAGATCAAAGCCCAAGTAGCGTTTCCATAAAGTGTGGACATCGATGAGCTTCAGGAATGGGAGTGAGCAGCATTTTGGGGATCATAAGCATCCCAGCAACCAGCATCTATGTCACCCAACCCAAAGGCCAGAACTCATACTTATGGAGAACAATATAAAGCATTCATATTCCTTCTGAACAAAAGATGGGGTCAGAAGGGGTCCTTAAACAATTTTCTTTTCCCCCCTTGTGCTATCACAATGGAAAATCCATTCAGTTATGTGGAGCATTTTCTGGGTACAGAATGCTATGGTTTACAGTGATTTGACAGGGATGCAATAGTAATACAGTGCAGCTTTTGTTTTCTGATCCCACAATATTCTGCCTTGCTTACCATGATAGAGCACGCTGAGATGGTACCAGAAGACAAGGCATCCCATAGTGATGGGATCCAGGTATTCACTCTGCAGGTTAGCTGTCGTGGGGGATGTCAGCATCGATTTGCTATAGTACATGTAGTGACCTGCAGGAAGTAGGTCCAGCTGTATGTGTTGCAACAACTACAAGTAAGAGTGGGTGACAAAGGCAGTCATCTGGGTTCTTGTGGTCCTACCTTGACCTGAATTTGTGGTGTGGTCCACGGGCGGGCCGTGGCCACCTGCAGTGCTAGACGCCGAAGTCCAGTCCCAGTCCATACCGCTGACTAATGGACGGACACTCAGCCAACTGCAAGGATCTGACTCAAAGTCGCAGAACCCTATGGCCCAGATTGGGCACAAGTCAACACCCAGACAGAACCTTTGGCTCCCTTCTATATTCTTATACCAAGTTCAATAAGGATTACTTATATGCTAGGTACAGCCCGCTTACCCGGAGGGGGACATGGTCCATTCAGGATCAGGAGGTCATCAATAGCTATGTCCATCCCAACACCATCTCCAGCAACAGCCTCAAACACAACCTGATGACCAGACAACCAGCTGTGTCACAAATCCACATATCCCCACAATGTACCCAGACGTGCAACCCCACAATTTAAACCAATTGGTGCTCCAATGCACCAACATATCTATCTATGTTAAATCTATATATCTATCCAAAAGTCACAAACTCAGATGCTAAACTGGTCTTCATTCCCACATATTACCAATCCAGTATCCATTTTTTTATCTAGTAGGAGAGTCGGGCATCCTTAAAGAAATGCACCTTTTTCTCCAGGGGTTCCAGAAGGGATTACCTTCACTGGCCAAAGACTGGCTGAAGATGACCTCCCCCCCAAAACATTAAAACCGTTAAATGTGGAGTAGAGGGACAGCATATGTTACCAGCATGCCATCTAAGTCATGTATGTTCAATTCAGATGTGAATTTGCGGTGGCTTTTAAATCCTGTTCCTCTATTCATCTTCAATTGTAAACATCACCAATTCCAATACGAAAAGTGTTAAAATTGTGTCTCTAAGTGCCTGAAGCAAGAATTGGCCGACATGTGACTTTCAGACCTTTTCTCCACCAGGATGTCCATCTGGAACATTCTGTCTTTGTTATTTACTGCTGAAAACTGGTTACACAGGTCAAAATGCCCAGATTCCATAAAACCAGTGCAACAGAGGTGATCATTGTTTTTTCCTCTTTGGTTACTGCTTTTGTGTTGACCTGTTATCTGTTGTTATCTCTCAACCTTCCCGTTCCTGATGCAGGTAGATAAACGTATCTGTGCTTAAGTGCAGTACTGGCATAGAAAATTATGATCAGCAATAAAACGCTTAATCTGGTGTTCTATAAATCTTATGTAGCTGTTAGTAAGTCGGATTAATTAATAAGAATTAGAATTAGGTGATCAGTGGTCATTGTTGACACACCACAGCACACAGTGCGCAACAACGAAATGTGTCCTCTGCATTTATCCCATATGTGACTTCCGTGACATAGCAAGGGACAGCTAATTCAGCACCCGGGGAGCAGTGCTTGGGGATGATACCTTGCTCAGGGTACCTCAGTGGTGCTTTGCTGGTCGGGGATTCGAACCAGCAATCTTTCAATTACAAGTGCGCTTCCCTAACCATCATACCTATAGGCTGAAATTTTCAGAAACAGGCTTGAGAATCATTCCATTTTGAGAAAACTATGCAAAAAGTACCTGCTTGTTCTGCACAAAGTCCAGGGTACTGACCTGATAAGGCATTTTCTTCCAGAATATATGCTTACATTCATGAAAGAGAATGGAAATGTAACTCTTGTACTGCATGTCAGATAGCGTGTTGAGCGTGATGTCAATATAGAGAATATGATAAGGAGATAATCAGCTGGGGTCAGATGCATTGAGGTGCATAAGTGCAGCACACACACGTACCGCTGGCTGTCATTTTACATGATGAACCTTTCTGAACTGCATTCCAGCAGCAATCATGGAGAAGTACAAGGAGCCATCTAAGTAAGGTTCTACAGTCTTAATAGACCAGGATGGCACAGTAGGTTGCGATGCTAGATCTCATATCTGATGGATGGAAGGCCACATGGGTTCAAATCCTACTCTTGGTACCGGGCTTTTGGTGGGTCCTAGGCAGTACATTATTATTGTCATTGAATTAGCAGACAGCGACACTTTCTGAACTCTGGTAAAACACTTTAGTAACAGAGGGGTAGCTTTTGGGGCTGGTGTGTCGCTTACTGGGTTAGGATACTGTGCTTGGGATCGGAAGGTTGCTGGTTCAATTCCCAAGATCAGCAGAGTGATTTCATGGTTAAGCCCTTAAGTAAGGCCCCTACCCCAGTTGCTGTAGGGATTGGCTGACCCTGTCTTCTTAAAAATGTATGTCACTTTGGATAAAGGTGTCTCCTAAAGAATAAATAATGTAAATGCTATAGGAACACCTGATGAATTGTGTGACGAGTTGGGTCTCACCTGGTATGGGGCATCATGGCTAAGGACCGTAGCTCTGCCCTGCCTCCAGAGGTCCCCCTGGTTCCCATGCTCGCTCCACAGAAGCACCCTGGACCGGTCCAGCTTTTGCAGGTAGATGCTAAGGGTCCCGACACCTTCGCCGTCCATGTGGTACCAGAACTTCAGACATTCCCCACTTTTTGGAGTCGGGTCGTGGAGGCGGGTCAGCACTCGGCCCGCGTCACCAACGGACCAGCGCCAGATCTGGGCACTCAGATAGTAACCTGAAGGCAGAAGCATGACACACCAAGAGTCCTCTGTGGGCTGACTTTTTATTTTTTAAGGGCCCAACATTTTTAAGCACCAGCCCATTGCAGGGCACACACACACATACACACAGACACACACACACACACACGCACACACACACAACACAGACACACAGACACAGACACACACACACAGACAGACACACACAGACACACAGACAGACAGACACACACACACACACACACACACAGATACAGACACACACACACAGACATAGATACAGACACACACACACATATACACACACACACACAGACACACACAAAACAGACACACAGACACAGACACACAGATACAGACACACACACACAGACACACACAGACACACACACAGACACGCACACACAGACACACACAATACAGACATGTTCATACCTACAGACAAACTGGTACCTCCAATGAACTTCAGCATATTTTTGGACTGTGGGGGGAAACCAGAGGACCCAGAGGAAACCCCACAATGGCACGGGGAGAACATGCAAACTCCACACACATGGACCTGGGCTAGAGACTTGAGCCATGGAGTCAGCCATATATTTTTAAATTTATCTTTAATATATATTTTAATAAAGTGCAGATTTTATTGAATCTTTGGTTACAGTTTACCCTTATATATCAATATAATTATAAATCACTCAGTCTATAGTCCAGACTCATATATTATTACATATATTTCTTACATACATAACTAATATTAAACAGATTAAATTAAACAAACAGAAGTTATTAAAATCATAATGTTTTTCACTCTCACCTTGAGCCGTCCCCAGGGTGTGGTCGTGGCCGGGACAGGAGGTATTTACAGACTGCTCCCCTGTGGTTCTGCTCCAGTTGAAGTTCCCCGTGTGGTCTTGCAGTAAGCCACAGAGGGAGCCCTGGAAGGTGCACTCTCTCTCGGCGGGGCATGACCCGTTCACGGCGGCGGAAACAACCACGTCGTCGATAGCGATGCTCCCATAGGCCCCGCCCACTGTGGCCTCGAACACAAACTGGGACGTGCCGACCATAAAGCTGGTTAACACACAGCATTAGAAGCTGAGCACAAACCATCTTACATGCACCTCATTCAGATGCTCTGCCCTTTATCAGTGAAACAACTGGACCTCATTGGCTTGCACATCATTGCCTTCCCTCCCATCCATTTTCCAAAGTCACTTAACCAGTACAGGGTCACTATGAGCCCCAAGAAGCCTTAGAGCAGGAGTGTCAGACTCCAGTCCTGGAGGGCCGGAGTACTGCGCATTTTTAGGTTTCTCCACACTTAACACACCTGATTCAACTCGCTGCAGCTCCTTGAGCTCCATTACCGCACTTGAGCTGAATCATTTGTGGTGGAACAGGAAAATAACTAAGCTACACAGGGCTCCGGCCCTATAATAATAATTATTATTATCATTAATAATACTGTACCGAGCTTGACAGAAGAGATATAGGGGACAAGGTGGGCTGGATGAGGTGACCCTGTACCTGTACTGGTGTGTCACTCTCTTCGATTTGGAGGTCCACAAAGTGCCACTTGTTCCCCTGTGTCCCAACTCGCACCCACTGCAGTCTGTCACCCCCTCTGGCGTGTCTGGAAATAAACTTCAGGGATCCTGGAAAGGAGGGGAGGGGTCCAGTCAGATTTATTATCTCTAACCCAAACTTAGGTTAAGCTGCTCACTGAGCCTTTGCTATGGATGCAGAGCTACAATAAAATAAAATAAATAAATGTACTGTAGTTATTGTAACGAGTCTTATTGATAAACTGTGACACTGCTCCAGTGAGTCAGTTTTAACTGTTTGATTAAATAAAAATTACATGAAGTCATTCTAAGGAGCTGTGCTTCAATCTGGTACAGTGAATTAGTTTTTACAATTTAAAGTAAAACCACACTGAGTCTTAACAATCGACAGTGACTCACTGCTCCACTGGGTCAGTTCTTATTGTTTATAAAAATCATAAAAATCACATTGCACCTCGCACTGCTCTAGTAAGTCAGTTATAATTATTGCATAACAACTATAAAATCACACTGGTAGAACTGCTGGGTGCTGTGAGTCACCTGCGGTATCTAATAAAGTAACCAATGAAAAGAGAGTTAAGTGTGATTGACAGCTGAGAATGAGGCTCCGTGGCTTTGGAGTTTTGTTTCCCCATCTTGACTGGCTAGTTCCCCACAATGGCTGGGATCTCCAAGCAGTGCAGAGGAGAAGCTGCTCTCACCAACAGTGCCTCCAAACATGTGGTACCAGAAGCTGAGACACTGTGCTTTTCTGGCATCCTGGGGGTAGCTCAGGAGTCGGGCTTTAACAGCGGGCACTGTTCTGGACTTTGAACCCACAAACATGTAGTAACCTTGAAAGACAAAAACAGACAAACACGAAAAAGACCAATTTCTCACACCATAGAAGAATAAAAGAAACGTCTCTTAGTTGTCATGGTGCTTGTAGAAAATGAGTAATAATACTCATTATATTTATAGAAAACGAGTAATAATACTCATTAAAGCTCATTAGAATAAGACACGAAGTTGCTCTGGGAGAAGCTGTAACTACACGCTGATCGCTCGTGAAATTATGCTGAACCTGGCTGAAATTGCAGAAAATTGGTGATGATGCTTGCAAGAATCTATGTTTATGGCTGAAGTAGTTTACATCTTATCAGAAGGGCTAAGACCTTCATAAGCACAAGGTTTCTTCTCACGTCAGTCAACTTTTTTTGTGTTAGTTTCCCATAAATACGACTTAACATCCATTCAAGATATTGAGCCCAAGCTCAATGGTGCACCAGCAAGGCCTTCTGGAGTGCGTGTAACCCCCTGACAGCTAGGGGGCAGCATACCGGTGCCGCTGGTGTGGTCATGGTCTGGGCGTAGCTGCTGGCCCCATGGGTCTTTCCCGATGACCCTCTCCCAGGAGGCTGGAGAACCTTGCTCATTGTACCAGGCACAGGCGTCTGCCTCGAACGAGCAGGAGAGCCGAGAAGAGCCGGCGGGAACGTCCCGCTCGGAGCAGTGCAGCAGCTGCACGTCGTCCAGCGCCACGTCCTGGTCACCGATGAACGTGGGCGTCACCATGAACTGCAGCTATGGGTTTATGGGACATACAGGGAAAGAGGGGTGGATCAGGAACGAGGGATATGAGGATGACATAGGATAGATCCAGTGGGATTTTTCCAGGGATAATCATTCATCTTTCATCTGTTTAGACGATTCACAGACAGTTTAACTGGTTTTACACTGGATTTATCTCCCCTGTTTACACTGGATTTATCTCCCCTGTTTACACTGAATTACATCAGCACTACACAACCTGATTTCAAAATCACTATGTGTTTTTTACTGCAAAGTCATTGTTACAGACCGAAACCCAATTTTATATTATAAGATATAAATTATGCTATTAAATATAACTTAAAGTTTTTAATGCAAACATCATAAATATAGATACTGGAATTTTATATCTTACTTTGCGGCCGACATGTGACATGTGAAGTTATCGTTGTAAATATCAACCTAATTTTGATTTAAATTAAAGGTATAATTAAATGAATAAATGTAATGCAATGTACTGTAAATGTATAATTAAATATTTAATGTATAATTATTGTATAATGGAAATGTATAATTTGATGTATAATTCAATATATTTTTTGGTTGCTAATGTAAATGTTTTGGCTGCTGTAATGTCTGTATCAGAACCCAGTAAGTGAGCTGACAGGACAGATGACAGATCCCCAGTGAATCTCTGTGCCTGGTCTGAAATAATGTCTCCTTGTAGCATCAGAGACAGAGATTAGGCCTACATGTGTTCAGACCCCCCGGAGGTTTAGGGGCCCCAAAGTGACTGTTCAGTGGGGCCCCAGAACCACCGAGCCCACAGCTGACGCCAGAGGGGGCCCACCTTGGAACCTGGGGCTCTGTTCCCGATGTGGACAGTTACGTTTTCCCAGCCCCTGGTCTGGGCCTTCTTTATCTCCCACAACTTCTGGAGGGATGAGTTTGTGGTGACGTGTAAGGAGACTTCTGAGGAAAGCCCTACGCTGTCAAACAGGTGGTACCAAAAGCTAGAAGCAAGGAAAAAATAATTTAGTCAATGGATCTGCTGCCATTAACAATCCATCAATTTATGTGTCCAGGAGGCTTTAAAGGAAGCTGCTCAGCAAGGTCATTGTAGTCATTACACACTGCAGGTCAGCAAGGGGCTGAAATATAGGGAAACCTGACCACACCTTGACCACAGGAGATGGAACAATAGCAGTTGCGTTCCATGGAAAAATAACTAGGCAGCTAACGGCATCAAGCTAATGATTTCGCTACTGATTAACTCCAGACTCAGGCTATAGTTTCAAAGCGAAAATGTGATCCTCACGTGATGTGACAGCCTATTGCCGTGGGTTTGGAAAGAACAGTTTCCAGCTGGGCTTTGGACAAGGGAGATGGATTAGATCCCTCCACGTGCATGATGCTACCTGGAGAAGGACAGAAGAACGTGGTATGTGACAATATGCGCAGCAAGCTTACAGTGTGCTATTAGTCTCTGGGTGGCAGAATCGCGGAAAGAAAACATGACATAGCAAGAGTGGTAAACGGAACAGAAGAACAGGCAAGAATAGTAAGAAATATCAGAAGAAAACAAAAAAGAGTCACATGTTAGAAAATGAACCTATAATAGAGGGGGAAATTGGGTAGTTGTCAAACAACCTTTCTTGATTTCCATAAAAAGTATAGACACACATGTATATATATGGAGGATGAGAGTGGGTTTTGGAGTCAGAGCACAGGATCAGCCAGCATCAAGGATAGGATCAGCCAGCATCAAAGACAGGGTCAGCCAGAGTCAAGCACCGGATCAGCCACCATCAAGCGCAGGATCAGCCAGCATCAAGGGGATAAGCACCATGCTCAAGGGTCCAGAAGTGGTATGAGTACTCTGCCAGCTACAGAGATGGATACAGCATGAATACCATGGCAAATTCAGAGGGCCCAGCACTTTACAGGGGTCCCTGAGTACATAAAATTGGGTGAAAGGCCCCTAGGTGACATTTTGTCAAGGGGCCCAGAATTCCTAGCCACGCCCCTGGCTACTAGATCTGAACCCATAATCATCTGGACATAGATCACTATCCTTATATATTATATATTATATTTATATAATATATAATATATTTATGCACTGCCCCAGAAGATGAGAACAGAAACTGAAATTACTTCTGATTCTTCTTGTCAAACAAGACTTGGTCTATGCAGGGTATAACCCAAAGCTGGTTAGTGCCTCCAGCAGCACAAGGGAACAGGGATAACTAACCCAAAGCTGGTTAGTGCCTCCAGCGGCACATGGGAACAGGGATAACTAACCCAAAGCTGGTTAGTGCCTCCAGCGGCACAAGGGAACAGGGATAACTAACCCAAAGCTGGTTAGTGCCTCCAGCGGCAGAAGAGAACGGGGATAACTAACCCAAAGCTGGTTAGTGCCTCCAGTAGCACAAGGGAACAGGGATAATACTAAAAAATTTGATCACATTACACCAGTCTTATCCTCCCTTCATTGGTTACCAGTTAAGTCTCGGATTGTCTATAAAATACTGCTATTAACCTATAAAGCACTGAATGGCCTTGCACCAGAATACCTTAGTGATCTGCTGACCTCAT